>OY720633.1:143675199-144875199 GCA_963169105.1 Ceriagrion tenellum | reverse complement strand
ATAACAGTAGCGCGGACATCACTCACGTGCACACTTTTAATCTTGGTGCAATTTGTATTTCTCGGGAGGGAAAATATCCTCTGAGAGTTTCTTGGCTAGAAAGTATATCTCAGCAAGAGCAATTATGAGGGCACATATTATACCCAACAACAGGCGGAAACCGAAGTCAAGGGTTCCCACCATCAGTTCAATTCCCAGGAATCCAAACACAAATCCAGTTATCACAGATACAACAAACTGAAAGACTGCAATCAGCTGCCGGTTAATCTGCTGCACTGTAAAAGATTTAATTCCATGAAGACAGTTTGGTATGCTTATTTATGCAAAATTTTTTCAACTATGAAAGTTAAAAATAATGCTAAAAAAGATATTGTACAGCACTCGTATAAAAGAGATAAGTGATACATATGAATTACTTAGGGTGTGCTCCCTAGCCAAGCACTTATTACCATAAACGTATATATGACATTCTTTTTACATGCTCAGTGTTATAGTCCGGCTGCGTTGAAATGGTCCTTCGCAAGAATTTGTGCGCACCCCCTCTCTGTCCTCGGCTACCCCCACTCCGGGCTCGCTCCTTCCCCTACGTTGCCTCCCCTACCAGCGTCACTTCATCGTTGTTGCCAGCTCTTGTTGTTTTGGTTCTCTCTCATTTTTCGCGCTTGAGTTTTGATACTGTTTCGGACATTCTTTATGGATTTTGATTTGGACTTCTTTCTGGTGATATTTGGACTTACGCTTTCGTTTCGGTTATTCGATTTAGTTTTCGACTTTGGTTATTGATAACAGATTTTGAGTCATTTAATTCTTGTGTGGCTTATTTGCAATGGCCAGCTCGCCGAAATATTTGTCTGCCCAAGGCAGGCCACTCAAAATTCAGGCTCGAAAAATCGTCTACAAAGTTAGTCAATTTTTGAATGATTTAAAATTTGAGGAAAAACTAAGTTTAAACGTGGTGTCATCTACAAGCCAGGCTACAGGAGTTGGTACCATCACGGTGAAGAGAATTTTAAGACATATGTTTACTTTGTAAATGGCGCGCCAGGTCGTGTACCCTACGCTTAATTTCTCTCCGCCGGGGTGAGGAAAACTGGCAACATGCTCTGCCTCCCCTCCAATGTCTGAGTGAGAGAGTAAAGAAGGGGAGGTAAGGCCAGGAGGTGGGGTAGGTAGTCGAAGCTCCGCCCACCGTTCACTGAGAAGGACCATTTCAACGCGGCTGAACTTTAGTAATTCACTGAGTGGCAAAACACTTCTCTTGTTATTCCTACAGTTGCCCTTCTTAATGATGAAATTGATTTAAACGATCAAAAAAGTCCAATGGACATTTTGGTAGCAAAAGAGAAATCATGATATAATAGCATAATACTCCCACATCTTCCCCAGTCTTTTGGTAAAGTGGTCTACTTGAGTTTTCTCCCTATCAAATGAGATGTAGGCAACTTCAATAAGATAATCCTTCCAAGCAAAACAAACACATGTAGGTGAGAGGCCGTATTTATATCTGTTAATCAACAAAGCCCTCATCAACCTCTACCCAAGATGTTATGGTGTGCTATGAGTCCTGTTGAACTGTGCCTCCTATAGTTGCAATTAAGGGGACTGCTGGGATGGTTGGGGGTTAATAGGACTGAAAATGGTGGGAAGTAATATTTGTTGCTCACTAATTTAGCAAATCCATGAGTTTAAGCTATTGTAATGGACAAACAAATAGAACCATCACAATACCCATCATTAAGCTAAATTATAGAAATATATTAGCCAAATTTTTATCCTCACCTTTGATTTTTATGTAGAGTAAATAAAACTGTCACTTAACACGCAAGCCCTTCAATTTGGGGAAGAATATAAATTCTGCCATATTGCAGATAAATTCAAGTATTTAAGGAAGATCAAAAAGACTGTGCAGTTCACAGACTCAAGAAGAAATTAAATTGGGATGAATATACCCAAGTTGAATGGGTTTGGGATGTTGCCGTGACAGACAAGATTCAACTATGAAGGTAAGAAGATATGTACAAAGCTATTTCCTAGTCTTTGCAAACTCTACTATGAGTTTTAAACGGCCAAGTTGTGCCATACCAGCGGATATTATCTTTGGAAAAACATGTATCTGAGATACCCTTTATAGCAATTTTGCTTTCTGAATATCTATACGAGAAAATATTACACTCACAGGTTATCTATTGGTGGATTATTGATATTCATGAATTTGGTTATCATTTGCCTCTGAAAATTAATTTCAACAAGTTGTTTAGGTATGCATTTTGATTCATTAATTGTTGAATTTACTCATTCATCTCACAATTGTGGCACAATATGTAATAACCTGAAGACTAGCTAGCAGGGTGGGTATTTTTCATTGACACATAAGTGGCTGTTCAAGTATTATGTAAGATGATTTATGTGATTTTTGATCTCCCCCTCTCCCTATGTAAGATTTTCCCAACCCCCCCTCCCTCTTTTTATAATGTAAGATGTTAGATATTTGTATCTTATCTTCTTTAAATGCATGCTTTAGGCAGCTTCATCTTTCCATAGAAGCCACCAGCTTTGAGCACTGGAGATCGGACAATTATGCAGTGTTGGAGTACCACATTCATTAACATTAAGAGCTAAACAGCACTACAGCTGCTGAAGTTGCGAACAATCACAGGATATTTGGGAATGATACAAGGTTTCAAGACAGACAAAAATCTTATGTAAATTGATTACAGATCCCCTGCCCCCCTCTTCATAAGACTGAGTAAGATGATCCCAACCCCCTTCACCCAAAAACATGCTATGTAATACGTACTTGAATAGCCCCCAATCACATGCAAGATGTATAAATTTTGATAATTTGTTATTTAGAACAAATAAATTTCAACGAGTGAAATGTAAATTACACAGCCAAGAAGAGTTGTAAATTAATATCACGTTAATTATTTCTCATTAATCTTACCGGTGCAGGAAAATGACAATGACCAACTTGAGGGAGGCTGCCAAAATGTGCTAGAGTATAGGTTATGGCAGAAGGGGTTCCTTAAATGTCTTCACACAAATGAAAACAAGGATTAATATGTAACTATGCCATTTAAATAAAACTAAAAATCTGCTGTGCTCGCTGGTATTCACTTGAATCCATCCCAATGTCCACTAATGTTCCAATGATGCATTCTGGGATAAAAATCTAAGATTCATAAGCAATTTTGGACATGCAAGTCCATTGAATTTATTTGCTGTGCAAATTTTTCACAAAGAAACTATTCTACCAGCAGCTTTGTGATTGGTGATATTGGAATTCATTGGTGGCTGATTTTTAATGTGATGAGGATGCAATATATGCAGCTGAAAACTGTCAATACTGGGATATAAAAGATATAAGGGGCCAGAAAATCGTTGCCTTAAAAATATCCAAAGGGAGTGTTCCCATCCCAAGGGGTGGTAATGTAGTAACCTTTGTAGGGCTTCAAATATAACTTATTATTGCCTCCCTAATGTAGACATCTCTTCACAGTGAAAGGTGATGGAAAAATGGTACTTCATTGAAGGGAATGTCGTCAATTATATGAAAAATGAATCAGAATCATTATAATGCCTCAGTATGACCAATAACAAACTACAATCAGAAACTACAAGGATTACTATGAATGCAATTCACTATGCAAAGCTACCCATTGATAATAGCAAGGTATGCTTTGATTTCTAGTTTCCTTAGTAACAATTTAAGATGATTCCTGGATGGAGTTCAGCTCTACATCAAATTACAAGATTGCTCTATTATCACCAAACCTACCATATAATTAAATTAAGGCTATGCACATTAGTTTGAAACAGCTAGGTGTTATCAATTGTGTTATTTTCAAGCTAAGGGGATCCCAGGAGGAGCAAGCATCAGCTGCCAGATTAAGGGAATGCTAAGGGGACCTTTAGAGGCTGAAATGTGATTTTAAATACAGCTTTTGACGAAGAGACCTGTGACGAGTGGGCAGACCCCCAGGTAACGGATATAAATACTGCTGTAATTCTACATTAAGCATAGTTTTCATGAAAAACTTGCTGCTGCAATAATATTGCCAATTAAACACCAACTTTAAGCTCAAATAAGCATAGACGATTGTGTACCAGCAGGAGTATTCATTAGCAGAACTAGGGAGAAAGGAACATAGATGGCTGGTTCACCAATTGCACGGGATAAGGTCGGTGCAGGACCCATAAATAGGATCTCATTAGTTCCCTCTCAAGAAGTACACAGGGCTTAAATAGTTCAGATATTGTTTATCCTCACTATCAAACTTTGGGATACTACATGCATAGGGTTATGGTTGGCTGACGAAATCTAGAGCTGTGATCTTCTGAGCAGATATGCTGACCTAAACCAGCCCATATCAATTTCTGGAGCCATATTTATCTAACTACCAAATGAGCAGAAGTGAATATCCCTCTGTGACTGTGACAAAAGTGAATGTCCTTCTGTAACTAAATACTAAGCTTTTATAGCATCAGATATATTAAATAATATATTATGGTTATTATTAATTTATAAGCCATCAGCAAGGTCACAAAATATTTCCCCTTTTTTAACCGTTTTGTGACTGTAATGAGCTCAAAGAATGCTGATCTAGGAAGAGAACAGTTTTCTGCAGGACATTAGGATACATTAAATGGAACAATCAGTAAGCAGATTTCTTGGGAAGGTGATGGACAACTTGATGCCACTTACATCATAGAGGATATGTTGGCAGGTTAGAAAGGGAAGGATTATTCATGGAACTGAGGGAAAGTGGAGAGAAACCCAGGGTTGACAAGGACTATGTGGTGTTGGTTAGTTATTTGAGAGAGGCAATGAATGATAGAGGTCATTTGCACCACTTAGCAAAGTTGGGTCAGTTGGTAAGGGAGGGAAAATGTGGGGAATGGAAAGGGCGAAGAGAAACCACACACTAATAAGCAGCCTCCTCTAGACAGAAGTGCTAAGGTGACCACAATTTATCATACAATACGATGGGCAGGAGGACTATACGTGCCTTCTATACAGCACACAATGAGAGATACGAATTAAAAACCTGACTCACAACTGGCGTTTGACTTGGTACCCTCAGGATGGAAAGCCAATACTATCCAAAACATCAACCCAAATACTGGCACGGGTTACTCTTAATGAAAGGTTCACAGCTTAAAAACCCATCTGAAAAACTGGGTCAGGGACTTCATCTCTGCCATTTCGAAGAACGACTTGCTCTTATGTATCAATCGGAAGCCCATCAGATGAAGAGTGAGATGTTCTTTGAAATGTCAGCCCTTAGAATGGGTAGGCAATTACTACAGCCATCATGCTAAATGAATTCCCAGAAATAAGCTAAAGAGATGGGAGTCGAGCATATGCTACCATACAGTGGCACTGATTTGTGACACATTAGGTGGGTACTGCTTAAAACTATCTTTTTAAAATATAAGTGACTACACCATTGATAAAAATGGCAGACATAATAAAACTTACACTGGTATGAAATGGTTTCCCGAGGCTCATGTTTCCTGCTGACATCAACATTTCTCGTCATTCGTCGATAATCTCTTTCATCTTGCTCCAAGCGTAGTCTTTTCACTCTCTCTTCAAGTACAGGATTTCTTTTAATGGGTTTTGGCATTGGTAGAACAACTTTACAGTCTTCTAACAGACTGTGTAAGCAGAGGTCATGATCCAAACCAAGGGTTTCTTCCAGTTTTTCATTTCCGTGCATTTGCTCTAGCACCCATTCTATGTCATCAACAGTGAGAAGTACAACAAATGAGGAGTTTTCATCACCTCCCTTCTCATTAGACTCTATATTATGCAGTTCTCTCAAGTCACAGATACTTTTTGGCATAGATTCCTTGGCATTTTCATCTATTTTTAATTGTTTTATGGCAGAAAATAATCTTGCAGAAGGAACAATTTTGACGGATGGATCCTTGATAGACTCCATTTCAGAACTATCTCTAACAATTAATGAAAGGTATTAACTCGAGAGAGAACTGTTCAAGTGAGAGGAAAAACTATTCTGCCTCTAATTTCTGGCCAAGCTGTTCGTAGTATTCTCTCATTTCCTTTTCCTTCTCACCAAAAGTTGCTTCCACTTTCGAACATTTCTGTGTCATATCTTCCACAAAAGCTTCCCATTCGGCCTTACGCCTCTCTCTGTTGTTGGCAAGTGCTCGATCCTGTAACAGAAAATGAGACTCCTGATTTGGTTTTATAATATCGCTGGCCAGAGCTAAACTAACATGAAATGGGTGAACTATCGTCCATGCAATGATTGCACAAAATAAGAGGCTACAAGGAAATTTGAAGGGGAGAAGTACGGACATACGGCTGCCACATCTTACCGGACAATACTCTTCTTCTTTCTCAAGGATTCTGTTACACATTCCAACCGCCACTTCTAAATTAGCATTCAACGTAGGTAGGTGGACATCAGAAGAAAGTTTCAACCGGTCTATTTGGGTTTCTTTGATCTCTGTGACCCTTTCCAGTATCTGAAAAATTTTCTCAACCTCTCTGTCAGCTCTCCTTTCCTAAATATAATGTGAGTTAGAGAGTTAAGTTTCAATTAATTATAATCCAGGGACAAATCCCCGATATTGACAAAAACCTTACTTCAAATTCCTTGAGGAAATATTTGATTTCCCCTTGCAAAAAAGGCCCGTGATCAAAGAGACGAGTCCATATCTCTCCCGTATCTGAAATATATAGCTCGGAAACTTAGTGAATGAGCCTTATAAATAAGTCAAAAATAAACTTAAAGATTTCTTTGAATCATATGATCATTCACCTACCCTTTACAACTGCTGCCATCTTCTGCCAGCAGAATCAGATGATCTTTCTGGTCAACAGAGGGAATGATGGGTAAAGTTGTAGATGCTGCGATGTTGCCAGAAATCGTCACAGTCGGCTCTGATCGTTAGTAGTAGATTGGTGTGTGGGAAAGTGAAAGGTTTGTCATCTCATCGCAATGTGAGAGGAAGCTTATCATTGTTTTCATTTTGTGTTTTGTGGATAGTGTAAAATAAAACCTTCAAAATGCCTGGTCTAATTGGTGTAAGTGAATTCGTCGAGGAGACGCGGGAGGATTACAATTCGCCGACGACTTCGACCTTCGTGTCGCGTATGCCTCAATTCCGACAGACAATAGCTGCTTTGGAAGAGGTAAGCGTGCAGTGTGATACATAGCAATTTTTTTTCGACGACGCTTGGATTGAATGAGCAAGAAATAGTATTTTATGTCAGGGTACGGAATACGACATTTTTTAATGGAACAAGTGATTGTCAAGGAAAAATACTTAATCTGGAGAATGTTATTGTACTCCAGACTAAGCCACTGATATGTTTTCATGATTATGTGTCAACTGTCCATTCTGCTCAGCTGTTTTGTGGATTCTAAAGTTGAGCATTTCTTTGGGAAGTAAATTTTTGCTTTGATTGTGTATAGTGCTATGTAGGTATGAGAACCTACGTGAATTTCTTGTATATATCTGACATTTGTCAGATTCATCACTAGTTTTGTATTTTCGTAGATGTTAATTTTGCTTATAGAAAAATTAATAGTTTTCCATTTCTAGCTTGTTATTATTTTTTTGTTTACTTTTGGGAATCATAAATTTAATGTTTACCTCTCATTATGTTGTTGTCTTTGAATTAGAAATTGCTCTAAGCACAGTTTTGATCGTATCCCTTGTAGGCGTGTTATTTGGTCGGCTTGCCTTCACGATAATATTGATTCTTTGACGAATCATCGTTCTTCGAGGTCCTTATAGTAAGTCATTCATGGACTAATAGCCAGCACCAGGGGATTTCTATGCTCACTGTTGTTTATCTAAAGCGAGGAAGAGATTTTTTAATTTGTTAAGCTAAGGTGGTTCTTGTTTAAGGGAGGAATAGTAGCCTGAAAATGTTTATAACTTTTACACATTGCGCCCTTAATGGTGGGTTAGTACTAGTACATTTTTTAGCAAGTGGTGGATTTTGATTTCGCAGGTCTTAACGTGGCTGTGACTGTCATTGATTTGAGGCCGTTCGTTCGGGGTCCCGACGAAAGTAAACAGCGACGATTATGTTATTTATTTTTTCACCCTCAGAACTCGAGGTAGTTAGCAATTTCAAGTACCGTTGAATTCGTGTGTTCTTCGATTGGCTGGGAAAATGATTTGTTTTAGCTCATTGGTCTGACATGGGTTTGAAGTGTAATTTTATGTTGTACCGTACGAAATTCAGGAGAAAGAAGTACGGATTATTGCGACTTTCATATTTTGTATTTTACTAGATCCAAAATGAGTCATAGGTTGTAAAACAGATAAAAGATGACTTTCGCATCCCTGCTGTAAGTACTTCGTTGTCAAATATTAAGGGCATCCGGGTGTCACCTTTTAATTGTGTCATAATTTGTATTGGTACTTGAACCTCCTAAAATACAGTCAATATGCTTGTTGTTGCGCTGACCAGAGGTCTGTAGCTAAATAATTGCGAGAAATATATATCTTTTTCCAATAGAAAAGTAGTAAATTAACTAGTGATTCTCGAATCCGTATTATTAAAATTCTTTCCATTCGTTAGCTTATCGTTTGATTTCTTTGCATTTATTCTGTTCAGTGATTTGAGTACAAATCGTGAACAAGTTCTTTAAACAGTACTGGGCTCATTTTATGCTGTTTTAGTAGCTGTGGCCACAGTGCTTTTGCCATTGCTGTAATTTATTTTTTTAGAGAGACTTTGATAACAATATAGTAAGTTACGCTCTTAGGTGGGAGTGGCACATTGGAAACAGCTTTGAGATGTCTTAATTTCTTATTGTCTATGTGTGTTCGGTTATTTTCCTCTCCGCCTCCCTCCTGGTCAGGGGAAGACAACCTTGATGTCGAGGGCAGCAAGTGATGAATTGGTCCTGGGAGTGAAGTGAATGTCAGTTTGCTTTGCTGTATTTTGCATACATATTGCCATGGGTAATAGACATTGTCGGATTCTCCGTTTCTGTGACGACTAATGATTTCAACATTGCTAGTCAATTAAGTTGTAAGATTTATGTACTTCATATTCCTGCGACAATCTGTGTGATGACAACGCTGCTTCACACTCATGTAGCGGAGCGAAGGCCACAGTCGAAATTTTTGACACCTTTGATGAACTGGATTTTTTGGAACTTATGGGTTGTATTTGTTTTTTTTCTGTCTCCTGTATTTTCATTTATTTCCGTGTTAATCTGTGTCTCCAGAAAAGTCGTGCCTCGTTATCCTCAAAGGGTTTTTTCACATTGGTATAAATCCAATGTTAGTGATGAATTAATATTGACTTTCCAAAGTAAACCATGTATTTGAGGTAAAAGAGCCTTGCATTCCTGTGAATGTGTATACATGTTTATTCGATGCTCTAATTGTGGTATGTCAGACCACGGAGCGATAATGTCAAGCCTATGTCAGATTTTTAAGAAAAATTTGTATTCAGGTTTATTTTCGCATGTCCAGTTTAACTTGCCCTCGGGTAACATCTGTAACATACAAGCGGAGGCTCGTTACGTGTGCAATTGACGTTCTGTCAATGATTATATCGCCACATTATGTTTTCTATATGAAGTCCAGCTATGTTTTGCGTCGCTGACTGCCTTGCCTGAGTTTATGTACTGCATTGATTTCGGAATGCATGTTTTTTTCTGCCTCATATGAGGTTGAAGCACCCCTTTTTGAGTCGCATATTTAAATTACTAGTTTGGCATTTGCGAGGTATTCATTATTAATTTGCATTAACACATACTTGTGGTGGAAGTTGTTTCTGAGACATAGGACATGTTGCCTTTATTAATCTAGGCTATTTGATGTTGCAATTTCAGCTGGACATTCATGTAAGTTCTTGTTTTTCCTCTAGACCTTGGCTTTGAAATTTCAACATGGTTTATTGAAGGAAGAGATATTTGCTATGGTTCTGTATCAGATTGCAGAATTGTGTTTTTAGCTGTTATAGGTCACTAACTAATCTTACTATCAAATATTCTCCTTTATCCGAACTATGACTGTTACATTTTCACTTATGTTATGTGCTTGCAAAAGTAGTGCTTTCCTTGGATCTAGTTATAAAATGTTCTTTGACAGTAATTTACTTCAAATCTCCAACTTTGATGTTGATACCGCTAGGGGGAAATTGTTCCAAAATGGAAAATATTAATTGTGAAGCTACAAGAAGTAGCATTTCCATCGGGAACGGCGAAGTAAAGATTCGGACAGCGGACTATTTTCTTTATAAATACTTTGTCTTTAATCATAAATATTCTTGTAAAACGAGATAATTTTTTATACAAATATAATGGAATTGCTTCACATCCATGAGTTTTACATATTCTCAAGGCCCTTACTGATTTTTAAATAGTGACGCATTTCACGACTATCGATGCTGCCTAAGTAAGTACATTTTCTGAGAAAGGTAAAATTTTTCGTTGCTTCGGTTATCATGGATTTTCGTGGAGCACTTAGGTGCTCGACCGCGAAACTAAGCGTGATACATTTTTCAGCACGCGATTCTGCGTATCGGATTTGTCAATACGGTGCCGAGCAGACATTCTCCGCCTGTAAATGCGGCAAGGGACTACGGAGAGTTGTGTTGCGCCTCTCATTGATTAATTATTGTTCTAAATTTATTTGTGGTCAATTAATGTTTTACGGGCCTGGGATGTAAGGGCAGCAAGTTGAAGGACCTTTGGTGTAGTGGTGTGTGAATTTCTCGCCGTCAGGGAATCTACTTTGTATGTGGTGTAAGAATACTGATTTTTAAGAACTGGTGGAGTGTCCTGGCTGTATCTGGCTGCCGAGTACTCAGTATGGCACCTATGAGAAGCGAAAAACATCTCTGGCAGCATTCGATCGCTGTGCTTACCGTGGTTTTCCCTCGGATATCCGTGGAAGGTAATTAGGTTCAACAGCAGTGCGTGGCTACTGAAAATGAAGTATGTAATCGTTTGATTTATGTGGGATTCAGGTGCATATCTCCTTTACTGCGCGTTGATGTTTCCACCTGCACCCTTGCGCTAGGTTATGGCCTATTCTACGCTGAAAATGCTATCTGTTGAGTTTGAATGATTGAGAGGAAAGATTTGGCAGTCGTGAAATCAGTTGAGTAGCTGGGCATAAAGTTGCCTAAATGCCATGAGCTGTCACGAAAGCGACGGATGAGCCCTTCACTAGCCATTACAAGTAATCCACGTCGTTCCCTGCAAGTCAACTGTTAAGTACGTGCCCGAAGATAAATTATCGCTGAGGATACTCTTCATTACTTGCTGCTGGCGTCCCATCCCGAGGCCCCGGTTTCAAATCCCGGCAGTGGTGATGAGTTTTCAGTAAAACCCCAAGCTCTAATTAGATGCTGAGTGGAGAGCACGCAAAGTACAGGTCTCAGTCCGTCTGAAGGGACGTTAAATCGTTGTCCTCCAGACGTCTTTCGTAAAGAGAAGGCTAATGGGTGTCTGCGTCCTTATGAAATGCTGTCCCTGCCAACCTACCCACAATGACGAAGATGGCTCAAGGTATTGATTGCCTACCCTAATAACGTACTAATCACCTTCATTACTTGCCATGAAAGTTAAAAGAAGTCTTTGGTAGCATGTGTAAATGGATTGAGCACATCTGGGTATGGGTATGTTAGAGTTTTTCGAATGAAGCTGGGGTGCGAGACGTGCCGTTGTTTGTTTGTAGTGGTTTGCATGTTTACGAGTATAATAAAGTTATTCTACTTATCGTCTTCCGAACAAACGGTCCGGTCGTCATAACACTGCGTTCTTCGATTGTCTGTGGAAAGGAAAGCGTTGAAACCTCTCCGTTCCGCAGTATCATTTCCATGTTTCTGCTTGTGACTTATCGACCCTTGTGTCCTAGCTCGCAACATGTTATCGGCGTAGTTAGAAAAGAATTCAGCTTTGCTCTTGCTTTAATGGTTGCCAAAATTTCAACCCACAGCCTGATTATGGTGAGTCATGCAGTGGACACGAACGCTAGTAAGGGTCCAACGCGGTGCAGCATCCCGGATGAATGTTGTTAACGCCGCGGAAGCTTTCTTTCGTAATGCGAAAACATTTCCGATTTCAGCGCAACATTGCTGTACTTTTTTGTTTGGCTGTTTGTTTGGCCTTCTCTTTTTTTTTTACTTTCCCTCGCAAGAGTTGCGCTTGTAAATTCTCTTTTACCATTCCTTTGGGATTACTGTGGATCATGGATCACATCGTTACAGTTTTCACTGTCCGCTGTCACTAGTTCTTGTTTACTTCGACCGGAGAAGCCTGCCGAACGTAGACTTGAAACTTGAGTTAGATTACCAGGCCATTTACGCATTCTACTTCTGGTACACATGAGCTGATTAAAAAAAAGCCTGTCATATTTTTGCCTGACTACTACGTTTTAGAGTGACAGTGACATCGCGGACTAATTGCTGGAAGAATTAACGGCGAACTCTAACCGAATGGAATTTTTTTCACTTGTGCGCTCTCTCAGATATGGCTCATCAATGAGGGGAATGCCCAATACTTCTATCCTATCCTTGAATGATCCTACTAAGTTTTTCAGATCAATTAGTCCTCAAATCACAGAATTGCATATCTTCGCGAATCCTATCGATTATGAATAAATTTCCAATATCGCTATTTTTCGCGGAAATTACGTATATTCCTTTATCGCCTTAGGCACTTGTCTTTCATTTGGGTGTTACGGTTATTTTGTTGTTTTTTTGTTAAACTAATTTCAAACCACTCTGAATTATCTCAGACCCGCGATAAACTTGTAAAAATCCCAAATAAAACCTCTCTCTCAGGATATAGTGCTTTCAGGAGCATGCATTATTTTGTTTTAACGGGTGTTCGTCAGGAATTTTTGGTACATTGTATTTTAAATCGCCCGCGTAATTAATTATAAGTTAATTGAATACATCTATTTGTTTTATGTAATGTGTTAACTCAGTTACACAAATTGCCTATTCATTTCTTCCCCGATTAGCTAGATGTCTTCATAGCTCTTGTTTTCTAGATTATCATGTCCTCTACTCTGCATTGTTTAAATTGTGGATCAATGCTATTGTAGAGCCTTTATCGTGTAATAAGTCCTTATCTTGTCAAGCGTTCCTTACTGAATAATTTCTACTTTTAATTGATATGTGACCGTAGTTTTTCAAACCTCGTCCCAACTCGTTAGACAATTATTATCGAGTTGGTATATGAGGGTGTGAAGTTAATAGCGATGTGTTGTCGGCCCGATTTAAACTATTATCACTCGTCAACCTATCATTATGGTTCCATGCTCCACGGTTGTCGGTTCTCCGGAAATTGGCTGTTCGGACTGCCATGAAAGAAGTGAAAGAATGGGCTGCGTACTCAATGAATTTTAATGGATGCGCGCTTTTTATCCCTTCCGACCCGATTTTCTCGATAGGCCACCCCGCTTGAGGGCTATCCGAATGGCCGTGGGTCCGTTTCTCCCCTCTGGCGTGTATTCTGCGTTGCCCCGTTATCTTGGGTCTCTATTCGTGTATTTTCAGTTTTTTTCATCAGTGTTCACCTAAGGCCTTGTAAATGGATGCTCCGTCTGACTAGTTTTATTTCTCTCACGGATTCCTTTTACTGTTTTCTTGAAAGCTATTTGAAAATGTTTCAATGCCGTGGGGTTTCGATTCTGGTGGAAAAGCTGGTAGCAATTTCTGGGGAGGACAACATTTTGTCTTCAGACATCTAATGTGTGTCGATTGTGTGCTTCAGCTTCACAATAGCTTTCGGAGAGTACTTGAATTCCCATGCTCGTAAAAGTTTTTTTTGCGACTTCCTTTGAGAATTTAACCCATTCGTCAGTTCGAGCAGCGTAGTTTGTTACACCGCCGTAATTTGCTATCTTATCAAAGATGTGATTTACTCTCTAATCTCTTTCATGTGGTCAGGTCGTGTAAAAATGCTTATGAGTGGCATTGGGGCTTTTTCTGCTCTTCCAAAATAGAGGTGCCGTTTGCGTATGCACTGAATGTTCCGTACCAACTCTTGGCCTTGAAACATTTAGTAGATGATTTGGTGAGTATATCTGGGATTATATGCTGTTCTCCACATCCGTTTCGCATTCTTTTACTGAGATGGATGTTTGATAAATTGGAGAGAGATTGCGCATTCGCCTGATTGGTAAAACGTTTGGTGTCATCTTAAGCTACCATTAAAAAATTTCAATGCATCATTTGTCAGTGGAACGGCCCAAGACTTCCGTTGAATACCAATCGTTTCCCTAATGAATGTTTTCCGCGTAAAAAATCTCGCGTGAGTTTTGCATGACCGGTTGCTTATGAAATTAATACGTGGAATTTAGTCTCTATTCTCCAATGTCCACATAAAATTACTGTTTCAGTGCAGGATTATTTCCTCTACACATTTTGACTTGAATGCCGTTACTTTGGTAATTTTACAAGGTTTCCTTATCTGAATGCGGCTACTAATTTCAGTAATTGTTTGTGAAGTTTTCCCATACAGTTCGCCGTGTTCCCCTCGTCGCAGGTACAACACTTATGGGAGATGAACTTCGATGGACTCCTCGTTTGCTTGAACAAAACTCTATGCCATATTATGTTCTTTTACAGTGGCTTCAAATATTATTAGCTCATATTAGACTCATCCCTGCGATGATCTTTCTTTCAAATTCGAGAGTTTTAAGGTAAAAAATAAAGATATTTTTTCTGCGAGTAGTAATCAGTGGCGTGGATACTATTGAGTACTCTTTCTTCTGCCGATGTCTGTTAGTAATAAACTTCTTGGCCATTATGGAATTCGACTATGAATAGTCAGCGACGTCATTTGTAGATTTCGTCACGAAATTCTGCTTATTTCTCTGTATTTGATTGGAGTATTGACATTTCTGTGCTCTAAGTATTCCTAATTCTTAATCTTAACTGCGCTACTTGCCCTATTATACTTAATCAGTTATGATAATTTTCGCTAATTCGTTTCGCAACATTCTGAATTCATTCTAATCACCTGTTGATGGCAATTAGCTGACTGTTATGAGCGGATCGAACCGTCTCATCCAGGTCATCACCGTGGCGAGTCATTTGCTTGTTCTCGCGTTTCGTGTTCGGTCATCTGAGAAAGATCAGTCGGCTCACAGTCAATGGATCGATAAGATGCTTGGGGAAGGTAACGTCTTGACTCCCTAAAAAGAACAAAACGAACTCTAGGTAGTTCTTTGTTTTTAGCTCTAGAAAATATTTTTCAGGGTTGGAAATAGAAGCTCTGTATTTTGGGGATAAGTCATTGGAATTCGACTGTATTTTCTTCGCTGAAGAATTAGCGGATTATGGAAACTTATTGCACATCGCACATGACTTTTTCGCTGCGTTATTTCGAGTGATATGAAGGGATAATTTTTGTGACCAACGGCAGGACACAATTCATAACGAGAAAGTGACCTGCAATTGGACAAGAAAATCCTCGGCCCATCATTCCCGACTTAACACATCGAATACCCGATTGTTTATTGCATCTGAATTGTTTGAGTTTACATCGTCACCCAGCCCCTGGATGCAGAGGATGACGCGAAAAATGCCGATTGAGTGAGAGGGCGAGAGAGACCTTGCCCAGCGTCCTCTCCCCTCTCCGTGCGACCCCTTCCGGCGACCCAGATAGATCCCTCCTCCGAATCGGACGAAGAGGCATCGCTGGGCAAGCGCCGAACTGTTTATGGAGGTCACGAACCAGCGTGCATAGATAGTTGCGCACACGGTAGCCACACCAGGTGAGGGGGGGGGGAGTTAGATGGAGCGACGCTCTAGTATACAATTCGGGTGGGCAAGGGTCCCCGACATCTGTTTCGAATGGAATGCTCGTGTTCTTGTAGAGTTTTGGAAAACCCCCAGACGATTCGGGAGTTGCAGTTTTCAGCCCGTCGGAGACGCCTACGCGTGGACAAGCCTTGGAAGTGAGTCAAGAGGGGGGGGGGGAAGAGGGATGGCGAGTGGGTGGGAGGGGGAGAGTATACATACAAACACATACGGTGTGCGAGAGGAAGGGGGCGGGGCGGTGGATGGGGGGGAGGAACGGAGAGAGACAGAGAGGGGGGGTTGCCGGAGAGGATAGGGGAACGGAGGGGCGGATGAGTGAAGGGGAGGAGGGGAAAGGGTTGGGGCAGTTGGAATGGAAGGAGGCGGGAAGAATGCCCTTTGGTGTGCGGAAGTGGAACACTTTTTACACCCCGATTTCACTCAAGATATTTTACAGCGTGAGTTAACGAAATTCTTGCACTCGTTAAAAAAAATTCCGACAGTCCGCGACCCGAGCAACTTCTTCCGAGAGTGGCTTTTACTCTTAAAAGCGATCGTGGATTTTGACCTCTTCTTCCCCGTAATATTCTCACAGGCCGTGGGAGAGATGGGAAGGTGTTAAAAAATGAGGTTTATTGTTCTTAATTATAGTATTTGTTGATGTTTTATTATAGAATTTAAATGTGTTCCACGAATAGTGAGCGGGATAGCGGTTGTTCGTTTTTGCGGTCGTGAATTTCGAAGACGCAGTAAATAACTTATTTGAGATGTCGATGAAAGTAGGATTTCGATCGATATTTGAAAATTGTGTTTTTAATTGCCGTATGAAATCATTAGGTCATAGTCAATCGGTAGTAGGGTGTGGTTATCGCTGGGTGATGTGTATGAAGGATTGAGTCTCCGTGTTTTTCCTTGGCTTAGGGATTGTTGTGTAGCCTAGCTTATCTGTTCTATGCTTTTGAAGGTGCACCGTTGTTTTCCAAAGAATGTTGATTGATTTTTAATAATCCTGTGAGTTAAAATGTACGTGTATTTTCCCATTCCAAGAATTCCCGTTGGTAATTCTGGGTGTAATCATCATGATTACATCCTCTTGTTCCGACGGGTGTTTTTCGCGAACAGTGTTTGTAAAATGATGTTGCATTTTTGGAATGATAGGTTCCAAACCCATCATGTTGCGAAATGTTATTCATGGTGATCAAACTTTTGTAAGTTGTAATGGCAGGTTGTGATGTACCTTTTTCCGACAGGAACGGTCCCTAGCGCTTTCTGAATGCCGTTCTTCTCCTCGCTGATGATGTGGTTAGTACTATTGATATTCACAATTTTTTTCATTATTTCTAATGTCATCGCTGTTGTTTTCGAAAATAAGCCACTTTGCTGTAGAGTAGAGATGAAGCTTAATTTTGTTCTCCCGTTCATATGGAAGGGTTATGGCTAAAAATACTTGAAGTATATCTTTGGGTTGCAAAATTAGAATTGTCGAGGTAATTGCGCTTGCTAACATTAATATCTTGGTTCTTTCGAGTAGTCGGATACTCGAATTTAATTTTTTTATGATTGCAATGCTGATTGCGGCGAATTTAGTTCGAAAAACTCACATTTAAATTGAGAGAGAAGTGCACGAAACATTTGCTAGTACGCAGCATGTCGGGGAAAAATGTTCGATATTATTTCTTATACGTTATTAGATGGCTGTAATGGTGTAGGGGGTACCCCCTTATCAGGGGATAGCCAATTAGTTAGGGGGTTTTTCTAAGGAGTGTGTATGTCGTTTTTTGAACCTCCGCGATTTACACGTTTGGGGGGACCGTATTTCAAGTAATGACATCGTGGACCAAAAAAGTGAAGAAAACAGCCTTCATGACTCGACTGATCTATTCGTGTTTGTGTTTATGGACATTCCTTCGCCCGCTTACGGAGATGATGCTGGAAGAATACACAGGGTTTATGTATATTTTCGTTTTAAGAAATGAGACGATCGAGAGAAAGAGAAAATTATTGTGTGTATAAACGCCCGTCCGAAAGGAGGCCAAAACGCCGTGAAGTAGGCTAGAAGGTGCGGTGAGGATGGCAAGGAAATTGACACACACCACACCAACGCGGTGCCTGTTTTTTTAACTTTTCCTGACGTATGAGCCATTCGACCATGCATTTTTGTCTCTGGCGGTATTTTTTACCGTACAAGTTTTTAAATCTGAATGCTCAAACATTGACGATATAGAACCATATGACTCCTGCTGTGAAAATTTGTGTCTAATCTCATTTATTCAAGTCGTGTATACCTTTGCATAGAGGGTATGCAGCTCAGATAGCTCAATTCGATCTATGCTTTTTATTACTTTGATACCACTATTATTGACGAAAGGCCAATGGTAGGGTGAATATTCAAACTTGCTGGGATGTCTTTGATGAGAAATGACTTTTCTCGGACCTGAGATGTCGTCAAGTGAAACATCTCTAAGGTAAGGCGTCAGGTAATGCCATATGGAGGATGATGAAAACAGACTGGGAGCGAAGAGTGAGAAGGAGGTTTATTATTTGTGTAATATATTTTTGGAAGTGAAATTTTACAGGGATTGTTTGGGAGGATGATTGTCATCACATTTTCACTGGAAGTGAATATTGGGAGTTTTTATGCGCTTTGAGCGGTAGGTATGTTGTACTTCAATGAAATTTGGAGTGATGGACTGTGTTTTATGAATTACAATTTTACGAATGTCGTCATTAATGGACGAATGGATAAGGGCAGTAAATGATTGTTGTGGGCATTTTGAGTGTATTTATACGGATTGTTTCAAACGCCGATGACATGTGGAGTACTTGGTGTAAAATTGAAGGAATTAACTGATAGATTGCTACGGCATTAAAAGGTGGGAGTAATATAAAAAGCGACTTCCGTGGCTTTGGTCATAACCTCTGTGTGACTGCGTATTTCCCTAAAGCAAAGAATGTGAAAAAGTGAGTAACCATCTCCTTTGGAACGAAATTAGGACTATGATTTTCCCAAAGCTGAAGAAACCCTCGGCGGTGCTATTAGTATAAACGATGATGTCATACTCTACGCTCAACTTTGAGAAGCGACTCAAGAATCGCTCAAGTATCTCATTCTCAGTCATTTTGTGAGGAACGTGAGGATTTTGGTTTGCCTACCTTTTCGATAAAAGACATTCTAAATTATCCCTGCATATCTGGAGGCTTTAAAACATTCACATGGTGATAACTTTGAGGTACTTCCTGTATTTGTGACACAAGTATCAAAGTAATGAAACGGATGGTGATGTGATAGTACTAAAAGTCAGAAGAAAAATAGGAAACGTAAAGTGGTCGCCCAATATTACACAAAATGCGCTTAATAATATTTATTTAGTTTGTATCTTAACTTAATCACGAAAACAGTCTTTCGCGTCACATTTTTCATTCTTGGGAAAATTTAAATATTCAGGTCATTTGATAGATGCCTTGGATTGTGCTTTTTCATACCGCAGGTGTTCTCTTGAGAGATATTGGCTGCATATGTGTTATCAGAATGTGTATGCATGTCTTTATGATAACAGTCACGCATTATCACTTTCTGCGTTTCCACGTACGCTGCTGAGGACCTCTTGATTATAGCTTGATTGTACCTGCAAATATTGCCCATCGTGCTATCGTAGCTCCGTCGATACGCATTTCTAATTCATCCAGTTTTGGTTTCATTATCTTCCCTATTTTCAGGATGAATGCAGTCAGATTTGGTTGGCAAACCAGGCTTTTAAATTCCTTGGAATTGGTCTGAACAAATAAAGAAAATGTTTTTACATGACTCAAGCAACTGCGTTTGTATAATCATATAAATGGACCATAATCGTGTCTAAATGTTTCTTGATTCGTAAAGGAGAAAACGTGGCAGAACAATGGTATTAATATGCTGATTAATATTCCGTCCTCATCTTCCCATTTTATTTTGTTCGCGTTATTCAATAAAATTCGTCGCCAACGCTCCTATCATATTTTGGGTTGGTTAGCCGATTCATATCACCCTTATTATCAACGTAATTAATCGATCTTAATAATAACGGCTGAGTTTTTAAGAATGAAAAGTATCTAATTATTCCATTACCCTCGACTTGCTTTTTGCATCAAGTGAAGATATTTGCCGCTACATAAATCTGCTGAAAATACTTAAAGAGATCTGGCGAATCGCCAGATTTGTGAAACATATCTCCTTGATATTAAATTTTCGGTATCCGGCCTTCGGGAGGACTCCGGAAACACTGGGGAGGTCGATTATTTATTGAAGAGGACCGAAGATTTCCATAATATCCGGCAAGCTGTGGTTCACGTGATACTTAATCCCCGCCCGATTAAGTCTGTAGCGGCGTCACCTCGCATTCTCCCTCATCTTTCCGAACTTCTCTTGTTGTTACTGAAGCATGGATGGATGTTGTTGGATGTTGCTAGTGCGTCATCCACTCGTTATGATGGTTGCAGGTCGACTGTGCTTTATTTTTCAGTTCACCCCTCGTGTTCCTTTTATTTTTTATGATCGAGCGTGTAAAGTGTTTTACAAAAGACATTTTAATGCAGGCGCTATCCGGTTGGTATTGCCGGATCGTTAATTTTGGTATCATCCTTACTTGTTGACGGGGTATTTTAACGCTGTACACTCTTTACTATCTGGCCAGCTACCGCTAAGAACTCGGCTGGACACAATTTTCTGGGGCTCTCACTGGTAGATATAGGAATTGGGTGAAGGATGTAGCAGTCTAACTTCGACAACGCTGCAAATGCTCTTATCATTGGTCGTGCCCTAGTCACTATGAACGTGCCAATACTCCTCTTTGGTGCACATTTCTGCACATCTGTTCATGTTAGTAGAAATCGTGAAAGCGCTCGGGAGAGCCAAAAATATACCGTTAATTTTCAGCCTCCTCTCCCACTATGGTTGCTTTCAAGCCTAGGATTGGAAATTTTTTATGCAGGTTTGAAAATTTATCCTTGTTTTGTGAGAATTTGGTATTTTCTCTTTGATATTTCCCGTTTTTCATGGCTCCGATTTTTACAAAGGGGTGCTATTTGAGAATGTTTTCGAGGGAATGGTGTTATTTTATTTCCGATCGTTAAGTTGTTACCTCGGCCAATATTTTGTCCATTTTCCTTTTTTCATATGTGTTTACAGTTGCTCCTTGGTTTAGATTTTTTTCTTTGCTTGCATCATCAGACCTCGGGTGGTTGCTAGATAAATTTTTTAACCAAATATTTTGTTAATTGGCAACACCATTTATTACTACATCAAGCATCTATCCTATTAAAACGGCATAACTACGAGTAGACTTCTGCACTTCGAAGTTGTATGAATTTTACAAAGTTCTGAATTTAGAACTTCTGCAAAAGATTTTCACGATGTTTTTTTCCCCTTGTGAAAAGGTATTTGCTTTGCCCTGGAGTACTGTAAATTAAGTAAAAACAGCGCCGATGATGGTTGAGGTAAACTGTAGTTAATGCATGCCAGCGAATTATCCCCAGATTTAGTATTTCTTCATTGATAAACGTGGCCTTCTTCCATGATATCCTGGTACCTCCTTGATTTTCAAAGTCAGAATCCACTGACCTCCCTTGCATATAATTACGAATGTGATGCTGGCAAGTTATGCACTTACGACTGTTTCAGTGGCAATAGAACGGCCAAACTCCTATGACCGCGTGCATTGTGTACTAATTTTTAAAACATTGACATTTACATTGGTTGAAGGGAAGGCTATGCATAGGTTTGATTGGGGTGACTTTATTCTTCTTGGTTTACTACCGCAGTAGTCAATTTTTGGATGATATTTCGATCATGATTGTAGGCTATGTGGCTCCGCCAAAAAGTGCATCGACGCTTCCTCGTGACATTTATCATTGTAATGCATGCGAAATGTCGTTCGAAAATGCTTAATTGCGGTTCTAGACACGAATGATCAAATTCCTCTCAATATTGAACGGTCGTTCGATTTTGCACTTGGCACGTTTGAATTGATGTGCGTGGCTATGTTCACCGGTATGACGATCGTTGGAATTAATTTTTTCATGGTCCTTGCGTGTTGGTGTTTGTAATTTTGCTGAGATAATAGAGTTTTCTCTAAATTATTTGTAGCCGAGAGGCATATCCATTTTTGCTAATTTAATTGTATGGTTGGGAAACATCCATAACACGTGTATTGTTACACCGACTGATGTTTTTAAAGTCTCTGTCGGAAAAAGAATGAAAAAGAATTTTTTTTCATTGGAAATCATTACTTATTTCCCCAAATTCCTCGTGATCGGTCGGAAGCAACGGTCGATAAATAGGAAGTTACCTTTTGAATTAAATTCGTTTTTCTTTTATTTCATACTTTTGTGATTTTATGCTAGAGGAAGTGGAAAACTTTCTTTCTTTTAATGTAGATATTATTTGCAGTGTAGCATTACAATCGTGTAACATTTCTATTTGCTCTCCATGTATCATCATAATAGTTAAGCGTAGAGGCCTTTTCATAGAAACCATTGAACCGTCTCAGGATGTAGCGCCCCTCGAGACGGTATCCGGATATACTACTACTTATTTCTTTTTTACATTGCTCCCAGTAGACTCTATGCCTCTTAATTCGCTATTTCTCCATCCACCTATTCCGTCTATAACTTTTTCTGAGCAAATGTATTCATTTTAGGTGTACTGTTTGAGAGGCAGAAAATACGAGGAGCTAGATGGTGTTTTTTCTTAGCCTCATGGTTCATCAAAACTTATATGGTAGAACACTGCAAATGAATTGCGTTGTTATAACCCCGCCTTGAAGTGGAAGGATTTCAAAATTGTTTCTCTCGTTCACACATCCCGGAAGTTTCGGGCAGAACTTGCGCCCTGTGATTTAAACGAACCGTGCTCAGCCATGACCACCTAAACTACACTCTCGGTGGTCATGGCTCAGCTCGCTCTCTTTTCCTCTGTGCCCACCCAACTCCTCACACCAGTTCTCTTCCCCATGGCCTTGACCGATTGTAGATCGTGCAAACAACACATTTGGGAGTTAGTGCCGGAAACTTGCGTCGTATTGTTCCCAGTTACGACTGATATTTTTCTTTAGGCTCCGGAAGGGCCAATATTTTCTGTGACAGCAATGCATACACATTAAACACATTGTGGAACCACTTGGGAATTGAGTTGTTGAGGAAGTACTGGAAATGTTAATATTATTCAGTGGACTGGAATGCCGTGATTCAGGAAATGGTTATCGAACGGTATCACCAATGTAGACACTGATATTTTATCGCTGATACTTGAAGTATCTATCCCAAGGTTGAATTGATAAATGCATGTTATTTATCCAATCATAGGTTGGGTTTCTGTCGGCGTGAGTAATATAATGTAAACGCTTCAGACTTCTGTGAATAGCGTAGTTAATTGGACAGAGAAGTGTAACTTATCGTTGAACAGGCGATTATGAGAAATAATCGGGGACTTTACGATTTTCATTTCCATCGGATGATAATACTCACAGTGCCTGGTGTGTTGGAATTTCGGCCACACGAGCAATTATTCGGCTCAGCTGTTGGCTGACAGAATTCTCAAGTAAGTAACGGCAATGGCAAACGGGAATGAAAGTTGATTGATCTTTTGGGTGAAACTGTTTTTTACTTCATCTCAAGTTCTATACTGTAGTCTGTAATTATCCGAAAATAGTCGGCGTATGGTTTTCATCCTCAAGGTAATTTAACCTCGAATTGCGTATATTTGTCAGAATGGACTGTGGAAAAAACTCTAGAATATGATTTATTTTGCTCTGCTTACTGAATTCTTAATTGTAATGCGGTCCTCATTTCAGCCTCGTCCTAAGAATTCACTCCAGCTTTGGTTTGGATTATCACCTTTTTCTCGCTTGTGTTACAAGTAATGTATTTAAATTTTGTCAGTTATGCTTCCAATTGATGCAGAATGCATTAGTATGACTAGTTCTTATCTATCATTACCGTCGCTCTAATGAATAAATTTATGTAAATGATGTACGTTATGCCGAATTGATTACATTTATTTTGTCACACGCCTCAACTACTTGATAGCGCTTTTCGTCGGGTGGTTGGTATTTGAGTATCCTCGATGATATATTAGCCTAGGGTATTTCATAAGTTAAATAAATGCCTACGAGGAATCACGAATGAGAATTATATGTGTTGTGTCTCGTGCCTACCCGTCCTGATGATAAACTATTATATATTTCGACATATTTTTTCGGAAGTTTTTAAGAGCAATAGGGTTGGGAAAATGTCGAAAATCTAGAAATCGAAAATTGTTTATGTCAGCCCATATTAGTTCTTTGAATGTCGTATAAATCTCATTTGCCTTAGCTCATCACCTTACAACTCTTTCAAATGAGTTCAGGGTGCAGCTTCTGTTCGCTGTTGATACAGTGTGGATTTTGTTTTACTCTCTTAAAAAAATATGCCTTGTTTATTTTTACTCTAATTTTCATCCTTTCTAATCTATTCGTACTTAATAGCCATATCTGGCTGCCGAACGAGAAATTTCGCGCCGATCATCTATTTTCGTCGCTGCTCTAAATTTATCGATCACCGTTCACAACCTATTCGATGATGATACAGCTATCAAAACCTAAGCATTTCGATACTTTTTTCATCGAAAGTCGATGGGTAAAATCATCCATTGTACGAGCCTGCTTGCTGGGTCTTCATCCCGCTAATTTATATCCTGCGCAATATCCTGCACTAATACTCTGCCAAGTAGGGATGGTTCTTCCGGATGAGAAAGCAAAATATGGGCCTTTGTTTTTATGGGCCGCTGTGTAGAGAACTGTCCTTCCCTGGTTTCCGAATTCATTGGGGCAGTTTTTGCTAGACCTGAACTCTAGGTTCTCCAAATCCGTATGAATTTCTTATTCTTTGGAAATCGTCTTCGGATATAGGAATCCTTGCTTCCTGGTATTTGCATTGACGTGGAAAGGTGACTTTCCTAGGTTCGCTTTGTCGTCTCGGCTGCGTCTGAAAATTTCCCCGGCGTTCTTTTCCTTTCATCTTGGCGGGTGATGTACACCATCGACCCTATTTTAAACTAGGTGTCTGTTTTATTGAGATGAAATAAGAACACTTTGTAAACATCCACACAAACTTTAATGGCGTAAGCCCTACTGGTTTCAACACTTTCGTGTCAACAACACGTTCGTTGTCCCTTGAGACTGACACGAAAGTGTTGAAACCGGTCGGGCTTATACCATTAACGTTTGTGTGGATTTTTACAGTGTTCTTATTTCATGTCAGTATGAACTCAATATTCCACAACGTTAACTCGCAAACCATTGAAAATATAGGTGTCTGTTATTTGTATGATAAGCATCGTTTTTATATTTCACGTTCCTTGGTCACCTCTTATCGTTACTCATATTTGGCTCAGGCTGCGGGACGTGTAGCGCGTGGTTGAGCTTGTATATTTTACCGCGTTTTCAACTTGGAACGAAAAACTACCGAGCCAACGTCGCCTTTTCGCCTTTCGTGTTTGCCTTGCCTAATAATACTGCTCGATACGGGAGGATGGACATCGGCGGCAGCGGCGGTAGTGACCTAGACGGCTGGCGAGACCGGAAGGTGCTCATTTTCGCTCCCGCCGGCCACCGCGCCGTGGGTCTGGAGAGCGTGCATGCCAAAAACTTCGTGACGTTCCCTGCTCGTATGAGCGAGATGCAGACGGCAACCTCATCGTCCGAATTGTTTGTTTGAACTGCCCTGTTATCAGCCAAAAGAGTTAGCATCGATTGACACTGGAAAACACTTTGCACGTTTTCCTCGGTCAATTTTTTCGCTGTATAATTTTTTAGGAATCCTTTATTTTACCTACACCTACGCAAATACCCTGCTAGCCACCTCGAAGGTGTGTGGCAGGGAGTAGGTTATCACCAACCTGCATTACTCAATACATTGCTAGAGTTGGTGTATCTACAACTACTTACTGATAGTTTG
This sequence comes from Ceriagrion tenellum, assembly GCA_963169105.1. Classification (NCBI taxonomy): domain Eukaryota; kingdom Metazoa; phylum Arthropoda; class Insecta; order Odonata; family Coenagrionidae; genus Ceriagrion; species Ceriagrion tenellum. The sequence goes on along the minus strand of OY720633.1, from coordinate 144,849,464 downwards.
GAAAATACCTGCTAAAGCTTCTTAGGAAGTAAAATTTTCCTTACATTTACTACATGAAAGCCATGCAACTTTGTTTTAATGTTTTACCACTACACAAATGATCATGCATACAACAGTTACTCCGCAAACAAGAATGCCATGTATTGAGTACCCGGTTGCAGATGAGGATACAGACATTAGGCAATAATTTAACCTACTAGCTTTACTACCAATGAAAAATTATAATTAAAACTCTTATTGACAGCTGTTATGGACTCTTTTAGTTCGCGGATAAATGGCATTTTGAACCAGTCCGTTCCGCAATCTATTTACCTAAATTCATTCATAATCTTATTATTCAATTAACCATAATCTTACTCTTACTTACAAACTACCTTAGTATTTCGTAGTTTGTAAGATGTTGATCGCCTCGTCACTAAATAAATTTGTTTGGAAATTTTCATAATAGATCTAGTCTTAAGTTTTAATCGACGGTCTGAACGCGATTCCCTTCCTAGTTGTTTGAAAGGGTTAGTGACACTAACGAGCTTGTCGCTAAAGCCTGTAGCTTATATTACCAACCTCTTGCTTACTATAAAATTTTCTTCTTAGGATTTTTTTTAGAAAGTCAGTGGTAAGATGATATTTTTATAATTTCTTCTCGCCCACGATAAACGGTTTCTTTAAGGCCTTGTTTAAAAATATGTTTCTTGAAATAGAGGTCTGGCTCTATTGCTTAATACCTTTTTTTATGAAATCTTAGCAGAGTTTCATGTAATTCTTTGAAATATTTTGTTTCGCGAGAAACTGGCATTGTATGTGAGCATCAAGCTAGCAATTTTACGTAAATTACAACCATGATTACGACCTTCTCTCGTGCCCAAAAAATAAAAATATTTAGCGGATAGGTTCTAGGATGGGCAAACACTTTTAAAATTTAAATTGATTTTTTTAAAATAATTAATTAATAATAATAATATAATATAAATAATAATAAAAATGAATTAAAATAAATTTTTAGAATTTATTTCTAAACACGTTTTAGTGAACATTTTACCGTGACATAAAGGCATTATGTTATACGTGCAGATGGGAAGGTTTATTTATATCAGCCCTAAGGAAATGGCATGTTTCGTACTTCATGTGTTAGATCTGAATGGTTGGGTGTGTTTTTGTTTTTGTCGATTCATGCGCACTTACAAATTTCAAATAGCTACATATACATGTCATACTAATGCGCTTACTGAGATTTTATTGTTGGTTGGTGCGGAATATGTTTTGAGGGATGAAAATTTCTTACAGTAGAGTGGTGAAAATTTCTTCCTGTTCAAATTTTTTGTTTCTAATAGATGAGATTGATTTTTACAATTGGTAACGTAACTCCCTTCGTCCTTCTAAGGTGAATTATAGACGTCATTTTTTTCAGCTTCTGTAGTTTTTAGACTCCCCGTTTCCAATTTTAGGTTGATGCATGCTGAGGAAGTTTTTATTTAGCTATCTCCTTTGGATGGAATTATTCTATATTTGTCGTTAAAAACTCTCAATTTTTTCCTAGGAAACGTGGACCATTCTAGTCGCGATGTCATTTGGCCTACGTTATTCCAAGATTACTCTCATCGCTGACAAATTCACGTAAATGCCTATTTGTGGATGGTTCATGTTGTGTTTCCCTCAAACTAATACGTAAATGCAACTGTCACAAAAAAGTATCAGGCTTGATGTGGTGGAAAGAAGTTATCATAAAGATTGAGAGTAAAGGCAATTTTTGAATAAAAATTTATCTACTAAGTCTATCGAGTAAGTGGTAAATTGCCTTTACTCTTATTCTTTATGCCACTAACACAGTTCTGGCCATTCTTGTGTGCTCTTATTCGTAATGGAATGCAGACAATTAAGTCGGATTAAATAACTATGTTACGTACCTTACACGTTTCTTCCATAGTCATTCCTCTATTTCCCGTTGTTATGGTTTTTAGCTTACTTTGTTATTTTTTAAATTCCCGATGTTATTTTCCAAGCGAGTTCTACTTGCGTAAGGATGATCGAGTGCGACGACATGCTTAGCTTGACCATAATCATAATTAAGCTGCGGCACTCATGGGTAAAATGTTCATGTTCTTACTGAGGTAGTTTTTATGCTAATTGTGCTTATTTCCTTGGCTCTTTCTTTAGGAGCCATAGACTAATATTTACTAATTGTCTATTCCTGGTGAAATGGTGGGCTGTTAGGTCGTGGAATGCTCTCTCTGATTGCGTGACTCGTGAACTTGTTGATCGATTGGATGGAAGTCGCCCTGTGTGCAACACTTATGACTCGCATTGTATTGCAACATGGTCTCCATTAATGCCAAGTTCACGGTTGTAAGCGTTGTGTCTGTCCGGTCATGCTATGGTGATCAATGCTCCGGACTTGTGGTGGCTTAGCGAATTTAGGCTACCGGTTGATTCCTGAAATACCCATTTACTCGTCAGACCATATCATCATCAGCTCTCAGACCGGCAAATGGAACTATATATCTTTGCCGTTTCACGCGTATTCTTCTTGACACTTGAAATGTATGACTTCCGGGCATCTATTTTCCTCATAATATAACTCTCATGGTCTTCTCGTTGTTTCTTGACTTTACGATACGCTCATCATTGGTGAATTATCCGGTCCTCGCACCGATCTTTATTGTATGTGAGAGATTTATAATGTTATCCCATCGTCCTTGATGTGATTTTTAAGGAATGTCGTATTTAACAATTACTTTGGCCAGGTCATTCCCTGATGAAATTTTTATCCGCAAATTATCAGTTAATCCTGCTCTCCTGCTTTGATTGCCCTGTCTTTATTTTTATGTACTCATATTCCTTTCTTGGTTCTTTGACTAACTTTTTAATAAATGATTTATACGATTGTAACTAAGTTGAATGTCAGTTCTACTCCACTGAGATTTGTACCCTCTTGCTCCGGCACTTTTTCTGTGCATCTTTTATGAAACATGGTACCTCGTCCAGTCTTTCTTTTACTACTTTTTTAGCTATAGTCAGTAATTTCCATGTTTTATATTCAAGAAAATTAATTTCTGTAATTGTTAAAACAAGCTTTCGGTTGATCTATCCATGGAACAAATATTTTTCTGTAACACTTTTCCATTGTGAAATATGTAATTAATTAACTCAATTCAAAAATTGCTTCAAAAAAAGCTACAAAACAAGGAGCTTTTGGGAAATCATTAAGTCGTCTTCTTAACTGAAAGAAAGTCTTCGGAGCTAGAACATCTTACCATTTTCCTTAACTAGCGGAGCAAGTTGTTTTTTGAAAACTTGCCCGAAAAATGTCACAGCTTCAGCTTCGAAATAAGAGTGACGCTCCAGTCATTTGAAATTTCCGTGGCTGTGATGTCATTACAATTTTTTCCTCTTAAGGTATTGTGTTATCTATTTACGGCTAATTCAAGTCGTTCTTTTGTATAATTTTAAAACCTTTTGCGTTATATATCCTATTTCACACCGTGGGAATGATCGAAGGTTTTCATGGACCCTCCAGAAATATTGCGACTTCAATTTGTAGACTGTGGTTGGACTTTACTTTTTTTAAATTCTCGTGGTCCATTGCAAAACCCTCATGTCAGCTCTGATGTTTAAGTTTAGATATCTTTTGATAGCTTCATATTAATGTTTAACGTTCATCCTTCTTATTAATGTCTAACGTTAGTGCAAAAATATCGTTTTCAAGATGCGGGAGGCGAATATTTTTAAGGGAAAATGTTTTATGTCTTACTTCATTTTTAGTTATACGCGCACACACTTTATCTTTAGATGCTAAATATATTGGAAATATTGAGATAAAATGACTTCAACAAAGCCAGAGCTCCTAATTGCACAAACTTAAAAGTACCTATGTGATAATTGAGTCCAAAGGGACCCCCAGTTTGGCTAGAAAAAAGCGCAGGGCTCTATGAATAAATAAAAATATTATCCACATTTTCCTTCTTTCTGTCCCTACGATCCCATGCGTGACCAGAGCGGTAATTAAGGAACAATGCAAGCGCTAAAAATCGAGCGATTGTGCACCGCCTGATGTTGCCACATTTTAACCGTGATCGGAACAAGGTCCGCTAGCCGAAGTCGGTGGAGTGTGAAATATGGCAGCAATGGATCTATTCTATCTCGATTCTTTACGATCACTCATTTCACTAGTTCCCTTTAGACATGTTTGTGTGGCATTGATGTTCACTGTCAAATATTCAATGGCTTATTGGCATGTTCATGCCTATGTGTTTTATTTTTTTAATCAAGAACTTGTGGTTGGTTGGATGACACCATTTAAATGGTTTGATATTCGCTTTTTATTTGAAAAGTGAATATTTTTGTGGATTTTGTGAAGAATTTATTAGAAATTTAACATTGATTGCCGTAGTTAATGATTTATGCGTAATTACTGTTGTACATGGTACTCCAGAGGGCATTGTGTTTACACAAGCATTTGCTGTAATCAGGGAATATTGTGGAACATTGGTGCTGAAGTTTTCGCCGCACATATCACAGAATATGTCGTCATCGAAAGGCATCGCAACGCGGATGGAATCCCGAATATCGAGCTTCATAACCTAAGGTAACATTCTTTCCTGTTCTGAATGGGAAATTCAGTTTGCGAATGACGTTAGTTAATTAAGTGAGTGATTCCTCGAGGCAGAGAGAGGCACGTCGTCATTTGGTATTTAATATAAATATCAACGTGGCTGTGGCGGTAATCGTCGGTCGTTGAGTGCATATTTTGATGATTTTTTGTGAGTCGAAAAAAACCTTGGACTTTATTTCATTTAAGTGCATCTGTTTATGCGTTGGAACTCATCGTGCCGACTGTAATGAAGATGATGCGAGAATTGCCGTATTTCTCCCAATATATGCCGCACTTTTTTCCCGATTTTGGGGCCTCAAAATTGGGGTGCGGATTATATTCGAGGTGCGGCTTAAATTCGAGAACTTCCTTAAAAAATCGTAAAAATGACGGATTTGAGCAAACCAGCCATTCGGATTCACGTGGACGCCAGCTAAACTTGCCTAAGCCACGGAGAAAGTAAGAAATAACGCTGAAAAAGGCCAAATTGGTGCACAATTTATTCATATATTAAAGGATAATATAGGTAACATTGTTTCGCAGTTACATAGATAATGTAAAAATATATATAAAATTCTGGGGCCGCTTTCGGCCGTCTGCCATTCCGCCCTGCATCACGGTCACTCGAATCTTCTCATAGCCGCACGTCTTCAGTAGAACTTTCTTGGAGCCCGACGCTTCCAGTGTAATTCATTGGCATGTCGAGGCAAACCGGTGTTTCGTCAGTGTTACCGATTTGTCCGAGAAGGCTCTCTTTTTGCTTTCGGCGCTCGGTGACGAACTTCTGGAAATTAGTCAGTTGAGTTTCGAAGTTGGCGGGTAGCTTTTGGCACACCGTCGTGCGACGTCGCAAACTTAAGCCTCATGAAACGCGCCACCCAGCCAAGGCTAGCTTTAAATTTAGTCCTTGGTATGTCCTTAGATCTGGCCAAACGGTTTGCTTCAAGGCGCATCATGTCGTAGGTAACTGGCAGGGCATCCTTGCGACGGTCCTTCACAAACTAGAGGACAGCACCATCGATTTCTGGATGGCGCCCTTGTTTAGGACCCGAGAACTTACGCCGCAGGGGTTCACAGTGGACGAGCACATACTTTTGCTTACGCCATCGGCGCACCAAGGTGTCATCCACGCCGAAATGTTTGGCTGCCGCACGATTTGAGACGTTGTTCTGACCAGCGTGCCGAATCACTCCATTCTTAAATTTCGCCGAGTATGATATCCTCTTCCGTACTGATTTTTCATTGCAGTCTACGATTTCGCGGAGTTCCACCTCGTCCACTTGCTCCTCATTCATTGTTACAGTTCACAAACTTGTCACTGATCACCCATACCACACACCACAAACCAGAACCTGTCGAATCTTGTCACTTGTTAGGCGAGAGCAGAGCGGACTAGCCGAGGGGGATTGTTGCAGCGCGGCAGGAGCGAGCCGAGCGGGACGGGGAACATAGGTGAGCGGTCGGACGTAGTGCCGGGGTAGGTCTGCAGTGGGTGAGCGCAGGAGAACGGGAGGGGGCAAGGTAGCAGTGTGTCGTATGTCTAGGGCGGCTCGCGGCGTGATCCGAATGGCTGTAAATTATTCGCAACACTGGCGGTGCGAATAAGACCCTTTCATGCCGTCTTTTAGTTGCTTTTTACACTCTGACGAGATGCACTGAAAAGGATGCTGCTTATATTCGCGTATTAACTTTTTTCCCTGTTTGAGACCCCAAAAAACGGGGTGCGGGTTATATTCGGAGAAATACGGTGTATTTTGAAATTTTTAGTAATTAAAATGTGACGTGACTAGAGTTTTCGGCACGGTGTTCGAAATTTAGATGGAATTATATTGTCATACTCATCATCTACATCTACGAAATACCGTGCAAGCCACCACTGGGGTGTGTGGCCCGGAGTGATTCCACACCAGGCATGAAGCCCTCATCCCAGCTGAAATCAGAACCGCGCACGTTCCGCCGGATGCCTGGCGAGGGAAAAAGCAGTTAGGACAACAGTGCGCGGTCAGACCAGATACTAGAAGAGTGCTACGTACAAGAACATGCTACCGTGCTGCACTTCACTTAAGATACAACTGCTGGTTAGTATTATTAATCCGACAGATAAATAATTTCATGCGTGGTAGGAACTAATAATGATTTTAAGATATTTCGCTCAAGTGCAAAGACGTATATTAACTAGTCAAAGTATCCTAGAACTGATATATCGCAACTATTATCGTCCCTTATTGTACGGAGAAAATTACATTTTAAATTTTCGTTTCGGCAGTCTATTTCGAATGTTGAATGCACATAGATATTTGTTAGTAACAATTATTACAATGAGAATGTATTATTTTGGGTTTTGAAAGAAATCAGTGAATGCGTAATCGAAATATTGTGAAATATATGTCATTTGGTGTAAGGCTATGTTTTGAAATAGCATTGAATTGCCAAAAAAACCTAACCGGCTTGCTGAATTTTTTTATAATTTGATCTATCGTTATCACCAATGAAAACACGGGTGCAAAGCTTCAAGCAAATCTGTAAACTAACGAAATCGCCCCCATCTCCTTGACGGTGGTTTATGAAATAGATTCCTAATCGATCCGATGTGTCATCTTGATTCGTGCATTCCGTGTCATTCTCTGAGACATTATTTCTACTCGTATAATCGAAGTGTGCTTTATTGCACACCATGCCATCGTATTCATTATTCATGATGCCTCGTCCAAAAATGCCCAAAGTCACGTGAATTGTGTCGGAATATAGATCGAAGCCTGGTTTGCGCGAGTCGATTTAATCGTTATCACGCTCCATATTATCCTACGTTTTTGTGATAGGCTATCGAATTGATCGTCTGCCTGAAGGCGGTGCTGTAGCTTCCCGATCGTCAACCAATCACAATTGACTCGGTACGAAACTGTTCCATTTACCTAATTAAGAAATGTTTTTCCTCTCCCGCTCTGTCCTTTCGAATATGTTCGGAAGGCAGCATTTTCGAGTCAGTGTTTTGCTGGTATTCGTAACTAACGATTATGACTAACTACACATGGCCAATGAGTGCGTTCCTTTATAGTCATCGTTTGTATCGTAGAGGCTTAAATGCCATGCATTCGTGTATTCCGGCTCGCTATCCTGCGACCCAACGTCTTGGACAAAAATTATTATGGTTTTATGTTTATTTGTACAAAATATTCATGAAATTCGGCATTGATTTGCAGTTCGTTTGATATGTGGCGTTGGAAGTTTTGAAGCCATCATGAAGTTCTTTGTGGAAGGCACCGTATCTGCGGCGACCGTGATAATTGGAAAAAAATATTCGTGGACATTCTGGATGCAAAGTCCTCGCCAATTTGTCTGTTGTCGGACTGTAACTGGTCCCTTCTCTATCTATTCTTTCTCGACGGACTGCATCGAGTGGAATGTTATCCATTGTTGTACTCACTTCACTCGGCGATTGTTTCCTGTCGCCAAAAATGTTGGAATGCGCCATTTGACGACCATACTGCGTTTTCACTCGTGACGGACGACTCGGTAAGTGGTGGAATCGAGGCCTTGCTGTGGTGCGGTGAAAGTTAAATGAACAAACGGCCCGCGAATTTGTCTCTCCTCTCCCATTTACGCGGAGCGAAAGCCCTCGCACACGTGACAAACGTCGCCTCTTTGCGATGGAATCGCTCTGTGTGCGCGAAGATTTGTCCCCATGCCTATGAAATCATGAACCGTAACGCAAACGCGTCGAGTCTATGTTCACTGTGTTGAAAGTGTTACGGAAACGTTTTTTTTTTTTGTATTCCGACATCATGGAGTATGCTGGAATTTAAACTTTGAACAAATGATCCGTGCTGGATTCTACACCTCAGATCCTTTATGAAAAATATCTGTTTTTTGAAACTTTCGGAATAGAATTAAAAAGATAGCATTTTATTACAGGGATTTTTAGGCCCGTATAAGCGATAAATTTCTCCGCAATCACGTCATTGTTGATCGAGTCACACCTTAGCAATCTCTTGAAAGGTTAGCTTGATTTGTTGTCGGCTTAGAGGTGTCATCAAGAAGAGAAATTAGTCGATTTCTATGCTACACGGATTATACAATCTTAACGAAAGAGTAATGTACGTACATTATCCGTATTTATTACATGAAACAATTCGATATATTTCCTATCATTGGCGAATTTGTCGAATACTCCGAACATAGTATAAATATCTCAACTAATTCGTCGAGTCTCTATTTACGATTTCTCGCATTTCCCGATACTTAATCCTTGTTACTGGCGTCATGTCTGACCGTTGTGTTCTCCTAGTTTCTACTTGCATTTATGCCTCTTGGATTTAATAAATAAATTATTGCAGTTGTCGATAGTTCGGCAGAAGTGGACGATTTAAAATGATTTATCGTGGCCTTTATTTTGCTTGGGCATCGTGCTTAGGGCCCTCACTTTCACGCATGCGCATCGGTGTGGTATTGTGTTATACGTGGCGTTCCGAGTGGAAGTGCCCAGACCAGTACTCCGTTCACGAGTGTGGGGTGAAATTCCTAAGTTTTTTTTTGCGGCAAATTCCGACTGACGTTGGGAGCTCGTCATCGATCAAATATCGATCGGTACTGCCTCGCATCGAAATACACGAATCATTGGCGGTCAAGGAGGGGATGTGGAGGGGCCAGCGACCAGACCATCCGCGGAAATATTTTTTTAACGGCTCTTCGCCTTCTCCCAGGGTACTCTCGTCGACCCTGATTGGGGTCGCGAGCCGAGGTCGAGGACCTGCGTTCAACTGTGCGCCGGCGACTCTGATCGCCCCCCCACCCTCTATCTCCAGTCTCATAAGCGAGTCATCTCAAGAATTATTAATGCATTCCGCTCGACCGCGATCCTCATCTCTATGTATGCAAAATTTAACGGACTTCTGCTTTTGCATTCGTCGGATAGTATTTTTGGTAGCATTTCCTATGTAACTCTACGTCTTTAACGGGGGATTTTCGGAATAAATTGGAATAAGAAGATCGTGACTATGGGTTTAAATCTAAGAAGTGGAAAACGGCCGTGAAATAATTTTTACAGCTTCGTGATATGTCGGCCGTTATTAATTTTAGTCGTTCATTTCCATGTCAATGCAGTCTTTCCCAAGAGTAATGGGGATCAATTCGTGTACCCCTAGCGGAGTTCCCACACTCATAGACCATGAGTGACGCAACAGTCTGACAGAACATCGTGATTGCCTGCATGGGCAATTTTAGGAAAACGTTTTCCCCTATATTTTGGCCTGTTATCAAATTTACCCCATTGCTGAAACCTTCGCCTCGAGTCGCTAAGGCTGTCAGACTAAACAAATTAGCGGATTTGGATGGATTCATTTACGTATTTAAGTCGCATATTTTTAATTTTTCATATTTATTATTGATGCGAATGTAGTGTGGCGAAGTAAGAAAAGATGACAGCGCTCGCTTACTCAGCTAGACTTCAACCGTTGTTTTCCCCAGGTCAATCATTCAGCTCAAATCGTCTCGATAAATAACCCCAACTTCAAGATATAGTTACTTATCAAAGCGACGGCAGCATCTCATTATCTTACCAGTTGGAAGAGCCATGAAGGCTTTACTCAAATAATTCACCGGGAGACACCTACCTCTGGCATTGCAAATATATGTCATTATCTAAAACCCCCGTGGTTCGTTTTGTAGGATGCCAAATCTTCTCAGCGAAAGAGGGGAATAGGCCCGACGCCCATCTCTGTTTGCGTGTAGTTTTTACGCGCCAAGGTGTTAGCTTCAGATGAAAAATATCCTCAAACGTTAATCTTTCCAGTTCCGCAGCTAAAAATTTTTCCGACTCTTTTCCTGTTGCCCGGAGAACGCTCCGGACTAGTGTCTGAAGTCCCGAGTGTAATTAATTATTTTGATAACTTGATGAAATATTGCTTAATGTTTTAAGTGCAACCATAGCACCTAATGTTGATTTTAATTTTTAAGGCGTTTCCTAATATTTATTTTTTGAATCACCAATAATATTTTCAAAGAGACCTGGAAATATAATGAATTCTACTTTTATATGGCCATGGCTATTCTTTCATATTTGTGCGAGCCACCAGCGCGAGCGTAGCATCGTTGTCGGTCTCGTCTGTCGCTTTGGGAAGTTCAAAATTACTTCATGAAGTTAACGTCATTGGGTCGATCTTGTCGACAATGTCGTTGATATTTTAATAGTTAGTGATTACATATTGTGTTATTTGAGCGAAAACTTCCTCATGGCAGTCAACGCAAACGTCGATGACATGCAAGTTAGCACGAGCTTAGGCAGTGCTCGCAGTTCGAGTGGAAATGGTGAAACTCGGTGCTTTACGTTCACTTCCACAAGTTCATAGTATTGATTGTTTGGCTGGGGTATTCAGAGAAGCTATTTGCAAAACTGCACGCCAAGAAAGGGTTGTACCTTTTGAATGGTGCGTTAAGTGGTGTTGTGGAGAAAATTATGAAATCCAGGGTGAAATAGATGTTGGTTGCTGTCATCTTTGTGTCGCCTCAACGAGTTTCTGTGAACTTTTTTTTGTGTCAGCATAATATGTATGCAACGACTTAGTTTGGGACCGTGTGTGTGGTGTAGAATATTTTAGTTACCTTTTTCAAGTTTCATCAGGCTCGTTTGGGAAAGCCTTTGAAAGTCTCAATTTCTTTTCATATTTCCACTCAGGATGTATGTATCAGTTCTTCCTGTTTCACAAACTTTTCAGAATGCCTCCAAGTTGACGGTACGTAATTTGTTGAGAGCACATCACGATACATTCGTGGGATTGGCTGTTGTTCTACCTCGTCAGCTGCTGTAAATGTTTAAGAGGGAAAACAATATAAAGTCTTTAACTCATGGCGTATAAGAAGCCAGGCGGGGAAAAATTGCTCGATGTGACTCATTAGATCATGACTCGACTGGCCAGCCCCCTGGGAGGATATTGTGATAGAATGTGGCGAAACCCCTTTTGACTACCACTTTTTCGCTTAGCAGTTATGATCTTCAAATGATGGATTTTTCCCTAATTCGCCATTTGTGCTTATAATCCTCAATTTTAGTCCAATCCATTGCCTTGTCGTGCGAACAGTGGCTTGTCAAGTAATTCTGAGCCTCTTGTGTGTCTCTAGGAGCTCTTTGTTCTTCCAGTAGCCTAAAATGTGAGCTTTGGGTTTGTTTCTTTTGATTATGGCTCATTATCGGACTTAACAGCGTTTTCAGAAGTGTTGAGGGGGCTAAGATATGTCATGTCGCGTTTTGGTTCAAATCGGATGTGGCCTAGTTTGGCTTTGAAGATCCAAGTAATTATTAACTGGGAGGGAGTATATAAGTTCGTTTAATTTTATGAAGTGGACATTAGCGTTTGAATTAGTAATTTTTGAGGCCCAAGCCTTTGCTTTACGTAAATGCAGCTGTGACCTTAGTACGTATGGATTTTTTCTTTAAAATTATTCCTATTCTGTCCTTTTAAAATTAAAACGTGAATTGAGTGACGGCCTTCAATGGTGCACACAATCCTTCGGGGGTTTTTACTATATTTTTACCTTAACGACAATGTTTATCCTTTGGAAAATATGCAAATGTATCCTTCCTTATTTTATTTCTGCCATGATAGGTTTATTTGATCAAATTTGCTGTCACGTTTATTTAACTTTGTCCTCCAATTCAGATCTCTCGGCTGCTGCGTAGAAGTCCTTACATCACATTAGTCATCATATTTACTCTTTCTTTTTGAGAGCCCCTCATTTCTGCTTCCTTCCGAATGCCTCGTAGATGCCATTTCCGTAAGTATAAATGTCCGTCGTGGTTTTGGTGCCAAGAGGATATCATTTAATGGCCATTAGAGTGGAATATCTTTTCCTTGTCTTCCACTTTATCTCTTAATGTCCGTCTTTGGGAGGAAATGGTTGGTGGAATTTACCGTGGTCTTTAGTGTCTCCACCTTCTAACAGTCTCGAATTACTACTAAAGGCAAATATCCTCGAAAATGACTGGAGAGAATTTTATGGCAGGGTTTCCTTGAAACTACCGGTACATTACTGACTACCGATAGAATAAATGATTCAATGCCTTCGTTTATGTTTGGGATGAGCTTCCTCTGGGCGGTAAAGATTTACTACTGATCGAAATTGGTTGAGTGTTGTTGGTAATTGTCAGCGAGTTTTGCTTGTATATTTGTCGTAGCTTTAATTGTTTCATTTTCTTATTGCCATGTGGAAGCATCGCTTTTTTAAAGTGCGTCATTAGCGGCTATCATTCTGTTGTCGCACGTCTCCCTTCCGTCCCCAAGGTGGAAGGCTATTATTGGTGCGTGCGGGCATGGTTTCGAAAGCATAACCTATCATACCTCGCTTCACGGTGCGGCGCATTTTGTCGTTAGTGATAGATAGCGGCTGGCCTCTTATCGTGGCGCGCGTGGAGTAGGGATGCCAGGTGAAAAGATCGTTTGGCTATTTTCGTGTGATAGCACATGTTAATTAGTACCGCATACAAAATGCGCTAGTGACTATTATCAGTGAATCATTCCATAAAGGGTGTACCAAGAGTGTTCTTTCGAATCAGTCGTTGCCTTAGACTAGAGAAAACAGTACATTTATTTGTGTTGGACAGCAATGAAGTACTTTTTTGCTAAAATATTGATCCAAAAAACTTGGAAATACTGCCTATATTGTCTTTTTAATTTTAGATTAAAATTGTTTTTTTTTGTGAAGTTTTCAGTACACCCGTGTTTTGATGAGAAGTCGCTAAACCGTGGCAGCTATTTCTCTTGTAAATCATAGTTTCGTAATAGTTACTGTGAGACGTATGACGTGAATATGAATGATTGCACATTTTAACGACTACATTTCATTCATCACATCTCAGGATTGCTGAATCTGAAGGTATTCGTCATCATGATACCTATGGGCTGAATGCGCATTTTCGCCCCTTCAGTAAAATTCCTGAATCTCAATAGCTTAAGTTAGCGTGGAATTGATAATAAAAAAGGCAATTTTTTCTGGTTTAGCATTACTGTTGGCCAAATGCTGAGAACATAGTTTCACGACCTCCATACACTCTGTTGACATATTCCATCTGCAACACGTGCTATCTATTCCATCCGGAGGAAGATGATCTATACATCGAATATTCTAATGCGTTTGACTTTCATTGACTCCTTTTTTTTCCTTTTTTCGCTATTTTCGAATACTGAGTTATTACAGCCTATTAGGCTGGTTTGAAACATGCTGCGGACAGAGGAAACTAATCCAGCCCCATAGTGCTTCTTTTTAACTAGAATATCGGTGTGATAGGTTACGCTTAGCAATACGTCCACATTTCTGTTGAGACTGCCATTTTCTTGCACTCGTGACATTGATCGACTGCGAAACATTCCGCCGACAAGACGGTAGCTCGCTCCGCATAACCATTTGTTGCCGCTACAAATACCGGTCTATTTCTGCCATTCGCTCATGGCGGATGCAAACTTTTGTTTAGCCAATGAATAAGTTTGGCTTACGGACATTTTTTTTTGTTCTAAGGACATGTTCTGAGCCAGAAAATGTGTTGTTGTGCGAATACCAGCAATATTTCTTTCCGGAAAATTTTCTAACGTTCACTTGCGCTTATTTATTTTATTCACATAGTGTTTTCTTCCTTGGCTAATGGTACAATATGTCAGTCTCGGAGTATAATTCTCAATGTGACACTAAAGTTTGACGAATGGCCGAGTATACAGGTGGTGTTACATGCTCGGTGAGATACTCAAAAGTAAACTTAAAGTAGTTATTTTTATCATGTTTAGGGAATATTTTTCAAATTGAATAAACTATACTTAATACGTGAAAGCCTCGTTTTGAAAAACGTTAATTTTGCCTTATTTTTGTTTTGTCACCCGAACAAACTTAGCATAGTACATGTTAGTCTATTCCGTTGTATTGCTTTTTTAGCTCGGCAGTTGTGAGGGATACGGGTCAGTTGTGTGGCATTTTTTACCGCCTTAATTTTGCATGACGCACATCCTATCCAGCTTACTGTGCTCTCTGCAGTTTGAATCATCGTCATATTTTCACATCACGATATTGCAATTGAATGTGGCGACAGAAAGCTACTTGTCATCGCTGGCCCGAGGTTTATCAGAGAAAAAGAATTGCCAGATTATCCATCTTCGCAGTTTTCGGAACTTAATCAAAAGTCGTTGGTATCTGGAAGCAATTGTTGTGGCGGCCGGAGAGGGAGAGTTTTAGAAATCTTTACTCAGTTTTTAATGGATGTTGTCGTCGAGGTGGCCGTTATACTGACTCACTTCGCTGGAAATCCAGACTCGGGAAGCTTTTGAATTTATGTGGTAAGAAATTGTTTCCAGGCTTTTAAGTATTGCGTTTGACGAAAGGAGTTTAATTTACATCTCCGCGGTACCATGGTAGCCTCAGCTAGATGGTCTGCTAGCTGAGAGAAATTTTCTCATACATACGGTACGTTGCATGCTACGAAATGATAAAGAATTGAAAATGTACTGGGGTATGTATGCATTATGTGCTGTTTTTACTGGTTGCTGAGGAGTTAAGATAAGGGTGACAAAACTTGGTTACATTTCAATAGACCTTACTATCCAGTCTTCTGATTTCTTTTTGCATTAGAAAATAAATATATAAGCTGTTCGGTCAGAAATCATATTTCTCTTATTTCATGATTATGGTCAATTCTACGGTGTATGTGTCTGCAACTGTTTTATTGGTAATAAATTGTTTACTTTCGTGGACGAAAGACTTGCCTGAATTACTTATACAAATGGATTGAGATTATGAGAAAAGTTGAGAGAAAAGCAGAACGAGAATGCTGAGTGCTGGATTTTATTGAGACGTGCTAATGCTTAGAAGTATTATATACATGTGTGCTCATGGGATGGTTAAGGTAATCCGAAGGCGCCAGTGCTACCTTATTACTAATAGTATTAGATTTGTTGGTAAATGCAACCTCAAATTTTGATCCGTGGATGGTAAAGTTCTTTATTTTGTTATACCCAACAAATTTAATTTATATGAGTGAATGTTTTTCATTTAATTGGCTCTTTAGCCGAACTAATTACTGTGGCTGTTTTTTAATTAATTTTTTGCTGCTTTGGCAGTGTGAAGGGTTGAAATAGACGGTGTGAAACAATGAAAAGTTAGGTTCACCCGTGGGAATTTCATAATGGTGTGATCGATCTCATTTTATGGCGTCGCCACAATGAAAATCACTATTCACCATAATTATAGCAAGAATTTTCGAGGAGTCCTTCAAAATCGATACTTAAGGAGTATCCATTTCATTATTTAATATAAAAATATCGTAGAAGTAAATTCCTATCGGATCTCCTCACGGAAGGTGAACTAAATTTATATTTCGGTTGACCGACTATGCCACCTTGACCTTAAGCTTGCTTTTTTCGCTATATTCGTCTTTCCGAGGTAGAATTAGTCTTTCCAAATGGGAATCTGTCGCCGGAGTGCTTTTAAATAAACGCTTCTATTGACTGGCTTTTAGAGGTCTCTGAAGCCTTTAAAATGAGGTTATCTTTATATGTATATGCTCCTTTTTTGAAACCTACTTGCTCATTCACTTGCTTAATAAAAAGCCCTCAAGTAGTAGGTGATATGAATGCTTACTCTCGGAATAATTTTGACGTTTATTGACTAACGAGTTTACTCTTGTTGACTCGTTGACAAATTATTGAAACCAACGAGGTTGATCTAGAGTTATCTATGGATCCACGTATAGCTTATTGCTAACTTCGGCTTCTAGGCTTCTGGGAAAGTGATAACAAATTTAAGGGATGTGAAAAACTCGAGGAACTACTCGACAAAGCGATGACAAGACAAGCGTACGCTATGAAACTTAACATTAAGTTATATTCACCGAATCTTGAAGGTGATTGTGTATCAATTTCAAAGAAATATTTAGCCTCATATTCTCAGCAATATTTTCTCGGAAAAATTGATTTCTTATAATAAATTATATTTATTAATGGCCATTGAATCCCATTTAGAAAATGCTATCAGATCATTGAAGTTCGTGTTCTGAGCGGATGGAAGTCCTGGGATATTTCAGTAGTAACGTAACGTCCATCGATTCATTTACGTAACATTTCCGTTGTTGTCCTCCTTATCAGGTGTTTCTGTATTTCTTCTGTATTTCGCTGGCTTTCGCAGTGCCTTTTGACTGTAGACACTCTCCAGTGTTCACTTGGGGCTAAGTATGCGGCTCTTTGTATAGTTTCATGAATTTTCATTAATATTCCAATTGCGGTGCCCTCTTGCGCTCTGATAACCTGGAGCTCGCGGAAATGGAGCAAACGATGCTTAATCCTCATGTTTTCGGGCCTTCTGGCGCACGATTTACACTATTTGGGTGACCTCGCGCTACTCGTACTTCTGTATTACTTTTAAAGACGTCCCTTTTTAATTTGATTTTGTATCTTTCTGATAGTTAAGTCAAGCCCACCTTTCTCCGAGCATTGATTCGCATAGCATGCATTCTGGAAGGGCGAGAGGCGGTTCTTCCCTGTGGTCTATCGGGCATATCGGCTGGGGTGGTAAATCGGCTTTCCGGTTGACCGCATAGCTTGGGATGTACTGAGGATGCGCCGAGGAATCTGAATGTGACCCTGAGGCTTTTCATTTGGCAACTAAGCTGCTATTCGCAATATTCGGTCGAACTCCCAATCACGGTTCAAATGTCGGCTCATTGCCCTCTGGGAGTACGGATTTTTTTCCTGTAATCTCCTTTGGAGGTGACTATAAAGGTTACATCAGGCTGTCTTTGCATCATATTTAATATATTATCGCTTTTCCACAGCTGCAGTGAGATTACAGTTTTTAATATTAATACGAACACACACACTAGGAGACTTACGCCGATTGTTTCAGTGTAGAAATCAGGAGCTGATATTTTGTTGGATTTAGTGAATTATCTACTAGCGTGTTTACCACTTGTTCTAGCCCCCCCAATACTGCCCCCTTGCTGTGGTATTTAGTTACGTGCTGTCCAAAACTAGGAAGGCTCTATTTTGTGCCTAGCAAGTATCTTGAATTGTTTTGAATGATAATCTTCCCTATTACCATTCCAATTCCAGTCTGTCATAGTAAGATATTCCTCTTCGCCGGAAAACTCATTGTACAATTGGGCACGAAGAAAAACGTTAACACATAATTGTGGAGTCGTGCGATCAAGTTGTCAGATCGAATCGATTAAATCACTTGATAATTTCGAGTAGCTCTCTTCGTCGATCCCGAAAGCTTGTTATATTTATGAACATAATCCGCTCGAATGTTCTTCATTAGGAGCCCCTAGCCATGCTTAATTATGGCCTCTCCGTAACTAACGCAACTTCCAAACTACCATTGCTCCTTAGAGACCGTAATCGGAGATATATATTTAATATTGTGTATAAACGGGACATTACGGAGTTTCTCCTCCCTGGACAATTCCCCTTTCACCCTTGGGCATGCCCCTACGTCAAGGGTAAGGATTTCATTTGTTTTTCAAGCGATGCCTTTCCTGTCTAAAGATTGTTGGATGCGTGATAAGTGGCTTGAGCCTTAGACAGCCTGATAGTTTAGCCTCCGCTTCCACTTATCACTGCCGCTCTATAAATACAGTGGTAAGAGTTATCTTAAGAGCTCATGGCAGCCTCGGCCATTTACACCATTAAGGCTGCCTGTAATCTGGGAGAATGGGATGAGAGGGAGGAAGTGTGGCGGGTCTGTGTTATCAGAAGAGAAAGGATCCGAGGGTGAGTGCGCATTCTTTGGGCGTGCCGCAGGTCTAGTCCCCCCATAACTCAGTCCATAGCTCTTGCATTTCCTTGTTTTTCGCCCACTCGTCTATCATTCGCTAAAGATTTTGATGAGTAATAGTTTGTGTGACGTATTGGAAATCTACCCCTCAATCACTGTCGTGGAGACGTCCGTTAACCTATATCTATATTGAATGCGCTATTGTGAGCTTCATGCTTCCATTTCTTCGTTTTCAGGTGTTTTTATTGATGACGTGAGAATTATAGGCCTGATCATTTGGAGATTCGGCGCGTAGCATGGAGAGTATTTGTGCTAGTTATGCTTAAATACTCACTAATATATTTTCACTTACTAGAATGAAGTCTTTCTAGCTTTGATATGCGTTGGATAGAAGTGCTAATGTTAAAGGGGCTCGAGATTCTTTGTGGTTTTTGTGTGTGTGTTAACTATTATATTATCTGTCGTGTCGATGAACAGCCATTTCAATTTTTAACGTGGAAAAAATTTGATATCATTGCCCTCTTATATTTCCTCGCCATTACGAAACGCGTGAATCAAAATATTTCTTTTCCTTTTCTGTTTTACCATTGAAAAAAACTTTGAAAGGGTTCGCATATTCATCATTTTTCCATAGTACTTTTGGTGATCTTTTCAGGAGTACTTTTTCAAAGTACTTTTTGTGATCGGAAATATTTTAAGTCTAATTGGCAGTCTCGCACGCTGGAACGACCATCCGGAGGTAATTATGTTGCTTGGTAAAGCTCAATCTGATCGGGTGAATTCCACTGGGAAAGAAATCATTCGCCTTTCCCGGGACTCGAATCCGTATTCCTTCATATCGCGTTACCCAGTTTGGTTACTGAGGGGTTCCAGGCAAATCCCCATTGGTGGGGGGGGGGGGGTCTCGGTGTGTTAAGCTAGCTTAAGCACTTGTCGAGATATCGAGGGATCTTGGTTCGAGTCCAGATCATTGCGGATGATTTTTCCCATTGCGGAACTTCTCACTTAGGTGTACTGGCGAGTGACTCCGTAAAGATTACTCGGTTACCAGTGCCGATATCCTTAAAATATGTTCACAATGTTCTTTATGTCATAGCCAAAGGACAGTCATGAGATTCATTCGATGCGTTAACTATAAGAATTGATTTTATTCTACGTGACGGTTGAAATCAACTTACAGTGAAGCTATGCAAAAATTGTTAACTTTTGAGCTCAGATTGAGAATTGAGCTCCGAGACTGTTTTGGCTATTCCCTATGGCAAAACACCGAGTGTCCAGCCAAATATCTGGAGAGTAATTTGAGTTTTGCCATCGAACGTTCGAAATTTTTGATCAGTAAAAGGTTGAATGTGCTTCTACCGCGAGTGTGTAGACGGTGACATCTTATTTCGTTTCCTTTTCATTGCGTATCTATCTAAATTTCTACTTGCTGCAATATGTGGTACTTGTTGGTAGCGATCAAGGTTCATATCCCCTTGTAATTTAAGTGGTATATGCCTACCGTCCAGGCGAATCAGCCACCGTGGTCGTAGCGAAATCAGTACCGTGGTTAAATGCTTTCCCTTCGCCCGAGGGTTTGGGGATCTACTTGCGTTATTATCAGTAGACATGAGTGATCCGTATGGGACATGTTGGCGTCGTCGCTCTGATAACCTAAGTGCATCAGAACTGATAAGTGAACAAGAGATTGATAATTTGACATGTAACGAGTAAAGTCTATAAGGTGCGTCATCCATGGAAGTTATCTCTAAACTTGGGTGCATTCTTTTGCGTTGCGTGTTAAATATTCCTCATTTGTCTTGCAAAACACTAATTTGAATTAATATCTATAAATGTGACAGATTGTGAAGGTGAATAAGAATTTAAAAGACTCCTGGTGTGGTGAAACGAAAAAATCACTCCGAATTGTCAATTGAAAACCTACATTTGGACCTTTATTTTCTTATTTAATTCTTCATTTGAAGTATATTGAAGAAAGCAGGAGTCGTGAAAAATTTATGGAGCTATGTGTGGCAGCAAATAGTCGCAAAAATTCGATTGAATACGCTCTTGCATGCCATGTTTTTCTTGTCGAATACTAATAAATCGCTGCCGTTGCTTTATTTACCTTAAGGAAGAAGCTATTTTTTTTGCAAATTTAACCTATTTTTGCACTTATATTTTTTTATCAATCACGCACGTGCCTAAATGCATTGGCAGTTGAATTCGATGGTTTTTAATGTTAAATACCTGTTTATTTTCTCGCGAGAGCCATTTTTCTTCCATGTTGGATGTGAATTTTTGAGAATATTGATGTTAACTCAAACCTTAACGTCTCAAGAACTATTTACGACGCAGAAAGGATATTGCAGACGTTTTACCTAGTCAAAATGGAAAATGAGCCGCTTTTTATTTTATTTTTTCCGTTTACATTTCTTTTGATGGAAATTAAACTTCAACTTGAAAAGTCCATATTTTTTCCGTTAAAACTGGTTCTCGACTCGAGAAAACTGTACGAAGCAGGAAAGTCTCAAATAGTGGAGATTTTTCATTATAAGTTGTGTTGTCGGAGAATTCTTTCTAAAAGTTTCAAAAGAGTCGCACCTACCCTTTTCCTTCATGAATCAAATATAATGGCTTCGCGGTCAAATTCAACCATTTTTGGACAACAATTTGCGCGTTGGGAGAGCTATTGAAAATTTATGGTGTGAAGAATTTAAAGTTGTGTATATGTGCAGCATAAAGTGAGCCGTTGCTGTTTATAATTGTATTCGAATAGGAATCTTGTTTGTTGTAACCTAGCGAGAAATTGAATAAGATTGTAGGGGCTCACCCTCGATTTTGAGTGCTTAGTAGTTTTCTTCTCCCTTTGTTACTGTCACGACTACGAAATAGGCGGATCGAGCAAATTGTTCGTCAAACATTCCCTTCTCTCTCCGAATTATGTTTGTCCTCGTCTCTTTCCCTCTTAAGGGTAGGGACCCACTGCCGCGCACCGTTGCAGTGACTTCTTCGCCAGCACGTTGATTCGTTGCAGATTGATGGATATCTGAATAATCATTCTGAGAACATTTCCAATTTTCTTTTAAATACTTACCATTGGCGTGTAAGGCACCATAGAAATTAAGTTTGTTACCTTAACATTCCTCTCCTCTTATTCTGACAGTCATTGAGATAGGAATATTTCACGTACTGTACTTGACCTCTTTCATTCAATCCGTGATCATATCGGCGAGGTAATTTTCTCTATGCGAAATATATCGTATGTTGGTACTCGTGTATTGAAAGGTACCTAGTTTCGTGTTTTTTTTAAGCTTTACATTCGATTTTGCTCTTTGTGTTTTTGAGTTTGGTATAGATGTTCTTCGAATCGCAGAGTAAATGATCCAATTACATAAAATTATGTTGTCTAGTGCTAGATTCATCAATATTCTGGTATTTCGTCCGGATCTTGGGCATTTTTATGGCGATATTTTGGTATTGCCTAGGTATTTTTTTCTACGATATTGCTAGAGCGTCTAACGATGCCAGACTTCGTTATTTTATTATGCATGTTAGGTATCGTATTTTGCATTCATATAGGCATTCTGAATGTTTTGGTCAAAAATTATTTTCAGCCTCATCTTTGCCTAGATTTTTGCCTTCCTTTTATCTTTCTGTGAGCTTCCATTTGTTTGTATCTAATATATGCTTTAGTTTTTCTCTTAGAGTTTCTATTGTATGTATCTAATCTATTTCCGTTATCCTCTTGAGTTTAATGTATCTCTATTGTTCAACGTAATTATATACTTGTTTCTCATGACGAGGCAACAGCCGATCGCTCGAGTCTACTTCATCAGGCCACAAAAATGCTGGCAAGTTCTCGCGAATCAGATTTGAATCTCGAAAATGCTTATTTGATAAGTCGAACTGTGGAAGTGAACCGTCGCCACTTCCTGGTGTTATTCTTATCTCATATGTTTTGCAACCAGCGTTTCCGTCGCATGGGCAGACCAATGTTTCATCTTTTCGAGCAATTCCTTCGACCGAATTTTTCTGACCCATGTTTCGTCTTCTCGAGCAATTCCTTCGCACAGGGTGTTATAAGATACTTAAACGCTATTCACCGGTGAATAACCCTACAAAACCGTCTCTGTTACAATTAACTGTTAAGGTTTCAATGTCTTATTGAAGTGGTAATATGATCGATTTTAAGGAATGATGAGTTAGTCATACAGATAAAAGAGTCACTGCATTGCTATATGTTTCGGCCGAGAAATGCTATTGTGAGCCCCTTATCATCGGAATTTTGATTCACGGTAAACGCCCCCATTTTTGTCTTGAAGATAAAAAGAGGTCCTTGGTGTGCTGAATGGAAAGTTCGAACACCTTAGCGTTGGTCCGTTGAGGCGTTTTAATTTTTCTTTTCGTTCATAATTTCTTCAAATATATCCTTGGAAATTTTATTTATAAATATATCTTGATTACGTTCCCCATCTGTTCCAAGTAGGTATGTGGTGTGTTTATTTTTCACGGATTTTTTCCTTTTTTTAATTTTAATTAATTTCAGTGTTAATTATTTTGTCTGATGTTCCCTTCTCAAATATTTTGGATCATTAGGCATGCCTTTTTTCCTACTATAATTTGCTAAAATGTTGTGCACAGTAGGTTTCGTAAAATTATGAACAAATATGAATAATTTGGACGTTTATTGCATAAATTCTCAAATTCAACGACCCCATCGTTCGGACGTCTTTCATCAGTAATCAACTTAGACGCCTTAGATATGTCCAATTTTTGCTAATTATTCCTTTTTTAAATAATAATTTTAAACTTCTACTCTAGTTTTTTTATTATTCCCCGGAGTACATTATTTCCAGGAAAACCTGTGCTCTTATAACGTGAGTAGGTTCTACCGAGGGATAAAATTGGATGCTTTTGTGATTGGTTTTCATAGCTTACATGCAGTTATGTTTCCGTTGTACAACTTATGCACGCAACGTGTGTGCTTCTGAAGGTCCAAATGGATCACGGGTCACTAGATGAGCCTTTTTCTTTCGCTAAATAGTGAACGTACGGATATTGAGCCAATGATAGAGGAATGTATGTTTTATCCAGATTGGTTTCCATTCATGTGGAGAAAAAGTGTAATTTCTGGAATATTGTGCTGCGTGTGAAATGTACATCTATAATAAAAATAATAACATTTTACTCTTTACTACTTTTATTCACCTATATCGCGATTAACGGAAACAAATGTTAAACACGCGCAATATTTTAGCGCAAATTAATTATTTAGTTCGTTTCCTTCCCCTATTTTTATAAGCATTTGGTATTTATCGAAGTTTCCCGCCGGCATGGGCTGCTTGGTAGTTGTTTCAATGTATGTATTTAGCGCAGCGTGCCTGTCTGTCCTATGTTTGTTTTTTTTTGTATGCAAGTTTTCTGCTATTTCAATCAAGTTGACCAGTTAAAATTGCTGAGTATGATTTCATGTTTCCTAATTACTGCGTATATTCCTTTTATTTATGCAGAGGACCCCCGCACTTGATAACCATCTTGTAGGTGGAGGTCGTCTGACGTTGTAATTAAGTTCAGGCTCATCCCTCCGTCGAAGGTCTCCTTTAATGACTGATGAATAACTAAATTGAATTTTGAGTGAGCCCTTTCGGCTGTGTATGAGCCAATAACGGATGGTTATGTAACTCGGGGGCGATGCTGGCCACAAAACCCTTGTGTTGACGCCCACCACACGTTCCTGTTAGCAGTCACTGGTGTCTGGCTCCAAATTGATGAGCTTGAGAGTTGAGAATTTGAAAATGGGGAGGCAGGCTCGTTACCCTGTCACCTCTGCATCCGCCCTACTTCATTATCCGGAAAAAATGCGCCCTCTGTCCAGGATTATTTATACCACTGAACATCATAAAAGTTAAAGGAATATAAGGAGTTTGTATACCGCGTTCTGTTCTTGGTGAGTAGCTTTATACTAATTCTGGCGGATATATT
Organism: Ceriagrion tenellum; assembly: GCA_963169105.1. Classification (NCBI taxonomy): domain Eukaryota; kingdom Metazoa; phylum Arthropoda; class Insecta; order Odonata; family Coenagrionidae; genus Ceriagrion; species Ceriagrion tenellum. The sequence continues at coordinate 144,825,175 of OY720633.1, read as the reverse complement.
TTTATGGAACTTCCTGCATATGAAACCTTGGGATTTACTGTCACTTAAATAGTGAGGAAAATAATTCTTTCCAGCTGTTGTATTTCTTATTCTCGATTTTATGTCGAAGGCCGAAATTTGTCTAAGGTGGGCAGGTAGGTAAAGTCGGTATCTTAGGATAGCGAAGTCTCCATGATTCTCATTTATCAAAGGGAAATATGAAACTTTAAATGAAGTTTAAACAATACTGTATCCAACTGAGGAGACATTTCCTTAGGACCATTCTAATAAATGATACCTGTTAACTCATTTTCAGGAATACATTTTTTTCGACAATAGAATGGTTATATTTTACATTATTTCTTTTATTGCGTTTGATTGAATCGAACGTATTTCGTTGCCTTACTGGATCTCAGGGCATTAGCTTTTTAAATAGATAAACTATCTATATTGTGGTATCAGCTCCATTCTCATGCAAGTGTGTTTAAGTCTATGTAATAATCTTCTCAAACCATTGTTTTTGTTGCTTACTCATTTTACTTTGTAATGGTTTTCTACTTTTGAGTTCTAAATTCCCTGGTATTTTTTGCATCTACTAAAAGGGGAAGGTTGCGGCGCTCGGAGGCTGACTCCTCCGTATTTCATGATATGTACCTCCAGTGGCGTAACAAAGTAGCGGATTTTGGGGGAAGGTGGGACCTACGTTTAGGCGCCCCTGCGGCTGTATAGCCTCCTAAGTTCCATCAAATTGTTTCGGACTTAAGGACGAATCCAATCTTTCAAAAATATTCTTGTATCTTTGGGATGTCTTATCCTAATGCCCCCTCATTTGATACGTTTTGGCACACTCCACATATTTGAGGGGGAAATGTGTACCCGTACCCTTGTACCCCTGCGTACTCGTGCTCCACCAAAGTTGTTGAGCCACTGCTTACCCTCTTGATTTACCAATCTAAGAAAATGGTCGAGCAGTGTGACTGGAGTGATAGGTTATATGGACGGCACAAGTTATTTTTTTATGGAATCGAGTCATAATTATTTATGATTCAGAAATCCTCAAAAGATTTTGCGTACACCGCTCATTGTAACAATCGAATTCTATAAAATTTCCATCTGATCGTTTTTATTAAGACAATAAAACTTAACTCTTATGGCGATTTGTTATCCTACCTGAGATGGGCTATCTGCACGAGTGATTTTTGGTAATTCTTGGGAAATCCAAACTCTGAAGTTAACTCGAGATGAATACCAAGCGATTTTTAATCGTGTCTACTTATTTCATATCTTTTCATTGGCCATCGCAAAACTCCCGAAATTTAAGGATAAATTTAATTCTCTTTTTTATTCTTTCTCATATGTTCCCTTTTTCCAATGGTGATTATTTCGCTAGAGAGGCAGTATGTCATTTTAAGGAACTTCCAACGGTGGTCTCTCAGAAGAGGGCGCTAGTTGGAGGCGTTTTTCTCCACCTTTACTTGAAAAAAATAATGAAATGAATCATCTCTGCTGCTTTTCTGGAGAAACTCCGCTCCCGTCCAAGGAGAAAGAAGGATCGATACCCGAATGAGACCGCACCGCACGAGGCGCAACGTTTTAAAAAAAAATTTTCTTCTTCCCTAATCGCTGGCAATTTCATCTCGCCACGTACGTTATATATTTTTCTATTTCCGCCGCGAAAAAGGGGAACAGTCGATATCTGAAATGAAGCCTGTTTTCTTCATTCCCCTAAACAACGTGCGCCTCTCTCTATCTAATCGTCGTCCTGTCTCATCTCTTCGATCTTTTTGCCCACCCCTCCACCATGCCCCTATTAGCCCTTACCCCTTCCCCCACCGCCATCTCAATTTCTTTCCCCCCCGTTTACCCTCATCCCATCGCCGAATCCATTGTAACTTCTTATACCCCGGCGCTCGTGTGTTCTCCTAGGGGTGGTGCATTTGACGAGGGCGGGCGGTGTTGGTGCGGCGGGTTGGTCGGGGCGCGGGAAGCGGTCGGGTGCAGAGAGTGTGGTGCGGGAGGAGCGGCCGAGAGAGAGAGAAGGAGAGAGCTTATCGATTCCCTTACCTAAGCGGCCGAGCGCTCACCCGCCCAACCCACCCTCCCCCTCTCTCCCTCCGTGCCGCTCCTCTCTGCTCTTCCAGCCAACTTTCCCCCCCTCCCTCTCCCACCCAACCTCTGTCCCCTTCATCTCTCCTTTCCTAACCGTCCGTACCCTTTGGACCTCTATTCCCGTTCTCTCGAGCGAGAAAAAAATTACCTCTTTTACTTCTTCTTCTCTCCCCTGCCCTTCCACTCCTTACAATCCCATCTATCTCTTTCTGCTGGACGTATTCTTATCCCTCTTCACACCTTCCTTGTACCTGATGGCCTCTTATCCCCCCCCACTCCTCCGTCTTTTTCCTTTGCGCCCCCAGGAAAAACTTCCCGGAGGAAGAGCAGTTCCTGTGGTTGTTGGAGGGGACGGTGGGGAAGAGTTCACGTCCTCCATTTTATCGCCTATTTTCCCTCTCCCGTTGGTGGGGAAGCCAAAGTTCTCGCAGCCCGAAGAGAACTATTTCCCATCGGAGGGGAAGACCATAAATTTTAATAATTTTCGGAAGTAATTTCCCCCGTGCTTTCTTCTCTCTCTCCCTCTCTGTCTATCTATCTCCACATCCCCATTTCTCGTATTCTTTGTGTTTGGTAGACTTTTGTGATGGATGTAGCGGGCAGGTCGCTTGGTGGCTCAGCCTCGGTTTATTTGAGTAGCATTCTTTTATTACGTTCTCCACTGTTCGCTCCGACGTTTGCAGAAAGGGTCGTCGAGATTCGTGACCCCGTTCGGGGCCTTTTAGCTTAGGGGGTAGGGGTTCTCTCTTGCTCTTGTGTGTCTCTCCTTCCCCATGGAGATTGTGCCGGCGCCGGCTTTATGCCCTCCAGCAGGTTATAACCGCGATCAATTTACTGGAGCGGAAATTATTTTCGCCCGGCGCATGTCGCATTATGAATTATCTGCGAGCCCCGAGAGGAAGTGCTTGTTTTCGGGATTGGTGTGAATATTCATACTGCTACTTTGGCTCCTTTTGTCGGTCCCGGGTTCTCATTTCGGTGGAAAACGGAGTTCCGAAGGAATTCGCTTTGTCACTTTTCCTTATGTAATACCACGGCGTATTTTTTTCCAATTACGGTGGATTCCTCGTAGTTTTCGTTCTATGTTTGACTTCGTTATTACTCCTTTATTTCTTTGCCACTCCCTATCCTGTTGCTTCTCGCCCAGTTCTAGTAAATAAAATAAGACCCTCGCAGTCCACCTCACTATCCTTTTACCTTTGTTTGCTTTTTTCACTCGTCGGTTTAAAAAATACTCCGTTATCCATCGTTGTCGTCTAGTGCGACGCACTCCAAAATTTGCTTGACAGTCGCTCTGTCTGCTCCATGAAAACGTTCACCTCTTGTTTTGCGGGGCGGTCGTCCCCTTTAAATCTAACCCACCGTGAATCATTTAGTGGAATGAGTGACATGCTCCGTATTATGCATGAAAACTAGGTTTTTCCTTATCTCTTTATCTCTGATTAGTCACCGTTCTTGGTCATTGACCTCTTGTAGTATCATCTAATCTTTCATGCAAATTGTGCTTTTGTCTTTTCAGTACAGAGTTACCCTTATTATTTATGCTTCTCAATTGGTTTGAACTGTTCATTACCATTTTGTTTGTCTGATATTATAGTCTTGGGAATAAACACTTCGTAGGTATCGTATTTTTTCAAGTGCTGTAGAAATGTTGACTGATTAGATTGTACACGATAAATTATTTTTATGCGTCAGGGATATTTGAGCCAAATTACGCCTTATTTAATTAATGCTTTTTAAAGCTTAATTTTTCAAATGAAATGGTTGAAGGCTCGACTGTGGCAGTTATTTCTTGAGGAATAATGAAATAACTTGTTAATTCCTCTTGTGAGAATTGATTGTCTCTACCCGAGCTTCGACACTTTTTGTCATCTTCTGGTATTAAATTCGAATTAACACCTTAATTGTTTTCTATTCCTACCTTTAAATTGGAAATGTTCCTTTTTTATTCATTATTTGTCATTTTTCACCGTCTCAACGGGTGGATTTGTCTTTCCACCCTTCATACGTAACACACCACTGCATACCCTACCTAGATTGTGCCGAACCGTTATTCGATGCTTGTAAGGACTATGAAATAATGATTATTCAATAGGAAGGCTACTTTTTCAAGCATCTGGTTATTGTTTCTTTCATGTGCTTGTATGTTTACCTAGTGTACCTTGGGAAAGTAATTGAAGCAAATGTTTTTTATAAGTTTTAAAACACCTAATCGAACATCGACTATTTTCCAAAAGCCTTTGTTCTTAATATCTATACTGTTAAACGTAGTGAGTCGAAACTATCTATCGGTGAGAGATTTTTATAAATATTTTCCCCATTATCCTGTTTTTTAAGCAGTCGTGAGAAAGCATTGTTTGTCTTGACTGGGAGGAGCTTAGTTTTTCCAGATGATCTATTCGCCTTGTTTGAGTTTAGCAACAATATGCGTATGACTTGATTGTATTCATGTATTTGTTTGAATCCAATTTTTCTACCTGCGGCTTATTTGTAAAGCGTTAAAACGATATGTACATTTTATTTTTATTTATCTTGGTGTACTTTTAGTTGAGATCAAAGTTTACGTCTCGAATAAATGGGCGAGTTGAGAGAATTGCTCTCCTGCGCCATATAACCTAGAGGTTTCCTTTGAATTTGTGGAGAATCATGTGCCGCCACTGTTATCCTCTTTCGTATCTTTGCTCATATCTACGAGTCCCAAGACACGAATGCGAGTCCGCGATAATTTTTCTCTTTCACACAGTCTTAGCTGGGGAGCGTAGATGAAGTGTCTCATTGGGGCAGGTCTGGATTTTCCACCGGCTTTACTTTCTTCAGCAGCCACTTCTTAAGTTCTCCTTTTCTTCGTCTCCATTCTTTCCCCCTCTTGAGATTCTGTCATTAATCCGGGTTCTGAAGTTATTAAAGTGCTCTTTCCCTCTGCCGTTTAGACACGATGGGTCGGTTGTTCGAGGGGAGCACACTAGTAGGTAGTGGGCTGCGCATGCCCAAGCGGCCATGCAAAGACCGCTCTTTATATTTCAATCCATACGTTTTCCAATAAATCCAGAAATATGGGTGGAAGGAACGTCTTATGGCATTTCCGAAGAGACAAATTGCATCGGAGAGGTATTCCTTTGAAATATTAATTTTTCTATTCAATCCGGCGAGTCATTTTTATGTCCCGCCTGGGGTTATTCGAAGCAATTACCGACTCCCATAAGTTTCCCCCGCTGACACACTTGGCTCTCAGTTTTCTCGGCCGTTGCGTTATCAGAGAAGTGGCCCATCCACGTGAAGCTCTTGTGTTTAATGAGTGAACCCATATGGTAAAACGTTCGAATTTTGGAATTTTCGTAAATTATTCTTTTATAACAACATAAGACTACTGTTTCACCGGATGTATCTTATTTTACGCTATCTGCTGCTTGCATCTTGTTAAAATTTGAATATGAAACCTGGATTTATCAAAGCATGGCTTAATGTGGTAAAAAATAGGATATTTTCGTCCGATTGCGCCTACCTCGTTGAAGTGGACTTTAACCCTTTGAGTGCCACCAATTTTTTGGTGGGTACTCCCAGAAGTGCCATGGGTATTTTGATATATTTGTAGGCCTTTATTCATAAAATTATTATTTGTTTATTACGGAAAATTAATTATTATTTTTTTACTATTTTTACATGATCGTTTTTGTATTTGAAAGTTAATACTTTTTTCCTAGTGAATATGAAAAAAAATAAAGTTTTTTGTAATGACTCATTGTTTTATCAGGTCTCCTCATAGACAACGATATATCGTCGTTGGCACTTCTGGCACATTCTGCAAACGACGATATATCGTCGCGTGGCACTCAGGGTTAATGTAACTAGTGTTTCGCGAATTTCTGATTGCCCTTACGTATTATGTCTACGTCGTTTACTTAAATTATTAATGCCTCTGCATCACAATCTTACAGAAAAATCCACTTATTCTTCGACTATTTTCAACTGTGACAGGTTTAATCAAGAAACGGACAGGTTGATGATAGAAAATGTACTAAGTGAATATTTGTGTACAACAAAGTCTACCTGACTTGTGTTTCATGTACTTCATATTCTGACTATTTGCTGAGGGCGGCCTTTTCTCATGGGAAATCCGACGTGATCCTTCCTTTAATTTATTAATACGATGTTGCGTTAGCCTAATGCCTGTATTTGCAAAAAAACTAATTTCCGCTGTTCACAAAACGGTTAAAAACGACCGTGATGTATCTGTTGATTTGACTCGTCCTTTGCCCTCAAGAGCGATGACGTCGCATTCGCTTGAAACGCGCGATTATGTACGAACTCCTCCATTGACTTCGTTTTTCTCGCCAATAGGGGTGCGAATAGAAACTGTCTCCGTTTGCTCATTAGCATTATTCCATTTTTTCCATTTATACTAGACCCGTTCAAGTGCTCTGTTCTGGCGTCCGCCATTCGGGACTCCCTACAACACTTGAACCAATCCCCCTCCTTCACATCCCCTGACCCCTCTCTCGTCTCCCTCTCCGCCCATCCTTTGAAGAAAATCCTTGATCCCTAGAAGAGCCCCGCTCACGCTATCTATCGCGGGCGTCTGGTGGCGCACACACCTCCACGAAACTCCTAGAGGGAAACTGGAGAGAGGTCTCCGACCCCTTTTCCGTAGCGCCTCTCCTCCTAGGGGCTCCGCTGCTCTCTCGCGCGCAACCCGTCCCCTCCCGTACCCTCCCCCTCTCTCGCACAGCCTCCGAGCTGCCGAGCTCCGCTTCGTCTGGCAGGGTTATGCGCGGAGGGGGGAGGGGATTCGCGGTGCGGCGATGGAGGGAGAGGGGGCAACAGGGGCGGCCCTCTCGGGATGGGTGGCGAAAGGGGTGAGCGGGTTGGTTTCGGGTTTTGCCGGGGCGGGATTGGATTTTGAGCTGAGCGGCCGCACCCCTCACCCCTATCCCTCACGCGCCCCACTCCCCACACCCTGAACCCTGACGGTAGGGGAGGTTAGGGGAATGAAAGAAGCCCCCCCCCACTTTTCCTTACCCCCCTTGTGTGTCCCTTTCTGTGCCCACATCTTCCTCGTCTTCCTCCCTCCTCCTCCTCGCACTTTCGCCTCCACGGCAGCATCTTCGTCCGCATTTCGCCTTTCTCCTTCTCCTCCTTGCTCTCTTTGTCTTCCCCCCCTGGGGAGCCTGTCATCTTCCTCCGTCGTCGATGGATGCCTCTCGCCGCCTTCTCCCCCTCCTCCTCGGCCCTGATTCGCTTTCCCGTCACTTTTTGCTAGAGAGAGGAAGAGAGTTTTTTTGAAAGTGGAAGGAGTGGAACACCTCCCGTGTGGAGAATGAGAGAGATGGGGGGAGGGGGAAGAGCCGTCCGCGGCGTAGCTTTATGTATGTTGTACCCTTTCGGGTACTCTTTTATGTCTGGATGGTCTGGATCCCCCTTTTTCGGTTCTACTCGTAACGTCGAACTCTGGGCATTCTCCGTCGTGTGCTCGATTTTAATTCCTCTCGTCCTCCTTGCACTGTGGCCTGTCGAGTGCTGCTGCCCGAGTCTGCAAACGCGCCCAAGAGAGGCGTAAACAAACGTGATGCTTGCTGGAAGTTCTTAATTTTCGTATTAAAAGCTTTTAATGCCCTACAGAATCGTCACTTCGCGTATATTTTATCCTAATTTCTTCCATCCTATATTTTATTGTAATTGCTTCATTATAACGTATGTAATTTTTTTACGGAATACTGATGATCTACGTTAATACAATGATTCATATTGGGGACCTGCGGAATATTACCATCAGGTCCAGATTTTGTTCTTCTTTCGGCTTTCATTTACCACTCATTCTCTTCTTAATATCTTCACCACCTTATTTGATAATTTAGAATTCAGTTAGATTGGAATAAACATGAGGAAGGGGACTTCTAAATTTTTTATCATATAAGGTGTTTCGCGCTGCGCACTACATTATGATTTCCATAATAGTCGTAATCTATCATCAGTTGATTACATTGCATATGTTCAGAGACAAAAAATGTAAGTTAAAAAAAAGATATATAAGAGTTAAGTTACTTTGTACTTACTACTATAGCAACTGAGGGATTCAAAGGTGGATGTAATATTTGCGCCAACGAAGCACATTTCCTCCTTAGACCTGCATGTAATACGTGACCGCTAATCCCGTATCTATTATATGCCTGATTATTCCGAGAACTAAGCTGTCGGTCGCCTCCCCAAAATCCAATCCAATTCCGAGAACTTGTGTACGAATGGGCATAGTTCAGTGATCTTATGGAATTATCCGGGATCAGCTTGGAATTGTATCATTGATATTGAATAAACAGCTCAAAGGACAAATCGTATTTCAATTCTCTCGTCATGTATATTTTTTTTAAAGTAAGGTTATAGTTTTAAAATCACAGGTGGGTTCTTTTATAAATATTTTTCATAAACTACTGACTCCTTGTTCAGAAATGCTGTCTGTGTATGGTTCAATAATGAAGTTCTTAAATTATGGCTGACAATCGCAATTTTTACCCTATGGGTTCTATGTATCCCTGGCTTTAATCTGCTGAATTGAAATATTAAGTCCGGCATGCGGCGCGTTTTGGGTCCTGTACATAGAGGGGTCATTATCGTCGAATTATATAAACTTCTTGTGAGATTATTTATCCCTGCTTCGTTGCCTCAGGAAGACTTCTCAAATATTTTGCTGTACACAATGGCTGATCCCGAACGATTAATGAGATGACACGTAATCGTATGCGTTAAGAATTGCTGTGGGCTATCTCTCTCAAAAGATGTTTTTCCCTCTTATATGTCATCTTTTGTTGGACTCTAAAAAGACATTTATGCCGCAAGCTTTAATTGATTGCATAGATAAAATTTACAAACAGCATTAAGAAAAATACATAATTCTTTCTTATTTTTTTCTTAATCTTTTTGAGTCTTATATCTTCAATCGTATTTCTCAGGCTGATATCCATCGTATATTTTCATTACGGCGTGAGAATTTGGCGTGAGTTCTTTTCCTCGCGACTCCCATACTTCCTTAACCCACTTCCTGCAACGGAAGCCGATGGATGAGGAGAACTTGATGGGGAGGAGGAAGAAAGATGCGCGAGAAGTTGCTGCAACTTTCCTATTAAGGAACCCCCGTAGCTCGTCTCACGAACCCACTGATGCGTCCTTTTTTTGCCGTCCTGTGGCTAGCGCGTGACTCAGCTGTTTCAAAGGCTAGGGTGGTCTCGGCGTTTCTTTTTTCGCCTCCAAATTGTCCGCATTTGCACTTGCACGTGCCTCAGCTGCTCTCCTCCGTCTCCGGTTGGAGGAAGGCGGCTCAGATGTCATTTTTGCGGCTCGCCTCATCAATTGCGTTGCCGACGCGTCATTTGTCTGTTTGCAGTGGACGGTGGAGCAGTCGCCCATCGAGAGTGGGAAGTGTGGTGGTGAGGCACACGCGTCCCGTTTGGTATTTTGCGGGGCGAGTCATTCCTTTCCATGCGTATCCTACCGATTAAAGAGGTCCCCACTCGACTTAGTCAAATAAATGATAAAAACTCCACCTTTTATTTTATACGTTCTTAGAAGTTATCATCTTAGCTATTCACTTGCCAATTGAAAAAAAAACCGCTTGAGCTCATGAAAATGGGAAGTTAGTTAAAAAGAGTGAACTCGACTTCGTCAAATAAATGATAAAAACTCCACCTTTCATTTTATACGTTCTTAGAAGTTATCATCTTAGCTATTCACTTGCCAATTGAAAAAAACCGCTTGAGCTCATGAAAATGGGAAGTTAGTTAAAAAGAGTGATCATTTGGCGAGAGTATTTTTATTTGAATAATTTATCCTAACATGTTGATTAAACTCCCACGTTCAACTGAAAACATGCGGTTTGTGCTAATGTATTGCTGCAATTCTCAAGTGACTCGTCAACTTAGGATATTAGTGTCTTCATTTTGTTGTTATCCAATGTCTTGAAACATATTTTACTTTTTAAAGTTTTAGCGCTGAATGACATTTTAAGATGATAGAGATAATATTTTTCTAGTTTTTGTCACCCATTTTGTCTCACGTTACTTCAGCTTTAACTTTTATTGATGATAAGTTACGGTTCTTTTGACCTAACCAGACAGAAGAATATCTTTTGTATACGGAAACCTGGAATGAAAAACATTAGCTATTTTCTACGGTGTTAACCCCTTACTTGTACGTCGAAAAATGTTGCCCATTTAATCTTAATGAAGCTGTTAACTCGAATGGCTCACTTTAAATTTAATTGAATTTTAACTCAGCCGATGAACGTTAACGGGCTTGAGGATTAAGTTCGCCAAAGAATGTGCGACTGTGGTCGGCTGTTGGAACTTCGATTCTCGAGCTCACCTTAAACATATAGGATGACACCTCTTGTCACCTCTTTGTTTTTCAACTTCACCATGATGACCTTGAAATTCTAATGTAAAGACCTTTTTTGAGTGTGTTTCTTTTATTTTTTCTACTTATTGGCTTTTTGTATGTCATCCATACATCGCCACTGAACATCTTTCTTCCGAACGGGTTGGAACGTCAGTTCTTTTATATCGATGAAATACTGCATTCGGGTCATTTTTACGTAAAAATGTGATTCAAAAAGTGCCCTCCTTAAGTTTGATGTTACTTCTTGTGGATTAAATTTCATCTGACAAATTGTAGGTCCTCGGATTACCTGAAAATAGCCCTCTTCAAAATATGTCGGTGTAACTCTCGCATGAATGTCTTTCTTCGAGATTTGAAGAGGCACTGTCCATTAGCACTGTGGTGTTTCGTGCTAAAACTGCTAATTTAATGACCAGTGTAATTTGAACACTCCTTCGTACATTAGACTCAAAGAAAAACGTATTATCCTTAATGCATCCAAGTTAAATTATCTAGTACCCAGCTAAGAGATGATGCTGTTCTTTTATAATGATGTCTTCGAGGATTCTTCTTAGTTGAGTACGTTAATCCTCTCTTACATCTAATGGCGAAATAGAAGTTTATCTGAGTGAAATTATTGTTGCGAAAGTATGGAGTCGTGATGGAATTAATAAAAATATCGGAAGGTTGTCTCAAGGAACGATTTCGCAAGCTTTGAGAAAGCGATGGCACGAAGACGTGCCGGAAGAATTCGTCGGAAATTTCTACTGATCCAGCAATCGTAAAACTGAGATTCCTTTCTTCTTAAGAATATTCCATGTGAGAGTTTAACATTTTCAGGCTTTCGTGCCACCATCGGCTGAGGATAAAATGACAACATGTCCCTGCATAAGCGTTATGTGACTTTGCCCTTCTTCTCCGGCTGAAGTATTGAAGGAGGGGAGGAGAGGTTGAAGCCCGGTTTGGAGTAGCCTATAGGGAAGTCCCGTTATTGCGCCTTTGTGCATTCAAATATGGGGAAAGAGCTTGAGTCACGTGATCTTGGTTCTCCTCAAATGGCCGACTTGTGATGCTCAATGTGTCAACGAGATTCTCGATCCCCGTGGCTTATGCATTCCCGATAAAATCTTGTTTGTGGATGGTGCATTCCTTTTGAAGGGAAGGGGAAGCAATTTTCTTTGCGTGGCGTTAACACAAAAAAATCCTACAGGCTTTTTTGCAAATATCCTAGTTTTACTTGCATACGTTAAATTGGAGACTGAATAAATAGTACGTCTCGTCGTCCTTTGTAAGTGAAGCATACAATAACCAAAATCAGAAATGAAAGTATGGGTTTCAATGTCTGGTTTCTGTATCGTTTAGTGTATGCCAGCATCATTTATTAATATGGAATGGGGAACCTCGAGGATTTTGTCGTCAATGAAACATCAGTGTAATGCATTTAGTTGTTGGTTTCCGCGGCATTGAAGAGTTAATCTCTGCATTTGTTCATGTTCCCACCGCATTCGTTGCGTATTCATGAAAGCAGTTTCTCCATCGTTCCAGCTGGCGTCTTCAGGTTGAAGTCAGGAACCTTCGAAATTCTCTCCACTTCAGAAGATCGAGGAAGAAACTTCGACCTGAAGACTCCCGCCGGAACGCTGGAGAAACTGGCGTAATCAATACGCTGCGAACGCGGTGGGAACCCGAACAAACGCGGGGATTAAATCAGTGCTATGTTATTGGCATTTTCATTTATGATAAACCAAAATACTATTAATATTCTCTTTTCTTATTGGTCTATTTCGTTAGACCATGATATATTGACTTCTTTAAATTGGACGTTTTATTGGCTTTCTGGAATAAACTTAGTTTTCGTTTTATGCTACGCAAAGCATTTCACGAATGCATGTGCTTATCACTATAATGATTCTTTTATTTCTTGTTCTACATGACAGAGACATGTATGAGCCATAGGTGTCGACTGTTACCTACGGTTTTTTATTAGCCTCATATTTTGCTTTTGCCGTGAAGAGGTGGAATCGGGAGTGGCTAATGAGCATTGTTGGGCAAAATCAACAAGGTATTACTTAGGGAGAAAAACGGAAAGGGATTGGGAAAAGAGAGCTTACGAGGCACTCGCTGTAAGGCGGAGCAGGGGATTATAGGGGAACGGAAGGACTACAAGTGGAGTTGTTTAGTGAACGTTTAAAGGGTGGGGGAATATGTTTTTGACCGAGGGCGAGTATTCGGGATTGAGGATTCATGAAAGGAATGGGAAACAGAAAGGAGTTCGAAGTCTCTCGTGGATGTTGTTCAATCAATCTCAAAGTTTTCTTCTCCATCATAGTTTCTTTCCGTGTTCCTTAAAAAGATGCCCCGAGGACGAAACTCACATTGATGAGTGGACAGCTGACAAAATTTGTGATCATCTTCTTGTAAGGTGAATCTACCCTCAGACAGGTTTCAATAATTGAACTACTCCCTCCATGCTCGTGTATCCTGTGCTGTGCTCCCTCAGCCCTTCGTAACTCCTTCCATTCATAATGTCTGTTAACATATTATTTCTTCGTCTCCCTTTCTTTCCCTCGATCTTTCCTTCTAATATTCTTTCCGTCAGGCATTCTTTCCTCAGGGCGTGTCCCATCCAGTTCGCCTTCCTCCTTTTTACTAATCTTAAAATATTCCTTATCTCATTCGTCCTTGCTAGCACCTCCTCGTTTCTCACTTTATCAATCTATTTTAATCTTTCCATTCTTCTCCATGGCCACATTTCAAAACCCTCAAGATATTCCTCCTCTTTCCTCCTCACTGTCCATGTTTCGGCTCCATAAAGCACAACACTTCAAATAAAATTTGCAAATCTATTCCTTATGTCTATATTGTTTTCTTTGGTTGAAGTAGTTGTTTGACATTACTGAAGGCTGCCTTTCCCTGTGATATTCTTCTTCTTATAGCCTCCGTACGGCATCCATTACATGTTATGATACTGCCGAGGTATCTTTTTGTGAAGGGCTAGTGTCAATTAACGATTTTCAAAACTTTACTTGTTTTCTTCCAAATTTTTAGAACACTAACCTTTGTCAATGTTCTGTCACACCTGTTCGTTTGTTCAATGAGTGGTTATCGATTTTTCTCGGAGATGTTTATCCTTTGTATTTATTTAAATGTTGCGGATGGTTTTAGGATGGAAACTATAGTATACTAAGCTGAACTCAGTAGCTGGAGCTGGAGTCACCCGGAGCTCCAAATGTTTGCCGGGGCCATAGCTGATAAGCCGGAGTTCGAAAATATATTATTTTCCCCGCTCCGTCTGCGACCACAGATTTTTATTTTACCTATTCACGGTTCGGGTGTATGTATCACACTACATAAAATAAATTTCATTCCCGTTTTATGTGCTGAAGATTTATTAATTACTCAAGAGAACTTCTGGTTGCGTGGTAATGTTGTGTTCACCTTTGTATGAAAAACTGAAAGGTTCTTGTAAACCTCCCAATTACTTTCTTTGCTTTTTATTTTCTATTGAGACTATACGTCATCTCATTTTCTTCCTTGCCCGAATAATAATTATATTTGGTCTGAAATCCTTATTCGCAATCAATGTACCTTGTAGGATTGAGAACTTTGAAAACGAGCGAATGAACTACAAGAGCATAGCGCCGAAATTTTGGGGTACTTAAACCTTCGTTTCAAGGTCCTGGCTCTTCGTGCAATGAACTTCAGAGAATCTCAATTCTCTGAAGAGCATCATAATGCCATCCTTTTAATTAAAGGAATCAAAAAATCCAGTAATAATTCCAAAGTCTTTTATTATTCATGTTTATTAATTCATTTGTTATTTTCTTCGTTGTAATGTAGTCATATTTCTCCGAAATAGCTTCAGTATCAGTCGCCTGGCATTAGACTCGTACTCTTCTTGTACTACTAGTATTTCACGATTATTTTCAAGGCTAGGATACATATTTAATGGTCTACTAAAATCGATGGACAGTTATGTGTAGGAATATGATGTATTGGATGAAAATGATGGAAAATTATACATTGGAAGCCATACGCAAGAATCAAGAGCTTTACCTATACCCTCAGAAACTCCTTCATGGATTTACAATTTTTTACATTCTCTAAGTTATCAAATGATTTAAAGCGCGCAATTCTATGTATGCATCACATTTGCTCGTTGTGCATTATAGCAGAAAATTTTATACCTTCAATTACAATTCGATCTGGTAGTATTTATTGTTTTTTTTGTAAGAGGTTGAAATTATTTCTGTAGAAATTAATGCAAGTCAATGCAGATTTATGAAAACCCGGGCAATGTTTTTAATATGGAAATATTGCAATAACCATCTTTATTTGAAAGCGAAACCTTTAACCGGAACTGGAGCCCGCGCCACTTTCCAAGACCTCGCCTCCTAAATCATGAGGCTTGTATCGTAAGGGAATTTATTTGCTGACTTTCTTCAGGCTGTTCGTAGGAATATTCTCTGGTCTCTTCTCATGGTTTCCCAATAATAAGCAATGTAACATACTGGGTGTGGCAGTATAATTTGCTGCTTTGGAGGGTCAATCAAACAAAAGATGTTATAGGTATCGTTGTAATTATTTTTCTCCATATTCTACAACATACGTTTCAAGAATTAAAGTGCTGTACCTGTCAGGGTGAATATGTTCGACGAATTTGTTTCATCTCAGGATCGTATTTGAACCTCGCATCCTGACGCCAAATTCAAATCAGCAAATTATGCTGCTACACTCATTATAATCAATTCCACAGTGGCTATTATACAGGAATTATATTAAATAGATACTGAGTATCGCTATGAACTTTAAAAAAATATATGCGTTCATTTTTGTTATAATTTTTCTTTGCGGACCAATCTTAGATTGATTTGTTAGTTTCACGTGTCTTGAGTGGCGATAATTCAGTCGGAAGGAATATTCTTCCCTATCTAAACCAATATAGGGTATTTACGGAATGATAATTGGTGAATTGAAAAATCACTAATTGGTGTAAAGAGTAGCATTTTTCATCCTTTTTGCTCTTTGCAAATGATAATGAAAATGTTCTGAAGGGCACTAAAGGTTCTCACAAAGAAAACAAAATATGTCAAATATGTATGCTAAAATGTGGTCCGCGATAACCTCTTTCTTCCGAAGTTTTGCGGCGAGGGACTTGGTCCGCTGCCAATCGACAGCAAGCTTTTACGAGGCCTAGAAAGCTGGTGGAGGTTAGCCCGGAATATGTTCGAGGCTAACTGAACGCTTCTGAATGCTAGCCTAACCGCAGTATATTGATGAAAAGTTTTTAAACTTCAATTCAGTAAGAGCTTGAGATTTTTCGGGAATACTGTAAAATGAAACTAAATGATGTACGCTGTTGATGTTTCAATGGAAAGTAAATGGCACCTTTTGGGAAACTTCAGTTCGTGCAGCAATGTATCTGGAGTTGTAATTTGATGAGTTTATTCATATTCATCTAAATACTACCCTGCGATCCGCCGCATGGGCATGTGGCAGGGGGTGTTAGGTCACCAGCCATGTGAAGATGTAAGGTTTTGGGAGGTGATATGGTGACATGTACTATGGGAGTGTATTTAGTGGAGCTCAGTTTTTTGTGGTCGCTTATTGTGCGCGGAAAGAACGAGTTTTTGTACCTATCTGTTCGGCCATGTATCTCTCTTATTTTCTTGCTTGTGTCAGACCTAGAGATGTAGTGAGGCGTTATGATAATATTCTCTGTGTCGATCTGAAACGCGACAGTTCTAAATTTCTCAACCAAACTAAGCCTAGCGTGTTGCCTCCGAGTCTCTAGGGGCTCTCATCTTAATCCCTCTAAAAGTTGCGAGACACTATGTGTTCTCTCGTAGTTACCGTTAATCAAAGCGTGTAGATTTTCTTTGTATTTTAATTTTTTGGTTAAATCTGTATGACCAGGGTCCTAAATGCTCGAGGCGTATTCAAGGTGTGGCCTAACAAGTTGAGTGCATCTCTTAGTAGTCTCTCTCTAGTAGCATCTCTCTTTTACTTTTTCATCCGAGGACCTTCCTATTATTCGCTTAACAAAACCTAGTTATTGAGTCCTCGGAGAGGAAGCTAGACTAGATAAAAGAAATAATTTTCTAACGATCATGCGACAATGTTTTTGTCCATGAAAAATGTTTGCCCTCCATTTTCCGTCCACATTCCACGCCTTTCACTCTCCTCAAACCACCGACCTCGCTTCCCTCACCAACTCACCCACCCTCCCCCCTCCTTTTAACGATCACCATACACCCTCCCACCGCTTTTAACCTTTATCCCCCCACCCTCCCTCCGACGACCCCCTCTTCTCTCCTCATTTGAGTTAAAAGGTGATTCATCTCCTTTCCTTCCCAATTGCGTTTTGGCTTTTCGAAATATCTACGTATTTGCGACTCACGGTGCCCGCCGGTGATTTCTCCTTCCCATCTCTAGTCAACTCTCTAAGTGTCCTCAAATATGATTCTAGTATGCACTGTTTGTATTATTTTGTTTACTTGTATTAAATATCTTTTCATCTGCTGAAGCTATCACTATCGAAAAATTGATGTTTTTCTCCTGTTTCACCTACACATTTCCTCAATCTGATCTGTGTCCAAGGGCGAGTTTCTCGTCTATTATAGATTTGAGAAAAACTGTGTATCGGATCCACGGTCGCGACCTAAAAGATTTTCTAATAGATTTCACCTTGTAACTTTGTTTTGTTACGTTTTTTTCTGCGTTGTTATATTTCGCATCAAGCATAAACCTAAAGTAAATTAATCACCGCAATGGTAGTTTTTGGCTGCAAATTTTTCTCAGCAGCATAATTTCCCCGTGGAAGGATTTATCGTTTCATTAAAGGTTTGTGAGTGAACCACTTGAGTGAAGGGAAAAAGAGGAGACCTAATGAAAAGAGGCTTCTTCTGTTTCATTATATCCCGCAAAAGAGCATAACTCCTGGGGTTTTTGGCTTGGAATCCATTTTCCTGCTCGTTATTTGTTTCATTCTCTCATTAAAATGAAATTCTTTATTAAACTGTTTCACTCGTGAGACATTAGTTTCACTGTTTAGACGTTAGTGGTCTTCAATTTACTTCGATGATTTATTGTGCGAGTTCTTTGCGTAATAAAGGATGCTTATATTGTGCCCTACATTTGATAGCTTGATAAGTTGAAGTTACGTGGCTGTGTTACTATGTCGTTTAATATTGTTATCACTGCCTTGGTCACTTTGAAAACTGTAATTAGACTGATACATGTTTTTCAACTCCTCTTCTTCCTTATCAAAGAGGAAGTATCAAATGTGATTATTGATGAGTATTTACGGTGTGAAATTCGGGTGATTGTGCTCCATTCTGATTAAGTAGTTGAATTTGATTGAAATTACTTGAATTTTCACTTGCTCTTACGTGTCGTGTCTTCAGGGCTGGCAACTTGCAAGTGACGCATAGATATGGCGTCTGGCTTTCATCCCTTCTTTTTTATTTCTGTGTAATCAGCAGGCTTGGTTAATAATTGGATTTTAATATTTTTTTCAGTTGTGAATTTCTTTATCTAGAGCTTTTCTCGGAGGCGGCATTTTCGGGCTTATTTAGTTATTGCGTCATAGTTTCTTCTGGTATGGAAGATCAACGTACTCTTGAAATGTTATCTAAAAGTAAACAAGTTTTTACTTGTTTAGTTATAATGCCTGTCGTATATTTATTACTCGTAAATAGAAAATCTGTATTATGTTAATATGCAATTTGAATGTTCACTTATATATATTGTTAACTGCGGATTTCTTTCGTATTCAAATCAACGTATTTTAAATTGTTGTGGAGATTTTATTTATTTAGTCATTTGCCTGACTTGGTCTTTAGTTTACCATATTTGCTCTTTGGAAAATTAAACTTTCTAATGGAAAGCGGTATTCTTTGTAATTGGCCGATTTTCATAATGATGCCCGACTTCAATTGAGAAAATATGTTTGTGATTGGGTTGGACTTCAGTGTGGTTAATTGTATGCCCTTTTGTGTCTATTAGATCTTGAGAGCAGAGATGTGTATTTGCCCGGTCCGGTGTATGAAATATCGATCTAAAGTCGATAAACGATCCATAAATGATCTTTCGTGATTCCTCTACCATAATTTCTAATATTTGTGCCGCAAATTTCTTCAGCTGTATAATTTCTGAACACGATTCGTGAAAAAGGCTGGCATGCTATTGTTTAATACAGCTATGTGGCAGCTGCAAGGACTTGAAATTTGACTTCACTCGTGATTTTCAGAAACTGTGTCCTGATTTGCCTTACTTGCCTGTTACTTGGAGGAAACTTTGTTGTGTTGTTATGTGCGTTGTTAGCATCAAAATGGAAAAGGCTCTTTACAAATGAAACGCGGATTCCCCCTATAACTTGCGCTAAAAACTGTTACGAGTGACCAGAGGGTGTAACTGAGATAATAGAAGGGAAAGGTTTGGAGCCGCTGGAGACTAGAGCTTACATCCAAGGCTATGGTCAGTTGAATCGTTCACATCTTGTGAACGTCAGTAGGACACGGAGTATATTGTTTTTAACTTTCAATCTGTCTCCAAGCCTAATAGAAGGGAAAATATGAATAGATACACAGTGGAACAAATGCCCTAAAATTCCTTCCTCTCTTGCATTATGAATGACGGCAGTTGACGGCAAGAGAGGAAGGAATATTCAGCTTCTTTTTCTCCCGATTTCTCTTGTGATTCTTTGTTCTGAAACACGTATATTTAACCTGAACGAGAGAAATCGTATCTCTGGACTACTGTGTGCTGTGCCCATAATTTTATCCAATGAAGAGCATTTGGAGTTGCTGGAGAGGGTGGGTTCTGTTGCATATCTAAATCGGGGATCTGCAAATTTACCAAAAATACAAATGTGTCCGTGGTTACAATGCATACTAGGAGTGCACTAGACCTCAGGACGTGCACCTGGAAGGTTAATGATTATACTAGTGAGCTGTTTATTCTTACTAGCAGGCACTAAACGAGTTATTTTCCTTTCAGATTTAAGTCTTTCTGAGGGAACAGCGGAATTTCTCTGCTTTAACGTGGGTTTTTATTCCTAAGTGTTATGGTTATGTATCTCATTACACACCCTGTTTTAACGGCGAGGCAGTGATAATTCTGTCCTTATGAAAACCTAGAACCCATCGGGATTTATCCGTGAAACCTGTGTTTTGAAGTAAAAGGTGCATTTTCTCTGAGCGAACCTTTTATGAAGATTATACCCACACCTTACGGTTTAAAAGTTTCTTCTCCATGCGCCGCTCGGTGAATCTTTTGCTCTGGTGTCTGCTTCCCTCGGTATGGCGGTTCATGTAAACGAGTTTTCCATAGGTGATGTTTCCTGCTGGTGTTCATAGTAGGTATTCCTGGTGCTGTTGCCTTTGAAGTCGCTCAGTGAGTCATGATCTTTTTTAATTGCTCATCTCAAGTGACATCGATAAAATTCGTATGAACAACGTCCTAATTATGATCAACTACGGTTCACTTCTCATTCTTCTGGCCGGTGCATTCTTCAATTTGTATTTTGAACAAGCTGGTGGTTGACTGTTTATTGCATATTACTTTTACTCCAAGTGTTCAAACACGCGAACTAACTTGTCGTGGTTACACAGTCGTTTGGAAACTGTGTCATTAAGCTGTAGTTCTTTTCTAATGAAACATTTCAATTAGCGATCGCGTGAGTGAAGTGCATTTAATACCTCTCAGTGGCGATTAATATTCTTCCTTATTATGTGCATCAATTTTAATGATCTTTCTTTTCAATATACGGAAATTAAGCGTCTCTCTTTCTATAAGTGACTCATTTATGCAACTTTCAGTTATTAAGTCAGTATCGCGTCGGAAAGGCTGATACTTGCCTCTTGACTTTCTTGTGCGAAATAGGGGAAATTTCAAATTACTCGAATTAAAAAAAAATTGCGCATTTTAATCTCGGCTTATGCTTTAGCCATTCTTTCGGTTTCTCTTTCCGCCAAATGCTGGTCTTTTTTCCTCCCACACTCTGTATTTCCGTTTTCTGCGTACAGATTTTATTCCGGACACACGAAGAATGTAATTCATATATTATTTGCATTCGCATTGTCTTTGCTAAGTAGTTGAGGGAATCATATCATCGAGCTTTTATTATATTCACTCTATTATCAATTCTCTTCCGCTTAGTGATAACGTGCATTGTACTTGTCTTATCTGACCGTTAGCCAGAGTGCTGACCTCATTCCTCTGCGATGCACACGCCTTCGTCCTTAGATAACTTGGTGAGAGATCCTGGACAAGGTCATTGAGAGTACTCGAGAGAATGCACATACATACATCCTTTTGGCCTAGAATAAAGAATCGTTGCTTGAAACACGAGTTGAGCTTTTTCAGTTTGTGCTTTCTAAGTAAATTGCTCCAAATTTATTGTGAAATAATGCTCATCATCAAAATGAAATTAATCTTCGTGATTCTTTCGGTGGTATAGGTATTTTTTAAAACTCTATTCGGGGAAACTTTTTCCAAATGGATTTGATTCGAAGAAAAATCAATTCAGGATAATCAATGTGTATCCAGAGAGTGGCCACGTTGCTGAGATCTTTATAAAAGTGGTGATTAATTTCAGAGTTTCGAGATTAGGGATGAAAAGGACTCTCTTGGAGCATAGAAATGATTGCGTGATTTGTACTGTTATTTATACGAATGTAGATGCGTTTGATGGTCTTTTCCGAGTAGTTTTATTTGATAAGATTGTCCATGTTACTTGAGTACCTGTACATAGGCACTAGGTATGTGATCGTCTGTCATTCAAGGAAGTTTTATGCTGCGTAAAAATCGATTCATTCGTTGAAATGACGCTTCTTAAACTCCCTCTATCCGCCTCTGTGCTCATCAAATAATGAATGTGATACGATATCCGTTGAGGTCATGAGAAGGGAATGAGATGTGGGATCTATTGTGGCTATGAATGCGTATTTCTCGTCGGGTCGACGCCAGAGGATCGATTGAAGACCGGAGATTTTCACGCGGATAGGTTTTTGGAGCGCATTCTAAGGTGCGGGCTTGATCGAAATTGCATTCTCCTTCGTCGTATCCAGTTCACTCCATTAGAATAAACAGCTGTGGAATTTATTGGAATTGACAATGGATGGGTCGTGGGAAAATCTTCCTTCATCGTGGAATCGAACCAGTGGAATTGCATTGAAATTCCTTACATTGGGCTAAGTAGGAAGCCCTTCTACATTTCTCTCCAAGTGTTCGACTTAGGTTTGTTTTTAGAGTATTATCACTATTTTAAAATTGCTATCGTGAGGTAAGAGAAGACAAATGGTACTAAAGATTAAGGACAAGAGAGGTTGAATATTAATCGAGCAGGAAGATATTCAAGAAAGATGGCGACAATACGAGGAGGAGCTATATGACAGCGATAGTTGACCAACTAATTTAGATATATAGGATGAGGGAACCCTAGTTGAAGATGACCTCGGGCCACTGATACTCGATTGTGAAATAAAGAAAGCATCGAAAGAGATGAAGGCAAGAAAAGCTGTAGGAGTTGACAACATACCTTCGTAACTGCTAAAGAATTTAGGAAATAAAGGTAGACCAGCTTTTTTCGAACTTATACGTAGGATCTACGAGAAAGGAATATGGCCAGAGGACTTCGTGAAAACAGTCTTGATTCCTATCCCGAAAAAGAAGAATGCATCAGAATGTGAGGACTATGGAACAATCAATTTGATTTCACACGCGGCCAAAGTTTTACTTCGAATAATCATTGAAAGGTTGGAGAGTAAGGCGAAGTACTATTTAGGCGATGATTAGTTTGGGTTCCGGAAAGGAAGGTCAACTCGGGATGCGATTGCGGTGAAGAGAACACTTGTAGAAAGAAACATAAAGTATAACCAGGATGTTTTAGCAAGCTTTATTCATTTTGAAGAGGCTGTTGACAGAGTAAGGAGAGAGGCCCCTGAAAGTGTAGAAAACCGGGAGGAGATTGTGTCTATCAACAAAACCTACCTTTACCGGTAGAATACTTCAAAAAAAGTAATTTCAAATGTTCACTAAGTAATTCACTATTTTGATATCAATCGTGCCAGTTTCAAGAAGTATTTCTAGGTGGAAAGCAGTTGCTAAGTATTCCATTAAATCCCCACTTTGACCGGAAGAATATGTAAGATGATATCGTCAAAAAAGGCACGTTATTCGAAGTAATTATCGAACTGTGACCATGTACGCTTCATGCTGAGCCGTTCTCTAATTTAAACCTTAGTTTCTCTCGAGAGCGTGCCAAGAGTATCCTCAGTAGGTATTCCTTTACTTTGAACGTGCTGGAAGGTCCATGAAAGAAAAAGAACTTCAACTCACCCTACGAGGATTCAAGGAAAACATTGTCCTTTAAACTTTGCAAATTTATCGGTCAAATGATTCATATCTAACTTCCCATCGCCAGATAAACTCTCTCTCGTCCCGATGAAAAACGAATGTTATCTCACCTTTGCATATGGAAGTGTACGGGTCGTAAAATCTTCCGACGTAATCACTCATAATGTTAATCCACCTTTCCAGCATGGTTCGTTTTCCTTATTGTCGCTGAATATACCGTTCCCATGCTGACTCTTCATTGACTCGGTGAAGTGGGAAAGCCCATATGACTATTGTTAATGCAAAATTAAATATGATATTCTTTACCATTTGTCCCTCCACCCGAATTTTTCTCCGTATGAATCTCATATATGCCTTGTCTCGTGTAAGTGGCTCAAGTTAATGGCGTTTTTCCCCTCTATTGCTAGATCATGAAAGGACAACTTGACACATTGGTTTACGGTTGTGCCTTAGAGTATGGAAGGAAATCGTCTTACTATCCCATGTTTCAGGGTTAAGCTCAGTTTTATTTCGGTCTCTATTCATTACTCCTTACCCGATGCTATTGCGATCACAGTCGTACGGTACTATGGCCCCTATAATTAAGTGGATCTTGAAAGATTATTTCATTAAGTAAATGCCTTTTCTATTGGGTAACAGATGTAAAAAATAGCTTCATTTTGGAGCTTCACCGAATGCTCAATGGGCTTTACTACGCCTGGTGAAGAACCATTCCCACTGAAAAATTATTACTGTGCGTTGAAAAACTGATCTCCTCTAACCCTCCTCTCTTTTTCTTGTTTAGTAATGAAATTCTGTTGACTATTGAAAATGCAGTATTAAGGTAACGTGTATTCTCTTCTGGCAAAGTTTTCTCTTTGGTCTCGTTTTTGACTGATTCCACAGATGTACTGCCCCGTGAAATTATCACCAAGTTATAACGTCTAACTAATGGTGTAAGCTCTCATAATTATAAAAATAATTTACTGCCATAATTATTTTAACTCTTATTATTGAAAATAATTTCTCTTGCTGTCCGTAATTTCTTCCCGAGCCTCGGATTAATGTGCATATAAATAATGGAAATTTAGCCAAGTGGTAGTGCTCTTTAAGTATCGACGAACTATTTTGCTTACTGTTGGCCTTCACGAATTAATGGGGTGGACATGAGAAGATTCTTGGGTCACTGGGGTTGGAAATCCTTTTTTGATGTCGTGCATTGGTGTCGGGTCTTCTTATCATACTGATGTGAGGCAGTTGTTAGAACGTCTTATTCGGTTTGTTTTTATTATCAGAAAGCGTACTTGTGTCAGTGCACATTCAACCGCACAGTTTCCTTTCTCTGTTTCCGCATTTCCATTCGCTAATCTAAAGACGAATTTGCTTGGGATATTTCTTGCTCCCGTGGAACTGTTCGTGAAGGAGAATTACTGTTTCCGTTTGCCAGCTACCACGTTATTTTTTGATTGATGGATTTTCTAGTAAATTTTATTTTCATCTTAGAGCTTGTTATATCGTTTTCGACCCTATGTGTAGCAAAATAATTTTAAAACAGTTAAAGGCTACGAATAGCTTGCTGGCATGGCAGCAGGTAATTTATGGCCTCAAATACTAGTATTCATTTATTTGTACCTATTAGTGTGATATGCACATTCCATTTGGTCCTGGACGATACCCTTGATCAAGATCACTGGCTCATTAAACCCGATCCATCTTTCTTATTTATAATGCTTTAATTGGTGGCAGTCCCAAGGTCGACTGCCTTTCCAATGTAGGGCAAGTTAGTAGCCAAAATAGACCCTTGATAGAATGCGATTGCAATAGTATTACGGAGGAATTCGAATCCGTGATCCATTGGCCAGCGTGTAAATGTGCGAAGGTTATTCCCGAGCAGGTAATTGAAAATAGATCTGTGAAGAGGATGGGTGTATAATGAAATCTCCTTCCCAAATACTGTTGCGTAGTGACTTGGCAGCCCACGTCCTCTGGAAGACATTTCGATTACGGTAGGCTCGTCCTGTCAAAGTACTGGGTGTTTATTTTTTTCCGTGCGTATTTTTAAACGTTGACCGTTCTTTAACTAATAAAAAAGTCGCTGATTTGGACTTTTCTTTATTTTTCAAAATCAGAGATATTTTCCTGGTTTTAAAATCTGACGCGTTAATATATTCACGGACCTCTCATTAATGTTTTTCTCACTCCTGTCACAATTCTGTTGTCCTTTCTTCAAACGAGTTGCGGCGGTAAAATCAAAATAAAAAAGCAATGATTCTTTGTATATGTTCTCCATATCTGATCTGACGTTTTTTTCCGCATGCAATTCCATTTTAAGTCGAAGGAAACAAAATCTCACATCTCAGGTAACTACATGCACTTCTACTCATTTTTGCAACGATGTAATGTTAAATAAAATAGTGTGTAGCCATTCAATCAGTCACCGTAGGATGGTAACAAATACTTCTGAGTACATTCATAGTCGCTGTGGCTGCTTGAAAGAAAATGTTATTGTCTCGTTAGAAGTCTAGCATCTTTGTCATGGAATTATACGCATCCTATTAATCGAATTATATAGATTGTTTCTGGGTATTATTTCGGTATAACTTCTTAGAATTAAGTCTCTGGAATAAGTATCCTATCTTATTCGTTCGTTTCGTTATCCTCGCTTATGCGTTTTCCTTTCATAATCTTTACATGATTGGAAATAATCCATAAATATCGGCTTTGCAACAGGTGCTGTTGCCTTAGTGACTCATCTTAAAGTTAACGCTTGCGTCGATATTCCTTCTTTATACCCGTATGTAATATTAGCAGATAGCTAATGAAGGACCAAAACATTTTGTTGAGGCCTGGAAGATACAAAATCGTATTTTTCATCTTGAAAAATTGATCAGTTTTATCTCTACTGGAACTGTGATTTTTGATGTTCGCGGAGGAATAATGACGAATGTGTGAACAGTGGAATGTAGCGCTCGAAATTTTTCCGCGACTCCTTAGATGAAAAGCCGAGTACGTATTTTGAATGCGGAGGAGCTGAGTATATTATTTGAATCGCCACATTTAGTAGGTGTGGAAAATTCCCCATGATAGGCTTTAGAACTGAAGGGGTTGTCCATTTCACAAGTTAGGCCTATCGCAGTGACGTTGTGACTGTCCTACGTTTACTATCCGATCATAAATCGCTCGACATCTTCTATTGGCCAAACCTAAGCAGTCATTCCCGCCGATGTGACTACGATGAGGCCCCAAAGTAGTTTTGGCAGTTTGTCGACCGTTGACGGACCTTGTCAATCATTTCGGGGTTGCCGCTCCAGAATTTGTGCGGCTGACGCAAATAAGTAGAGCGTCAACCGCAATCTAAAGAGCGTTCTCTAATGGCAGTGTTTCCCTCAAGGGGTGCGAACCCTGAAAGATGTGAGATAGAATTCCTGGGAGTGTGAGATGACATTAGTTTATTCATGTCAAGGATACCTTATTGTAGGCTCTAAGTGAATTTTCATCCAGTGGTATTTTTTTACTTTTCTATATGTTGCATTGTTGTTTACATATTATTAAAATTGCTTTAATTTTTCATTACCTTCACTTTTATTCTTAAATAAATTATTACTTTAAGGGGTGCGAGAACATGTTAAAATATACAAGGGTTGTGGGGCATGAAAATGTTGGGAACCACTGTCTTATGGTCATCGATATATATAATAATAATAACTAATTGATTGTGGCGTTATTTTGTGGAACGACGAGAAGGAATAACTTATAATAAAATGATGTACAGTTCCACTATGTTTTAATGCTACCAGTTTCGACGTCTGTAGCGTCATTTTGTCTTAAAAATGACGCTATCATCCGTTTTATTACGAGTTATAATAATGTTCTGTGATTATTATTGTCATTGTGTTTATTCCTGTGCGGCGGCGCTCAAATTCATAAGTTGCTTTCAATATCAGCTTATTTTGTGGATATATCATTGCGTACATATCTTATTGCAATGGCGCAGCCGATGACCCTGGGCCCTGGTCAGCGTCTCGGCTGCTCTGTTGTAGTTCCTCTGCTGAATTTACCGTATATTTATCCGGAAGCAATGGCTGTAATATTGAGTGGAAAACCTGAGCTAGTTTTCCGCCGCCTGAATTCTTCATTTTCTCTCGTACGCCATTTTTTCAGTGGTTTTCATGATAGACCTCCTATGGTTATCGGAGTAGTTAACCTTCCTTGGGTCCACTCCGAAGAAATTACTTTTTATGATTCACGTGATTACAATTTTAATTACGCCGTGTAAGAACCTATTCTCTTTGACTTTCACGTAACCGCTTGCTTATGTTCGCCTAACTCATAGTTAATTTACATTTTCGGAGGTTGTGTAGCAGGGCTGCAAGTCGGTCATTATTACCATTATTGGTCATTATTTCTGATCTTGGTCATTAAAAGTCATAATTATGCTAAAAAGTCACTAAAAGTCATTATTATACCTAATAGGAAGGGTCCAAAACGTGACAAACCTCACATCAGTGCTACGAATGAAACAGGGCAAGTGTAATGTATATCTGATGTAATCACATAATATTTATCACTCAACGAAGTAAATATTTTATTTTACTATTTTGTTACCGTACGTTTCTAGTTAGGAAGTACGTGCGAGTTATTTTTTTGGAAAGTAAGGGTTTTTTTATTTTGCATTACTTTCATGTGAATAAAGTTTTATTTGACACATTTATTAATACGTCGTTCAATTACTTTCCCTCTTCAAAGGCACGATATGTACCAGGAAACATCAGAGCCCTGCATTCTCTGCCAACTCCCCAACTGGCGGCCGACTGGACCCTAAAAATCCCTTGCAAGGCGCGAATTGAAGACGCTCGAGTACAAGATATGTGTTCGAATCGCGCATTTTACAGATTTTCATTGTTTAGTCGGCCAGTTGGCTGCCAGTTTGCGAGTTGGCGGAGAATGCAGGACTCTAGGAAACACATACTCAAGTATGTTTGGCCGGTTTCAGTAAGATTTTGGTTGTATTTGGTCACTTTTGGTCATTTTTAGGTCATTATTTGGTCATTATTTGGGCAAAAATATGTCATTTTTCCATTAAAACCAACTGGTAGGACCACTTGCAGCCCTGTTGTGTAGTGAAGAAGGCTATAATTTCCTGAATCCGTTCAATTTTTGGGGTTGGCATGTTGTGCATATAGTCGTAAAACGTGCCAGAGTATTGATATTAATTAAACTTCAATTTTTGGAACACATTTCAAATCAAGCTATAGCTTTAGGTACGATGCGAAAAATAAATTTACTGTTGCACGTTTTGAATATCCATGATTGATGCGTTAGGTTTTTGATCGGAGAATCACGGAAAACCAGTTCATTCCATTGGCTGTTGCTTGAGTGCAATCCCGGCTGGAATTTCTGTTTTCGTGAAACCCGGAAGTACTTCTATCCTGAGAGGTTGAGAGAGAGAGATAAAGGAAAGGCGTAGGGAAGGGATTGTTGGAGGGTAAAGGCATCCACGCCCATATAGAAGGGGGGGCTGCATAGGCCAGCAGGCCCTTACACCCTTCCCCTTCCCCCTCACAAGGGGTAGCAGCAATGACGTCGCCCGCAGCGTCGGAATGTCGTGCGGGATGCGGACGTCCCCGGGGCCCATTCCTATGCGACTATCCCCCTCTTACACCCTCTTTCCCTGTCTCTCGTTCATTCCTCCCCCTCCCTTCCTTATAAGCCCTATGCTGTCGTGGCGAGCGTGTATATGAGATCGTGCTGTCGCAACCATAGTCTCCTGAGACTTCTACTTTGGAGGAGGTTATACAAATAGACCCATCTCAGAGTTTTGGATGTTCGCCTTAAATAAGGATTTTTCGCAATGAAGTTTACCATGGACGTAATTCATTTTGTGGAGTTTTTACGTTTTTGTTGAATGAACGAACTTAGTCCCTTGCAGTACCCAAGTAAATCACTTCAGCCGTATGATGAAAGGTGACAGTAGAAACCGGCTTGAGTGGCATATAAAAATCAGAAGTAATTAGATGTTTAGTATGCAAAGTACATTTTATTTACGAAGCAACATTTTTCTTTCTGATTCAAGTGACTTTCAGCGGTTACATTGAAGTCGTTTTTCGTTTTTCTGGGATGTTCAATTTGACGAAAAGACGTGTTAAGGGATAGCGTACTGTCTATTGGTGCTCATTCCTATTTCCTCTGAAGCCACTTGCGTTTCAAACTCGTGGTGATAGCAAAGTTCGAGTTTCCTAGTTGTTCCCTCGTTTCCTGCTTCTTCCTTCATTTCCTGCGTCTTCCTTTATTTCCTGCTGGTTTTAGTGTCGATGGATTCCGAATTTGATGTGATTTTAAATGCAATTTCCTACGTTTTATCTTTGAAGGGAAATGACTGGGGCAGACATCCTAACTGATACACGGCGCAAAGATAGTCGGTATTTTAAGGTCTGGCAGTTTGCGATGTCATGTTCGGAGTCGCCCTTTTTTGTTAGCCGTCATATCCCAAGTGGGAGAATCGATCACCATTAAATTTGGCAACCGTTTTGGAATTTTTACCACATTCCGTGTCGCTTTTGGGCTCGAAATGTTTTTGTAAAAATTCATTATCTCTGTATTTAAAAATGTGGAATATTGTCGAACAGAAAGAGGCCGCTGGAGATGTTCGCGAAGGTGTCTGAGCTTCATTAAAAAAGAAAATTCGTTTCAGGTCTGTCTTAATTTTTTTAGTGGGATTGCTTTTTTCCCTCTGAATTTATGATAACATCATTAGTAGCAGGAGAGTGTATTACACGCGATAATGAATGCACACATGAATTTTGGGGTAAATGCTGCATTTAATTTGCACTGAGTGGTGGAACGTAGTAGCGTAGGCTTTCACTTGCTCTCAGCACATAATTAGAGCGCGCCCTGTTGTTTATTCCTTCTTTCTGAAAAATAATGAACTTTTGTGTACGCCTGGAAGTGTTCTCGACGCGGCAGCGACGTTGTTAGACCAGAGATATCCTTGAATGAAAAGCCACGTAGTGGAAGATGTGAGGCTAATGGCCGGCGCCAACCTTCTCCCCTTCCAAAAGTCGAGTATTTCATTCACTGAACGTGCCCTGAGGATTATTAGGAATATAAGGGAAGAATAATTCTGATGTACGCACTTTCGAGTTATGTCTTCTTCATATTTGTTAATTTTTCCTACCTCAAAGATTTTTTTATCGTATGAGATGGCCGCATTCGGTCTCGTGGTCGTCTTCCTCACGATTAGGAAAGTTGGATCCAGAAGTGACCCAGCTGTCGTATGAAGTCGTTTGATGTGGTCACTGATGAACGAGGTGAACACGAACATGCGTTGACTGAAGGGATGTCATGAGGCATGTTCCCCGAAACAGAATTGAACCTCCAGAATCAAAAAAGTTGGTTTCTTGATGAAAATTTTCTTAGTGCAAATTACTCGCCATGCTGAGACAAACATTTCGTGAAGAATTGGCGCAGAATAAATACCCGCTAAGACCTATAGACTAAAGGTGAAGGTGTGCTGATGCCTCACGTGGTGATGCACTGCACCCCTAAACATTTGGAAACCAAGAGTTTGCGTGTAGATATTCCTGTCATTTGAGTGGCTCATTTTTTGCATGGACGACTTCGTTATACTACGAATGCGTAGATTTTGTGTGCGGTCGCAATAACTTCAGATGATAACGCGGAATAGAGCTGACTGGAGTGATTATATTGGCACCACAGTCTGCTGTAGCTTAGGTATCCGACATATTGCTCTGAAAAATTGTGAACCATAATCCCTCCCTAATGGTTTTAGTTGTCTACTTTTCATAGGATTTGATATAATTGCGCCAGTCCAGTTACTCTGATGAGAGAAAATTATTCGACTCATTGGTGTTTATCTTTCTGGTTGTAGAAGCAATGAAAGCAGTTTTTTTTACCAATCCTTCTCTTGCACTGCCATTGACAATTATCGAGCGTAGCCTACACCGGTATTTAATCATTGTTGGTGTCTTGATGTCCCATTATAAGTTTCAGTTCTATTTTTCACTCTTTCCTTTTAACGTATGTTGAACTCTAGGACATGAAAACTCCGTTTTTTGCTTTTGAATACTCACTCCGGGTGTTTCAACGCAAGTAGTTGTGAAGTGAATAGTCGTTAAAATACTGGTAACTTGTTTCTTTGGTTATGCTTCACAGAGAGTGTCGTCATGGGATATGGGCGCCAGGTAAATGGGCACCGATTAAATGTGTGAAATATTTAACGATCGAATGGGTAAGCGTGCGCTCAAAGCTTTCCTCAGCCACGCTTTCTTTATCTGGCTGATTCTCACAAAAGGGAGACTGGCGAGACAGACATTCCTTGCCATTTATGTTTTATCCAATTGAAGTATCAACCCAAGTGGAAGTGGAATACTCGACGCTGACCTCTTCCCATGGGCTATATTTAACCTTGATACCCTTCAAAGAATGAGGCAGATGAGTGCATGTTGATTTTACAACGCTTGGCGAAAAAATATGCGCCAAAGGAGCTTTCATCTCGCGATCTCGACTCGCGTGAATTATTAACGACTCCCGTGCAAAAACGCCTCCCTCCCCGTGCTACAGTGGCTTTACGCTTTCATTGACACCCTTTAATTTTTTTGTCTTTTCTCTTCCCTTCCCCCCGCCCCGGATCGTGTTTTTACCCCCTCCCAATCCAGCCCTCGACTCACCATCACCCAATCCCCAACCCTATTTTTTCCCTCTAATTTCCTCTCATTCAACACCACTGAGGCGAGGGTAATATTTTCGTCAGAGCCTATGCTCGGCGATTTCGTCATACGGGCTCCTAAATAGCTTGGCTTGGCTGCAGCGAACGTCAGCGCGGGCGACCTTAACATTTAACACTTGAAATTCCAGCGATGTAACAACCCCGTGATCCAATTAGTAGCAAGAAAAGGGATGTACTGTTTTTTAGCTCGTCCTCCTCTGTTACTCTCTAGTATGTGTAGCTCCTTTTTTAAATCCTATTACAGTACGTGGCTTCATCTCACGACTGTTTTGTTAGTGTTGAAGGGGCTTCACTTGTTGTCCCGATATGCACTCTTCCTTGACGCCAGCGTAATTGCATAGGTAGTTTTTAAGGGGGTTATCGTGGCGTGCATTCCATGTATTTTCAACAGCGAAATAATGTAATTTCACTCGACCTAAGTTGGTTTTCACATTAATTAATTGTTGCTGTAAAAATATGCGAGGCGCAGTGTATTATCAGTTACTGTCTTTAATTTGAGACGAACTTTTTACCTTAACAACGTTTTTCAATATTTTTCATCATCACTTAATCATCATTTTATGAGGAAATGGTAGTTTATTTTTTGCCCATGGCTAATTGTTCTTGAACAGATAATTGGAGAAATTAATGCCGACGATTTTATATTCGGGAAACGTTTCTGCGTTCAGTTGACTAATGGCGTGCGCAGTGCGGTAGCGTGTTTGTTGCGAGATAAAGTGTAAAATCGTCGCCCCCCAAATACCACATGTTCCGTTCTGTCTATCGCCGCTTCTGGCTGTGGTCTGTGACATCCGGGATGTTATAGTACCGCCATCTGGCTCTGCCATGGCGCTAATTTTATTGTACGCGTTTATCCGTATGGCTACCGTTGGCTTAAATTATACATCAAGTGCAAATTACACCTTTTAATGTTTTTAAATAAATAAAATCAACGTTAAATTCTTATAATTGACTAAATATAAAACTCTATCTTAGTTAGCAGGTACAATTTACCACATCTAAGAAGTAGGACTTGGTTCTTTTATGTATGCATACGTAGATTATTTTATTACATTTACGTATCTTTTTCATAAGTAAAACCTTTACCTTCTCTATTTTTGCCACATCTTTATTAGCTGGTAAATCTCTTCATTTTTCTTGCCTTCGTATTCAAGGCCCCGGAAATGTTTGTCGTGAATAGTGCCACAATCGAGCTTTACCTATTTTTAGTTGTCTTCCTATCTTAATGCGACAATGCTTGAAGTTAAAAAAGATTTACTTACTTGAATTTACAGAAGTTTTTGAGATGAATAATTTGCTACTAGTTTGATTTTCACCATCTCTAAAATTCACTTGTGAGAATAAAACCAAGAGTAATGCAATTATCAATGCTATTGAAATAGGGTATTTTGGCTTGTAAGATGAAATGTTCCTTTGAAAAAGCTTCGTCTGTTTTATTTCATTGCTGGTAAACATAAGGTCATTTATTTCAAGTTGATTAGTAACTTTACTAATGTGCTTTATATTTCTCTAATAATTTTCGATCTCCTTTATGTTGCGATCTGAAATCTTTAGATGCTATAAAATCTACTTATGCTTAACTATCATATCTTGTTCACAGGTAGTACTGACCCTTATTGAATACCCGTTGTAGTTCACAACTTGAAGGAAAAAAGTCGTTCTTTTGTAATGATGATCTAAAGCAAAAAGTACCAACCAGCTGTAATGTTGTAATTATTTCTCTGGGGCCTTATTCAAGAAGGACTCAACGTTTCATGGAATTATTTGAGTTTCCTCGGTTGTGACGACAAAATTAAGTCATTCTCGAGGATTGAAAATTTAGAGGCCCGTCTGAACAATGCTCCTGAAACTTCATGACCGTCGACCGAATCGTTTGGAAAACTTGAACAATCCGGGAAAGATGGACAATTTATATCAAGGTTGGAATCGCTAGAAAATTCATCGGAGTCGTAAAATTAATTAGCGATAGAAATGAAAAACCTGCTTTCCAATTAGTGGTGTACGTTCACATATCGTGTTCCATTTAAGTGTTTTTCGCTCTTATACTTTTTTCCCATTCATCTATGCTATGTTTAAAGCCATGTTGCTCCTGTAGCCTTAGAAAATTCATTTTTTTTCTGAACTCATTCTTTTGACCAATTTTGAAGATATCGGGCCAAACCGCGGTATTAGCTTTACGGAGTCACTGACAAGTGCACATAAGCGCGAAATTCCTGAGAGGAATAACCATTCGCTTTGAATTCGCCCGGGACTCTAATCCTGATCACTCGGCATGGCGCCGAGTGTTTTAGCCAGTTAAGCTACCTTGTCTAAAACGCCCTCTTCACTTGTGGATTTTTGTGGGCTCAGCCCTTAGGAGGTATCCTACTCCACGGTGGTTTTTTGTGGGCGACTCGTAAGCACTCGGCTCGCTAACGAGGGAGTTTTTCTCTGAAGAAGTACGTCCTTTAAAAAGTTGTGAAACGAACAGAAGTGGGGCCAGAAATGTACTGCCAAACGAAAACTGTGTTTGAGGTTATTTTGTATCATTCCTGAGCTCCCACGAAACAGCAGTTTTAAGAGATACTCAGTGTGACCTCACCAACATGTTCACCAAGTTTAGGATTCCTGTGTTCTCATGCCATTATTAATTGAGAATAACATTGAAAAGAAATATTTGTGGCACTATCTCTGTCTGATGTATTTTTAATTTGAAACCCTGGTATTGCGTGGTACTACGGCTAAACCTGGGGTGTGTGATATTTATGTTTGTCAGAACGCCCTATGATTACATAGAGGGACCTATAGCATACGCTGCATTTGTTACTGTCATCCGAAAGGGTACTGAGCGTATGATCGTTCAACGCATCTTTATGTAATTTTGGCTTTCGAAGGGTTTATGTCTTCGACCATCAGAAGATTTTACTAGACAGTAATGGAAACCTTCATGACATAATTTAGTGGCCAAATGCTGAGGCTCAGATAAACAAAAGAATGTGAAACAAAGCAATGCATAGGTGAAGAAGCAGGAAGGGTGACTTTGGAGCGCTCGATGGAGAAAAAAGATCGAGGTTGTTCTTCTCTGAGGTGCATGGGTTTATTAGAAACGTTATAGATGGACAAGTTGCTCTAGGAAGTCTAGATAGAAAAGCATTAGTGCTGTTAGGGAATAAAGCGTCGAGACTGAAGAGTGAATTGTTGAAGTGTGATAGAATGGATCTTGAATGTGGAAGATGGAGGGCTTCAGTGAAGTTTCAAGCTTTGGATGGAAACACTGATGATGGTTAAGGCTCGGTTGCTAGTTTTCTCTATCAACATTTGCAAAACTAATTTTCCGACTGTGACACTGATTTTGTAAATGATAATGATTTTGATTCTTTGTGTACCTTGCTCTTTTGTTGTTCTCTAGATATAATCTAAAATCATGTAGTGTCTAATTCCTGTAAGTCGATGACGTATGATGTGATGGTAAACTTTCCGTGCAGTGGATTAAAATTCAGATTCATTTTATACAGTATTTAATGCCTCGGCAATAGCATTTCCTCGTATTAGTTTCGGATTGAATTTTCAAATAATATCTCGTTTCCTTGTAGTCGATTAAACAGTAGTATGCTAACGGTCTTATGCTAACCACTACTTGATAACTTTAATATATACAATGGACCTATGCTGTTTTGAGTATAGCGAATGCGGAATTCCGCGATGCAGGATGTAATTTTTTTTTGTAATCAGAGATTAACATGTTTTCGAGGTTAAAATGTATGTTTTTGCTGCTCAACTTCGTTTTACGAAGACTCAGGGTTGTGCTCTTTATAATAAATAACATGGTGTGTTTCTATGGGGTATATACGCCTATAGCATCCCGTCTTCAATTCTGCCGCATTTATTTCATATGAGTTACCATATTCGATAGGTTTCAAGGTAAACATTTTGTTGTGTAGACCTGTGAATAATGCTGTGTGCGGACATAACCGAACATTCCACCTGCTCAAGTTTACTTATTCGTGTACCCTCCGTGAATCATACTGCCTCAATGCAATTAATACTATCGATTTGTATTTTAAGAAAACCTTCTTATATAACTGGCCTTCTCTGAAATTGGATAATTATTCTAGGAATACTTTCGTCGATTTTTTGGTGTCCAATCATTTGAGTAGAAGATCAAACCATGAATTCAAAACGCCTTATTTATGGGGAGTAAAAAAGAAAAACAACTAATTCGGTACTGGCTCTTCGATTGATTGGTTTTATCTAACAGTGGTCGACTTCAAGTTGTAAAGTATGCAAATGATCCCATCGAAACTTGATGCGCCTCATTATCAGATAAGGTCGATTATATGCGAATGTAATTAAGTGCTACGCGACTGCTGCCCAAGTATAGTACAACGTCTCTCTTACTCCACTTCGGGTGTTTTTATTCTCAAGTGCATCGATTGATTTGGTTAATTTTCCATCGAAAAATAGTGCTAGTTCAGTGTTTTCTTTGATAATAATTAGTTTTGGAGAAAAATCTTTTTTATTACTGGAACGCTTACGCGCATATGCAAGATAGCCTGCCCCTTGCATTTGAGTGTTGTCTTTTCAGCATATTAGTTTCAACCTTTGGCTCCTGACCAGAGGGCCCTGTGTTAAAATTCTAATT
Source organism: Ceriagrion tenellum (assembly GCA_963169105.1). Taxonomy (NCBI): domain Eukaryota; kingdom Metazoa; phylum Arthropoda; class Insecta; order Odonata; family Coenagrionidae; genus Ceriagrion; species Ceriagrion tenellum. The sequence continues at coordinate 144,789,020 of OY720633.1, read as the reverse complement.
ATGCCTTGGACCATCATGGCTGATTTTAAGTCGACCGCTTTTCTTGGAAGAAGAGCTTTCTTGGAACGTGGAACTATCTCGAGTGAATGGAAATAATGGGCAAGCGGGCTTAGCACGTAAGATTAGCACCAATGGAGCTCTACCCTCTCGTGTGGAATGATACTTCTGGAGGAATATGTTGGTGGTAATGGAGTCTCTTGGAGAGGCATCAGAGAGACTAATGAACTCTTTGGATTTTAATTGAGTAAATTAGGTTTAGAGCCAATTTCAGGAGGGTTCCTTTCATTCATGCGTTCAATTCATCATGCCTTTTACGGTTAAATTCAGCCGTATCGCAAAGAACCGTTGCACTAGAATGTGCTATTGATATCTCATGGAAAGTTTCACTGCAGTAAAGCCATCGCGATAACAATAAATGCTGAGGATTCAAGGAACTGCACCTCTTCTTATACTTGTTCTTCTTTTCTTTAAGTTTTTCGACTCTTCTTTGTCGAAAGAGCGGAACTAAACATAGGTTATCGCTTCACTTCTTTTTTGCTCTGATGGTTAAAGATTTCAGTGTTCGTTCACTGTGTTTCCTCTGTGGATGGGTGAAGGAATCAGAATAGTTTATTAAACACTCATTCTCAAGTAACGTATCTAATGAAGTTAGGTATTTGATGGGTATTATTTCGAATACAAAACGTTGTCTGTATAGCTGTTGTACTACCTGCCATCATTAGTTCCTGTGCATACATTCCGCACAAGTAAAAAATACATTTTTCTCATTTTAGTATATTATTCCAAGTAAACAAGCTAGTGTTACATTGTATTTTTTAAATGTACATATTGCTTTTAAACATACAAATTTAAGGTTTTAATGAGAGAGTACGTTGACGGGAGTTTTCATGTTAGTTTGGGAGTTAGGGACGACGAGAATGTAATCTAAATAAGGGCTCACTGTTATCTTTTGTCACATTGAAGCCGAGGTGAATAAATGACGCAAGTTCTTCGGCGAGATGGTGAAATGGAGTGGGAAGAAGTGGCCGGGAATGGATTTATGACGAAGGGGATATAAAGCGCTTCTTCCTGCTTACCTCCCTGACGTGGACCCTGGACCTATTGGTCAAGCGTCGAGAACTTACTGCTCGTCAGGCCAATCTGATCTGGGTGCTGATGTCATCCTTGTTTCGGGAGAAAGGCATGCTGTGTCATCAGTGATGTATGGTGCGATATGTAGTCGCATGTCTGCATGAGTCATATCATCAATGCTTCCTTTGTTATCAAGCCATTGATTAAGGTGATAATTGGCCCACTTAAATAAGTAGATGGGTCAATCGTTCTATGATCTCTCCCACAGGGCTATTGGGAAACATCTGACATAATGTTTTGGAATCTTTGCCTCGTAAAAGGGGACGTCGCTTCCGCTAAACTGATCCACCTCATTGAAGATGCTCCATTCGATTCTATAATTCCTTCTCCGGATCACCTTTGCCTCAAAAGACTTAACTGTTTTACCTTATTGGAAAACTCATCTCTTGTAAGGAGAGTGAAAAAGCAGTACTGATGTACAGGATTATGACTTCACCGACTGGGCGAGTCTCTCATTTCATCCGGCGTAATTTATGAAAGCTATTTACGTGACATTTAGAGTACATCTTCCTTTTGTCATTCAAGTTCTCTTTATGAATGGATTTGCAAAAATTCGCTTTAAAGGCAGGCGTAAAGGTTAAGACGTGTTTTCGTAACTTTAGCGATAAATTTTGAGCAAAATTTTGAGAAATCGACTTGATTTTTGCCTCTAAATGTGGAAATACATAAAAATTTTCTCAATAAACTTTGTCTATTGAGTACAATTAGTGAAATAGCGCTAAAAGACTGGATTTAATTGGACGGCTCCCGATTTAACTCATGCGGAAATAGTAAACAAAATTATAAAATTCAGCGCTCTCAATTGCAAATGAGCTCGACCTTGTGAGTGAGTTTTTTTTCATGGTGTCTTTAGGGTAACTTTGGTTACATATCTTGACTGTTCCTAAGAGCGAAGGAAAGGCTCAGGTTACCTCATTTTTACGTCCATCGTGTAAAAACTTATTTCTATAAACTGTTACTCATTTTTATTCATTAAGTAATTATTCAGTATTCTAATCAGAGTTGGGCATTATGAGTCAACTCGGAAAAGATGACATATTATTAAACATTCAGGGGTGAAACATCGACTTGCGATCCTGGTGTACTAACAAAAAGGGAAGAAGTTTCAAGTGTAAAATGTTGTGAGCAGTGATGCACTGATTCCTTTGGATTTCTTAACCCGTGATAGGAAACTGGAGATATCATGGAGTCACTCGGCGGATATGTTGATAAGCTATCAAGTCTGTTCCGGCTGTTGTGTTTTTCGGTCAGTAATCCGGTTGATTATCTGCTTAGTAATTGAAATTTTAATGTCTGCGACGTTAATAAATAGACCATCCATTTTCTCTATTAGTGCTGACATTGTAATTGTGCGTCAATCTATTGATTGCGTATCACTCAGTGTCAGAGCCAGATGCTCCTCCAAGGCGATAACACTGATAACATGACTAGGAATGAATGGTATGAATCAATTTACAGGTTCCTGGTGCATGTCTAGTTGAAATCAAAGTGTTGAATATGTTGGCGAATCAATCTCCAGAAGTGCGCTGCGTGTTATCTTTTGCTGTATCATTCAGTTGTTTAACCCCTTATTTGTCTTGGTTAGTATCGAGGTTTTGCGAGCGCGGCTCTGTCTTCATATATTAATCCTTGCTCATTGGCGAGTGGGCTTACGCTGTCTTATTTTCAAATGAAAGATAGTCGTGAAATCCTGCCACAAACTATAACTTTGACGTTAGTAGGTATTACTCCGTGTGGAGCACCCAAGTTTCGTGCTGTGGTCGAAGTTGAAATTCGCCTTGGTTTGTCCGCCATAAGGTGTGCAATCGGAGAGCTCTTTCGTTTATGTCCTTCTTTTCGTTCATAGTTCAACTTAGCCAATCGGCACGCGTGAGTCTAACTAATTAAGTTTTTAGAGTGAGTAATAACGCCTAATCTATTGAATTGACGTTTTCTGGAATGATAAAACAATATTTAGTACCTCTGAAGCTGTAGCTTCAGGCCGAATCCTAGTCCTTGTTGAGTGATGATAACTCAATTGAAGGCTCATTCAGTTTAAGTCTGAGCGAATAGGAATCTTCATTGGTAACTTCTTAACTTTGCTATCGAGTTTTATTGGATTTAATTTGACATTTTTGTCATATGACGTGGAATTCGGTGCCAGGATTCGGTACTAAGGAGCAATATGACATAAACGGCCTTCGCACTGTATTAGAATGCATTGAAACATCATGGAATCGTGGCCATGGATCCACCGTTGTAAAATTTTCTCCGGTTCTTTAAACCGCCATTGTCGTAGTGCGCAGCGAGGCGAAAGATCTGCGATTGCGAACTGCACGCCGAAGAGGAAGTTCTCGCGTTGTGGACTTGAAATATCACTCCGAAAAGATCGCAGGCATACGAATGTGCGTTGCAGAAGTTGTTCGTCTATACCCTTTTTGCGCTGAAAATTTAATCTCCCCTGTATGTGAACCCCATTTGATTTAAGTCATGGTGAATTATTTCCAGTAGTGGGCTACCGGTTAATTTAGGTTTAGATGGACATGATAGCACCTCCACTGATGTTTTTATAGCTTGAAGCTTTTAAGTTTTCGCCTTCAGCTCGCCGTGCATCACGGCTAATTAGGTGTTCATGTCGGTTCTACAAGAATGCCGAGCCCGTTTCATCTTCCCCGCAAAAAAATAAACAGATTTATAAGTATGCACGGCGGCTTAAAGGCACTCTCGAGCGCCTGCTTTTCCTTGGCTCCAAGTAAGCGACATTGCATCAGGTGGACTGCCCGAGTAGGCGTCGAGGACGATTGCATAGCGGCGACTTATGTGTGTCTTCCTCCTCCCTCCCACGCATGGCTTAGTAGGGAGGAGTGGGGGAGAGGGAGAAAAGGAAGAAAGAAAGGGAAAAGCAAATGGTTCCCATTTCCGTTTCGGTGCCGGCTCGCGAAGCAATGTGCGGCTTTCACATCTGAGCGAGCAGCCGCCGGCGGGTTGAAGCGGGTCAGATATCTCTCTCTCGAGTCAGAGGAGCGCGCCGACCCCTGGCTAGCTTCCTGCGCCGTCGACCACCACCCTCTTGTCCTGACGCGCCGCTCGCCCTTGTCCTCCCATCACTCCCCCCTCCCCATCACTCCTTCCACCCTTGTTCAAACGAACCGAAGGCTGTGCTGGTGACGTCGGCTTCCTCGTTTTGAAAGTCTATTTTTAATTGCTGTCCACGCCCAACGTGCCAATTATTTGAGATTCAGTAACGCTACCTTTTTGCCGGAAAACTTGCTGAAACGTGCTGTCGAGGATTTATATTGTTTGCTTTCGCCCCAACGTGTGGACAAATTAGGTGTATTTATGGCATGATGGTTTCCGCTGATGACCGGTTATTCAGTTTCATTGCATGCGAACAATTTTTAAATTAGTAATTAAAGTGTTGTATGAGTTATCATTTTTACTGCATCTCTTTGGATGAGACATTCTTTATGCAGCTTTAAGAGGAAATAGATTTGTCAGTCATAATAAAATGTCTTAAGTTTAGAGTTAATGGTTTTGTTATCACGTGTGTATTTAATATTTTAGATGCGATATTAAGTTTATTGAATGGTTCGAGCTGTATGCTGTATGTTCATCGAAATAGCGTTAACGGTTTTCCCACCAAATTAAGAGTTTCTTTTAATGCTCTAGTGTTTCTTCGTTTATTATGTCGAAGATTTGATATACATAATCATTTTTTCTTGAAATCATTGGAATCCATTTAGACAAATGCTTTACCAGTATCTCTCCGATACACCATCGTGTTCTAGCTTTAAAAAGAATTCTCCAATTTTCCTCAAGAAAGTCGTTTTATTGAGATACTAGGTACAAGCTGTAAATGAGGAAGAACCTACTACAAGATGGCCAACATCTACATTATAGAGGTTGGCTTTCATAGATATGTATTAATTTCCTTGATTCTGATCAAAGCGAAGTGGGTAGAGAGCGTAAGTCAACTGACCTTATCCTCTAGAGTTTGATTAAATCCCCAGTTAAAGAAAATACCTGGATAGCTAGATGAAAATATTTGGTTGAATAAAAAATAATTATTTTTTGGGCTAAAGGAATTTTTGGAGGAGGAAAGAAACTCCAGGGAATAAGTACTATATGCTTTCGGAGAAGACGCAACTTTCAAGTGGAATAATGTATTACTATAATATGCTTATTTTCGTTGAGTTTTTGTTTTTAGTGAAATCATCAGAGATAATTTTTGTGGAGAGAATTCATTTACACAGTTTTTACCCTTGTGCTAACATCTTACCTTGCTTTAACTGTCGGATATTTTTTTCAGTTCATGTATATTCTATTTTTGTCGCCTTTAATATAAAGACGTATTAGAGTACGATCTTGAGTGTTTGTTTTTTATTTAAAGAATGGTCTAATCTTAGTCTATTTGCATTATAAAATGACATTTATGAACAGGGGAAACATTTAGATCCATGCTGGAACCAAGGTGATGAACAAAAAACACTTGTAATACATGAAAAAGAATGAGAGGCCGTACAAACGTAATGGCATAACATTCTTGAGGCGGAAAAATGGGACATCGCGGGGCGTAATAAAAATGATGGAGATACCATAAATTCGGGAAAAATAGATGAAACAAAAAACATTGGGAAAAAATTATCCTTTCGAACCGAGGTAAAAATTATGGGTTCGAAAATAATTTCGGATGACGCTAGACGAAAATAGCCTGACGAAAACTTGTTCATTCATTCTAAGAGAAGGTTACAGCCATTCAGTTCTGTCAAAACACTTCTTGGCATTTTATTGAAATAAAGATAAGTTTACTGTGGCATACATATTGTCTTTGTGATCATGAGTTTACCGATGAAATATATTTTTTACAGACGCTTGACTTTGACCGGGATGGGCTCACGAAAATGAAGAAAGCAGTGAAGGCCATACACAACAGCGGCAATTGTAAGTAACTCATAGTTTTTTATTCGGTCTGAATCCTTAACAGGATCCACCCACCCCTAGATGTGGTGGTGAATATTGAATTACACTTTTCTTGTTGGCAGCATTTTTACTCGAAATACTATATTGTTGATACTTAATTCCTTTCACTAAACTTTAGATTTAAATGCCTTAAAGATCCTCGTGAAATCCGAACCAATATTACTTGCATGTCCCGTTTACATCTCTGGATAATAGTATCTCTCTATCCCTCTTTATCGTTAATCGATTATTCTAATTTCGTTTAAGACCATCGAAGATGCATTACCGCCCTATTTTTTGGATTTGAAGTAAGATTTTTCGAACGAAAAGCTGATGAAAGCCGTTAGCTAAAAGGAGAACGGAGTGAAGTCCAGTGAACCAACCATTGTATTGAATATTTCTGTTGATAAAAGGCGTCGAAATTTTGTTGATCCGGTGTTGGTTTTAAATTTAAATGAAATTGCTGATGTTTCCTCTTTTTGGTATAGTTTTCTTATGCAATTTATTTGGCCCCTTTGGTTTTTTTACATAAGTTATTACGTGCTCAATCACAATTCTAAAGCTATTGCGTCATTCTTCTGTATAGTTATGTGGATTTTTTTTATAAACTTAAATCACAGATAGCCAAATTCATCCCATTAGTCCTTCCATGTTGGTGCTTTTAGAGATTGTCGAACTTCGTTTCATTATTTGTGCCTGTTCTCAAAGTATCTGTGTGCATTATCAGTTTGTTTCGACAAGATTCAGTATTTCCTTATTGTTTTGTACCATTTTCTGTCTTATGATATTGATTCTTAATGCTGCTGTATGCGTTTCTGTTTTCCGCTCTCTAGCGTTTATTCGTTGTGGCATCCAATTTTTAAGCCGTGAGTTAAAGATGCCGCATTTTCTTCACTCTCTACAGTCATTACAGAGATATCATTATAAGGAGTGCATAAAAAAGAACAATTAATCTGTATTTCTTGCTCAAACACATCGCCATTGATGGAGAGTGATTACCGTTATGATGGTGTTCATGACCGATTCGTTTTATTACGCTCGTGTCCTAAACATTCTTAATGAATAATTGCCAAAATAGGCTTTTAAAACTTTAATAGTTTGATAACGTGTACATGTTTTAAAGAGTATTTTGACCTGTTTTATTGCTGTTGCATGGCTTCTCTTTTATGTATTTGGTGCGGGCACCATTCGCGACAAACATTGGGTTGTGGCCCTTGATGTGGTCCTGTATGCTCGCCTCAGGGATGCATCACGGCACTTTTGAAGCGTGTTGGTGCGAGAATTGGAACGCATCTGGGACTAACCAGAATGAGCACCTGGTAGCTGGATATACTGGCGCATTGTTATGAGAGGGCGCCGTAAATACTACGCGGCGAATTTCTCGAGTAAAAATCATGCAAATAATTTGATGAACGCTAATGCCGGACGCGGGTAGAGCTGAAACAAGGCACAAGCAGCCCTTCTCATTTTTGTAAATTTCTCGATAAGTGATGTGAAAAGCGGGAACATTATTTTCCACAAATATGAAGTGTAATTGACGTAAATGCACCTCACTTACCGTCAAGGTTTATTTTCTATTCTAAACTGAGTGGCAACGTTGATATTTTACAGTTTTAATTTTTTTTTATTTCTCCTTAATGTATCAATTTAATGCACCATGGTGACGATTTTAATTCTAATTCTTGAATATGCAGTCTCGTATTTCCTCTCTTGCTGCAGCTTTAAAATACACCTTTTACTTGGCGATTTCTCAATATGCTTTTCATGTATAATACGGCTGACTATTATTACTAGTTATGTATGATTTATTGGAGAAGTAAATTCCTTGCAGAACCAGCACAGAGCATTCCCGTTCATCTTTGGGCACTATGATTCGCCGTATCCGACGTTTCCTACCGCATGTCCTGGGTTGTTATGAAAGTTTAAGCTTATATTGGCCCTATCAAGAAGAGTTTATCATTAGACATAATCTGTACTGCACCTTGCAGGAGAATAAGGAATATGCAATCCTATTTCATAGAGTACAATTCTAATGAAGGTTTTACATAGCATTCAGAAACATGAAAAAGCTGGAAAATGTTGTTAATCTTTTCAAATTGTTTACGAAAATATTGTATGCACATCCTTATCTTGTAGCTATACGATCTTTTCTTTTTTTATTTCCTAGAAAATAATGCAAACATTTTTTGTGATCACCCACTCTCAGGTATCATGAATTATAATAATAAGTGGAATTTGATGAGGATATTGTTATTATCAATGGGTGGGCTTTAGTGAGTTTAGGATGTAAATATTTATATAAACATCTGAATTATGATAATGAAAATCTTTGAAATACTGTCAAATGAAAGCATTAAAATATTACGCTTGAAAATTTTGGAATCCCACCAGATATATTTGACGAGGTTGTGCCATCCAAAAATCATGGACCATCAATTGATGGAACCTAGTACATCTAGTATTCACTAAATTGGGGCTGAGAAAGATTTTTCTGACCACCATGGTTTGAAAGAATCTTAAAGCCTCTTTTTTATCAGGGTAAACATTATTTCATTTTTGAGATGAGAAAAAATTTTTGTTCACCATAGTTGTAAAGAAACTTAATGCCACTTTTTGATCAGGGTAACTGTTACTTCATTTTTGTTTATGGGAAAAATTCTAATGGGTGTATACTAATAAACTTATTGTCATGTTGTATAATGATACTTCAACCATTTTAATATTTTGAGGTATAAGATTTATAAATTCAAATCTCATATTCAATGACAGTAGGATGATAGTTGGAAAAAACCTTGCCTACTAACCCAGTAATCACCGGTTGAAAACCTGGAAACTTAAATTTGACATGCCCAAGGAGCGTGGATGTATACACATAATTATTTGTCTGGAGTGTGATCCGGATGTTGTGAATTTATTCACACTGCTTTGACTAATTGAGGTCCTTAGACAATTTATTCCACAATGAATGTCATGGGGACTTGGAGGTAGCTGGAGCAGTAAACATGAGTCTTTGAGAGTAAATTTAACAATTTTGCATATAAGTCCAGAAAATATCCTGGACCTGATGTAATGTAAGCATACTTGCTTATAAGGTGAAACTCACCGTACATACTGTCATCAAAGAATATCATGTTATAACTTGGGTTTTCGGTGCTGTAATAAAAATTTTAGCAAAAATTATCTTTAGATATGTTTTAAAGCTAGGGCTTTGTGTTAATTTGAACGAATGGTGGTGACTACACATATTAGTTGTGTAAAAGTCAAAATAGAATTGCTTCAGGTTTTTTATGGTGCAGTAGTGTGTTGGGCAATCAAATGTAGGAACTGTCTTGTGGACAATAAGTAAGCTACATTAATGGTGAAAGTGGAAATCTTCTTGAATACCAAAGATTAGAAATAACTTACAATGATATATTTGGTCATAAAATGCAATTTATCACGTTACAATCCATTTGTATATGTACATAGTCAAATAAAGTAAATTTTGGAAGCATTTACTGCATGCTAACTTTCACACAGTTATTTGTTTGGTTTTTGCTAGTTGTTTTGGACTATCCATTGGACTTTTTTAAATGAAAATTCTCTGTGTGAGTTTTGCCTCATGTTACAAAGTTATGCCGTGAAGTCGTGAAGTGAGTTGTGAAAGTTAGATAATTCTACTTTATGCATATATCATGAAGGCAAAATTTATACATTTATTTCTGGTGAATGACTGTTCATTCTTAATATGGGTAACTCTACACTTACAGCCCATGTGGACAATGAAATGTACCTCTCCAGAGCCTTAGAGAGACTAGGAAGTGCAGCTCTCAGCAAAGATCAGGAGCCAGACATTGGAGCTGCATTCATTAAGTTCTCTGTTGTCACAAAAGAATTATCAGCACTCATGAAAACTTTAGTAAGTCATATAGAATGATATGTTTTATATCCTACAAATGTCATGGCAATGTTAATTGCATGTAAATTTACAAAAATGGAGCTGCAGTTAGCATAATGTTGCTCTTAATTGATTTTTTCTTTCATTCATGTGCAAATAGATGCAGAATGTTAACAACATTGTGATGTTTCCCCTGGAAAATCTACTGAAAGGAGATCTCAAGGGGGTAAAGGGTGACCTTAAGAGGCCCTTCGACAGGGCATGCAAGGAATATGAAGCCAGGTGAGGAATTTTGTTGTCAAAATGGTTGCTGTTCTGTCAATGACTTTCATAAGCTTGCCTCTCTCAGAACAAGTTTCTAGGGCTATTTTTGCTAAATGAAATAACGGCGCTTGAAATTCAGTTATTAGTGTTCTTGTGGATCTACTTTAATTTTTTTTGTTGAATTTTAATGCAAAATATTTTAGGTGGCCTTACTTTGCTTGACCCTTGCAAAAAATTTCCAATTTTGTACTTATGTAGATGTTTTTACTCATGCATGACACTATCAATGTGGCTATAGCTCTTGCTTGCTGTTATTTTTACAATTTTTCTCTCCTAAATAGGTATACTCGCATTGAGAAGGAGAAAAAACAGCAAGCCAGGGAAGCTGGTTTAATAAGAACGGAAGTCACATCTGCTGAGGTTGCTGATGAAATGGACAAGGAACGAAAGGTCTTTCAGTTGCAAATGTGTGAAGTGAGTTATCAACCTATCTTTGTACCTTGGGAATCTCAATTGCTGTGTTATGGATTATCTTATTCTCTAATCATCAGATTTTATTTTCCGTCCATATAGGAATGAGTAATGGCTTTCGTCAATCAAATAAACAGAATTTTTCTTTTTCTAATTGAGCAACCTAATTAATCTTTCCAAGTAGAGTATATGTTATCAAATGTAAGTGATGGTATAATTATCCCTCACAGCATAGAAAAGCTGACTTGTGAGCATATGGATGACTTTCAGAAAACTATCTATTTCATACTTATCCAATGCATCTCAAGGTTTGAACAGTCGTAATTCATGCTATAAAAGTAATGTTATTCAGGATGCATGGTTGCAGAACAGAATTCTCTGGCGAATTCAAGTTATCTAATAAATAATCAACTTTCACTTTAGGTGATATGGTTTTTTCTATAATGTGTTTTAATAACTTACTTTGTTTTCGATCATTAATGTCTTAACTTTTATATTTTTTTTATTGTTCTTATGTTCCCTTTTATATTTCATGCAATCACTGTAGTACCTCATTAAAGTCAATGAAATCAAAACCAAAAAGGGCATCGAGCTACTGCAGCATCTTGTTGAGTATTACCATGCACAGACCAAGTAAGTGCAATTTCATGCTGAATTTTTCTTTTTTTTTTAAAGAATTATTCACTTATTAAGTAACTTAGTGTTGGGATGGATGCTTAGGAGGTAGTGTATATTTTAGGTAGAGATATGCTCAATACATTTAGTAATGTCCCAATAGCATTGTAAATGTTTTTTAAGAGTCAAAGTCAATCAGTATTTTTTGGGAGGATTTTCTGGAGTGCTGTTGCCAGAAGTGGGCACTTCAAATATGTGGTATGTATTTAATTTATCAGGAAAGCTCTGTTTTGGCCAGCCATTGTAAAATTGACTTTTTGAGTCTTTGTGAGTACTGCCATTGGTTGATGTGTCTCAGAGAACTGTTGTCTAATTGAATTATTTTATTTTTAGTTACTTCCAAGATGGTCTTAAGACAATTGAACATTTTGGAGGGTATGTGCAAGATCTATCCTCAAAATTGCATCGGATACGGCAGAAACAAGATGAAGAGCGTCGCCGACTCTTAGAACTACGCACACTTCTCCGTAGCGCACCAGGATTAGATAAAGAGGTTAGACTTTAAAGCTATAAAGTTAATGATTGCTGAAATTAGGAATAAACTGATCCCCTCACAAAAAAACTGTCCTTCTATCTCCTAACTATCTCATTAAAGGATGTAATAGTTTGGAAGATCACAGTTTTGATGTACTCAACACTTTAAACTATTCTTTCTTACATCAATCACTTTGCCTTCCAAACCTCTTCTTTCTCATTCCCATCTTGGTTGATGTCTCTAGTTAAATAGTAGTAATTAGTGTAGGTTATTGAAAGCTGAGATCATTGACTGTTTATTTTCATAAGTACTACCAAAAGATGACATGAATTATGTAAACTTAATATGGCTCAAGTTTGGCCTGAGTCATGGTGAGGGACAGCTTTCCAAATTTACTTACACTTAAAGGTGTGTGTGAGGCACGTGGAGCTAATTTTTTATTTTGCCAGTCAAACTTGGGAGAAAACTCATGTTTAATGCTAAATTCTGTAATGTTCTTTCCAGTTGACTCCAATGACATCTGGTGGTACAACTCTTGGTGGAAGTGGAGGTTTGGGCTCTGGTGTGGCTGGTTCTGGTGGCGGAAGTGGATTGCTTGGGTCTTCAAGTGGAAGTGGAGGCAGCCTTGGTTCCTCAACTGGTGGATATTCTTTACACCAACTTCAAGGTGATAAACAAGCAGGCACAACCAGGACTGGATACCTCATGAAAAAATCTGAGGGAAAAATGAGAAAGGTAATTCTATTTTACCAAATACAGTGAAACCTCTGTTCACGGACACCTCTGACTTACGGACACCTCTGACTTAGGGACAGTATTCAATTCCCCGGCAGAAGGATATGCATTTGTATAAGGATCGAACCTCTAGTATACGGATACTCCCACTTACGGACACGGACACCTTGTTGGGCAAAATTTATCTCTTATGCGGACACCATCGCCATGGGTTTTCTGACCCATATCTCAAAAATGGAAAGTTTTTCCTCGAAAAATAGCATTTATGAATAGCTGGGGGAAAGAGAACAGGGAAAATGGTCAAACTTGTGAAGATACAAGAATGCGCATATGGGGGAATGAACGAAAGGGTGTCCTGGAATGCATTCTTGGATATGCTAATCCCAAACGAAAGAGTACTTCGGCCAGACGCGCGTAGGACCCTCGAGCAAGCGGTTGCCTATGATTCATATGCAGCAGTCTACAGATAACACAACTCGCAGAGGGGTAATAAACAAAAGGGTGTCTTGGAATGAATTCTTGGAAATGCTAATCCCAAACGAAGGAGCACCTCACGGAGGCCTTGGCCCCGAGGGTTGCGGGACACGGCCACGAAGGAGGCCTCAGTAAGACGCGCGTAGGGTGACCGCTGCCCTCGAGCAATCGGCTGCCTATGATTCATACGCAGCCAATTACCAGCCGTCTTCTACTGTTGGATGTAGAACTCTTTAGGGCTTTCAACAGATCATGCACTTTCAGTACCTTTCGAATCTCTCCAACTGTGCCACCTTGCCGTCACTTGTGCGTTTTGACAGTTCTGTTACTGTACTGTTTACGGTGCTAGGGGGCATCTCGATTTTATTACGCGATGCCGAAGGGTAAAAGTCTTTCCTTACGAGAGAAAGTGCAGGTGTTGGAACTTGCGGATAAAGAAAAGAGTGGTGTCCGTAAATTAGCGGTTCATTTTGGTGTGAGTAAGACTCAAATCGCTGATATTCTGAAGCAGAAGGAGACCATCATGAAGTTGTGGACGGAAAATCATAATGAAAACGTTAAAAAAGTGATTCCTTCGAGAAACAAATTGGACGCTGTTCTTTTCGAGTGGTTCACGAAAGTGAGGGCAAATAATTTGCCAGTCTCCGGACCACTTTTACAGGAAAAAGCGCTTGAAGTTGCAGTGGCACTGGGTATAGAGAACTTTTAAGGCCTCAAATGGGTGGCTGGAAAAATTCCGTTTAAGACATAATATCGTGATTAAAGCTGTGTGCGGGGAGGCTGCAGAGGTGTGCAAAGAAGGTGCTACGGAGTGGATTGAAAGGTTACCTGTGCTGCTAGAAAACTTTGAACCCAGGGACAGCTACAATGCAGATGAAACAGGATTGTTTTTTAGAGCCTTACCTAACAAAACCCTGGTCCTAAAATCAGAAAAATGCTCTGGAGGGAAGGCGTCTAAGGAGAGGCTGACGGTCTTACTTGGCGCAAACATGGAAGGTGATTTTCTGAGACCGCTGGTGATAGGAAAAGCTGAAAATCCAAGGTGCTTCAAAGGAGTGAGTAAAGGTAAACTACCCATTATGTGGAAATCAAATAAGAAGGCTTGGATGACTACAGAGATAATGACAGAGTGGTTGCAAAAACTCGATTAAAAAATTGGACAGGAAAAAAGAAAGATTTTGCTGTTTCTTGACAATGCTCCTTGCCATCCCGATTTAAAGTTAAAAAATATCAAATTAATTTTTTTCCCTCCAAACACTACAAGTGTATTACAACCAATGGACCAAGGCATCATTAAAAATTTCAAAGTCCTCTACAGACAGTTCATTTTAAAAAGCATGATTTCTAAAGTTGACCACGGGCATTCCCACACTCGTGTGGGGAAGTCAATTACTATTCTTGATGCAATATTTTGGATTGATCGAGCGACCAAAAGCATAAAATGTTCAACCGTGTGTAACTGTTTTGTTAAATCGGGGTCCTGTAAAATTGAATTATCACCAGAGGTGGAAGATGTTACAGATGGCTTGCAGTTGGACATTTTGTTAAATGATGCTGGCGAAAGTACTGAATATGTGAGCATTGATTCTAATTTGTTAACTGTGGACCACGAGGTTGACATGGATGAAATTATTAAAAGTACTCTTGATGAAGGAGACAGCGAAATCAGTCAAAGTGATGACAATGAGCCTGAGCCTTAAGTGGAATAGATGCTTGTGGTATCGTATGCCGGTGCGTTGCATCAAATTGAACTGTTAAAAAAATATTGCATTTCAAAAGGCAACAGCGAGGCATTAAGTAGTTTTATTGATGTACAGTTAAATTTTGAAAAAGAATTTGTTACAAAAAGAAAGAAGCAAACCAAAATCAATGATTTCTTTACGCCAAAGTGAGCTTCATGTTTGTATGTATACATATTAAAATGTGTAAATGCTTCGAGAATTTTAAATATATATGAGTAAATGCATTACGTATTTTTATTATTTCCAAATTATTTTTAATTATTCAGAAGTGATATTTGAAATAAAATGATTTCTTTCAGCTGCCTTAAATTCCTACAGTATAATATTTTCGTGGTAAAATAAAGCGTAAAAATCATGTTTTCTTAGGGTCACCTCCAACTTAGGGACACCTCTCACTTACGGACACATTTTCTAGGACCGTTACTGTCCGTAAGTGAGAGGTTTCACTGTATGTCTAACAAATCAAATTTCTCATTTCCAAAAGCATGTATAAGAATAATCAATAGCATTGAGGTTTGCTTAATCATGACAAGTATTTTCTTGAGCTACGGTCAAGAATAGTCACTTCACTAATGTAGGCCCTGTAGGTAACCGTTGGCATGAGTTGCACATTGTGGCAGTCCCTTTATGGTAGCTTCATCATTGTGAACTCATAGTCAAGGTAGCAAAAGTGACCCTGTATCAGTGGCAAGAGTTTTAGAAATTGCCTTTGCTTGGAAATTCAAGCTTTTATGGGGGGGCAGAGTATATACTTTTACTTCATTGTTGTTATGTTTTTATTTCCAATATGCATTGGGTAAGGAATGAAGAAGAAAAATGAACATCAACTTTTCCCCAATAAGCCACCCAAAGTCAGCAGAAGACAACTATCCCTTGGCTTGAATTGTACTGACTGTCTCTCTGTTGTATTTTAGTCTCTAAAGTCCTCTTTGTTAACCGTAGGAAATATGGTTAACTGATATTACTCCATCCCATGTCCATGCATTTACTTCCTGTGTTATTTGCGTGTAAATTCTTTATTACTTTACTGGGATATGGTATGTACATTTCCTGTTTTAAATTACTGACACCTACACTAGCTCTGAATTCCATGCAAAAAACATAATTTTAAATGGGGATGTGGAAGAGGGAGATATCCTCGGATGCTCAGAGGCATAAAGCACACCAGTACTTAAAGGAAGAGCATGAATATACAGCCGCGGTCTCTGTAGGAGTCAAATGTGAGCCTTCATACTTATAAATTATCCACAGGTACTTTAGAAATACTAAATTTGCCTCTGTAACAAATTACAAGCACTTGTAACTCGTACATTGTATCAATTTGTTAATTTACTGGTACATATGATAGTTATATTATCTAGCTCACTGTTAGTCTGAGAGGTTTCGATTCTTGGCTTACTAAAATGGCTGATGAAGTTGTGGCTGTGATGCCATTGAAAAATTGGACAAGAATTATGTAAATAAAAGATTGAGTCCTGGATTCCTTGCATATTCAATGTTCACCTTGAAGAGGGTTCCTTCAACAAATAACATATTTTGTTCTGTTTTACCAGGTATGGCAGAAACGGAAATGTCAGGTGGGAGAGGGTTTCCTGGATGTTTGTCATGGGGATGAGAGCAAGCCGCCCACCAGGGTGAACCTTTTGACTTGCCAAATCAAAATGGTTCCTGATGACAGGAGGTGCTTTGACCTTATTTCCTGTGAGTATCTGTTGGTTGCATTCTTCAATCACCTCTATTTTTTTGTTGTATGGAGGAGACCTTCAAATGAAAAGCAATGCTATTCAAAGCTGTTATCCTTTGATAGTGATGTTGAAACTTAATGATAAGTAGGATTAGTTGGTTGATTAAGGAAAATAGCTCATTTTGTTTAACAATGAAGGCCAGTTTAATAATGCTTAATGGAATAAATGTAGAATATTTCTATCTTACTTCCAGTTGAGTCATTATTTTTGTCTTTTTGTTTTTTTTATAACACAGCATCTCATTGCACACAGCATCTTTTATAGCACACCTGCATCTCATCTGTACCAATGGAATGGCATTCGTAACCACCCCATTTGTTGGATGGGACATTACACTCTAATATCTTTGTGCACCCATAGTCTCCAGTAGGCTTACGCCACTGCTGGATTGCTTTCCGTCTTTCCTCCATTCTCCAAATGATCCTTTGCTTGGAAATCCTCCCACACACCCTCAATGGTACAGTGAAACTCAACTGTCAATAATCTATAAAATAGCTTACCAACAAGCTAGTAATCTTTTGTGGCATGGCAGCCGATGGACTTGTCTTTTAACATGAATGCTTCTCTTTCCAGAATAAATAAACTTTTAAGTGCAAGATTATCAAATACTTGTTTTCCCTAAAACAGATGGGCTTTGGCCTGTCAGGTTATAATGATGTAGCAGGATTTGTGGATCTAGTAATACGTGAAACAACTCTGGACACTTTGTGAATATTTAAATAAATCTTAAAATTACTCCATTAAAATTTGAGTCAGTGTATGCTAATGGTTGAATTGATTAGTTTGAAACCGTGTAAAGGATTGTTGAACTGGTTAAGCGTTAAGTCTGCCAATATACCATAATTTTCTGTTTATAGTACACATTTTTTTCCACGAAAATTTGTGAAAAAATTCGGGTGCATGGTTACAAACTTATCACATTTTTCTTCGGGCCATAGATCACATTTGAATTAATCTCTATGTACATATAGGTATTCCGATTTTATAAGTTTTTAATAAGAATACTGCAATGAATTAATTTAACTTAATTATTAAAGCAAAAATTTGCACGCAATCCCTCTAGTCTTTAACATTGTTAGCACTGAATCCTTCGAATTCAAAATCACTATCCTCCCTTGATTCAAACAGTTCGTAAAAGCACTGACATCATGCTTGCCAGCAGCATATATTGCATTGCCAAGGGCATCATCTTTGTCCTCCTCATCGTCCACTACGCATTTTTCATCCCAAAGTTAATCGTCATCGGACCCATCCATTACATTCGTGAGGCAGCATTTTTTAAAACCTCGCTTAATCACAGATGAATTGATGGCATCCCAGGATTCTTTAATCCACTGGCTAATTAGCGCTTACTCCGGTTTATTTGGCCGTCCTAAAGTTGTCAAAGAGTGTGGTCTGGAGTAAAGCCACTCATTCCACTTTTTACGCATCCGTGTCTTAAACGGACGGTTGAAACTCACATCTATCACCTGCAACTGGCTTGTCAATCCCCCAGGAATAATGACGAGATCTGTGCCATTCTCGTTCAATATATTCTTGATGCATGGCATTCGATGGCATCTAAATGCATCTAGAACCAACATACGACGTCTACAAATCTCATCTTTGCACCAAACATTTCGCAGCCAATCTGTGGTTGAATTTTCATCCATCCATCCTTTTGCATTAGTGCGTATGAGCACATTCTGCGGCCAAATCACATTCTTAGGGAGGAATTTTCTTTTTAAGTATTATGTTAGGAGGCATTTGTACCCATCCTCATAAGCACCCTGCATAACCATGAAATGATTCATTTCGTTTCGTACCTGTTGACCTCAGGGTGATAGATTTTGTCCATTTCTTTTCCATGGTTTGCCCAAATGGAATATCAAAAGTTTAAGGTGTTTGATCAGCATTGGCAATTTCAGAGTCACTATAACCATGTACATATTTGGCACATTCTAATGATATACCGCTAATACTCAATTAATTTTTCTTCGTAGTTGGTGGGCATTTGCTGAGCAATTGAAGTGTGCCGGCAAATGGAAATGTCATGTCTTTTTATAAACAAAAAACACCATTTTGTTAATGCCTTAAAATTGCTGTCAGGATCAAATTCTTTTATAAATTCAAGTGCTTTCATGTGAATATCTACTGCACTAACTGCGTAGCCACTAGCCCTTCTCTGGTGCAAATATTCCAGTAGCTGTTTTTCCAACTCAGGGTTCAACACTTTTCTTACACATCCAGGAGCCCTACTGAGTGTATTTGATGCCAAAGTGTGTCCTTTGATTTCCTCCAATGACGAACATTTGCCTCACTGATACCAGATTTTCTTGCAGTCTCCCGATTACCTAGATTCTCCTCCACTTCGATCACTTTCAGCTTATGGGTCACAATATAGCTGGCTCTTCTACCATTCCAAAGATTTTTAATAAAATAATTCTAAATGTTAACAACCTGTTTGCGTACATGTTAAATGGAAAAATACACCATTGTTGTTTGGGGGCAAGAGTTGTATGTCCATTCTCCCTTTGTCGTAGCTCAACATTCGGTGGCAATGAAACCTCCAAATGTTCTGTTCTGGTATGTAGTTTCTCACAGAAATGTAACAACTTAAAATTACAGAGTAACTTGTCTCCCGCAAGTAGAACGAAAGGTGGGAAAGAAAGACAGGTGTGGAAATTTTGGAGGGGAAGAACCTACTACAAAAAGATCATCACATTGAGAAACCAAAGGGGTACGTAAGAGCAAGGGGAAAAGCCATCCATCGGCAGCATTGCCACTTGCGCAGTGATCTTTCGGGCACTGAACGGCATGGCGGATAATAGCATAGAATGCCGTTCTTTAAAAGCTGACTGCGTGTTATATATGGTGATAAGTAAATTCTCACATTACACTTGCCATTAAATGAGTGGTTCTTACAATGGGTATTATAATTAGAAAATTACGGTGAATGACATTTTTTTATGTACAACTCGAGATATGTGCATACCATCAGTACTAATGCTGTGTGATATTCTTTTGCAGACAATCGAACATACCATTTTCAAGCTGAAGATGAGAACGATCAAAGGGCTTGGATGTCAGTTCTGGTGAACTGCAAGGAAGGCGCTCTAATGAAAGCGTTCGACGACCCTGGGGGGGTGGGTGGAGGGGGTGGGGGTGGTGGTGGCCGAGGTGGAGCGGGGGGCTGGGGGCATGGCCCAGGGGGCAAAGCCCTCTCCCCCAGCCTCCTTGAGCTCCAGCAGGCCATCATTCGGTATGTGCAGAGGCTACCTGGGAATGACAAGTGCTGTGACTGCAATTCACACAATGGTGAGCTTTGCAAATTTATTTGCATATTTTTTTCCTAATTTATTGGCTATGACAATAAAAAAAACCTATTTCATATTCACTCATGATGGGTTTTCAATGTAAGATTATCATACGAAGGTATTAATTGCTGAATATCTATACCAAATATGTATTAGGTAATAAATATGTACCGGGACCATTGGGGCTAGTATTTGAGGGACAGTGGGAAATGGAATACTAACGAGGGGTAATTGCACTTCTGTAACAGTCAAATCTTGTATATAGACTTAAGTATCCCCAGTTAGCATGCGTGGGCAACTTTATAAAAATGCTCGTGGAGTTTTTTTATTATGATTTTTAAGTCGCTCATTACCCATCACTCAGTTCAACTCTTTAAGGTGTCATTCATTGATTTTATAATTTTGAATTTTATTATTCATGATGATTATTTCATGTTTTCCAGGTTATCCTCCACTTTATCCTTCATTAGAAAAATACATATTTTAATATTAGCTCTAATGTTCCAAATGTAATTTACTTAATCGTATAAAAAAATCTTCTTAAGATCTGGTTTCAATTTCTGCTTGGGCTTGGTCATTGCACATATGTTTTCAAAATATCTGAAGATTTTAAATGCTTATTTTGAATAAAGCCAGTGTTCTTCAAGGCCTGACAACCTGTAATTGTTTTGTTGTGACTATGTAAATTGAACCGACTAATGAAACTTTTATTTTAGATGCTACATGGCTCTCTACCAACTTTGGGGTGATGGTGTGTATTGAGTGCTCAGGTATTCACCGAGATCTCGGAGTTCATATCTCTCGAATTCAGTCTCTCACTCTGGACCACTTGGGGACTGCACAATTACTCCTTGCTCGTCATAATTCTAATCTTGCTTTCAATGATGTCATGGAGGCTACTCTTCATCCTCCAAATAAACCTCATCCTGGCAGCTCCATGTAAGTGTCTGCAGTAATTTTTCATATATTGTTTAAAACGAACAAGCATTTTTCTTCTTGGATGTTATTTGTACTGTGCAAAGTTGAATGTTACTTGCATATTCATTGTTGTCAGTTAAGCATCATTGTGCTATAAAGTTCATTTTTAAAAGAACATTAACACGCTATAGCTTACCAAGAAAATATTTTGAAACCTAGTGATTAACTATAAGTGAACCTTAGTTCTTTTCATATTACGTTGACTATTTAAGTATGAGCTGAAGAAATAATTTTAAATGTGGCATTGGGTTTTCATTGTTCTGACTTCTTATTAATCTTTCTCAGTAGTTTTAGATTAGCTAAGTTAATAATTGATTCCAAGTGTTGTAGTATTACTCATGTTTGTGATACCCAAAGTAGCTGCCACTTATCTATATTTTAGATAGAATTAGGCCTTAATTAAGTGTATCTGTAATAGTATGCAAATCTCTCTGGTGGTAAATGGTCTATTCCCAATTTGCTTCTTTCAGGGAGGAGCGATATGAATTTATCCGTGCCAAATATGTTGATAAGCGATACGTGCTACGCACATGTTCGAATGAGCATGATTTGCTCTGCGAGCTAGAGCAAGCTGTGAATAGCCGCCAGTTGAGTCACTTACTCCAAGCATTTGCGGAAGGTGCTGACCTGTCAGCTCCCCTACCTTCCAGTGTAAGTGCATCAATATGCTTGCGAATTCTTATGCATGTTTGGCTCATAGATTTATACAACTCTATTTATTTAAGGGTATCAGCTAATTAGTTAAGTCATTTTCTCTGTACGATTTATAAGTTTTATAACATTCAGAGTGACTTGTAACTCGTATTAATTTTTTTTGGGAAAGAATTAAATAAAAATATTATTTAGGATTTTTCCCACATCTATTCTCAAGGGTTAAAGTTTTACCTACTTTTAGGACAAACGTTTGTGACCGAGTAAACTGGTGGTATATGGAAATACTATTCATTCATGTTCATTCAATTTCCAGTCCATTCAAATTCATCATGAATCAGATTGCAAAACATTTTTTTTTCATTGAGATTTTCTTATGCAACCTTAGTTAAATGATTAGAAGTGATTTTCTATTATTTGGAGCAGTATTACAAGAGCATAAGAGTAGGTTGCAATAGGCTCACCTTGATAGAGGCATTTCTTTCACCTTCTTTCACCATCCTCTACTGCTCTTTACCTTGAGTCAAATATCTGGTGGATACCTACATGAAAAGAAATACCCTTTTATCAAATCTTCAGACACTAATAAAATAATTCTCTCAAAAGATAATATAAATAATACTTTTATTGACCTCATACTCTCAGGAGACGGGCGAGACAGCATTGCATGTGGCCATTCTTCAAGCAGAAGAAGGAGGTCCCTCTAGTGCGACTTCCTCCTCTGCAGCCTCAACTTCCTCAGCGTCATCAACTGGGACGTCTCTTCACATTGTAGATTTCCTAATACAAAATGGCGGAGGTATGTCTTTCATTGCCTTTACTCATCAAACTTTTCCAAGACTGCTCTGAGAGATAGAGATGGAAAAATCAGAATTTTTAACAATAATCCTTTTCCTAGGCATATCCCACTAACCAATTGGAATCCTAATGTAACCTACCATTTTTTGTGAGTTTAAATCTTAATAAATGTTGACTGGAGAAACATGAACTTCAATCCTATATACTGTCATGAGTGAATGAATCATTTAGATATTTTTTACATAACCCTAACAAGGTGAGTTGTATTTAGTCGCCATTTCATCTTTTATCAATTTAATGATTTCAAATGTTAAATGTTATTTTTTAATAATGGAAGGGACTA
Organism: Ceriagrion tenellum; assembly: GCA_963169105.1. Lineage (NCBI taxonomy): Eukaryota > Metazoa > Arthropoda > Insecta > Odonata > Coenagrionidae > Ceriagrion > Ceriagrion tenellum. The sequence continues at coordinate 144,766,427 of OY720633.1, read as the reverse complement.
AATTTTCTGCCAGATTATTTGCTGGTGTTCTTGGTTGTGTTGATGTGGTATTCCTAATTACCAATCTTCAATATAATCATTATTTGATAAATAGAAAGTTTCCCCAGTAAGTGTTGCATAGTGATCTTGTGGCAGTCGAGTCATTTTTACATGCAATGCAAATAAAATAATTTAATAGATATCTACTGTGATAAGCTAATGCGAATATCATCCAAGGCTACCATTAGTATTATTTGCTCATGGTGAGAAAGGATTTTCTGAAGCTGGTAGTATTTCAAGTGAGAATTGTATCAAGTGAAACGTCATAATATGGGCTGCTTAATATTCATCTTTTGTTTTTTTGTCTTGCAGGTGGCAGTGGTGGGGTGATAGAGGCACCAACTCGTGTTGGTGGCCTTCGGCCCCTGCATTATTGTGCCATGCATGGTCGTTCGGAGTGTATGAAACTTTTGTTGAGGAGTGGGGCAGATCCATGTGCTCGAAGTGGGCAAGATAAAACTCCCCTTGAGCTCGCTGAAGAGCGTGGACACACACAGTGTGCTGAACTGGTAAGTTTGGTTTACTCATATTCTGTATGCAGTGTATGAAATTGCTCTATTGTAATCAATTGCTATTTTTTCATGCATATATTTCCATACACACCGCATATTTTTGGTCAAATGGCACCAGTAAAAAGTTCAGGGAGGAATTTATTTTCAAATAGGAAGAAAGAAAGCCATTCAAAAGTTTGTTATTGCTCAACATAGGGAGTAAAATGGATGACTATGAGCTAATATCACTCCTATTAATAAATAAATTTTTATTCCTTGAAAGTTTCCAAAATATATTCTTATTGCCTCATTCATATTTCCTTATGGCAGTGTTTTTATAGCACTTAAATGACACTGAGAATGAATTGGACAACTTGCAAATCAATTCCATGTTAATTTTTTTCATATTAGATCTGTCAAGGATTGCAATGACCAATAATAATTTACATTACTTATTTATATATGAATAACTTATGTGAGGGAGATTATTAATTAGAGAGGAAATTAGGAACAGTGTGGAACATTTGATATCAGTCATTCGAAGTACATAGTTGTTTGATTATTGTGCTTGATGTGGATATGAATGAAGAAAATGACAAAAATTAATGTGTAATGCAAGTGTTAAGCTCAATTTTGAATCTTAAAATTGACAATATTAACCACTTCCCTGATGAATTAAGTTAGGGTGTGTGGTCAAAAAAACATCACTCATAAACTCTGAATAATAGCACTCTGAAACCTTTTTTTAACTATTTTTTTAAACTTTTAAAATTTATTGAATTTTACCAAAATTTATACACTATTTGTGCTGTAGACATAATTTCTCCTTATTTTTTTGAAATAAAAATGTTTTGTTCATTTTCACTTGGAAAAATATTGTGAAGCTTTTATTTTATGCCAATAAAATACCTGCACTTCAAAAAATGAAGTCCTCAAATGTTTTTTGCCATATGTAAAATCCTAAAACAAGAAGCTACGCAAAGAATCAGGTCATAATGGGGACGGTGATAACTTGTTTCCTTTCTAAGTTTTTTTCCTCATGTGTCTCTCTTTTGATAACATTGGAAACACTGTTTGGGGGGTTACTTTCCGTTTGGAGGAATTGCTTCAGAAAAATTTGTATAAAATGCGTTGTGGGTGAGTCATTGAGGGTGGCCTACCCACTCATGGGGTTACAGCACTCTGGTGATACTATTTGCTGCTCAATTAGCCTAAGACAGAAGTCTAAATGCACTTTTCTCCCACCAGTAATACAGTAGAGAACAAAATGACTCCATATGAAAAGTTCTAGCAGGTGAAAATTTTTTTTGGTGTTTTTTTTTTAACATTTTTAAAACATTTTTAAAACATTTTTATTTCAAAAAAATAAGGAGAAATTATGTCTACAGCACAAATAGTGTATAAATTTTGGTAAAATTCAATAAATTTTAAAAGTTTAAAAAAATAGTTAAAACCCCTGTTATGGGTTACGAAGTAATTGGCGGTGTTGGTCAACACGGTCCACTCCTCCCATCGAGTCATTGCAGTCCACAGCGACCATTGGTATTCATTTATTTTCCCTCTCTTCACCTCACTTTCCATGGCACAGTTATGCACTGATGACAGCAGTGACACCACCTTCTCATCTTTCAACTAAATCTCCATTAGCTTTCCTTTTGAGAAGGCTGCCACTTGCCCCTTTATCATTTTTTCCTTTCTGCGCCGTTAGTATTCCTCACCTTATTTTCATCAGTCCTGTAGGTATCTGTGGATCAGGAAACAAACAACTCTGCTAATGCAGGGGACGTATAGAAATTGTCCATGTATATCACACTCGACCACACATATCCACTCTCTGACTTGTATAATACAAAAAATTTGATGCCAAAGCGAGTTTCACCGGCATGAACTAATTCCATCCCAATCCACTTTTCTCTTTCAGTCTTTCATCAATGGTAACATCCCCCTCTGGGGTGTAGAGCACCTTGAACTTCCCCTCAAATTTCTTGTGAACTTTCCAGATTTTGTCCAGTTTGGCGTTCCGGTGGGTTTGGGAATCGTAATCGACATTATATACAAAATACAGATGCTGTCTTATTTTTCAAATGTCAAGTAAGACATTGTCTGGCCAAACAATGGAGGTGAAAGCATTGATCTGGTCAACCAATAATACTCTGTACGTGGCGCTGAAATATCCCTCACTACTTGACGAAAATGTATATTTCCACAGAAAGGGCCACTGCGACTACCAAGATATTTGAAAACATGGAATTCAGGCAAATTAGTGAGGACGATGTGTGCCCTTTGAAAATCAACGAGAAAATGAGGCGGATGCAGTGTGATCTGATGGAAATGGACAGAATTTGCTATTTTATACGAACGTTGTCCCTTGCCTACCCTCTAGCTTCCGAACATCCCATGTAGAATCATGGGTACCAAAAACATCTGGAGCACATGCACGGAGACCAACAAAGGCTCTGCGACAAGAAACAGACTTCGCATCTAGGTGCGAAGTCTGCCCCTCGGTATGGCGCGGCTTTGGGGATTACCATCGTTGCCCGTCGATAAAATTTCCGTTGCTCCTTTTCTTCAATCCTAGGGAAAAGGGACGCATGCGACTACGACCATTGATATCCTTACGTTGACAGTAAATCTACACAGGAGAGGTTTCCAGCAAGAAAGCTTGATATGGGACGATGCACCTAGAGAACTCCTTTCCAAAAATTACCCATACTCCTAGGGGTAATAGTCAAAAACATCGCGAATAGATCGTATAAACATCGTAACAAGTGAAAATAACTTGCTGAAATAAGGTGTTACAAAGGTATGCGAAAGAAATTGAAGAAACTGTGGGTAAAGTTAGATTTGAAACAGTTACTAGCAGTTTCACACCTTTGCAAACACTGAAAAATATTGGGAAAATACCATTACGTATATAACCATCAAATCTCTTTTTGAGAATTGCGCCACTTGGCTAGAGTGAGCTATGGACCCTAACATGTTCCACTGGCGGCAGAAAAATGAGCTACCAGCAGCTATTGAGAATATTCGGGTGTGAGGAGAAAGATACAGACTTTTTGAGCTTTCCCGAGTATACTCGGGTGCGTCAGAATTTGCTGGTCTTCGGTGCCCGAGTATTCTCGGGCACGTCAGGGAAGTGGTTAAATGCTATAAACATAGTAATATTCCTTAAGACCCTGGTTATAGATAGTGTGAAAGAGGATACCTGGGAAGGTAATTCTGGTGTGGTTAAAATATGACAATCCCTCCCAGGTTTCTGTTAATGTTCTTTTAAAAATGATTCACGTACCAACATAGAATGGTAACATATGAAATTGAGAAAAAAAATCTTCCCTTGAAATTTCCCATTCTTGTTTCATTTTACTGGGTGATTAAGATTTATGCCAATGTTATTCATATTTGATTTCTTGCAACAGTGATTTCTGAATTGATGTTTAATTTTTATTTGGAGTAAAAAATACTGTCCTCCTTTTTCAGTTGCAGCATGCAATGCAGCGACAGAAAGGGTATTTTGATAATGTGGATATTGATTGGAACCTTTCATATGATGAGGGCTCAACAGACTTTTCTGATGACGAGACTATTGTAGAAGATAGGGTAAGTATTTTTCTTTATGCATGCTTAATATATATGCAATTGGATGGAATTGCTGCAGTACCCATTATATTTTAAGGTGACACTGTCTCTCCCAGTGGTAGTTGCTTGTGTCAGATGGTAATATTGGGTATTGTATCCACTTTTGTTAAGGTTGCAAGTCCATTTTTTTTCAGTTTTAATTACTAATTACTCTGAAATATGAGAAAATACTAGTTATTCATGTCAATTTTTTGTTCCTGAAAACAATGTATGAGCCAGAAAAACATCAGAATTGTGAATATTTGTGTAATGTTACTTCAAATTAGAGAAAACTGAAGAAATCTGGGTATCGGTGAGGAAAGGCTTTTACAACCAGTTCATTCCTTGCAATTTCTAGAAATTTGATGGCTTTATTAATTTTTTTAAACAATACAATCATTATGGTATGATGAATTTGTAACCGTACAGGGTTGTTGCGATAGTTGCATATTTTCATTCAGCTTAAAGCAATACAGGTTGACCTTGCCTTACGTCGTGAATTGGTTCTAGAAGATCAGTTGTGAGTTGAATAGCAATGTAAGTCGAACCCTGATGTAATTCAATCCAGCTCCCCTATGAACTGATAATATAAACACTTAAGTACTCTATTATGAATATATATTGGTGTAAAATTGTGTACATATGATAAATTTCATAAATAAAAATGAAAATTCTTGATTACGTACGGGTATCTTGTATTGGAATAATAATATCTCAAAAGATGATGGAATGTAAATACAATCTTACTCAGTACGGCATATTTTGAAGGCATTCCGCCACATTTATGATTGTTAGTGGCATCACTTCCGTCCCTAAAGACGTGTTTACACGATGCGTGCACTCATGAGAGTATGTGGCTGGACAGATGTGTGGACAAATGCTCCTATTTATAATACAGACTATTTTATGGCCAGCAGTCATGCATTTGTACAATTTTGGGTGTTTACACAGTGCAATTTTAATGGCAAATGTGTTCATACATCTATTCACGTGAGTATATGCATTGTGCAAACACTACTTGATCCAAAACAATTTTTAAAATACCAAGAAATAATTTTTAATGCTGAAACCAACTTGAATGGCAATATCAATGTCGTTTGTTGTAGCTGGCATAGCATATGTTTACATAGCAGGTGACGATGGCCATGGATCATCATCAAACGATTCTGGTTGTGTTGGCTAGCCTTCAGGCCATGCCGTTACTATGAGATCGCCAGCCTATGATTGAATTCCCGCCTACATCCTTTGTCTCACCCCAGACATATTATTGTAATTTTTCATCTAAGCATTTTCTACTGCTGTCATTATATTCTCTTATCCTTTTCAAATATGTAGTAATGCCCATGCCCTGAAACCACTACAAATGTTTTGCTTTGATGTAAGCAAAAATTTCATGCTCCTGGTGACTTTAAGCACTAATTTCGCTCCCGAGTCCTGCACCCATGCATGCATAACCTTAATGTGAATCTTTCCTTTAATCTTCTGTATTTTCAATTCTTTTGATTTTCTTTCCTAATTTTATTTGAATTAGTTAGTACTACTAACTACACAAACAACTTTTTATTCCTTTTGATGTGATTTTTGAGAATGTAATTTGTTTACAAGAGTTTTTTCAATCCTAATATATTTGGCTGGATGTAGTTAATTTCACATATCTTTACCGATTTCAAGAAAAACCAGTATATCTTCCAATCCGATGTAATTTTAAATGACGTAAGTTGAAGTATACCTGTACATGTCACATATTTATATTTTAAGGTACTGATGAGTGAATACTTGTGTAATGATCAACCTGCTACATTGCCTTTGCAGAATGGTTCTGTCACACCTGAGAAGAAGTCCCGCCTCTCTCGTCCTCCCAGCTATGCTGGACAGGGTAATACTGGTGGTCCTTCTCCTTTGGCAACATCAGGGCCTGAGTCATCATCCCCCATCAATCTCCGCTCACGGTCGTCTACTTCAGACAGTTTGAAGTCAAGCTCGAGCCCAAGGGAAGGGCCCTCTGGTGGCATGGGAAGTTTTGGGCGAGGACAAATGCCTCCCCCACCACCTCCACAAAATCGGAAGCCATCAGTTGGTCAGTGATCTCTTATGACTCTTCTCTTATTCTCTTATGACTCTAATTCTTTGCTACTATTTTCTCTCCTTTCTTAACAATGGGTGAAATGTGGCCCACTTCTAATCAGTGAGCAGAGCATTATTGTTTAGTGTTATATTGAACTAATGTCATAAGCATGAATATATATTATGGATTGGGATCTTGTTGCCAAAAACTGTTGTCTAGAAATTCATAAACAAATAACTTTTTGGAAATTGGTGCCGTCTAGTGATGAAAGATGGAAGTTCAAATGTAAATACAGTCGACAGATTGTAAATAAACACGTCTAACCGGTTTTGCCATGAATCTCAAATTTCCAAAATTATTATTTGGATGAATTGGTTTTTACTTACTAGTAATCATAATGTAGTGGATAAAAAATGTAGTACTACACGCGGGACGTAATTATACACTTTTTTCATATTGTCCGGTCTACAGATATATTTAGCCTCTCCAAATTTAAATACACAAATGCACAATTTCTTAGCACTTCGTGAATATCGCTATATGGAAATTCAATAATAATGCGAGGTGACTTCATGAGTATTCCCAATGGCCATCATTTCAGTGTTGGTAAATGGAATGCACTTACCGCCGCCATGAACAGATTCTTATTTTTCAATCCAAGTCTCCTATTTTGGATCCTTGTAGGTGCATACCCTGTTTTGCAGCCTGGTAAGAAGCAAGTTCTGTTCAAACAAGGCATTCTGAATTCTTTATTTAGGCAAAACAGGCTTAATGCATTCCAATCATAATCAGATTATGGCAAACAACGTAGTCGGCACATGATGAATGTTTCTTTAACCTCTTACTGATTTTCTGTAATAGATATTTCCTCTCTAGCATTTAAAAATTAAATTTTAGATAAAAATAGCAAGATATTATTCTAAGCATCAATTAATTCATATCTCCTCGATTTTTATTGAATATTCACCACAGTCTCATGTTAGCAACAATCAACTACGTCTATTTACAATAACAACAGAAAAGACTCTAATCGAAGAAGCGCCAAGGACTGGGTGAACTAAATGTGGAAATTTAGGCAACACGTAGCCTAGGCAACAATGCCAAAAATCCAAATCCATAATATATATTCATGGTCATAAGTATGGAGCAACGGCTGACATCTTCAATTTTCATGTGTTGGTCAAGATATCATCTGGTCCCTCTGCCTTGTTCTTTCTCTTCCCATTGATCTTTTTCAAGAAGTCTAAATTAGATCTATTAATTTACTCAATTGTCTCTCATATTATTTTCTCCTCTTTTCGACTGTTTTTCAACCTATCTTCTGGCATGTCAAAGTCCTCCTTCCTGCTGGAAATACGGACTAAAATCTGTGATTTGAGTACTAAACAAAATGAAAAAAGAACAAATAAATCTCCCAAACTTGCCATTAAAACGGTGAACCACTATTGGTGTAAGTATAATTATTGAAATAAATGGTAAAATGAAAAAAAAAAGAACTTTTAAATTCACCATATAATTTTTTGCTGTGCTTACTAGCTGCTTCATGATCAGCCGTGTGGATGTTCTCAGAATTCTTTGATGCCATTGCCTTTGTTTGTGCACGTTGACAGTGATAGATGATGACACCCTTGTCAACTTCTTTGTATAGGATATTTTAATTTTCCACACCATCAATTGCTTTTGACTTTGCACACATAGTATTAACTATGTGATTGTCGGCAGCACTGGAGATAAAGTTGGAGATCAATGATGAGGGACCATTTAATGTATGCATGTGGCATCAGATGTTGCTGTAAAATAAAATATTAACGCCGGAATGTGCTTTGGGGGTTATTTCAGTGAAGAGTAGTGCCAGAGTGTAGAGCCTAACTTTGTTGTAACTTGTAGCTTGTGATTTTTATGTTTCGACAGTGTCAACATCAAATGTTCATGGGAGTCTGAAAAAGCGAGCTGCTCCACCCCCTCCCTCTGTGCCATCCCCCTCGGCATCCCCATCCCCTTCATCGTCATCAGCAGCCTCACAGTTGGCCGTTGGGTGCATACCTTCCTCCTCCCCCTCCCCATCCTCCTCCTCCTCTTCTTCGTCGACCCTCACTGCGGCACACCCGTATGCCACTCTGCCCTCTGCTGGACACAGCCACAGCCGCACCACGTCGGACCCGGTGGCCCCATCCCCCTCCACGTCTGCACTTCTCCTCCACCACGGACACCATCACCATGGGCACCACCAACTCCACTCCCACATGTTGCACCACCTGCACCACCAGCCGCAGCAGCAGCAGTCTCCCTCGGGTATCAGTGGCCGTACTCAGGTGAACACCACGGCACACAAGCGCTCCCCTTCTAGTGACTCGGCTGCAGTTCCTGGGAGTATTGGTTCCTCGCAGCCTTCCACTCGTAGCTCTATCCCAGCGGGCATGCACCTTGGTGAGTGGAAATGTCAGTGGAGCATCCTACTGGATTTCAGTGTTTTGTGGCTAATTAGAATGACCAACTACTATATTTAATGCTGCATATCTTGGATAGCTATACTTTGGTTTCTCCTGTAATCCATATGTCACAATGAGCATCAACAATACTGTAAATTTTATAGAGTTTATTTTGGAGGAGAATTGCAAATCTAGGCTAAAACATACCTAATCTTTTTATTCTCATATAACTCTCATTGGCAGTCTTGTTGGCCAGAATTTTTCTAGGAATTTCATTTCAGCTAACATAATCAAGGGGTCCCTAAATTTCCCTTTTGGTCAATAGGACCCTTTCTTTTGTCGGAGCTCCCTTTAGGTGAATAAAGGTTAGCCTCCTAGCTCCAATACTAATCAGTAAACTGCTGAACATGCAAATATAACTATTGAAGTAAGGCATCACAAAAAATTATTTTTAACTTCCCATAAAATTCATTATAATGCTATTATAACCACTGCATAATCAACCATGTGAAGGCTTACAGCATCCTTTGACATTGTTTTCAGCATTTTTGCATGAAATTTCTATTCTTGTTCTCCAAGACACTCGATAAGTTTTGTATTTTGTGAGGAAAAGTATTTTGTGCAAGATTGGCTTTTGACGGTAGTATTTTACATTAATATTTACATCTCAGAATGCTTGTAAAAACCAAAAATATTATGTTGCTTATATTATTATATATAGTGATGACTACAACAATGAAGGACCCTATAAAGTAGCAAGAATTAATTTTTGCTTTTAAATATTGGGAAACTCTAAACATAAATAATTTTTAACCAGTGAAGTAACAGCCAAAGACCATAACTAATTCTTCAACTGGAGGAACTCTTCCCCATGTGAATAAGAAACCCAAAATATATTTGTAACTCACCTACAGCTATGTTTATCCTTCTCTCTTCTGACCTGGTCTTGGTAGTTATATTTCTGTTTAATATGCTTCAACAGCCTATGTTACCCTTCACTTACTATCTGACAGGGACAAATGCATTTCCATTGTTGCTAGCATCTAACACTTGTAGACAGGGGCAAATGTGTTTCCATTGTAGCTGACTATTGCCCTCCTGACTGTCTGTTTATGTATTTAGTTATCATCAGGGCGGCATATTTAATGTTTTCATTTTCTTTATATTCAAACATATACTTTCTCATGTCAGTGATGAAATAATCATCAAGGACACAACTTTTCAGCCTACTCTGGCGGAAAAACCAATGTTGCCATTTTGTTCAAGAGGGCCAAATGACCATTGTCTCATAGGACCTACATTGTATTGCCATCATTGATGTCCTTATATCCATACGGATGAAGATAAAGTCTTAACATCTTGGAAGTTGTTTTAAAGAAGAAAATCACAGTTCCCAACTTGGTTGCTTAAAGATTCATATTTGTTTCATCTTTCCTGCCTGTTGGTCAGAGGCAAAAGAACAGACCAGTCATTTCTGTAAAATTAACTTTAGTGTACAAAAGTGCATATGCTTTTTTAATTCCAAGTAAAGGAAGTAATAACTATATAGATTTGTTTTCCTTTTATTGTGGTAGTAAAAATTCTTGAGCAACAGGTACATGGTGCATCAAGAATCTCATTACTTTAAAATAAAACAAATGCAAAGTTGCCTTAATGCATGGCAATTTTAGTGACTCATGATAAAGAAATGAGCTCCCATGTCATTACATTTAAGTAAGGCATGCAATGTGATCTTGTCTTTAAACCCATGGTGCCATACTGACCATTTGCTGCATTGGTCAAATGTAAAAACTGCTAAAACTAATTAATTTTATTAGATTGCGACCAGGTTAATATTCTAGTATTTTGACATGCCCTATGGCATATGTAAAAACATTTTATGTTAAGAATGGAAGTTGCTTGACTTGAATTGCCCTTAGTAATATTTTTTATCAAATTCATATCATTTGAACTTGATTAACTTTCATATAAAAACATTTACATATAATTTTTTTTTTCATTTACCAGTTTAAAATATTCATTGGAAAGGTGTGCAAATAATAAGAGTAATTATTTTATTGTGGGTTTTACATAGGCATCAATGCATACTTTTCTAAGTTTTACTTCTTTAAATTGAAAAAATAATGTATCTACTGAGCTTTCATTGAAGCCCTAATAAAAAGCGAGATAAGAGCTTTATGATTGCTTTGTGAATAATAAATTGAAATTTTTATTTAAATACAAACTGGGGCCTATTTCTCAGAGCTGAAAGTCTACAATTTGCAGGTCACAAGTCTATGTCACAAGTCTGAGTTCACAAGTCTGAGCTCACAAGTCTGAGCTCACAAGTCTGAGCATCTGAGATGACGGAAAGATAAGTTAAGTCTACCAGTGAAAATGGTGGACATAATCAAGTCCATATATAACTTAAATTTGATGCTGACTCTTGGATGAGAAATATGGCAAAGTACTCTCTTGAAATAAGTTGTAAGCATCAAATTTAAGTTAAATATGAACTTGATCATGTCCGCCATTTTCACTTGTGGACAATTTACAAATCTTCCATTTTCATTATTTGAGATACACATTTGTGAAATCGGACTTGTGACATAGATATATGCCTGGTAACTTGTAGACTTGTTACTCTGAGAAAACGGTCCCTGGTTTATTTGAGTCTGTATGAGGCCCAATTTTCTAGAATATATTTCAATCCAAGGAGTGTAAAAATTAGATATGAAGTGCTCTCTTATTTTTTAGTGAATTCATTAAGTTCTCTGTCAATGTTAAAAGGTCCTTTTGATTGCCCCCTCTAAATGAGAGCAATTTGATCTGCCATGAACTCCAGCCTCTAAAGGTTCATTGAAGGGCTCTTGACAGGAGAACTTGGTGACTGTGCCAGGTTCACTATATCCATTGAATGGTGACTAGAGCATAAGTTTCTTCCAAATTTTAGCTGGGGCAAAATTGGTTTTGCCTCCTGGGGAATACCCAGCTCTCAAGCCCGCTGCATGCCCTGCCTCGCCAAGTGGGAGCGCTTCACCATCGTTGGAAAGGCCAATGGTGGGAGGTGTTCAGAGACCACGAGGGCCCCCTCCTCCTGCCCCTCCCCTTACAAATAGCCCACCAGGGATGAGAATGTCTCAACCTGTGCTCTCCAATGGCAGGTCCAGCGAGAGCATTTCCTCTGTTTCCTCCGATTTGGATACCTCTGGTGTAGTTAGAGGGAATCCTGCAAACCCTGTTCCACCCCCAAGGAAGGTTAGTCTCATTAAGCTGCTGAGCTAAGGTGACATACCTTAGATTCTACCGTATCATTTCAAAGTTGAGATGAACTGAAACTGTTTTAACTCTAATATTGGTGTGTTATATCAGTTTTTAGTTTGCTAGTTTTGTTTTATGCTTGTAGTTATTAGCTTATTACAGGAGAAGTGCATGAGGCTAATTTTTGGTGTATGCCTTTTTCCCTTTTAATCAATTTTTCTGAATCTGGTTGAGTGAAGAGATTCACGGGAAGTTGGTGAAGAAAGTATTTGCAATTAATCTTAATTTTTTGCTAACAATTTCTCTTGTCATCTAAAATTTCTTTTGATAGCCCTAATGGAAATATCTTCATTATTAATGCCTCTGTAAAATACCATAACTGCAATGGCATAATGGTGACTAGCCATATGGGGAGACTTATAGGAATGGAAATGTCGCTTTTCTTTGTGGTTGCATGATTGATCCTCTAACGCATGAATAGGTTGGAGCTGCATGCATTTCATGAACCACTTTTGCTGTGCCCTGAGCTGTGTAGAGAAGAGCTGGCTCTTTTGAATTTGCCTGCAGGGAATTTTATTTTTAATCATTGTGACTATAAACCATGCACATTTATCTTCTAAGTTGCAATATTCAAGTAGTGCTGAGCAGAACTTCACTTTCTCTTCTTCATGCTGCATTGAAATGTTATTGCTCATTTGGATTTTTTCTTAAAATTTTTCCAATTCATCAGTAGGAATATGTCTGCTAAGATCTGTGTTACTTTTTTTATGTTCTTGTTGGTTTTTCAAGCCTGATTTGCCTTGAAAAATTTAAATGGCCCTTGTGAGGCAAATCATATGCTTTAAGATTTGATCATATGTTGCATTTGAAAATTATTTTTATAACCAAATGGAAATGTACTTTTGAGCTCGTAATTGGTGTCTCTGTTTTTATCTTCAGCAAGTGGTTACACTCTATTCATAATTGATGCAGAAGTTTATATTCGCAGTATAGTTTGTTCTCTATTGTATAAATTCCACCTTGAAATGGATTAAGCTTTTGAGATTCTTGATTTTATGTGTGATAATTGACTAGTCTACCTGTGTGGAGCCTATTTTGGTGGTTGCACTTTTCATGTGTGCAACATATTTCCTTGATACTGTGGCCTGGCTTTTCCCTTGTGTGATTAAGGGTCTGCAAACTTGAGGACATGCAATGATTTATCTTTATACCAGCTAACAAGAACATAGGGAGGGTCAAGTAGGTTTTTAAATCTGCTCGGTTTATTGGGGGCCCACTTCCCATGATGAAGCAGTTCAGAAGTAAAAAGTATTAACTGTTGTGATACAAGAAAGCACAAAAAAGTGAAGTTGAGTATCTTGTTTTTGGGTTCAGATGAAAAAAGGTGGGAATTAGCTGAAGATTTTTCCATTCAAGCAAGACTTTAGAGACAGGGTTTTTTTTTCTGAGTGAAATCGTAACTTTTGACTTTTTCTATGCCCCAGAGTTGTAGTCCCTTTTCATACCCATAGATTGCTGCATTTAACACTAGGTGCTGAGCTTCTCAAGGAATATTAGTTGACAGAGGTGACAGCAAGAGTATGCATAAACCCAAGACTCTTCATTTGAACCTACCTGTTTTTGGTGCTCTGTTAATGAGCATTTTGTGTTAATTATCGCAGATGCAAACATTGCAAGTAGTCGTGGTAGTCATCTACCACTTTATAATTCATGGATGAGAGTACAGAGCGGTAATGAATTGTGCTCTACCTTCGTTTGTAATGTAATTGGGAAAGAATGTTACTTGAAGTACACTTGTATATAGAGTATGGAAATTTTTCAGAACTAAGCCGACTCTTATCCAAATTGAATTGGAATTTACCGGTGCCTTTTTTCTAATTGTGCTGTAGCCTATACCTTACACAATATAGAGTCATAGATTTAATAATTTTTTTGCTTTCTCCTTGAATTGTTAAGGCCTTTAAAATTTCTGAATGCAGCACACCCTTCTGTATATAGACTATATGGGCCTGAGGTTGTTCAGATTTAGCTAAGTTCAGATTGTATTGGGATTTCTCAAAATGAGCATGAGTGGAGATATTTTAGGGAACCCATTGTCACCACAAAAATGTAATCACTTAACATGAGGTAGGTGACCCTTGAAAGTAAAGATGAATGCTTGAATATGATCATGTGACATTCTCAACTGGTGAAAGCAGGTGGTAAATTTTCTCATATCTCGTAACAAAACAATGGTAATGTGTTCATAGCGGTTGTAAAATCTCATTGAGCTAATTTTCTACAGCTTTTTAAATTAATCCCAAATATATCTTTTTGGTACCAATCTAGAGATTACTTAATTTAGCCAGCATATCATTGTGGTAGCCACATCATTGTATATCCAGCTGCCAAAGGGCAAACTTGTACTTCACTGCATGATTGAAAATTGAATTCCACATATGCCTTAAATAATGGTCTACTAGAGAATATTCGTACTTCCATTTGCACCCACACTCCACAAAGAAAATATAAAAGTACTCCTGCACCTGTAGTGGTTTGCTTTTTTTAATTGAGAAAAGTGGAATTTTTTCCTTTTCAAATTACTCTGTAGTCACTTGTTTTTGTTAATATGTGTGGCTGACATTCTCAAATCAGTTTAAATTTGTAGTTATTTGGCATCACAGTACTCGATCCTTTGAAGGTGACTTGACGTGATATCACATCATGGTATTTTTACGCTGGTACTGATGACGTGCTATCACGTCGGCTGGAACACTTACGGTACCCTTGACGTGACATCACATCATCAGCACCAGCGTAAAGACAACTGTGAATTGCTATCAAGTCATGCCGCACTCAGAGGGTAAACGGGCTGGGCAGATATTAATGTGCTGTTATAGGCAGTCCTCAATGTTCGTACACAATGCATCCCTATGACGTGTACTCAAGTCAAAGTGTACTAAAGCTTAAGAATGAGTCCCACACATACAAGTGCTTACGCTTCTCGAGTGCTAAAAATTTAGTGTAAAACCTTAAATTATTGCTTGAGAATTTTAATTAGAGTAAAAAAATTATTTGTAGTAAATCACTGATATTGCAAATGATTCGTAATTAAGGTTGAAACTATGCAAATACATCTTAATAAAAGTTAGTTTTGTTTTGCGCTGAATGAAATCTCATCACAAAATGCATACACCTTTGTAAAACTTAATGAACTAAAGTTAGCATTCCATTCACAATGTAAGCTTTAATGTAAAAGACATAAAAATAAGTATTATGACTTTTAATATTTGGACACTTGAACTTGATGTAATTGAAGTAATTACCATTATAGAGGAACATAATTATGCAAATGTTTTTTAGAATAGACAATTGATAAACAAAAATCAAATGGCACTTCATATCTCGAGCTAAGAGCTTCTGGTCTAAGGTGCAGAAGGCAGTGCAGAATGGAAAAAAATCAGTGCACTTTAGCACTCAAGGACAATGTTGAATCAGTGGGAGGGAATGATGAGCCTTTGCAAAATATTTTTTCACCTATCAGTAGGTAGTAATCTGCTGGTAAACATCAGTTATGGCTGAAATTTTGTGTACAGTTGTTAAATTTTTCATGAAAAATACTTAATAAAGTTAGCTTTTCATTAAAGAGTAATTGGCAACTTCACAATATGCAAGTTTTACACCTTTACAGAAAATCATTGGACTCGATCTAAATTTCAGAGCATCATTGACATTCCTTTGTTTTTTAGTGCTCATCACCTTTACTTGTCTGTTCTGAAGTGAGCTATCTAGTGTGGAGGGTATGTAAAACAAAGGATGGTACGCAAAGGAAAGGAATGCTCTGTTGTGTTGTGAATATTCTTTCAATTCTACCTTCATGAGAAGACTGAGAGTGCTGCTGTCTTTGCGTAGTGAACATGCATCTTTTCTGCCAATAATTACAATCCAAGGCCTCATTGCACAAAATTTATAAATATGGTTCAATGACAAATGTCAGAAAGTCCAAATTTAGCATATGAAAATTCAGTTAAAAGGTGTCATTTTGGAACATAAAAAGTGTCCATTGTATGAAAGTTGAGTGCCCAGAAGTCAAGGACTGCATGTATTCTATGTTTGCCAGTATTGAAAGGGCTTTGTTCTTATTGTCTTGATTACTCATCGTGGTTCTCAAAAGTAATGATAGTTAGTAAAACGAATATTGTTTGGTTTAACATGGTAGAATTGACTTTTGTTGATAGAAAGAAATTTAGTAAGCTCCACAAAATGTTTTTAATCACTCCGCACAACTGGTTTATGATTCATCTTTAATTGTGTACTCCATTGTATTGTAGTTGGAAGTAACATAGGCAATGCAGTTTTAATAATTCTTCTCACAGCTGGGTGCACATATTATCATAAATATTACTAGCTAATATCTTTAGTCCTACCTTGCTTAAAACACTCGATGTTATATGTCATAAGCACATTGCACTTAATTGAAAACCTGCCAAACTATTGCACTCCATTTCATTTTTATCATTTAAATATTGTAGGCAAGAGTAAAATATTTGTGCTTCTCAACTGTAGGAGAAATGTAATCATTTTAAATTGTTAATTTTCATCTACCTTATGCTATTTCCATGTTTTTTTTTCAGTTTTAAGGTCTATTTTCTCTCCTGCCCATACAACATCTGTATTGGAGCCTATTTATACTATGTCTATTATTATTATCATCTATCTCCATGTGTCCATGTCTGATCTAAACAGTTATAACATTTTATAATTTACACTTCATATCATAATTAATTTTACTGTCATGATAAACTTGGTCACATGTCACTGCCCCATAAACTATTAAAAATGACTGAAATTTGCTGTGCCCCTTTAATAGTCAAAAAAATAAATTGAATAAGTTTTTAAGTTCAGTTGATTACTTTTGGCTGATGATTTGGGCATTTTTGTTTCATATTTATGCGATGCCACCATTTGTGTCGTTGAGATATTGTATTCCTTATTCAATCCTGTGGGGTCTTCAATGTATTGATTTCTGTGGATAAAATACCATTTCTGTCATGACTATAATTTTTCAGAATGATATCCATATGTCGTTTATTTTAAATACAGGTAAATCTCCATTGTCTGTGCTTATGGATTACCAAAAAATACGTTACAGGAGGTGTACAGGTCACTGAAAAACACAGAAAGTATGGTTATGTTTTAATGGATCAC
Organism: Ceriagrion tenellum; assembly: GCA_963169105.1. Classification (NCBI taxonomy): domain Eukaryota; kingdom Metazoa; phylum Arthropoda; class Insecta; order Odonata; family Coenagrionidae; genus Ceriagrion; species Ceriagrion tenellum. The sequence continues at coordinate 144,749,361 of OY720633.1, read as the reverse complement.
GCATTTAATTCATTAATAAATATTTTAATCAACAATTGACTGGACTAGTACAGTAAGGAAACGAATGATGAAATAGAGTTTTGTTAGAATGCTATGGAATCTCTCCACTCAACGCATTGAAGTTAGTGTAGATTGGGACACATTCGTTATTTCCATTGCAATAAGGTTGTAATGAAAAGCTATAATATGCTGTCAGCTGCATTCCCAGGGCTTGGCACTGTGATTCTTTGTGACAAAATTGTGAAATAAAAATATGTCTAGGGGAAGAACTGTCTTCACAAAATGTCAAAGTGGAGTTGTATTTCCAGTACAAAACCTATCTCATCAAGGTCATAATGCTACAAAGCATTCATTCTGAGTTACTTACAGATCTAGTCTAGAATAATTTCCTTGATTTGGTAATCCAAATCAAAACCTTGCAAAATAGAGGTATTTACCTCACTTTACACATCAAGCTGTATTGAAGGCTTTAATTTTAACTTAATGAAGCAGTACTATTATAATTTTGAGGTGCAGGGAGAAAAGAGTAGCATGGGTAATCTGCAAGCCAATTAATCAGTGCACAGATAATTGAGAGTTTATGTCAGAATATTTAGGTTACTTCACAATCTCTGACAATTTTAGTAATTCTTGTGTAAAGAATGTCAGTGTTACCACTTTATACTCAGAACAACATTGGGTGAAAATGACATTAAGTGCCTAGGTTCAATTAACATGACATGCTGTGACTGAATGCTTCCATATCAATGTTAGTGTTTGGAAATGAAGTCTCTATATGGTTATCTTAAGCTGTCAAATTGATAAAAATATCGTAATAAGTTAAAGCTTGCCTAATTTTTAAGAGTATTATTTAATTACTTGGCAAAACAATTTATTTTTCTGGTAGTCCATGAAAATATCTTTACTATTGGTTGTGCTTGCTGCTGTGAAACTTTTACAATTCATTTTGCAATAATGCATATTCAGAAATAATGACAAACTTTATCTATGGTATAACTTTCTCTCTTTCACAAGTATTTATTCATTTTCAGCTTTTTTATGTGGCTAAGTATATTATCGTCATTTTATGAGAAGGAAAACTTCCTGCTCTCTTAGACTTGATTCTTTTATGATTTTATATCATAGTATGTACTTCATTTTATTATTCTCAGCCATTTGATTCATCTCATCTGGTCATTATTTTTCAACTCAGAAACTAAAGTTTGCACATCAAGAATCTTTCACCAATTCATAGCACTACTCATATAAACTCATGGCTGGCAGTGATGCTGAGGGCATAAATGTATAAAGTCACGTATGTGCTGCAATAAACTTCTGCATTGATTGGATACTTTAAAAACATCTACTCTAAATACACAGATATTTCACTTTGATTCTCTTGTTTAAAGACTAGCATGTTGATGTAATTTTGTTAAAGATTACATTTTTTTCATTATAAGGGAAGATTCAAATTTCAAGACTATCTTGACATCTAAAGACATCTTTCCTATGCTCCCATCTTCATGTTACAGAAAAAAGAGCGAGCAAGGCTTGAGAGTTATGCTGAAGAAGGTGACCTTCAGCTGACTTTGGTATGATTGTTTGAGAGACCTTGTGTGAATGTTTTTGAAATGATGTTGGTTTGTATGTCTTAATTTGTGACTGCCTGTGGTTTTTCTGTGTGGTGTGAGTCAGGCATGTGTAAATGCATATGTAATGCTGTTCTCTCCTATGCCTATTCATTTCAAAGCAGCATGTGCCTGGATGATTCTTCTCGTGTAATGTCACCATTCACCAGTCTGAGTTTGATTCAAGAAAGAGAATGTCATTATTTTTGGCCATCACAACCTTAGTTTGATATTTTCGTAGTGGATGTTACTTAAACATAAATGATGTCACCCATATGTATGTACTGAATGTTGTTTATATTCTGATAATCACATTTATTTAGGAATGGCATGTGTAGAAGTTGCACTCCTGTGGCAATCCTGTTTGTGAGTGTACTTTTTGGAGGTGGGCAAGTTTGTAGCTATTGTCTCTTGTTGACTAGCGTTGATTTTCTCACTTGTGTCATTGGCTATTCAGTTAACCTCTCTTCGAACAACATGGTAGCCTCAGTTGAGCCCACCTTACAGTTTTACAATTTTTTTTACATTAGTTAAAGTTGTTCATCCTTTTTTTTCTTGAAAATAGTCACCCTCTCTCTTTTAACTGCCAATATTTCTTCAATAATGGAGGACTCATATTCGCACATGTACGGTTCTTAGCCAGAGTCATTCATCTGAAACTGGAGTTGATGACTTAAGCAGAAACTTAATATTTCCTAAACTAAATGTTATTGAAGATATTGTTTTTTGATTGAGGACATAAATCCTTTCCCAGGGTAATGGTCCATGTTAATGGTCTGTACTTCATTTACGCTCTGGATCATCTTTCGATCTGTGTGACAAATTTCATGCCTGATTCTATTGAAGTACCACCGGATTAGGTTTGTGGACAGTCATTTGTCTCCTGATTGATTTCCGTGATTGGTCACAAATTCATTCCTCTTAGCACCTACTGATCATAGTATAGTACTCATCCCCCTCTGATAACCCAATCCTGTCTTTATTTTAATGAGAAAAATACATTCCCTTGCTCAAATAATTTTCATTCAATTCTCTGATATATTATCTACTGTCAGTGTTATGGTCCATTTAGTGACTTGAATAGTGTAGTCATATTTTTCAAATGTGTTTCATTATAAAGCTAAGATGTGGGGTGGAAGAAATGTATTTAAAGTTGAAATTTCTTCGACTCCAAAATGGATGTGAAAAGTTTTTGAGGAAGGTTATCCTGCATGGTTATGTAAGGTATGTTGTTGCCTGATATGCATCATGTTGTGTGTGATTTTGCTGCTTAAATTGTGTTATGTAGAGGAAATAAAGTTGGTCATCATTCTGGAAAGTGATGGAGTAAAACATAACTTAATTGCATGGCAACGTATTTTGATGTTATGTCATATTGGATTTTGCTCTCATCTGTGCTATCTAACCATATCTTTAATTTATTATTTATTTTCAGGTGAAATAGTGCCAGTAATGTCTCATGCAATGTATTTTTATAAAATTTAGTGCAAATTGAAATTAAGGATATTCCTGCAGAAATTAAGGGTTCTATTTTCATTTTCAGGATCAATCATGTATGTATTCAATCAGTTGGAGTCTGGTCTTACTTTTTTGGACTCCTTGAAAATAAATATACATATTTGCTACAGAGTAGATACCTTAGTTTATACATTCCATAAAAAAATTATTTTTACTCTAGAATGAAACATTGTTTTCTCACGCACTTGTGATCTCACAGGTCATGTCACTGCATTTTACATTGTTTTGGTGTATAGAGAACCATAAATTAGCCCATTAAATGCGCTATTTCACTTCTAGAAAGCACATATAGTTACATATTCCTCTTTTTTATGGTAATACTTGTTGTATTTTATGAATTGGCTGTTTTGTAATATTTATTTCAATGTAAATTTCTCTATGCACATTAAAAATGTGTATTAATGTGTGGTACAAGGGAATTAACCAATTTTTTGTTGATGCATTGCTATTTAATGCATCCATTTTTTTATGTGTAAAAGTACTATATGTTCGTATGGTGATTGCACGCATGCATTGTATGGCTTATGCTTCTGTTTGGTAAAGGGATTTTCATTTTCACCTAATACTTGCCTGTGATTACTCATTATTCAAGAAAAATTATTATTATTATTGAATTGATGTGGGCTTTTGCTTCAAGTTTCACTGGAATATGGAGTTCTATGAATATTTTGTTGAATCAAGTGCTTAGCAGTACTTACGTAGGGATTTTCGTTTCTGATTCAGAACTTGATCTACTTTCTTATTGACTTATGTTGCTTTGATTTATGTCTCTTACTGTTTACATTGATTTTTACATTATTTTGTGTTTTACATTAATTTTTGTTTGAATTTTTTGTGTTTATGATTTTGAATCTAAAGAGTATCATGATTATTTCAAAAATCATACTTGAAATGTGGCAACAGTTCTCTCTTCTCCTCAATATAGCCTAAATTTTTTGGCTCTTAGAAACCTTTTCAGTTGTATGGCTTCATAATTAGTACCAGAGGTGTGCAGAATGATAGATTTCCCTCCTATTAAATCCTGTCTTTTCAATAGGCTTTGGTATCCATTTACAACTAACTCTGTCATGTAATAGCCTGTCCACTCAGCCTACGATAGTCGAAATGTGTGTTCATATGTCTGCAGCCCCATATCTGGAATGATATATGTACCATGTTTGGAATGAGTGGTCAAGCTTGGGCTCTTTTAATGTAGCCTGCTTGATAGAAAGTGCTCTTGGAATAAACATATGTTATGAAAAGGGTGAGGTGATTCAATTCAGAATGTTTGCATTTGATTCATTTTCCAGTAACAGACATTTGCTGATGAATTCATTCTTAGTATGTGCTGTGCAGTGTTACCTTATTTGTGTCACTCAAAATCGATTGAAAAAAAATTAAAATTTGGAATGATTATATCGTTTGGAATCGTGTACCTTTTCTACCCAGTGCTGGTTGATTATAAGCTGTGTGTAGCCTGCATGCGAATCAACTAATTAGAAAAAATGAACTTCAAAATTCCCCACATTAGAGTAACTAAGATTCATCATTGTGATTTGTTATTTAGAATTATACTTTTTAAGAGCATCAAATTGTTTTTAAATTATTGTACAGAAAAATTATTATCAGTTGAATGAGTGTAACACAATTTACTCAAGAGAATACATTTTGAATCTCCCATTCACACTAACAATATTGGTAGAATACCAGTTTTGTCACTGGATCATATACATACTTACTTTTTTGGGATATTAAAAATGGGTGGTACATATAGTCCTTAACGAGAGCATAATTTTCCCATCCCTCCATTACTAACCATACTGGCACCTGCAGTATCATTCTGTGTACTCACTGGTATCTACTTGATATGAAGTATTGAAAATATAAAATTTCTCAAAACTTTTTCAATTATTAAAACTCCCACACTATGTCAAGTCTAACAATCCACCATTTTGTCAAATCTCACATTGATTTTTTATCTTGGGATTCATTACTATTGGGTCAAGTAACAAGGGAAAATCTTTGGAGATTCATGATATTGCCACTTATTTATCTAGCATTTCTGATCATTTTAGGTGAGGAATGATTTTATTTTAGAAGAATTGTTTACCTCATTTAATTTATATATTTTTGAAATTTTATTTCTCTACATGCTTACGTATTTTCCATGTTTCTGTGAATTGTGTTGCTCGTTGTGGGCAGCCATATTTCTTTTGTCCCCTTCAGAATTTGGAGAGCAGTGGTGTCCTGTCCAATGGCCCACGGGATGAGACCGGCAGCAGTGGAGTCGCAGACGAGGGCATATCCTCAAGAAATACATCATCAATTTTGCGACGATGCAGGGCCCTCTATGACTGTGAAGCGGACAATGAAGATGAACTGTCTTTCCGAGAGGGTGAAGTAATAATAGTGACTGATGATCAAACGGAGGATGACAACTGGATGGAAGGCAGGGTGGAAGGGGACCCTAGCCGTAGAGGAATGTTCCCAGTCAGTTTTGTGCATATGCTGAGTGACTGAGCACCATGTGATCTTTTCTCAAAGCTGCCCACGATTGTGATGCCCCTGTGAAGGAGGTGACTCACCCGTCATTGGCTATTTGCTTCGAGAAGTGTTACTTCTAGTGAATCCTGAAGCTTCAGATGCTCTCAATGGTGGTGATTCATTTTACACTATTAAGCAGTGTATCATAAGTGCTGGATTTCTCCATGTATTTGCTTTGTTTAATGGCTTTGAAACATGAGTAATTATTTCTGTGAGTTTCAAAGGCTTGACTAACAATTTCGAAGGATCTCTTCTCGCTTGGTGAAATTCTCTTTATGTAATGTCATTACATATTTTGACTGTCCTTTTGTCTTGTTCCCTGTGATTTAGTTCTTTACTCTCTAAGATGGTGTTTAGTATTGCTAATGAGATTGTTCTGTCTCATTTTTATGAGGTTGATCCATGAGTCAAATTTTTATGAGCATTCTTATTCCTCTCGGAAGTAGAATTATTTCCTTCTAACCTGGAGTAACCACTCTTTAGTTGCACATGTTGTTATGACCAATTAGGTTATAATAATGTGAGTTTTTAACTGGTGTTTTTATGAAAAAGATTTAAAAAGCTTGTAAAAAAATCTCACAGTGACATTTTTATACTTCATGCCAAAGGATTTCTTCGTAATCAAGTGATAAACTAGTATAAACCATGGTTTTATGTGGCTTTTTCATGTGCTTTAACCTTATATTTCAGAAACTTGAATGTTTGTGCAGTTTTTCATATTTTCTTTATTTAGGGAGGTTAATAATTTAAAATGAAAAGAGTGAAAATCTTCTGTTAATCAAGTCAAGGGGACTGTCATTTATTACAAATTTTGAATGCATAATTTTATTGTGTATCACATTGAATCTCTTCATAAATCAATTGTGATAAAATGCATGCTAAAGAAACTGCCTAAGAAGTGTTCATTATATTTTATACAGAATTCATCAGTCTACAAGTGTTTTTGAGGCCAATGCCTAAAGTATGATGTTCTTTTAACTTTTCATTCTACATGCTTAAAAATGTTTTAATATTACCCCATTTTCAGGAAATTATTATTTTTTAAATTAAGTAATTGTGAAATTGGAATAATTTTCAATTTTTCCTGTTTTATTTGGCAAAGAATGAGTGAATTCAATGGCAATGCAAGATCCCAGTGCTGATAATTTTTAAATCCAAGACATGAATTGTAGAATGTGAAAATTTTGCAGGTATGAAGTTACTTGAAGACATAGAGAAGATAGATATGTGATGTGAATAGATCTTCTTATTCATGAGCTTGTTATTTATGTATCTCAGGAGAGTTTGCCATTCCTGCTCTCGTGTGTTTTGTTACCAGAAAACAGAGTATGTTCCAAAGTGAGAATAATTCTGCTGTGCATTGTGCTACAAACATTTTAGAATTTAAAGCTCGAAGGTATTCATTGAGAATGAGGGCATGAGAATCACTGCTGAGGGGATGTGAAGGACAGGAGTTATTCCCTTGTGAAACCAAAGAGATTAATCAGTGTAAATATGGCTTAGCCCTCCCTCTTGCCCTGTCTTATTGAGAGTGTGCCCTCACAGCACATTCCTTGCCTGTGTGTGTAAATTGTATTATAAAGGGAGATTGTGTAAATATGTCAAAAAAACATTAATTATTTTGTGATCAACATATGTTAAATGTAAATAGGAAAATACATATATGTGATTATGTACAGTATATATATACACACATAAAGTACCATTATAAACAGTTTTTAAATGTCTTATTTTTTCAATTTAACCTTAGTTGTAACAGATTCTAGTTTATTTTATAGTTATGTGAGGATATTGAGTTTCATTTGTCAATTTTTTTAAAAGAGCCAATTTTTTCTTGTATCATACCTTACAAGTTACAAATCCTTGGGGAATCATCATTGTTTAAAATGCAGTAAATGGGCATTTCCTATCTTTGTATACCATATCAATTCCTAGTGTGTGATTCTACTTCCTGCAAATGAGCCATGACATCTGTTCCTTTTATTATCCTAAAGTATATAGCCATAACTTGAAAGGTACCAACTGTAAATTATATGGATGTTATCTTGTTTTTTATTTTTTTATTGTATTACTTTTTGTCCCTTGGTACCATTCTATTGGTGACACATTTTTTATGAAACTGCAAAGTCATATTCTGCTCCATGTTAACAGTCTGCATAGCCTATGTAGAAATCTTCATTTTGTTGATTTTCACCATGATTAAGGCTTAACACGACTCATGTAATGCTATAAATATCTAGAAACTTTTAATATTTATATTGTTATGGGAGTGGAAATTCTTTTTTACAGGTGTTGTTTTTGCTCATTCTCATCTACTTACATGTGTCATTAAGTGCATATTAGGTTTATGTGCTTCAGTAATTTAGCGGAATTTATGAGGGGGATTACCTATTTAAAGAATTATTCTCTGGGTGAAAAAAAATGCTGTGGTTCAGTAGCTGCAAAAACATTGCAGCTTCAGCAGACTATATGTAGCCATTGCTATCAATAATATCTTTGGTTAATTGAAGGCTAAATGAGGTATTTTAAGGCTAATGTACATTTTAAGTTTTTCAGCTGCTGAGCTTGAGCTTCAGTGAGTGGAAATCCACAATATTTAGGTAAAGGTTGAATCAGTTGTATGATGTGATTGTTTTCAATTACTTAGTTCAGTGAACCGTCTGTGAATAATGTGTTCCCTCTGTGATTTATTTTTTTTCCCTTGAGTACAATTTTACCTACTGATTAGTTCTTTTTGAATTACAAATATTTTTTCAATGCTCCATTATATTTTTGAAGGAAGCTCTAATAAACCTGTCCTTAATATTTTGGGTGATGCAGCTACCTATAGCTGCAGCTCAGATGCCATGTCAAACAATCAATATTAGTGAAATTGTCTTGCTTGACTGGGTACCATTTTGTGAGTCACAATCACTAAGTTAACCAATTGAACTCAGATTGATTTGGCTGGTTCAGCTCGGTATGGTAAATGAAACGCGCTAGTGGGATCGATATGAGAAGTGGGCTCACTCGGCTCGCTTTCTCTGCCAGTCCGAGACTTTAAAGTAATATGATCCGATTCAAATGGATATTTCAATCGATTTCGCTTTGGCAGAGCCTGGCAATCTGAATCAGTTGGCTTTCAATGTTCAGAGCGGTCCAGGTTCACATAGATCTGAAATCGATTGGTAAATGTAGTGATAGTATGAACTGTTAGAGGTATTCACAAACCATTCACTCAATGCTCATAAAGGTACAGTTGTTCATCCTCCATAATAGGTGCTGGCATTTATTGCATACCTAGCTAAGATTTTCAAAAGAAATATGACTAATGGCCCATGCTTTGATATGGTGTTTCCCAGTTATGGAAGATGTAGTTACTTAACTCATTTCATGATGGGATGAGTTAGACATGAAGGATAATGTCTGCAGTAATCATTGTGTTTCATTTGAGCTAGGCATTTCACGAATCTCAGTGATGTTTCTTACTGATTATCATCAAATCAGCACCTGCAGTTGATTACAGATAAATATGTACTTATTATTTTATGTAATAGCAGTTGCAGACCATATTGGTAACATCACTAGCTAGGGATCTCACATCTAGAATATACTCACTCTCTGCTAGAATATACCTCTGCATCATTGCTCTTGATCTCTTATTTTATTGAGTACATTTATGTTTATGGCTGATAATGGGGCTTATTTTCTAATAAATTTTGTGTACTGAGTCACTCTTATCTCCAAAATTTTATGATGCAGTGAATCTTTTTTAAAAGAGTTGAACCTTAACTTTTTACCTTCTTTAACTTCTCACACATCTTTTTGTTCTGTTTGGCGACTGATTTGAAAGGAAAAACCTGTATTCTCAAACTGGCTGAATTACGTATGACTGATGAATTACCACCAAGTGTGGTTAAGGTAAGATAGCCTTAAACAGTTTAATAAACTATGGCATAATATATATTTCACATTTTTATTGACCAATTCAAGTATATAGCCATGTTGCTTGTGTAGCTGAGTATTCAATTGACTTATGTGTACTAGGCATTTTCTTGAAAGTGGATTCCAGTATGGTTTGCCAATGTTGGATCTCTATGTCTAGAAAGTTATATTTGTGATACACTGCCATATGGCATAATGGTTTCGTAAACTCGATCACTAGAGTGGTTATTTAATATTTTAAACCAACAAGTCTACCAGTGTGTAAATGGTAAAGATTTCCCTCTGTTGCATAGGAGAGAAAGGTTATTACCATTCCTAGAAGGCCAGACCTATAAGACCTGATGAATGACAAGACTAAAGAACAAAATATTTTGGTGAGAAGCAGAAATTACTATAACTGTCTATAGGCTTTGCGGTGCCATTATTTCAAGAATTTGCTTTTGTCAGGTATTTAACACCCATATTATAGTAATTAAGGTACATGCTTATTTTAGTATGGGTAGCTTTATTTAATTATTTTTTTGCTATAATATTTTCCATCTTTAGGGGTCATTCCCTGATTTCTGAGCAAATACTGTACCTTAGATAGTAGTTGAGTAACTGTACTATGATATAGTTGCCGCACCATGTTCGCGAAATTGATATTAATGTTTTCATCCTAAGTGATTAGTTAACCGCGGACAGTATCTTAATATATCGGAAATGTGGCGCATCCTATTCTCACCTTTGGCAAGCGCAAATTAACAAGGAGAAAAAAATTTGATAAAACCGATCACTCGAGCTTAATTATCAGATGAAGATAGTAGCAAAGAAAGTCATTGAATGTCTTGGTCAATTCCTAAGTAACGTGTTAATATGAATAAACTTTATTTATAAGAAATGATTTGTTTTAATAATTAGAAATGGAAACTTGCAAACAAGCCCTCTTTCTCAATATCTACATTTCTGCGAGGATAAGAGAAAGATAACCCCTAAAGAAATTCTTTATTGATCATTAAATAAGTGCGGGAAAGGATATTTTCTAACAAGCACAAAATGACAGCGTGCACACGAAGTTCGCGCTCGCTGATTGGCTCTTTGAATTATTTTGACCAATCAAAACAGACAATCTTTTCTAAAACCGCTCATTGATAACATTCACTCCTGAGTTTTATTTTCTACGTGAAGGTCACCGCATGTGGGTGTTTACGGTGGTGTTGGTATGATTACTATACTAGCTTTGGGAAAATGTTGAGTGTTCGGCTGCCGTTGACCAAATTATAGTCCATGTATTTACTTCTATTGGATACTTACTATGGAGGTGAGAAAGCAAATACGTTTGCGTGCAAGAGCATTACATGAGGGGAATAGAAATAACCTCTTATCATGGGATAGCGAGGAATAATTAAAGAGGAGAGAAAACATCGTAGCTTAATGATAACGTGTGGTATTCAGCATTTGCGTCTTTCCTGTCCACAAAACATGACATCCGTTGATGATTTTAAACTTCCGTTCAGATTTCCGTAAACACTTCCTTTTTATGCTTCCGCTGTATGTAACTTTATCCAAGTGAAGACGGATGTTTACGCGAAGTCCTTATGTCGTCCGATATGATTTCGCCATGGTGGTCTTGTTTCATTCGTAACAGTAGATGTCCCACGCGCTTGGTAAGCGCACTGAGGTTCCATGATGTTCTGGAATGCCTGAGATGTGCTTATATCGTTTCAGTTGTATTTACGTGATTCTTGGACATATGTACTTCTATATCAGAAATGTCAATTAATCATGATTGAACAATATTGTTACCTTAAACTGCTAGCAGCAATCACCATTAGCAGTTCTGGTTTACCAGGTATGCAATGTGTAATTTCTGGTCACAGATCGATGAGAGGTGTAATTCGTGTGATTTTATCGTAATTCAGGCTACCGTTCCTAATTTTCCATGGATATTTTTATGGCGGAGTCCAAGTGAAAAGTGATATAATTTTGTGCGCTGGGAAAATATTTAGGTGTTTGTGGAATGGTGATCATATCTCAGTCTGTGAGATAATCTGGACCTACGAACGCAGGAAAAGTTATCAAGAAGTACGTCAATTTTTTGCAGTCTCTCAATTCCGAAATTATTATGAATGATGGGGCTCTGTTTCTGGGTCAGTGGACAAGAAGGCTTTGATCGATCGGTTTACGGTAACGTACCATCAAAACAAACACTTGATGTAGAGGACGCCCCTGTCAGCTTCGGCTGCAAAGTGAAGTTTACATTTCGTTCTGGTTCACGATGCCTGAAGTGGTGACTAAACTGAAATAGTGGTGGTTTATAGCTTTTACATCGGCTTTACAGTGTTGTTGCTGTATATATTTTGTTTTTATTCAAATCTTTGCTTGCTAAAGAAGTTGGAATGTACATAATCGTGTACAATACTAGTCCCTTTGTCTGAGTGAGCAATCAATCTGCCTGGGTTCGATCGAATTTTGGACCTGTTTTCTCCTCTCGAGAAAAATCTATCCATTTGGTAATATATTTGCCTGTAAGTGTATAGAAATCCAAATCAGGTGGTCTGAAATTCCATAGCTCGAATTGTGTCTGGATTACCCGATATTCTTTAGGTTTAGAGTTGAGAGCGTAGATGTTATTAGTGAACATTCATGTATCAATTAGTAATATTGGATTCGAAAAGATCAGGTTTGTTGTAATTTTCAAACTGTGTTTGTCTATCACTATGTTTGCGGAATTAATTTAGTAGTAATTTCAAGTTGATAGTTTGACGAATTATGAGTCGTGCAAACTTTCTTTGAGTTGTTTCTAATAGTGCATCTTATGATGGATATCGAGACACGAATTACATATTCATTTGAAGTCATGAGTTTACATTGTTGGAAGCATTGATTGTCATTCAGCTTTACATTTTTTCCCTTCTCGTTTGCTTTTGTGTATCTCTTGACACTTTTTCTTGGTCAGGTTGCTTTTCTGCATTGGTGTTTCATGTCGAGGTGGGCTCCAATGAGTTGAGCCCCGAGTCAGGACTTGCTCCAGACCTAGTGGCATTGGCACAAGAAGCAGTCATTACTCCGGGAGAGTCTGCCACCCCCCAAGACGGCCTCGTCCCCACCACTACCTTTGGGGGGGGCGAGGAGATGTCAGGGGACCCCAGGAATTCCTCAGGATCTTTGGGTGTAGTTGGTGTGCCCGAAGAAGGTGGTCATGTAGGAGGTAGTGGTGGTGGTGGTGGTGGTGGCGGCGGAGGCGGTGGTGGAGTCGTTGTGGCATGGAGTGCCCTGAGGGAGAGATTTTGGGAAGATGGTCAAATGCCGTTCTTCCTGGTCTCCTTTTCAGTTTTAGGACTGCTGATTCTAGCCTCAGTGGTAAGTGCAAACCTGCTTGTTTTCTGTTTGAAGGTATTAGATTAGATTAGATTTTATTTGTTCCAGAGACATTACATGGAATGTATAGAACACGTCATAATGCAACAAGTATATAAAAAAGTATATTGATGAGGCTAAAAAAGTAAAGTGATTCAACAAGTATATTGATGAATTCAGATTTGTTATCCCCATTTATTTTGTGCTCTACCTGACGGTTCAGTATGCAACTGCTGTTTTATCTTCCAGACAACAAATTAGTTTCTTGTTGATGAAATCCCTTTACTCATTTGCCTAAAAGGAGCTCATTTGTTTATGTAAAAATGTTGCATAGCTTCTGTTTGTACATTTATGTTTAATGTATGGCATTACAAATAGGTGATGGAGTTGGTATTGGAATTGGTATGTTGTGAAAAATGAAAACTTACGTGCATATGACTCTCTAACCAGTGTAGTTTTATTTAACAATTTATATCTTTAATCACAATATTTTGAAAGCCTGTTTGAAGGTCTCTACATCATTCTCTGCAGCTCCAGTTGAGGAATGTTGACTGGGTTAAGATATTCTGTGAATAATTCTATGGCTTTCTCCTAAGTTTTTAAATTTGAGTGACATAAATAGACTGCCATCATGACATTATAGAGCCCGCCATGGGCAAGACAACCCTTCGCTTGTTGATAGTGAATCCTCTTTGCCCATTCATTTACTTCTGGTAAAATAGAGATGGCCCAATAATTATGGAGCACAATTTATTTATGTGTTAGTGGCAGTTTATCTCATATTCAAAGAAGAATATTCAGAAAAGTTTTTTTTGGGGTACTCATATTTGAAGGCAATCAGGATGACCCCTTGGTCTCAGAATTCATATTACCACTAAGATGATGGGTTTTACAGTCTAGTCCACAGTGGAGCAGCTACTATCTTTGCAGTCTACCTGCTGCCGTGTTGGGTATTCCCATGTTTTCATCAAAAAGTGCTTGAAGAGGTTTACGATCTGTGCAGAGCTTAAATTTATAACATCAAATGTTGATGGAATATATTCATGCCTCAGCAGGTTCTTAAAGCCTCCCTACAGATTATGAAATATCTCCATTCCCTTTGGCTAAAGTATCACAGAGCGAATCATAGTTGCCTTTCTCTATCATCTAGATACGTTTGAAACAAAACTGCTCCTGACACAACATTGAATGAATCACAGACTAATTTTACATTGACACTTAGATCAAAATGGACTGAACCTTGCTCTGGAGTGATATTAGACTTAACTTGCCTTAAGGGCCCATCCCAATCTGATGTTCACTTTTGCATTTTTGCCTTCAGTATTTTGCAGAGAGGATCTGATGTAGTTGATAGCTGTGGCATGAATTTTATTTAGTAGTTAACCATATCAATTAAAGCCATCACTTCTGACACATTACCAAGTCTTGGTGATTCAGGTCAGGGCATCTGCGTGTTAAATTCATGGTAGGCAATTTGCCTTTGGTTAGAAGTTCAATGCACAAAAAGTTCAAATTTGGGCCGCCAGGTAGTGCCACATAGAAATTTGAATTTATCCTAAATCTCACAAAAGAAAACATTATGTTGCACCAAAGTGAAAAGTGTGATACATTTTTGGGATCAGTGAGAAAGTTCCATAGGGTTAATAATAAGGCAAAAATTAGGCACTCGTACATTTTTATTGACATCGTATCAAAAACTCAACGCTTTACAAGGATAATACAAAACACAGCCATAATGTTTTTTGCAATACCCTGACTAATTCTGCAATATAAATTATGTTGATACCCTAGGAAACAGTAATCACCATAGGCAGTCACTATGTTACAAGATGATATTTTTGGCGAATTCTCTTGAGTTGTACTATAAGCCAGATGCAGAGCAAGTGGACGGGACTCCCACCCCCAATCACCATGAGCCTTCCTTGCGGTGAGCCACAACTGTCCCCACGGCATTCCCTGGTGGCCGGCCAGCGAGGGTCGTCGTTGGTATAGGCAAAAAGGGCACATGTGTGGTTTATTTCCCTCAGTAATTCCTGGAAATTCACTGGCAGGGTCCACCTTGGAAGGAAAGAAACGACAAGATGGCCTATCCGAATATTTGGAATACGATACAGGATATCACTTTAAATGCACATTTGAATACGCAGATGTCAGTAAATAAATTTAAAGAAATTGAAGTAATAAAAAAATAAAGGAAAAGCAACTGAAATGGTTGTCAGTAACTGCAGTTTACTCATGCATCAGTTTTGCTGTACACTCTCAAAACATTCACTTGGGTTAATCATTACAACTCTGAACAAAACGATCAAGCATTGTAATTTGTTAAAAAACATATTAAATGATTTGCTTGAATATTATGCAAGTGAAAATTTTGATAACGTACCTTTCTTCATCCAAAGAGTGAGTGTGCAATGGATTATCCTTTATGGCCAATTCCTTTTTGCTGTGACATCCTTGCACCACCATACACGCAAAACACTCTCCCGTCTTCTCTGGAGTACTCCACAGAATTTCGGAATACTGCCCCCACCTGCCCCCGGCCCACCCCTACGGTGTCTACATCCAGTAGGTAAACTGAAAACTATGTCATTAACTTTCGATACTAGTAGCACCTGTGGGAACAGTGCATTGAACTTCTTCCTTGTTAGATTCGAAATAGCCTACCACCTCTCCCCATGACAGATGCCCTCCCATGGTTCAATCATATGGCAAACCTTATCCTGGGTCCTTTAGCAACTCTTCCTTAACTATTAGATGACTTAAATACTTAATCTTATATTGAAAGAAGTTTCCTTTTTTATATTATTAATGAATCCTGACTTATTTGCCTGTCATACACTACTTAGAAATTTTCAAATGTTCTTCCCTACTTTTCATTGTATCTGCGATATCATCCAAAAAGTTTATTTTTCCTGTCAACTCCTGTAAAACATTTTCCACCATCAGCTAGAGTAGTTCACATGCAGGTTTTGTATGGAATGGAAGTCTGTTAGGAAAAAATATTTCAATATGAGTACTCCCAGTTAACATCCTTCTAGTATCATCTGTTGACTCAAGTTGGTCATAAGGCTAGTAAAAATCCAACATAATGAAATGCACTCCCCTCTCTAGTGATGCAAGAGGTGATTAACAACATCCAATCAGTAATTTTCCTTCCTAGTGATGTCCACAGACAGTCTAAATTGACCCTTTGGCTGCTTCTCAACACTAAAGGTGCTCCTCATTATGAACTGGTCACCAAGGAAATCACGCCTTCCTTTTCCGAGTCTATCAAGTTCTGCATTGAAATCAAATGTACAACCTCAGGTTTGGAAAAATATGGACTTCAATGAGTGGTTAATTTTAAGAGAATCTTTCAAATTTGAATGAATCCAATTTATCTTAAAACAGATTTCACAATTCAAGACAACACAATTGAATAATATAGCAAAATCTTTATCAAAATTGATGAAATTCACTGAAAAGTTTTAGTAAATTACTATTAAGCCTTCAATTTTGGTGTTTTTCTCCCAGTGGTGGTCCAGTAGGCAGATTAGCTCTGAAAAATATATTTTTTATCCTTACGCTTGACTTGTACTGTGAGTCATCCTCCCCTGGAAAGCATATATCCATTACTTTTACATGTGATATGTGTACACTATAAGGGTTAAACAACTGGAATTTGGCCATTGAATTCCTACCTAACTGAGGGGGGGGACAGGCTAAATTACGGTATATCTTGCCTTAATCAGGAGTCAACAATGGAGGAGTAAAGGCATTTCTTTTGCCCATGAAAAAAATGGTTAATGTCCTTAGCGTAACTTGGATGTGGTCCTGGAATGTGGAACTAAATTTGCTACCACATGAAAGTCACTCCTGGCTCATAGCTTGGAAGTTAGGGGCCATTATTTGTTTTTAAATGTGCTAACAAATGCTGGAAATCATTCTACTTTGCCTATCGTGTATCAATGGTGATTAGCCAGTAATTAGTGAAAATATTCTAACTATACTAGGTATATTGTTCAGGCATATTTTTATTGTTGTAGGTGCATAATAATGAAGCTGGGAGGTGCTAAATAGGTCATGTAAATTTATGCTAGAATGGTTGTTTTTCGTAACATTATGGGGAATATGCTGAGTGTGTAGCAGTGTTCCTACATATTCGGAAGCAAAAATGAAGAGGTGGAATGTAGAAACTAACTGAGTGCATTGGTGGGAGCTTTAATCTGTTAAGTCTCTATATGTTCGTGGTTAAGGAGCCATGGAGGAAATGTGGTCATATGTTGATAGTGTGATGTGAGGTATTGAGCAAGCAGTAGATAAGATTTACTCAAAAATAAATATGATGGCATGGATAGAATTATATATAGTGCACCAAAGAGTGGAGTAAGAAAGAAGCATATAAAACTCTACTGCAGATGAGATACAAATGGGTTGGGGTACACACTGAGACACAGTGGGTTTGCGAGGGTTATAATTGAAGGAAAAGTAGTGTGATTATTCCAAAGAGGAAGGGAAATGGATAAATACATTGACCCAATTAACAGGTAAGTTCATAAGATGAACCACTAGGGAGTAAAGAATAAGCAATAATTTGGGAAGAATAGAAGATTGCTATCAACCATAACAGTAATGAAAAATTGAACTACGAATTAATGGATGGACTAGCTGAGTATGAGGAATGATAGAAGTTAGAGAAAATGGTGGAAATTCTGTGCTAAAGTGGAGAGAGGGATGAATATATCGTCACGAAAATTAATGCAGCAAGGAGGGTAGATAGAAGAAATATAATGCAAAGGGCATTAACATGATTTTGAAGACCTGAGAAAGGGTTAGTTATTAGAGAGAAAAGAATTGACCATAGAAGAAAAGAGAGATTTTCAAGACTATTCAGGTACTGGGTAAAATGACGCTTAGGAGTGCATTATGGACACCTTATGTGAGTATGAAACAGTGGTTTAAAAATATTTAAGAGTCACAGCTGCCACAGGAAAAAAAGTATGGAAAAGAGGAAAAGTATCAGGGGATTCAAAATTCCAGATTCTGTGGCTGGGCCACCAACTCTTTTAAATATTTCACTGCTCGGATGTTTTTTCTTAATTTCTCAAAACCTAATTGGAAATGGTGGTGTCTATTGCTTCTAAAGATTTGAACGTCTGAAGATCCTTCCTTAGACATCCTTACTCAGGTGAAGTGCATTTTTGCTAATCACTTGATTTGTTTAATATATTACAACTTACTTTGATTCCTGAGAAACATTTGCTGGTACAATTTTTTCTCTTAATTGTTACAGCTTGAAAGCATAGCTTAGGGGAGGAATTTTTAGTCATCAATTGTGTGGAAAGTACAAGTTGTCTAACTTCTGTTTTGCATATTTTAATTTGATAAATCTTTGCTTGCCGTGGGTTGTAATCAGAAAAAGAAATAAAGATTTTTCTTGGTGAGCTCTTATCTGAAAATATTGGTGGTAAGAAAATGTTACTATGATAGTACCTAGTATTCAGTGTTTATGATTCTTTGTACCTTTGATTTAAGATAGACTTTGAGCAAGTTTTGATGGAGATAGAGGGTTAATGTAGCTTCAGCTATAAAGTATATACATACAAGGTGAAATCTTTGGAGTAGAATGTTAGATAAAGAAATATTTAATGCTGTATGAATTAAAATATCTTTTCAGTTCTGTAAAAATTAAAGGGAAAGTTTTGGATTACGCTGATTTTTGGGTGTACAGGATGATATGGTTGTTGATTGGCGGTAGGGAGTGAGGTGTGTTGAATGAGAGTGAAGGAGGAGAGGGTAGGTTTCTGAAGCAGATGGTGGGTGAGATTAAGGGGTGGACGGTGACTGTATGCATTGTCAGTGTATGTTTGGAGTTCATGTTGAGAGTCATTAGATTAAGGAAGAGGGAAGGAGGTTGAGGAATGCCATAATTTTTTGTAAGGTGTTTTCAAGGTGAGGGGAATGCATGGCAAAGTTATCCTTTTGGACATGATACTTTACGTGGCACAAGACCTCTTATGTTTGCTTGTAATGAATGTTAAGAATGAAATCCAGCATGATTTGAGCCATCCTAGAAGCTTTCACACAATCTATTAACTTTGACTGGCGAGGAAGCGGTATTTTCATTCATAATAGTGCATTTTTTCAATAATTGTAAATTAAGCAATCTATGGTGGAAAGCATAAAGAATGTCTGTAAAATTGCTTGTATGGTGGGTATGAGAGTTGATCAAGTTGAACTGGGAAGTCTAATATGACAGGTTATATGTTATGAGCGAGGGTAGGCTTTGAGTGAAAAATTATTAATATTGTATATTTTGGTAATGTTCTAAACTTTTACCTGTAGTTAGTTAACTTTTCACCTTTGTGTAAGTGAATAAGAAGTAGAGGAAATATTTGAGAAGGTAAAAAAGTTGGTTGAGGGAATTTTATGAGGTAATGGCTGGAAGGAAAAAATTAAATCACTGGTGAAGAAAGGAGGAAAGGCATAGGAATTGTGCCCAAAGTGAAGGATAAAGTGAAGTGGAACTAAATTGTCTTGATATATAAAACAGGTGTAGGAGTTGTTTTGTTTCCTATCAATGAATTACTTTCCTGTGAATGTTCAAAGTTATGTACCTGTCATTAGTTAACTTATATCTCTATGACAGTGAGCTGTGTGAGGTAATTTTAACCTACTGTTTTGACAAAAGAAATGTGCTGTGTATTGCCTGGCTAGAGTATGCTGGTACTTTGATTTAAATTTGGCAGCTGGAAAACGATGTGCTGGGTATCATGAACAAAAATGTAGTGAATGGGTGTGGAATTGAGGTTTGCTTTTGGCATATGATTTGAAGGGGAATATGTGACATGTCACAATTTAATGGCAATATCATGTTTTGAAGGGTAGGTAGATATGTTGAGTTAGTTGATAGAAGTGCAATCTTTTTTCTTCTATGGAATTATCGTGCTCCAGTGGGCACAGCACTGGCTGTTGTTTTGTCATTGCCAGCCAATGTAGGTCTTAATATTGATCAGCCTTTTTCAGTGCCAGTAAATTGCTGTTGTTTGGATGTCTCAGTTTTGAAGCAATTTTTGTGCTCATTCCATTGTTCCAGGTGTTGCTAGGTTACTACAATCTAGTTCGGCCTTTAAAAGTAACTGATTTGATGGGAAAAATGAGATGGGAAATCAAGGATCCTATCAAGTATGCTATAGGTCATTGATACTGGTTCAGTATCACATGGCACTGGCTAGTAGTTGTGCTAGCCTGCATCTGCTACTATGTGTGGGGTGAATTAATTCATTTCACAGTCTTAAATGATGGAGTTTAATTTTAGGTGTTTTATATATGCCTTTATTTAACTTGAGTTTTGCGTTAACATGGAAATGTATGTAAAAGTTGAGGCATGCAGAGTAGAAGTGGTATAAATCCAAGAGGATTGTATGGAGATAAATGGGAAAGGTAGAGAAAAAAGATTAGGAATTGGTTAGAGCTGTATGAAATGTTGCACCTTGTGAGGAAAAGAGAACTATGGGCCTACCGAACTTTGCCTCTGAAAAGAGGATTTAGTGTTGCTTAAAGACATGACATTATCCCAAATGTGTCAATTTTGGACTTCTTTGGATCTCTTCTGCTCTGCACTCCTCATTTATGTTACACCAAGCTATAGCACTGACACATCCACCTTTTGCTTCAGCTTCTTTTATGGGCCAAGAAAAGCCGTGTGCTCCTGCCCGGGAGCAAAGGACCAACACCTATCGGACATGGGGGTGTGGGAACTACAGTGGTGGAGGTGGGTGGAGGGGGAACATTGTTGAGGAGGGAGCGGTGGGTGTTTCACCCTGTGGTGAGACCACCTCTCGACCGCTTGGATGCTGTGCAGCCGCGCATCGGGGCTGTTGTCAGTGAGGAGGGGGTGGAGAAGGTGGTTGAAGGGGGGGTGGAGACGTTGGCAGTTGTTGGGGGGGTCAGCAAGACTGTTCGGGAAAAGAGTGTGGAGGAGGCAGGACCCATAGAAGTGATTGTGGTCTCCTCGGAGGAGCCGAGCAAGGAGCACCCAGAGGAAAAGACTGTGCCAGTGCTGAGCAAGGTGACTGTGGAGCCAGTGCTCTCTAAAGGCATTGGGATCTTGAGGGCCATGGGTGCTGCACCTGTTCCTGTTCACAGTGCAGAGGGTTCAGTGGAAACACACCCGGAGCCAATTCGTGTGAGGGCAAGAGGCCTTTTGGAGAGGAGAGGGTCAAGTGCATCCTTAACTATAGACCTGCAGCCCTCACCGCCTGTGTCAGAGAGGGCGAATGGGAGTTGTGCTCCTGTGACCCCAACCAGGGAGTGGTGAGTGATTAAAAAAAATAGCATCTGTAGAGCAGTAGTATTGAGGAGAATATCCAATGCAAATGAAATGATGTTGAACCGCAATCAGATGTTCCTCATCCACCATTGTAATAATTTTTAAAATGCTGGCATCAGTGTATTCAGTATTTGATACTTACATTTATTGAGAAGGTACAATGCTATTTAATTAAGCTTAAGTTCAATATTTCATTTGGTATAGTTAATTGGTTATTAGTGTTGTATTTTCTGGACCTTTAGGTGAACTTTTTTCCTACAAAAATTCATTTGGAAATAGGCTTGCTTCTCGTGGGGCAAGAGTGAAACAGTTTTGTAATGCATTCTGATTTTGAATTGCTGTTGGAGGTACCCATTGCTCTGCCTTCTGTGTAAATAGCATGAAGATCTGCTAGTTAAAGATGTGCTTTACATCATTAATTTGTTTCTGGAATTCTACTGCTGATAACAATCAGTACAGTTGCTTTTTATTTTTGGAAGCTATCAATCTAATTTTCTTCCTTGGAATTATGTTTTGGAATTTTCTTTGGAATGTTGATTATATTTTTTGTCTTCTGATATGTAATAAAAAAAGTGCGGATAAGTTTCTCAGGTTAGTCAAAGAAAAATTAGGTAAGTACAACAATCACACTTAAAACACTCTAGAAATTAATCTTTTTCCTTCTTAGGAGCCAAACAGGACCTGCACATTAAAAAATTCTTATTTTTATACTCAATGCTAACTTCTTCTCATGAAAATTTGTTAAAACATTGAAAACAGAGGTAAAACATTTGTCAAATTATATCTGTGGGTAGGCCCAGCACTGATGATCACAATTGTGAAACACTTTTTTTTTCGTATATTAACATCTTTTATCTCAGAAAGCTTGCAAAATGCCATGAATTTTATTTTCAGAGGTTGAGGGTTATATCCTTAGGATCAGAAAAAAAAATTAGCTTGATTAGCATATTGCCTTTGGTCAATAATTTATGTTTTATAGAACCTTGTTTTCTGCCTTACACTTTCTCAAATCTTATGAAACATAAGTGTATAGAGAATTTTTGATATCTTTGAGGATATCACTCAATTTATTTCTGAAATCCTCATAGTTTCTATGATAAAAGTGCAAATTTTCATAAGAATCGGATGAGAAATAAGACTGAGACAATTTTTTTTCCTCTGGAGGTACAAGTGCCCTCGAATACCTTGGTGATAGAAAAAGTGCAGTTTCACGTAAACTTAAAATGGTTGTGAAAAAACTAGTAGAGATAGACAAGAAAAACATGGTTTCATGAAAGGATGAAACATACCAAGTTTCATCAAAATCTGATATGGTGGGTGTCAAATCTTAATTTTCTGGATGAACTGACATGGAATGACCCCTTTGCGAATCACCTCTTCACTATCGGAAGTTGTAGATTGGGAAAATACTCATTGTCATTATTCAGAAAGGATTAGAAAAGATGAGAAATTACAAAGCAATTTACATACTTTCACTTCAATAGTTTGTGCCAGACTGGTATTTGTGAGCCTAATTTTGCAGTCTGTACTCTACAGAGTCCACAAAATTGGTCAGAGCCCTTGGATGTAAGATACTGTAGTGTTGTGATAACCTGATAAGACTTTGTGACCAATGGAGATGCATCTCTCGATGACCATTTTAAGGCACTAATTTCTGTTATCGGGGAATCTTAAAAAAATTGGGTATATAATTTTGGCCAACCCTTCTATGTCAATCATCGCTTTAATTGCCTCCACTTTGAACAACCATTTTTTTCTGTGCCCATGGTATATAAATTTATTATAAGAGCAGAAATGATTGTGGTTGCAGTGATGTATTGGTACTTTCTTCTTTAAATTTTATCCGGTGTAGCCTGTTCATTGATGATGGACTTTCTTAATTTTTTTTCATGAATAGGATTGCATATTTAGTACTAAATTAGGATTAACTGTGTATTTACTGGGTGTCAATAATTTGCTGAAAGTATCCTATGTCTAAAATTGAAATAATTTTTTTATCTTTCAGTTCTACTGAGGAATACCTCCTTTCAGCTGGCAATCGACTTAGCAGGGGTCAGCTTAGAACTTGCTTACGTGATCCAAAAGCTCTTCACAATGAATTTTGGGAAGTTCCCTCTAACCATCCAGAGCAC
Organism: Ceriagrion tenellum; assembly: GCA_963169105.1. Classification (NCBI taxonomy): domain Eukaryota; kingdom Metazoa; phylum Arthropoda; class Insecta; order Odonata; family Coenagrionidae; genus Ceriagrion; species Ceriagrion tenellum. Next base: position 144,726,007 of record OY720633.1, on the reverse strand, counting down.
AGTGGGGTGGCTGGTAGTGGTACAAGGAATAGATACCGCTCTATCTTGCCAAATGAACGTTCCAGGGTCAACCTCAGTGAAAAGGACAATGACCCACTCACATCATATATTAATGCTAACTATGTTAGGGTAGGTTAATTGGTTTTTTAAGTTCTAATTCTTTTGCTGCATGCTGCAGATAACCCACCTTGAGAAATCAATTTTTAATATGCTAATAAATAAGTATTGTAGTGTGCTTAAGTTGGTGGTAAGGCACAAACAATGCCCTAACTTTCGCCATTTCTCTCGAGAAGATGGCCACCTCACCGCCAGCCCACTAAAATAGTTATTTGTTTATTAAATCATTAAAAATTGAATTCTTATTGTGGGTTAACTATAGTAATGGTTTTAAAATTCTATTGAAATGAGCTTCAAATCAAGACCAAAATCTTGCTTCCATTACTATTCATAAGCAAGAAAAAGTTGTTTTTAAAAATTGATAACTCTTTTATGGTAAGTTTGAAAGAACTGAAAGCCTGGCGATAAACTAAAATGTGTTTTTCCTACACAGTAAGTATAACAGTTTCTTGTGGTTTAAACATCATGAAAATCATATCAAAGAAGTTTCTTCATTATTACATGCCAAAAAGTGGGTTTTGTTTGAAAACAACATAAAAACTGGGACTTTTGTGTTCTCATCATAATGAAAAATCTGAGGTGTATTGTAAATATGATCAACAACCATGTGTAAATGCAAGATAAAATAAACTAAATTTTGATGTATCTTGCTTTCATGTAGGTACTATGGTTCATTTCTATTCAATTTCCCAACTCATCTACGTAATTTTTGCACCAACTGCGTATTCAGCTGCAGGAAATGTTGATAATATAAGATTAGGGAATTTCCAGCCTGAACAGTTAGAGTAACTTGTTTTCCTGCTCAGAATTTAGAATTTGATATCAACTTCATTGACATTTAGCAATGAAAGGAAGTTTATTTCTAGCACTAATTCTTGTTTCACTGATTAATTTGCTTTTGTTATAATTTATCATTGATTTGGTTACATTGCAGGTATACTTATCGTGTTGTTGTTACTATGTTTCACTAATATTTATTTTTTTGCCAGTAATGTCATTGTGCCCTTCAAAAAATACAGTAGTGAAAGTTTCAGTTAAATCTTAAGAATATAAAATTTTATTTTGGTGTCAAATTGTGTTTTTATTCGGATTCAGGAATGTTTTTCATTAAAGTTAAGTTCTATCTGTAGAATTGATTTCAATTAGGTTTTGAAGAATTTTATTTTCTCCTTAACATAAAATATAGCATTGATGCTCCAACTCGACTCAAAACTCAATTTTATAGCAATGATCAACTTGAACTTGGTATGAGTGTGTGTTCAATCATTCCTAGGGATGATGTAATTTTGCTTAGGGCTATCATGTAGATTTGTATTGACTTTATTAGGGCCTTCAGAACTGATAGTTTTCTCCATGCCTGATCAAGGGTTTGTGGATAGTGATGCTCCTTTTATTTTGCATGCCATTAATGAAAGAATAAGCCATGATGCCTATATTGTGTCTTCACACATTTGTGAAGCTCATAGCTGAAGAAAGAGCTCTAGATTCATAGTCAGTTAATGTATTTCGTGATGAAGGTGTTCCTGGAGATATCCGGCTAACATTAAAGAACTCGGCTAATGGTTATTAGCATGAGGTTCAGTTTGGATGTTGGGCAGCAAGTATTTGTTCTGCAGAATCATGCTAATTATATGAAAATGTGTTTAAGTTTTCTCTGGTCATCAATAGCCCTCCTGTACCTCAATGTGCCTCAATAGGGAAGCATATTATTTTTCCTTAAATGTGTCTTTCAATAGTTTCTTACCATTGATATTTTATGTACGGCAATTTATGGAATCCTTATTCTGAAATTAAATCACATTGGTTCTTTTTATTACATTTTCTCAGTTGCATGAGTCTATTCTAAGAAGTATCGATGGTTAATGCTGGCTGGGTGAAATAGATCTGATACTATTGTTATTATTCTCTTTAATTGCTATCATTTTCATTTTTAGGGTTATGATGGTGAGGAAAAAGCTTACATTGCAACACAAGGGCCTCTTCCTCATACAGTACAAGATTTTTGGGAGATGGTGCTGCAGGAGAATGCTCCTGCCATTGTTATGATCACAAAGCTTAAAGAGAAGGGACGACCAAAGTGTGAGAATTACCTTCCTGGTGAAGATGGAGAAGGAGAGAAGGGGTCTTCTGTAACTCATGGGGATATAACCATTACTGTTCAAAATGTCTTCCTTAAGGCTGGGTATACTGTGAGGGAGCTGACCCTGCAGGTTAGAATACTATAATAGAATTCTTTGTGTAGGGCTTCAATGTCTTCGTATGTTGGATTTTAAGGTTCCCCTCCATGTTGGTGTATGTTGATCAGACTTATTAAAATGTGTAGGAGAACTCAGAGAGTCCAAAATAACAGGATATTAAGTCAGTAATTTGCTTATTAAACAAATCCCTTGTACTATAGATAATGAATTTATATTTGTCATATAGTGTAAAAATTGTGTGCTACTTTGCTATAGATGATGAATTTATTTTACTAATTTTTCAACAAATATTCAAGCTTATTACAGTAAAAAAGTGGCTAAATACTGTATAAGCTTGTGTACTACCCACACCTTTTTCCCCTGAATTTATAGTCGAAAAAGAGCTTACTTGAGTTTCTTATCTCTCTGCTATTCCTGGAATCCCTTAAGGCTGCTGGTCCCATTGAAGCGCTATACTAGTCAACTGGGGGAGGGTATTTAGTTTGCTGGCTTGCTGTTTAGGATCACTATCACCTGACATAACACTCCCTAGAATACCATTGTACCAGTGAATTGCATTTACTTTTTACCTGCTGGTTTTTGCTTGAATATTTTCCCAGATTTGATATTGATTTTTTGATCTTTTTGATAGTTTTTACATGGCCTGCACATAAAAAATTGTGTGCTACTTTAAGGCTACCACAAAACTGTTTGTCATTGTTCATATCTAATTGTGATTTACCAAAGTTATAAGTATTTTGAAAGAATTGAAAGAACAACAAAGGCTATATTCAGTGATTGTGTCAAATCATGTGCTACTGATATTGGTGGCATGAGACTAGTGGATTGAGATTAACATTACAGGAGGGGGATTAATATACTCATAATCAGAGCGTGATTCACTAGTTCACCCTCACTCACTTACCAAACATTGATGAGGAGTCAGGTTTGTTTTAGTATTTGAAAAAAAATTGAATGATCAATTTATTGTGGAAAAAATGTGAGAAAAGTATTGTAAGGTGCCTAGATAGGAATATATTTACCTCTGATCATCACCATGCCCAAGAGAAATGCTGCTTAAGAGATGTTGAAATGAGAGAGTATCACAAATCAAAGGCTTTAGTGCTGGCCGTAAGTACTGTGATCCCTAAAACCTACAGCTAGTAGAAAGAAGAAAGCTATCAATTTTTTTATTTGATGCTTATTATAGCCGAGTGTGCATTTTACATGGGTGTGCATGGTACATGAGTTAATACAATATGTTCGCCCTTTCCTTTTTTGTCACCTTTTAAACTAATTGTGCTATCGAAAAGGTTTTTTTTAATCGATCATTCCCATAAAGTTCTTGTCATTATGATGTTAACTGTATGGTTTTGCATCTTTAAAAGAATCAAGAAAATTCTAATTACAAAGTAGATTTTAAGTAGTTGAAAAACTTACACGTAAATCCTACAAATTGCTACCGAGCTACCTTCCTTGATTACCTATACATACTAATTTATGAATTTGTATATGAATTGTCTGTATGAATATGAATTGTAAATGAGTTGACATAGTAGCCTTGTTTGATTTGATTTTTGTGATTATAATCATAGAAATAGTTTTGTCAATTGATTTTCCAAAAATTAGAACCTGATGAGTTTCCATTTTCTTTTTCATGCTTTATTAGCTCAGACTTCTTGACATTAGTTAATTCTTTCTTTTTGTTTAGCATAGATACCTACTTATTAGTCTCTTTAATTTACATATTTAACAGCAAGAGCTATGTTTTCTTCTCAAATTACTCTTTATTCTGGTTAGTGTGTTACCTTTTGGGAATACTGGCAATGAATGTGAAATAATGAGATGAGAAATCCTAATCATCACAATCATTGATAAGTAATATCATAATGTTCAGATTCCTGGGTGATGTATGACTACATAGCCATTTGTAATGGAATGTAAAAAGTTGTGCGTGGTACTATTTTATCAATTTCAAAATGGTTGCTTGCAAACTGAAAAACTTTCACAAAGGTGGTTATTAGTAGGTATGTAGGTATTTTTTTAAGTGAGCTGTTTTAACTAAGATGTTGCAAAGGAAATGTTTTCGGGGTGTGATGACCAATTTTTGCCAGTATAATCTCTACAGCTTCAGTGTTAATGTTTTTTCCTATTGGTAGCACAAACATTTTGTGCTAAAATTACTTTTAACTGTTAACCAGTTCGCTGTTCAACATCTCTGTGATTTTACTGATTTGCGCCTAATATTTCAGAAAGGAGAAGAGCTCCATGAAATATTGCATTTTTGGTATACGGGCTGGCCTGACCATCGAACACCACCAAGTGCAAAACCACTGGTGGCTATGGCTCTTGAAGTTGAGACTGCTCGCCATAATGGTGATGGTAGCCCTAAGGGACCAGTTGTGGTTCATTGCAGTGCCGGAATTGGACGCACAGGATGTTTCATTGCTCTGTCGGTTGGAATGAGACAACTAGTTGCCGATGGAAATGTTGATGTGCTTGGCACTGTTTGTGCCATGCGATATGACAGGTATGTTCAAGACTTATAGTGGGAGTTTCTAAATGAATCTTCCTGATTGTTTATGCCCATGCCATTAAATTATGAGGATGGTGAATTAAGGTCTGGGAGTACACACTCTGGGCTTCTGAATTTGTGTTGAAATGTTACCTCTAGATAGCGCAGTTTTTATTGGTTATGTATACTCTGGTCCCAACAAAACTTACCACCTTGGAGCCGAAAAATTTCTAAGTCCCAAGTTGGTGTTGATGTGGCAACGCTGAACCACACCCCCTTGCATGGGAAGAAAAAGGAACTTTCTTCAGAACTCTTTTGACGAAAAATTTTGACCTGTGAGTGCATTATTTCTGGGAGGAGGGGGAAGGGTTGGGTCTATTGTGTCTGCCCGATCCAGGCTCTAACCACACGCTTTTGGGTGGGGAAGCATGGAGATAAGAAAGATCAGTCAGCGAACGAAGAACAGCAGAAAGGCAAATGGCAAAACATCCTTGTTTTCGGACGTTACAAGAATTGAAGCAAGACTTAAATATCCATTTCTTGTCTCCATCAGCAAACTGGAAACCTTAGTTGAAAGTGATGGGTCTTCCCTTTATTAGGTCGCAGAGAGGCTATTGCTGTCACCAAAATAGGTCGAATCATATCAAATGAAATGTGAAAATTGCTCTTTTACTTCTAAATTTTAGGAAGCAACAAGTCCTCGCCCAACAAACGATATTGATCCATTTACCAGGAATATATCGCAGATTTGTCACTCAGAGGGATTTAATCGCATTGAATTGGATACCAAAATCATTCAATTACACTTAAAAGAGTTTTAATTCCAATAATTCCTTTCCTAATAAAATATAATTATTCTTTGGTATTATAAAAGTCACTTACTAATTTGATTTGTTTATTTCAAAGACCAATACATATACAATACAACGATATAATGTGACACACACTGTACTATAAAATGTGTAAACCATGCAATGTGGCCCTCATGTATATCATTTTGATGGTATAAAGGTTTTTCTTTGTCGTATAGGACAAAATTCATTGTTGAATAGAAGACTTTAGCTTAAAATGGGCACAGTTATGAATTCACATTAATTTTTCATTCATGTCCTAATCAGTGATTAATTTTAGTCTTACCTAGTCTTCTGAATTTTTTTCATGCCTGCTTATATGCTTTGAACAAGAAATTTAGAGGATGATGTTTGTATCCTCTACATCATGGGGACCAGAGATGGGCATCATAGTGCTAGAGAAAGTAGTATTCTATCACCTTGGATGGGCATGCCCTCTCCACATCATCTAGTTGTTGTAAATGAGGCATCTTGAGATTGTCTAACTTCGCAGATTTGCTCCTGTTCCTGCTTCACTAATAAGTAAATGGAAGCCCTAAACCACCCGACTGAATGGAAAAAGCTCAATAACAACACCCCTCCTATATGCCCACTCTCAGCTGAGAAGTTAAACACAGACAGTTTAGGTCACATCCAGAAGAGTAAAGCCTTTCCCCAAACCAGGAAGAAGATGAGGCCTTTCTTTTGTGTGGAATGATTACTGATCACCCAGAGATGTATTAATGGGGCTGGCAGGGTATTCCCTCAACACATTGATTGTTGATAATAGAGTGGAGGCTGAATTCACTAATTGAGTGAACTGAAGATAGTATTTGAGTCACTCGAAAAGTTTAATAAAGGACTTCGAGCTATTTTTAACTGGATTTAGTGTGAAGATTATTTGTTCTGTTAATTTCAACGCTTTTTGTGAGAAAAAAAATCGAGGCATTGTAACACCATTAAAATGAAGTTAGCAACCAGAAACGTTGTACTATTAGAAAGACATTGGGATTGAAATATCATGACTTGTTTGAATAAAATCAGTAATTATTTAGGCTTGTGTAGTTTTCCATTTTCAAAAGAAGTATTTTCCATTAATAATTACTTTGGATAGAAATGCTCTGTTTCAATAAGAGGTCGAAGTTGTTGGCCTTCTTTGCTGTACTCCTTTTTTTAAGATCACGAAAGGATTATAACCCATGCTCATAGCTGACATCACTGTAATCCTACGTTAGCAACCATTTTCAATATTACTCAATGTTATCTAGATGGTAGCAGTGTAATTGAACTTAGGGAGGATGGCCATTAAATTATGAAGTTATTTCTGGTACCGCTATAGAATTCTGAGAGGTAAAGTAAATCAAAAGAATCGGCAAAATTAGGAGCAGGATACATTTACGAATGAATTTACCCTTCCTTAATCACTTCTTCCTAGAATGACAAATGAAAAATAAAGACAGAAAACGTGTGATTCGAACCCCAGTGGACAATGCTCTGTTTTCCCAATTTGATGTTAATTACAAATAAGTTAAGACTGTGGGAAGTTAAGAGTTGATATTTGAAAGCTGCACAAGGAAATCATTTTCATAGAGTTCTTACCTCTCGATACTAGTTTTTTTTTGGAATAATAATGTAGAAGTTTGCTGTGTGTCATTCGCCCATAAGACAAAGTTGGTCAAAGTCTTAACATTTTGTGGCGAATAGATGTCTCTATCCGGCAAACAGTATATTTTATCCCCAGTAATTTCTACCGGGAGACTATAATTGAGTGAAGGATGTATTCTATGGTTAAGTGGATGGAAGTCTGTGTAAGCATAATCACAGCAGAAAAATTGGGCATAGAGATATTTCAATTCACATTTGAAATTAATACTGTTTCTATGAGGCCTTTAAAGCTATTTGTGGTGAAAAATATCTAATTAAAAATCAAAGACGCGTAGTAGCATTGTTCCAAATGCAGTGAAGGAAGCTTACTTATTTGATGCTGAGTAGCTTAATTGGTTAGGGTTTGAAACCCAGCATCCATAACCCGCCTGACCCAACTCAGATGAACAATCAAACCCTAACCAATTAAGGTACCCCCAGGTAGCTTAATTGATTAGGGTTTGAATTAGTCTGCCAGGGTTTAAATAAGTCTGTCAATTTAATGCGATTACTTGTAACCAATTACTTCTCATCACTGGAATTAACTGCTTTTCTGTAAAAAATGCAATTTATTAGGTCATTTGGATTAAATACCCATTTATGCATGTATATTTATACATACATGTATACATTTATGGTCAGCATCGTAATTGTATAGGTTTAACTGGTATTTTGTAGTGGTTAGTTTGTTCATGTGTGGTAATTCGTATTGCATTCAAGTAAAAGTTTCTAGAACTATGATTATGCTTTGATAATAGATGATCATTATAGTTTGGAGTTCATTATGTTGAGGTATTAAATTTATGTCATGTTGTCCTGAACCCTTCCTGATATAATATTGTGCTACAAAAATGGAAGTTATGGGACCCACTACTATTTGTTTTATTTAGGATCAGTAGCAGTTAAAAATGCATCAAAGGAGAGGATGAATGTGACAGTTACAAAAGAATCTTGTTATAGTATTGTTGACACAAGGGAAAAGGGCCTTCATCAAAAACAAGGAGGAGAAGACAAAATTGGTTGCAAGTATGGTGACCAAGGCTTTCCTGCCGTATGCTTCAACAGTATCTGGTCAGATATCCCAGACATTACAAAAACTTTACAAATGGACTGTTCATCTACCACCAATAAACCTAAAAAGTAAATCAGTTTGTGCCAAGGATCCTGCCGGAATGAAGGTGACTGATGCCTTCTATACACCCTGCAAATGTGGAGAGGAGTATGTTGGCAAAACAGGTGGAACTATGGAAACCATAATAAAGGAACATCAACAGCACCTCTGGCAATGTCATCCCTCAAAGTTGGCAGTAGCAGAACCCCTAACCAACCTCTGCCATGTCATCCAGTGGGAAGAGATGGAACTGCTCTGCCACTCCTACAGTTTTTGGGACTGACTCCCCGAAGAAGCAATAGAAATTTGCCTGTCAATCAACAACTTCTATAGGGATGAAGGATTTCACTTAAGCAGGACATGGAACCCAATCATGAAAATGGCAAGAAAAGTAAATGTGCCTCCACCAATCAAAATTGGCCTGACCTGATTACCACAATATAAAAATGCGGCACCTCGACACCTGGTGTCATTGGATGTGATGATGATGGGGAAGTCTTTCATGGAAATGTTGGCGAAGATGGAACATCTAACCGGGATGGAAACCCAAGAAAAATTGACTTCATATATTAGCTTCAGTTTATGATTCATGAAACAATTATCCCTGTATTGCAGTTAGATTAAGAGGCCAGCACGACTTGGTTTCATAGATATAGGGGGACATGAGGACGATGGCCAGATGAGTACCATGAATGATTGAGGAGGGTAGTTAATTGTTGAAATAATTCAGGTGTGGACCGATGGTGGAAAGTAAGTAGAGACAATGGGTATTGAAGACCATGATTTAAGGGCAAATTTTTGTAAGCTAGGAGGTAGAAAAGAAAGGATGAGGATGAGTAGGATGAGGTGTCATGCAAGAGAAAGAAAGTAAGGTATTGTTAAAAAAGAAACAAAGCATGATGGATACTTTTTTCGTGAAGTCTATTCATGGATTATCAGCTTCCTTGAATTTTGTACAATCTTTTTTAACCAGTAGAATGCTGTTGCTGATACTTCCTCTCTTCAGGAAATCCAGTCTGAAAGTTATCATTATATTTGGTAACATAATTTGACATATTGTTAAGGCTCATTTCATGCCTCCTTGCCTTCACATTATAACAAGATTCTACTGTGTAATTTTGTTTAAACTCTTAGTCTCTTCTGGTTATGGGTAGAATTACTATCTAGTAAGAGGATAGTTGGCTGTTACCTTTGTTTTGGCGTTAAGTTCCTTGGTTAGTCATTGAGATGAATCCTAAGCAGTTGAGGCTTATAAATACTCAAATTGGCCTCTTTGAAAAACTGAGCCCTATAAAGTGAAACCATATGGCAATGTATAGACAATTAGTGATAATTTTAGGGGTTAATATCCTCAAAAAGCTACCATTTACTCATATGTTTGCCCATTTTTCCTCATTACAGATCATAGTGCCAACAAGAGCTACTATAATTTGAAATGAGACAGCTGTAATTGCAGATATTTTGTGTGAAAGTGTTACATGCCCTGCTCAGAAACTTTAATTTGTAAAAATATGTTGGAGTTTTTTGTGGGCCATTACTATGTCTTCAAGTTCAAATTTGAAACAAGGTTTTTATAGGCTATGCAGAATTTTTTCATGGTGTCACCACTTGTCTTGACTCGGACTTAGGAATTAGAGTTTTTGTATTTACATGAAGTAGATGAACATGAGTTTATGCTAGATAAACACGATTTTATGCTAAAGAAAGAAATATCATGATGGTTATTTGTTCTTGGTTGGTTTGGTATTGATTATCTTTCTCATTTGTTCCTTAGGGGTGGAATGATTCAGACTGGAGAGCAGTATGAGTTCGTGCATCGTGCACTCTGCCTCTTTGAAAGATCTCTTCCTGACCAAAGTGGAGAGTGAAGCAAGAATGTTTTCTACTGGTCTGTTCAACTGTCTAGCCGTAGCCATCGTCGCCTGACTGCCCTTTGACATAAAATCCTTGGAAGAATCCTACAATGTCCTCTTAAATGTCTTGAGGCCGTCCATTTAGAGCCCCTAGAAGAGGAAGGGGCAGTACCTTGGCCATGGGATTGAGAACCACTACAGGTGACCCTGTGATTGCTGTTTAGCAGTTCGGTAAAGAGGTGTGTCAAGTAGCTTGTTTCTAGGGCCTGCTACAGAGCCTTCCAGCTTCCATGAAAAGGTCAGTCAATATTAGATTGTTTTGGGCTGAAAGCAGCCACTGGTAACATCCATGTGTTGAGCCTGAGAGGAAAGAATACCAAAAAGCATTTAATCTGTTCTCTAAGAATTTCTATGTTTAGTACATATTTAACAATTTTTGTTGACTACTGCAATTTGTGTTTGTTACCTTCTAGTCTGTGTGATATTTATGAGAATCATTGGTTGGGAGCGGAGTTTATTTTTGACTCAATATTTTGTTAATATAAAGATTTTACTTAAGTAGTTGTACTTAATATTACTCAGGAAATGTAAGTTGAATGGAAATTCAATAACTTAAGTACCATTGGTTCCTATTTTTTTTAGAAATTATTTTAAAATTATTTGTTTTTGAAAAAGGGAAAAGAAATTAAGCATTGGATATGACACCAGCATTTAGACATACATCTGTTGATTACTCACCGTGTGCAACATTGCAGATAACTATATATATATAATACTATAACATTTGTTAAAACACCAATTAAATTTTTACCATTTTACCGTCCATTTCCAAATCTCATAAAATAATGATACACTTCTGTTAATTGGTTCTCTTTCTATTGTTAGTGGATGTTGCATTTTGTCTAATCCTGCTAATTAATAATGTAAGAGTATTTAGTGTTGAATTTATAATACCTACTGGTATAGCTATCTAAACTGAAAATATCAAACACAATGTGTTGGCACAAATAACTGTTGTTCAAGATAAAAAGTGATACTTAAATAACCAAATTTACGCTTGATGTTTAAAGATTAATTAGGTACCTTATAACTGGTTTTAATGACTAGTTCTTTGAGTATATTTTTAATGAATCCAAGTGTTGTTTATCATTCTATTTTAGATGACTTTTGCCCTATCAAAGTGTCTTTTATTCAGTGTTTAATCAATAAATGTGATTACATTTGTGATTATCAGCTCTGCTCTGTGTTATCACCTGATCATTGCTAGAATTATTCAGTAAATTTTTTAATCCTGAACTTGAATCATGTCTTGGTACTTAGGAGATACCAAAATATAATATTGTATTATGTGGATATATTATGGGTGGAAAGAGTTGATATCTAAAATTCACATACGACTGTCTGAGTTACAGTTTAGGTGTTTCTAAATGAAGAGTCTTGAGTCACGATAACATTGATTATGAATGACTAAAGTGTTAATGTCTGGATCTTCTTAAAGTGTAAAATGTGATCATAACTGATTGTAAATGTTTTACATGTAACAGATTTGAAGATGGCTGAGGTGAAAGGGACTGTTTAAATAATGTTGACTTACGGTTTCATTACGGAGTTCAAATTAACTTTTAAATCATTGCTACAATTGCCCTTATGCTATTGATGTCAATAGATGCTTAACCTCCCATCTACTGTTTGTAATAATTTAAAGCATCAATTGTTCTATAATATAATATTAGATAATGGAAAATATTTTACATGATGTTGTCTTTACAAGCTATTTTGCATATTATTGAATATGGAACTACCTCGTATGTAATATTCATTACTCTAATATTGCATTCCTGTGATCCTGATAGCTTCTGTTTTTGTTACTCTTTGTAGAGGTTGGTGTTTTGTATTTGTAGTTATCAATGCACATGTTTGATGTTGACAGAGTAGACATTTTGGTGTAATTGTTTTGCCAACTTTGTGTGATAAATAATGGTTCATTAGTTTTTTGATTGTGCATAATCACTAATATGTACTTATTCAAGGACATTCTGTCATAAAATTCATAATGTATGTGCTTAGGTGAAGCAAGTACGCTATGAAGTTTACTTCTGAAGATTGGAAAAATATCGTAAGTAGTCTGAATTTTTATGAACAATGCTGTAAATATTGTAATAATAGTATTTAATGTTTGTGCAGTTTACTTGCCCCAATACCCAAATGATCACCACCCCTTGAAATTATATAAAATAAAGTTATTTGAAAACTATTTCCTTATCGACTTTCATTCTATCTTTCAGATTTTTACTGTCACTATCACCCTTGAGTCGAATTTTGTTAACTTCCTTGCTTTTTACTCCAACCTTATTATTGTAATTTTTTAATGTTAATTTCCACGAGAGAGCACAAATAATTTATTATACTTTAACATGATTATGTTGTACCTGGTTCATTTTACTACTGAAGTGACTGGGAAAACTTGATCTATTGTTTTGAATCTAATCATATTCCTGCTTGTACTATTTGGCATTTTTCCGAATGAAGTTCAATACAAATATTATTCATTCATTCCCCAAAGTGTTGTTTTACTGCAGTGGTCATTGGCAAATTACGGTCCTGATATCAATTGCCACAGAATCATTGGAAATAAATGAAATGAAGTAGTGACATAATATTAACTATGCTGCCTACTCTTTAAAACTAAAAATTTGCCAAAGCATTGATTTATTTATGCTTTGTACATGGTGGTTGCTTCCCTGGTGGTTGGTTGCATGTGAGTGATAGTCATTATTGAGCTTCACTTTTGAGTGGTTGTGTTCTTTCTTGTCTATATTGTTTTCATTGATTTACTGCTGTCAGATTTCATTTATTATTAATGTTATTTTCGTCTGAGTTTTCCGTGGACTAGGCCTACCCTGAGAAGTATGTGAGAACTGTGCAAGATTTATTGAAAATAAATGACGGGGTAGAGAAGAATCCAGGGAGATGTGTGTAGATATTTTGAAACACCTTGGATTGTCTGCTACCTCATTAAACCTAATGCCTAGGAGGCAATGATAGATTTTGATGAGGTAGTAGATCCTACAGTGTGCTTGGCAAGGAATACTAAGTTTGATTGTGACAAAATGCCATTTATAATGAAATAAAAGGCTAGTCCCCAACAATTTATTTTGTTAGAGTTGTACTGTATTTAGTGGAATTGAAGAGGATCTGGGAAAGTTACATTTTCAATCAAGACAGTATTCTGCGAAGAGATAGAGGAAAATACATTAGTTCTATGATTAAATAATTTTTAAAATGTGTAATATTTTCAAGATAGAGTAGATTCTGGTTAATTGGGACACATCGGGACTGGTGCACTTCCCCAATTAAGCGGCTGCCCCGATTATGCAAAGTATCCCGTTAAGTACGCACAAGCAAACATAGAAATGAAGACGCACCAAAACTTTGGAGTAACGTGGGCACTCAGTTCAGTTTCCACTCCACTGCTTCTGTTCCTCTGCACTCACAACATCAGCATTATTTTTCTCTCCATGAACTCTCTTGAATTTTGTTTTGTTTCTGGTCTTCCATCAAGACAGCTATCTGTTGGCTTAAAATCATCATGACCAAGTTTCAAAGCTAGTTCCTCCGACTTCTTTTTTTAAATTGGGACCACTGACGCAAACCCCTCATTCACTCTCTATGGAAAACCACTGATTTAAAGTGTCCTCGACATCTGGATCCTTACCTTGATGCTTGCGTTGCAGGGGAGATCTTGCTTTCCATTGATACTCCAGTCTTCTCTGAGTTTATCCTGATGCTGCATTAACTGAGCTACTGTCGATTTTGGTACCCTGGAAACGGAATCTGGATTTCCTACAGGCTGGTCTAAGAGCTTTAAAGGCAGGAAAAGGTGCCCATATGGAAAATAAGATTAAATGAAAGAAGTATAATGTTAAAAAAACCATTTCCTGGTATGAAAAAAATTGCAATTCCTTGTGAGGGTAGTTTCAATGTCGCCAATGCATGGCCCAATGAAGCAGCATGCTGTCCCAATTAAGTGGAGAAAACACAGATATTCTTCAATTGGGTTATGTTCTTCAGGACTTGCCCTAATTAAGCAGCTGCCCCAAATAACTGGTGGCCTAGTTAAACGGAATTTACTGTATTTTTAATTGAGCATAGTCTAGCTGAAAGTGATTCACGGTTATCCTTTCCTTAGTGTTTATGATTCATGACATGTGGTATCTGCCAATGGGATCAATAAAATTTCAGTGATGTTTGAGGGTGGAGCTTATAATCATCCAACCAATCAAACTAGGACTACAGGGGCTGAGTGAGTGGAAGACTCCTTGCTGTGAGCATGAGGATAATCAGCGAATCAGATCGTTGAACTTCTTTGAATACCTACCTCCACATTATTGCATGGGCCTTTAAGATATTACTGTTAAGGTATTTGAAACAGGTAATCACTGGACTAGGATTATTTATGCTCAAAATGTTCTCATGAAATGAAAAAAATTTCCTACTTTGATGCATAATTCCTGCATGATTCCTTCATAAGTAGTACCAGAAATTCTATAAACTTCCTGCTTTTTCTGCTTACTAGACGCCCTAGTGCATAGTAGTTTCCCTTTTCCTGTATTCACTTCATTTTCATTTATCCCATCGAGGTTCCACTATGCATTTTGTCTGCATTGATGATTATTTATTAATGGGAAAGTACAGTCAATTTGTTAAATATGTTTGCCATTTTCATTTTGAATCAATAGAAGTTCCTTTATTTTGTGCAAAAAGAAGCAAAATAATTCATTAATAAAACGTTATCAATCAGTATGCTTTGTAATTAAAAGAAATAACACTTTTCACCACATCAATGTACGTACTTAAAAGATAGTAATTATGGCAAGGATGAAATTCAATAGAGAGGTGGACAAAGAATGTGGGTTGTGTGCCGTGGCAAGATGAAACCAGAATGCGTAGATGCCATTTCTTCTAGATATTTCATTGCTGCTAATGTTGTTTCTTGTGGAACTCTAGAACCTATTCCTGGGATGTCTGGACAGTCCATTTCAGCAAGCAGTAGGTACAGTTGCTGAAAAACATCCATAGGGATCGATGCACAGCCACCCTCTGGTTCTTCTGTCAATAACTCGCATAGCATGTGCATTGTCTGTTGGAGATTCTATAACAGAAGAAGTATTGAAGTTTAAAAATAAGCTATTATGTAGAAGGGAAATTTGAGAGTTAGAACAGAATATTTTACTTTTGAAGAAAAATGGGTTTGTTTAGGTTTTATTGAGTGTGAAATATTATCCATTATAATTTGATTACCGCAAATATGTGCTATTATCATGAAAATCATTGAATTATCTCTCATGGATGAAAATCAAGAATTTTTTTTTTAAAGTTAGCTTTGCTCTGATTTAAATTAATGTGTGCATTCTTCTATATGAAGACTTCATGGATTAATCAGGGTAGACTATCCCAGCCCTTCTTTAGAGAACTAAATTTGGGAGAGGTTCTTTCACTTTCTCAGAGTGAAATGTGATACCTGGAAAAATTTGGCAAACAACATGGAAATTACAGATACATATGAATTTTATTCCAAATCAAATTATATCTTCTATGAGAAGTTTTGCCTCAAAGTTTCACATTTTCAACTGAAAACAACAAAATTTGTCTTAATTTCATTTAAGTTAAAGCGACCATTTTTGGGGTGCCTCTTGGAATGAAAACTTGACAATCAACCCTCAATATGCCCCTTGGGAGTCAGGGATGCCCTTGCAGGGTCCAGAAAAGAGGGCAAAGTGTAACTCCTTGCTCACCTGGCCAGTGATGCTAGCCAGCAACCAAGTATCTCAGGTCATTATTTAGTTTTGTGAGTTCTGCTGGACTGCGATAAGGTAAGTCACATTTTATTGGTTTTACAGTAATGCATAACACTGATCCCCCCAAACCCATCCACCTCTTTTCTAGACCTGTGCCTCTATCTGCCTCACACAGCCTGTCAGGCAGAGATGAGCCAGATAAGATTTGTGCCTGACGTCCTCACTTTAGCTTTCCATGTTTGCATCACTACAGATTACAAACATTTCATTTCGCTTCTTTTGTTGGCCAGTTTCAGGGGATCTTCCTGCTCCTTACTCCTCAAGCACTGTCTCTCTGAGTTGCTCACCAATCTTGTATTTTATCTCATTTGACTGCATTCCCAGCTGTGTCCTCTCAATTTGTGTAGATTTTGATTCAGTCATCAGAATGTCTCTTTCATAGTTTCTCCTTCAAGATGTGTATAATTACCCGACTTTTTGGGAAAACCATTCAGATTTCGATGAAGTTAAACTTCCATCAAAGAAAAGTTTGCCTTTGCTGTCTAGTAGTTTGGTGGCAAATTAGCTTAGTGTCCCAAAATGTTATGGAAAAATTTTTTTTCTGGATTACAACAATTGTTATCAAACTATATTCTATTTAGAATAAAGCATCTATTCAAATAGTAACACTTAAAGAGTAACTAAACTAATTACATGCTGCCATGATGAGTACACTAGCATAAAGAAAGTTCAAAACAGTAAAGAGAATATTAAAAAAAAGGATGATGAATGGGTATGTCTTACTGAGGAGTCCGTGTAACATTTAGGCACAGCATTATGTAAATGAAGGACAAGAGTACTACTAGTTCAACTAAAATTAATGAAAACTTAGGTGTTTTCAGTCAAAAATTCAAATTCTATACTTAAATTGTCGAAAGGATGAGGCTGGAACTCACACAGGTATCATTAGAGAAGAGCCCTTATCACTTGCGGCTGAAACTAATGCTCAATGAGTTGTTTACATAATTATGGCTCTGCACATAGCTATTTTTTTTAGTACATAGTGAGCCATCTCAAAAGTGGCTTCAATGGGTTTCATGCTCATCTTTGGGGGGGGGGGGGAGTGGGGGACAAACACCAATAATGGTCCCAAGGGCAGTATGCTTAAAAAATTGGAGCGATGAACAAGAAAAGTGATTCAATGGGCTGTTTACCTTTTGCATTTCAACCAACTGCCAAACAATTTTTCAAGTCTCCATTAATACTCATGTGCCATATATTCAAAACTATCTGTGAAAAGCTTCCAATGATGTCATTAAAACAAACTGTGAATACCTTTTTACAGTCCAGAAGAACTCACAAAACTAAATAAGGACCTGAGGTGCTTTGTCATTAGGCAAGCATTACTGGCCAGGTGAGTAAGGAGCTACACAACCACTTACTTGTACTGAATTTGGCCTCTTTTCTGGACCTAGCTGGGTCATTCCTACCCCCCTAGGGACATATAACCGGCATATTGGGGCTTGATTGTCAATTTTCATGACAAGTGGTTCCGGACCACCAGTGGACCCGGTGGTTCGGCACCGGTGGCAGCGGGGTAAAGTCCTCGCCTGCTAACCCGAGGGTCGTGGGTTCGAAACTCGCCTGGGTAGAATATTATCTGTCCAGGACATGGGTGTTTGTGTATGTATGTACTGGGTTGGGGGAAGAGGGAGGCGTTCGTCCCATCCAACCAAGGCTAAATAAACAATAATAATAATAAGTGGCACCTTACCCAAAAAATGGTTGCTCTAACCAAACTAAAATTAATGAAAACTTTGTTGTTTTCAGTCAAAAATTCAAAATTGGAGGCAAAAATTCTCACAGAAGATAGTATTTGATTTGGAAAAAAAGTATACCAGTAATTATCATGTGGGTGGGCCACTTGAGTCAGATATAATATTTCGTGCTTTTACATGACAGACTTAATTGAAGCATGACTGAGGTAATAAAGTCCATCATTTGAGGCACAGTAACATATAAACTCATTCAATTTTCTATAAAATCCAAAGATTCCTGCGATATTGAGTGGAGTTTCTGCATGATGAAGAAACAAATGATTGATAAGTGATGTAAGCAAGTGCTAGATTTGGACAATGTCAGTCATTGCTTTACAGTTTAACTATGGATTTTTTCACGCTGATCCAAAAGAGATGAACAACTAGAAATACTTGATACAAACGCAGTCTGGTATTCCATGAATTTTCTATGAAGTGTATAAAAACTGCCATTGATTCATCTCATTAACAGAATAGGATATATCCAGTAGTATCTTTCAATCTTTTTTCTGTACCTCTGCCATAATGAAGCAGTCTGGCATGTATAGGGTAGATGATCTGATTTTCTGAAAGATGAATGATGCATCATTCCCTTCTGCAAGCCAACGATGAACTACACAAACTCGTTGGTGTTCTCAGTGTGTAGGCAAAGCAGGAAGCCAGTGGTGCTGGTAGAAATGACCCTGGCAAAATGCCAGTGAGGGTGCTGGTGACTTTAGGCATTAGATTGGCATAGAAGTACAAGGATTACAAAAGAAATGCATCTATCTGATAGCCACTAATAATAGGAAGAAGGAAGAATTCTTCTACCAGTAACTATGCCCAAATATTTCATTGCATTATGCATTAGTAAACAAAATTATTCTCATAAAAGTTTGGCAAAAGGATATTTGAAAACATGTAAATGGATTCAGGCTTTGGATGGCTCTGAAATTTGGGCCATGGTGGAAGAAGATGAGGATTAATAAGGCTCTTTAGATGCCATTCTGGATTATGTTAAAGTGTGAGCTGGGTGGGGAGGATGGTAAATAAAAATGAGTTGAATTGAGTAACCAATCAAATGAAGTTGGAGGGGAAAATTAGGAGGCAAAAGAAATGGTTGTAAAGGGATATTGAGGGTAACTAGCAGTTTAAGGGTAATTCAGAGGAAAATGTTGGGGTACAAGTGGATAGAAGAGGAAACTAAACTAGTGAACTAGTTAAATTTGTGACAAGACTGTATTATGATGGACCAATAATTTTGAAAATGTAATGCTCTGTAGGAATTTTGCATGGTGACTGAGGTGTCATCCTGGGATGGACCACAAAGTTGGCTGTTTAATGGTGGGAGAATAATGTATATTACTTGAAATGGGTTTCGAGTGCATAGAAAAACTTGATGGAACCAGCATACCTTGTTAAGGTGACTGCTTTATTCAAAGTGGCTTAAGCTATTCAGAGATATAATTTTGGGTCATGTGAGCCATTTCAATCAAAAATAAAAGTAGGTAAAAATTCTGTTGAGTGTTCTTAAGTGCTATCAACTCTTCAGTAACTTCCATGCATGTTCCATATGCGCTAATCCCCATGCTGTGGCTATGGGTCTTAGTCCTTAATTAATATATGCATAAAATGTGAAATACAATCAATCACCTCATTAAGGTGACCAGCAGCTACAGCTATAAATGTTAGCCAATCCACTTCATTTTCATCTTGACATCCACTGAGTTGCAACATTTCTTTTAGTTTTGGGACATCCAGACAAAGTCCTTCCCAGATTTCAGTCAGTTTACATACTTTTGCTGAGCCTGCTTTGCCAATCTTAAGAAAATTATTAACTTTTGTTAGATTTTAGAGTGATTTGATGCCATGTGTTATATCAGATCTTAGAAACTGACCTGTTGTATTAATACTTTGAGGAATCCTGGAGATAAGCCAGACTCTGTTGTGATTTGTGGATATTCTAGACGTTCCTTGACAGGAGGTCTGTCACCATTTGCTAGAGCCCGAAAATAGGCTGCAGACCAGCGCAAAAGATCATAGGGCTGAGTTCGAATAGCAGCCTTTGTATATTGCTTCAAAATACCCGGAAACGTTGGTGGGACAAATATTTGCTCTGCACAATACATATCTGGTGGTTCTAAAGGCATTTTGATGCTTTGAATGAGCAATGAATTACAATTGAAAGTTTGTCAACCTGATGGGCGAGATTTAGAGTATTATACAAAAGTTACTAGGCAGAGGTACATGTTATGACCTAAAATCAAAGGATGGAGTTGACATGAATATTAATTCTTCAGAATAATCAATACCCTGTTTCAGCTATTATGCCATTACTACTCATCAAGGATTGTAAAGCATTGATTTACCTTAAGACATGTAGGGCATGTCATGGATTAAGTTATCACAAACGTTAGATCAGCGACCATAACCATTTTAACAGTAAAGATATCATTCAACAGAAATAGCGCGGCTGCGAACCACTGTGATCCACTGACTGGCAGTGTTTGTTAGAGCCCGGGAAATGGTAACCATGGCAACGTGAAATCGTGATTCTGATTTGTGCTGCCACCACGCGAGGGTAGAGGGAATAACGTCGATTCACGTGACCGAATTTGAAGATAGGTGAGGCGGGTGAGAGACTGCTAATTTTCTGCGCGAAAACGTGTAACTTCTGCCGAAGTGGGAAAATACAAAATGATCTCGCATGGATATTCTTGATGGGATGTTCCATGGACTTCCAAGGAGAGGTTTACGCGTGGCAAGCTGTATTCGGTGAGTTATTTCTCCTATTTATTGTTGGGGGGGCGTGTATCACCTGTACATCACTCGACGAATTGGTTTTGTGAAATTTGGCGGCAAAGTTGGACGTGAGTTTGATGTTACGGATAGTATTGTGCTTACTAATGTTTTATTTTACTGTCCAATTATCTTCAAGGCCGTAAATGTTACGATACTTGAGTCAAAAACCATGTTATGATTTGCTTTTCCTTCCGTGTTCTTGTTTCTGAAAAGATGATATATTTGTCAATATTGGATGAAAGTAACCATTTCGATATTTTTTCAGTCGTTGATTGTAAACTCTGTAATACATGGGCGATTACTTCAAGTTAGAATATAAATGTCATGTAACTTTCTTCCTTTCGCAGTACAAATTGTCTCGAATGACCGATTCCCTGTTTGTAAATTAAAAATATTGTCTTTATGTATTATATCTGTGTCTGTTTGTTAGTCGAACTGGTTACAACTTTTAGAAGTGATTTTTAGGTTGTGTCAATGTAAACTAATGTCGTCAACCATTGAAGTGAGACTCCTGGATAACATATTCCTTTTAGATCGTTGTCACCTCTTGGAACATGAACTATGGCGTATGCAGTGTTCTTGGTTCAAACAAATGTATTATAGAATGTGGTAGATAATTCATGGAATTACTGCCGGTTCTATTTCTCGTTCAGTCATTCAGTCTATCTACCAAGCGTTCATACTATTTGCCGCTCCACTCGGTACAATTTTCATCATGACAGGGTTCATACATTCTTTTGTATGTACAATGAAATGTACCGTGTAAAGCGGCCTTTAGAGTCATTTCGGAAACTGCTGGCAAAGGAATTCAAATTGACTTTGGATTTGCTCTTCTGTATTCTTTGATCGGGATAGCATATATTTGATACAATATTGAGTTGCCTTTAGAGTAACCATCTGCGTATTTATTTGGTGAAAATTGATCTCCATTCTTTTGTGAATCCTTATGCGCCGTGCATTAACTGAAAGTAGCCTAGTTTCTATTATTAATTAATTAGTAGCAAATTAATGATAAAGTTAGGATTGTTCTCTAGTAATCGTACATATTTTGTCATCGTTTTGTGATGGCATTTTAATTTAATGCCAATTTAGTTCCGATCCAATTTTTACGTTACTGCTTAAGCAGATAACTTATCGGAAACTATGTGTCTGTTGCTGTTGATGCTGTTGTGTGTGACCTAATTTACGTGTGCGTGGCATTCATTTAAACTGGGAAACTTCATTGTAATCAATTATAGTTTTTATGACTGGTGAACCTCGAGGGTCTTGTGATCACATGCAACTCTTGACAGAAGTGGGCAATTGGTTTTTGGCAAGGAGTGTGTCCAATAACAACGATGAAGAGGAACCCGAGTCCAGCATTAGCACTTCCTTGACTAAAGGTACTAAACGAAATGACACGCCCAGATGAACCGAAGACGGTGAAGTGCACCTTGGAGACTACCACTCTTCGTCGGAATGTGGACCTGAGGATGGTGCTATCAACTTACTGATTACACTAAGGACCGGAGTATTAAGGGAAATGCACCGACGCTCTGGTATACTCTGGGGGTAAAGATAAAGAAGTGAAGGCTTCTTCGGTTGGAAGATCAACTGGAAAGGATTTGTGGAATTTTCGCGAAAAATATTTCGCTACGTGATCGGTGTCTCCCATCGATTCTGACTGAAATCCACACTTATACCAGTTCGGGTAGTTTCAAATGCGCCGTTCCGTCGGCTTCCCCTCTCTAATCCTATATTCTAACGTCTACCTCGCATTCTATTTATCTCTGAAGCTCAGCATACATCTGCCCTCTCATCATGCCGCCTATCATTCCTCTCTGTGCTCCCTCCCTCTCTCAATCCCCTCCCCCCTAAATGCTTCCCTCTCCCTCTCCCGGCTTTCGAAGCACTCGAACCCTCAACGTGAGTCTTCTTTTACATATCACTTCCAGTCACTTGTTCCATCCTCCTCCTCTTCTCCTAATTCTCTCCAGCGACGTTTATCCTCACCTACAGTGGAAGGTATGTCTTCGGTCTACCACTGTCTCTATTCTCCGATGCCCAGCACCTCCTGACTATTCGATTCTCTCTCAAAAAGACCTCGTATTGCTTCCATGCCGCGCTATGATCCATTTACAAATGCACTTCTGTACTTGGCAACTTCGCCCAGAGCTCTTTTTATCTACTGTTGGTTAATGCTGCTTTTCCCTAAGCGTTTCATCTCCCAGCAACTACGTCCATTTTTGCCCTTTACTGACTGAGTAGACTCTCGCACATATTTTCTAATTTTTCTGCCTATGTTCAAAATGTAATCGATGTTTTTTTTAATCCATGACGAAGGAAACTTGTTTAGTTGTCTCTTGTAATTATGGTGGAAATAAAAGTTAATGCCGTCGCGTCGTTGTCGGAAATGAGAAATAAGAAGGAAAAGTTGTTTCCCGCTGCACGTGCTGAAGTAATAAAAGATTACTACATTTTTAATCCGTAGTTTCATTGTGATGCCTCATTGCTTGACTGCTATAGAGGGATTGATTCATATTTTTTCGCTCTCAGTTGTTTCTCTTGGATTTTCCGTGTTTTAGTAAACTATAAATTTCTTGATGCTGGATTTCTGAGGATCTAACTAAGGTATAATCTCATTTTAACCACTTTGGAAATCCAATGTTCTTCGTGTTATTTACTGTGCAATTAAGGTGTCGAGCAAATCCTATTAAACGTCTTCAAATATATTCTCCCTTAGAGCAGTGCAACAATCCTGAATTTTTTTCCATTGTGCCCCTCTTTTTAAGAATTGTTCCTTTGTTTTATTTCCTACCGCTTTGTGGGTGATTTACAAACTTTGGTGATAATCTGATGTCAATTGTGTAAAAAGTTGCTGATAAAAGTGGGGAAAGGAGTGGAAATTCCCTCGCGACCGCGCTTTTCAATACAGCAGAGAAGTTTCTTTTTATATTTATCGATGGAAAAAAACTGCTTTCACTAATACAATGTATAAGCTATGGAAAGCAGAGGTTATTCTCTGAAAATTCTGATTTTTTGGCGAAGTTATTAATTGGAGTTTACCTTCTTAGCTCAGCCTCAGTTAGTCACATTGTGGCGGAAATTAGGATGAGTGCATTTTGCTTTCGATAATTAAAGAAATTCACTCATAATTCAAGACGAAGGTGATCAAGTGCGTTCGTTGACAAATGACCAATTTTTCTGGAAAAATGTCCTACTAACGGTAATTTTCCACTATTACGATTTGTGTGTTTAAGATAATTCCACTTGTCGGGTTTCATCTGCTTTCAACCTTGTAATTTTAAATTAAAGCCCGTGTAATTTTTCTCGTTGAACTCTTGAAAAATATCGAAAATCTAGGAATCCATTGACAAGACAGGATAGGGAATGTTTTATACATAAATTACGGGTTAACGAAAATATAAAAATAATTGATTCACTCTATGCTTGATTAATGCTACATTTTCCTCGCGGGAAATGCGAAACGGCGAACTCCGGTGGAGAAATAAAAATAAAATAATATCAGTTGAAATGTTAAGGAATCAACCCTCTCAGTCATCCTAAAATATCCTCTCCCAATTACTTTTTTTTTTCAATTTATGACATCATTATTAAAGTTCTCGGTCTTCATCTAGATTTTCCCCGTAATTCTCTCCTTAAAGGCATTGTCCTCAAAAGGCTGAAACTTAGAGTATTCACTGTAAGATAGTACTCTCCATTCTGTAGCAAATTCATCCAACTACATTCCCCTACAAACCCGAGATCGTTCGTCAAGTGTTTGTAGCATTATCATCATTGGTCGTTCAACCCTAAGATCGGTTGACTGCAGCTCTCCACCCTTCCCTGTCTAATGCTAGTTCCTTTACCTCCTGGTATCTCTTCGTAAGTTTACTTTGTATGTATGTTTATTCTCTTTATTTGGTCCATGAGGTTATTCCTGGGTCTTCCTCTGGGGATTTTTCCCTCTATTTTGCCTTCAATTATGTTCCTCTCAAACCCATTGTGTCTCAAGGTGTGTCCAATTCATTTGGTTCTTCTTTTCTATGTGGTGTTCCATATGGTCCTTCCCTCTTCTACTCTTCTGTACAATTCATCGTTTCATATTTTTTCCTTCCATTTTATCTTCCACCTCTTCCTGCACCAGGTTTCAAAGTCTATTCTGGTTAGCTTTTCCAATGGTCCATGCTTCCGATAAATGCTACGCTCCACACGAAGGTATTCACGTACTGTTTCCTGGTCTTATCTTCTTTGACCACAGCAGTTGTCTTTTTCCCATGAACACCTTCTTAGCTTGGGCTATTCTTCTCTTGATGTCCGTTTTACTTCTTCCATCCCACGTGGTGGTACTTCAGGGATAGGTAAAGGAGTCCACTTGCTCTAATCTCTCTCCTCTCAGAGTTACTTCTGCTTTCATCTTCTCTCTTCCGCATACTAGAATTTTAGTCTTCGTCTTACTTATTTACATGTTGTATTCTTAGAAAACTTGGTCAGTGACGTTTAATGACCTTTGAAGATCCTTGCGATTTCCTGTTTTGACTGCTATATCATCTGCGAAGCGGAGCATCTTTTTTCTCCTCCGTTTATTTTTATTCCGCTCTGTCCAGTTTCTTGCGCTTCTCGTATGGCCTCCTCCAAGTACATGTTGAATAATGCTGGTGAGAGGTTGCATCCTTGTCTTACTCCTTTGTTAATTTTAGCTTCCATTTGGCTTCCGTCTCTCATTCGCATTGTGACGACTTGCTTCCTGCATATAATTCTTTTAGCATTATATGCTACCCGATTTATATGTGAATTTTCACCACTGATTCGGCAAACCTTGACCCTACTAGTGTTGTGTTTGACCGCATTATGTCTCACTATGACAGTGTGGTATGGTAGATTGCGATGGACGAGATAAGGGTGGTTGTCGAAATATGTGCGTTCGAGTCTCTGAAGAAAATCATGAAGTCAAGAGGCACGTAATTTATAAAAATAGAATTTTCAAAACCTCGTAAGAGACGATCTTTGATTGTTTATGATACCAACAAATGTCTGTGAAGTATGGCTTAACGTGAGGAGGCTAGTGTGGAAACTTACTATGTGCATCTTAAAACTAACATTATATCTCGTGTTTACACCGCAATTAATAGCTCCAAACTGAACAACAAAGTCATCGTCTAAAGGCCATGGTTCGATTTTTGCCCTTGCATCCCGGCGAAAATGTGTATCCTACCTCTGTTTTGAGTCAAGGTGTGTGAAACATATAGGACGCAAAGTGTACGAAACTGGGGTCGCGTATGCGCTCTTTACTGTCTTACAGCTATTGTTCATAATTTTATATTATCAGTGTAATAGACAGTGTATCAGTGTATTAAATGCTTTCACTTTGTATTTTCAATAATCCAAGATGTGATAGCTCTCAGGCCACCACTCTTCCTCAAAGGATATAACTCATTAACTTTACAATGCTATTTTCATTTTCCACGTTTATTTTCATTCGCAGTGCATGCTGTCTTTTTAAATTTTTCCTTCTCTTTCTTTTTTCCCTCGTTATTGAAGTTTTCTTGATCCCAGCTGGATGGAATAGAGTATTTTTTTCACCTGTAAAATGAAATAATATTGCACAGAATAAAATTATTTCTTCATCTTCGGTAGTCATCCATCCAAAAACTGGATTGCTGCAGCCTCCACTCCTTTCTATTGTAATCTTACAGTTAAGCGTAATTTCATTCCTTTCTGTCTTCATTTTCATACTTTTTTTGCGTGATGTATTCCATCTTAGTCTTTCTCGGTTGTTCTTATCGTAAATGTCTCCCTCCATTATTTTTTAAGAGTCTGTATTGTCGCGAATTGAATACAATGGGTTTATGGATCGACACAAAAATGTGCACTTTTCCTTAAATGAGAATAACTTTAACGACGACCCGGGTTTCGATGTACGAAGTTCCTCGTAATGATACAGTATATTGAAGCATCGTAATGAAAGTTGTTCTAAATTCCGGAAAATTTCTCGTATTGGTATCCATTCGTAATACTCAAGATCTACGCAGCATCGCCTGAAAAATCAATGTCTCTTTTTTTAATATTCTCAGAGTTTTCATTATTCATTTCTCTCTTTCTCGTATTGAATATCTTCAGCGACGATTCTCTTTGTTCAATTGATTCTTCTATGCCTCCATAATGCCATTCCTTCCTCACTTATTTGCTCTAATACTCATATTGCCCAGATCTAAACGGCATGCATAATAATTATGTTTTATTGAATTGCTTCCTTTATTCCAAGTTTTTTGTTGATAGCTGTTAATATTTAATTCATCGGGTAGAATGCCTTCATTGCTTGTGCTATTCTTCACGTACAATATTTGTCATATTTCTTTCTTCTTCTGTCTTTTATTATCCTACTTCCCTTTAAGCAGGTATTATCTTCCACATGATAAAGTGCTTGCTTACAAAAATTGCCGGTGACCATCTTCTTGATTTGTTTTATGAACCATCGTTTTGGTTTTATTTACATTGATGCTCAAATTGTGCATTTAAATAGTTTTTCCCATTAAAGACAGCGATATTGTCAGGTCGCCCATCTTCTCTGCCCGAATGAGCATTGGCTATGCGATCAGCAAAGCGTGGCATATTGAATTTTCTCCATGAACTGTTGTTGATTTTCCTATATTTATTCATTGATTTTCAAAATAAAATATGAAGTATTCTTTTTCTCTCCAGTCCATAAATCCTGGCGTTATTTCATTAACGCATGAAAACGAAGGTAGAATGAACATTCGAAGCTCATTCAGGATACCTCCAGGACTAAATAGGCTGTACAGGCTCCTTATTAAGGACCTTTAACCCTCTTTATGTTGAATCATATTTTTGAAACAACTATAGTTTCCAACTTATCTAGTGCCTGGGTTTTTCATATGTTGTTGCTAAGTTTGTTCCTCAATGTTATGAACAATTGTTTTTGCTCTTTTTACTTGGCTGGATTCCATCGGGTACTTGGGAAGATTTGTTTCAGAATCTTTTCCAGATATTTTTAGTAGTTAATTTTTGCAGTTATATTTGCATCATTGCATAACGTTATCGCCTTAAGTTATGTCTATCTTAGTTATTTGTGTCACCTATTCTCCACCACCTATTGGTTTTTCATTGCCGCATATGTAATCTCTTAATGAAATTTCACCCCCCAGCACTTTTAATTCATTCGTACTAAAAGAGAGCAATATTGGTATGCGCGGCAACTGTTTACTTACCTAATAAATCGCCTCTCCTCCATGATGGAATTCTCTATGTGCAAAGGCCATAAGTTTTTATTTCAATCACGATCGTAAGAGAATTTCATGAATATAACTTTATATTATGAACGTTTATGGAAGTCATGACTCTAATGTACTTGAATTTACCTGCAGGCTTCGTATTACTCTATTCATTATCAAGGAACGTGTTTTTTTTGTTCTTTCAGAGTATGTTTTGAAATATATATCTTATTACCTCTCTGATGATTGTAGACTTACAGCTCTATAATATTGTATTTATTCTTTCGTTAATCTTATGAATTTAATGAGATTTGTTGCTTTTGTGAGACCTCTCCAAAGTAGATGGACGAGTTTGAAAGGTTTTCACATCTACCGTTGTATTTATCAAATTTTAATTTTAAAATACTCCTACCTCACCCCATGTTCTTTCATGCCAACGATGACAAACAATTTTTGAACTGCAATTGCCCATTTTCAAGGTTGTTATTTTCGTTGCAGAAAGGTGACTTATATTGCTTCGTTCTCATGAAAGATATGATAATCTCACGGTTCATTGCTGTGTTTATTATTAGAAATATATATCTCAAATTATACACAAGGTAAACAATATTCGGCGATAAATAAGTAATGTAAATTGAAATAAATATTCTTTTCCGAGTTATTTGGTGATAATTCATTTTATTCGAGAGGAACCTACTCAGCCATTGGTCGTGCAGCGAGAGATGGGCATTTTTCTACACCCTCCATGCAATGGTACCGTTACTAGTTTTTGCAGATGTTTTTCACCAGAAACATGCTTGCGGCGAGGAGTTTATTTATGGAATTTATTCGTTAGCGTATACTTTTCATATTTAATCAGGTGTGTTAGGTCAATGTGTCGCTGATATCTTTGAATTTTTTTTACAACTAACGATGGTGTTATTTATTCTGTTAGCTCATTTTCTCACTTGGATTGGAAATATAAGATATCTGCTCAGTGAGTTTCATAGTTTCATTCTTTTCCGAAGTGCATCTCCATATTTTCCTGCAAGTCGCCCGAGGGTGGCATTCGAAGAGGTTTCTAGGACGCCAGCTCAATGAAAAATCGCATTAATACTTCATAATGCAGCGTATCTTTTATTTTTTCCCGTGAGTTCGCAAGAAATCCATTAAGGGCCCGCCGTAGTATGATTTGTGGTGACTACGGCTTATACCACTGTCTTCCTTCGGCGTATCAGCATCGCCGACGGCAAGCGGATTTCTCTGCTGGGCTCTATCCCGTGCCCACATTTTAACCGACCGATTTGTCTTTGCCAGTGAAGTGTAAAGCAATGACGTTAAGCATTTAGATTTAGGGGCCACAAAATGTCATGTTATGGTGGCATTAGGCCTTTTGCGCTCTCTTACTATTCGGTTGCACACTTGAATGAGGATTTTAGACATGAATGCTGGTGATGAATATCCTAATACACACTACCAGAATCATTAATGCCATATTCATACATTATCGGTCGTAAAAATGGCGAACAGAATGAATGACGCATTATTCTTGCAGTGAGCCGTATGCTCGCTTCAAGATATCTTTCTCCAACCGCTACAAGGCATGAAAGTTAGTGTGGCGTTTTTATAATTTCATTTGGCCGTTTAAAACTATGTGGCGATATTGGTACTGGATTATTAATACTAATAAAATATCTAAATACTAAAATGTTTTTTGGATGTGGAAATCCCGTAGATGTTATTGTAGAGAGTGCACATACTTAGAGTAATAATTATAGCCACTCAAAGGACGTGCATGTATTGTCGGTTTTACTCAGCCCAAAAAATCGTTTTATTGACAATTTTTTTGTGAGTTCTCAAGAAAGTATGCTAGTATCCTGCCTCATGGTCGTGGTGTAATCAGCCATAATCATTATTGGCTTGAAGTTGCCTCATTAACTGTTTCCTCGCTCTCAATCTCTCAGAACATCAACTCTTATCTTGAAGTTGACTTATTTTTTTCGGCATTCGCGATACGCCAATGCTTGCGACCCCTCCCCCACCCCATACCCATCCAAGGTGACCCTTATTTTCACGTTCAATACGTCGAGAAAAGAAAAGAAAGAGAAAAACAATCGGAGCGAGCCTTATCCTCGCCTCTCATCAGTTAAGGAAGGAAGAGATTCATTTTTTATACGAGAGGAGGGGGGGAGGGTTCCTTTCGTGCCCCCCCCACCCCCTCATTTCTCTTTCCTCCCTCATGTCCCGCATTACGGCCCCGTCACGTGACTAGAATCCGATGTGCAACCCCGCTCTCCTCTCTGTGCATATCCTTCCGCGGTCTCCGAGTCCACAGGGGTCGTCCCCTTCGCGTGCCGCTTGTCAACTCAAAGGGTAGCCGTGGAATGATGGGGTCGGTCGGGGGCTCGGCGTGTGGGTAAGGGTCGCGGGGGCGGGGCATGATAAAAGGGAAGGGTTTCGTTAAAGGGACAAGGGAGCGTGGGGGAGGACTGGTGGAGATTCAGTGGTCTCACGCGAGTGGTGCAGTGTCGTCATATCTCAGCACGAGATCTCAGGGTGGGGCATTGTCGTGGGGTAGTTCGGGAGGGTATCCGCCCTTTTTTCTCCTTCATAGCTTCCTCCACATTCTGGGAATGTGAATTTTACCCCTCACACCTCCCCCGCCCCAGGTTTTCGAAGGAGGCCGCCGAGTCTGGTCGCGTGAACGACGCGAAAGGGCCCTCCTCCCACTACCCCCCCCCCCACCCGCACGATGTATTCGCCAGATTAAAGGACTTTTTAAGAATCCAGCGTCATCATCGTTGACTTATGAGTCAGGGATTGGGGGTGGAGAGCGACCATTCTTCTCTTCCCCTATCTCCAGGAAGGATTCGATGGCATCCTTCCGCCTCTCCGCTTTGACGTCGCATTCTTCTTTACGTGCTTCAGTCAGCGGCCTTTGACTTTGTTTATTTTTGTCGTCCATTAACGATTTGTTTCCGATGGGGCGGGGAAAGATTAGATGGCACATCTATCTCATAAAACCATCCTCGAAATTTTACTCAGTTGAACCTTGCCTGTGGTAGTCATTCGTGTTAATGGATTTAAAGGAGAACGGATGGGGAGCGCTACAAAAAGGTGATATCAATCAGGAGAATTATTGGGGATTAATTACTGCTAGAACGATAAGTGTTTTTTTAGTACAGCTCTTATGTACGCATTCCATCTTGAGATAAGGATTAATTTTATACTACTCTGGAATCCTAATTTTGAAGTTGTCTAATAAAAGTACTTTACGTTTTCTGCTAATTTGGTTGAAGTAAAATATTTTATACCTATTATTTGCGTCACCTGTATATATTGAGTAGGACTTGGTAGAATAATTAGGATGATTAATAATTTATTTTAATTTAAATATTTTGTGGTAATATTGGAAGCAAGTACATCTACATCTACATAATACCCCGCGAGCAGCCGCATAGGTGTGTGGCAGGGCCTGTTAGGTCACCAGCCGTGTAAAGGTGTAAGTTTTTTGGAGATGAAATGGTGACATGTATTATAGGAGTGCATTTATTGGAGCTCAATTTTTATTGTGGTCGCTTATTGTTCGTGGACGAATTGTTTTTCTGCGAAGGAATTGTTCGCGGAAAGAACGAGTTTTTGTACTTATCTGTTCGGCAGTGTATCTCTCTTATTTTATCGCATCTGTCAGACCGAGAGTTGTAGTGAGGAGTCATTATAATGTTCTCAATGTCGCTCTGAAAAATATCAGTTCTGAATTTATCAAGCAACCTAAGCCTAGCGTGTAGCCTCCGAGTCTCGAGGGGCTCCCGCTTTAATCCCTCTAAAAGTTGTGAGACACTATATGTACACCCGTAGCAGTTTTTTTTACGAAGCGCGCTGCTTTCTTTTGTATTTCATTATTTTTTTTGGTTAAATCTTTATGAACAGGGTCCCAAATGCTCGCGGCGTATTCGAGGTGTGGCCTTAACAGAGCGAAGTAGCATATCTCTTTGACTTTTTCATCCGAGGACCTTCCTATTATCCGTTTCACTAAACCTAGTTTCTTTAATGTTGCGCCATATATGTTCTATATGTGTAATCCCCACGATATGTCAGAAGTTAGGTCATTAATATAAATAATGATTAAAAGAGGGCTGATCACACTTCTTTGAGGAACACCGGATGTGACTTCGACCATATCAGAGCTAAAACTATCAATGACTACTTTTTGTTTTCGATCACTGAGAAAGTCACTTATCCAATTCACTATTTTTCTATTAACTCCGCATGATTGCAATTTAAATATGAGTTTTTTGTGAGGAACCTTGTCGAATGCCTTCTTGAAAACAAGGAAATCTCGTCGATTTGCTTAATCAATTCACCTGATTTTAGGATATCATGAAGGAAGAGCGCAAGCTGAGTTTCGCAAGACCTGCTCTTATGGAAGCCGTGCTAACTGCTATGTAAGAAGTTACGATTATCCAGGAATGTCATAATATTACCAACGACAATGTGTTGGAGGATCTTGCATAAAAGTGATGTTAGCGATATAGGCCTATAATTTCCTGGGTCACTTATATTTTCTTTTTTGAATATCGGAGTGACGTTGGCTATTTTCCAGTCTTGGGGCACCTTGCCTTCGGATGATGATTTGTTAAATATAATATCTAAGAATGGTGCAATATGTGGCGCTAACTCCTTCAACACGCGTGCAGGTATTCCTTCTGGACCTGAGGACTTGTTACTTTTAATCGAACGCAGTTGTTTAATTATTCCATTACGTTGAATTGTTATGTCAGCCATCGGCTCGATTAAGTCAGGAATGTCTAAATTGTGAATTGTGTCATCCTTAGTGATTACATTTTCGAAGTAGTGGTTTAATAATTTGGCTTTGTCGATACTGTTGGTGACCACTTTGCCGTTTGTATCCAGTAAAGACTACTGTCGAAGATTCGCCCTGGAGCTCTCTCGCGCAAGACCAGAATGACTTGGGGTTTTCATCTAGTAATTCACCTAGGATTTTTTCTTGAAGTTTCGTATAGTAGCGCGCATTATTTTCTTCGTTTTTGAGCGTAGAGCAACGTATATTTCTTTCGCCGCAAGATCAGTTGTTTAGTTACTTAATATAATTTTTATGGGTCATTCCACGTCAGATCAGCAGTGAGTTGACCCTTGGTGTCTCCGACTCGAACCAAAATTTTTGTGTGGGTTCCATCTGGCGCTAAATGCAAAAGTGTGGAAGCGTTTTTGGAAAACAACTTTTTTGGCTGATATAGAGACGATCGAAGTTTCGACCATTTTGCGCTTAGACCTTTTTTCTTTTTGCCATATCTCCTAAACGAAAATAGCAATAGAAACGGTTTACGTCTCATTTTGTTTGCCAAAGAATTTAAAGCAAAATTGTGTTATCATTTTTGCAAATAAACTAAATTTTCTTGAAATTGTTTAAATTTAAAATGTTTAAATTTTAATTAAAAAAATACAGACATTTTTATTTTTTAATTGTTTTATAGTTTGATACTTTAGTCTTTTGTCTTACCACAGAAACAAGTTTGGTCGTGGACAATTCATAAATAACGGAGATATTTAACTTCAAAGATTGGACTACGCCGTCGTTCGCCACGAGGGTCGGCGTTAAAATGATGTGCCGCTGTACTTTGAGAATTTATACCTTGGTCCGTGTAAATACTAGTGCAATACTTTATACACCAATTTTAAGATAATGTTATTTCTATTCCATCAAAAATTTTTATTATATAATATAACAAAAAATGGAGACACGTTACTGCAATAAGCGACACCGCACTACCTAAACTTAGCAGTTTTGTCAACTTCATGAACTTTGCAACTGAGCCGAGGAAAAACTTCGAAATGGATGATCCTTTAGTAGTTACTTTAATTTAATCGATAGTACATGTATATACCCATTACCAACGCGGCCTTTATGCCTTTCCCATGCATTTAGTTGTCTTTATATGACGACGACCGTGAGGAGGGTAAAGAGCGCATACTTTTCATACCAATCACTTCATTGAGAAAGCTTATTGTGTCAAGGAAGTTCTGATATTTGCTCATCCCTCCTCTCTTAGTTCAAATGTAAGTACTGTTTAACAGACAATTTTCATTTTTTATAATATAAGGAGGCGGAAAAAATCAATTATATAATTATGCTCCCCGTCCTGCTGTCGTCGCAAAATTTATATGTACAAGACGTTCACTAATTTTCACTGGCAAAAGTATAATTCCACGAAGTTTAAAAATTTTAGAGTCACGTTTAGGTACAGTCTAGTGAGCATCTCTCCTTACTGGAAAATTACTGAAAAAAAACATCTAATTTGATTTTAAATTTCATCCCGAGCTCAATTGCATCACCACATCAGTGAATAACTCATCATAACAGTACATGTTATAAGGACATGACAAATTTCGAATGAAGGTCGCAGGCTATGTCACAACTAGGGGATGAGTGTTTATCGCGATCTGGGGAAGTCGCCAAGTTGATGAAATTATTATTGCGAAGAAAAAGAAAACATTTCGGGCTTGTCAGGAGGGTGTCTACATCTACATTCTATCCTGTGAGCCACCGCGGTGCGCTTCGGGGGCGCGAGAGCAGGGGGGGGGGGTGTTAGAACATCAGCCATTAAAGGAAAAAGGATGAAGGTAAATTGAATGCTCATGGAGTGAATTGATTCCACGCTCTCTTTTTGTGATCGTTGATGCCGGTGCTTGAAAAGAAGGAATTTTTGTATCTGTTTGGCAGTGTATCTTATTTAGTCGCTTCTGCCAGTGCTAGAGATATAGTGCGGGGTCATAAAAATATCCTTTTTGTCACCCTGATACTCGCCAGATCTGCATTTTTCAAGCAGCTTATCTAAGCCTCGCATGTAGCCTTCGAGACTTTCGCGACTCCCTACACATTCCTTCTATTAGCTGTGTTAATCATTCTGTTCGATCATTGCTGTATTTAACTTAGCGTGCGGTTTTATTTGTATTTCCTTTTTCTATTGAATTAAGTATTTCCGTGCATGGTTTAAGTATTTCGTTTTACTGCCACCTCAAGCTGATTGATGATCTCAAATTAACTTGGCCGAATTGTTTTAGTGGTCATGGTCAATGAGACATGAGTTTCCAACGATAAATCGCAACGGTGGTAATCAGGTGATTAATGATCAATTTTCATCTGCTTTTCATCATTTAATATTTCATTTGGTGTATCCTTATCCCAACGTGAAATTTTTCTAAATGATAGGACGTTCTTTTGAAATGTTTATTTTTTCACTTGAAAGAAAAACTGGGAATTCCCCCGAAGCGTTTATAGTGTCCTGAATAAAGTTTAGTAGTTTTTATGGATATAATCTACAAAAAAATTCGATTCTCTCGTAATCTTTTCGTCAGAAGTGTGGCGGTACTAAAACTACCTATTACTGGAGCACCTACTTGAGCTTTTGATTTTGTTGCATCTCCCATTAAACCGATCTCCCAAGTTCAAATGGCTGCAATCAATTAGAAATCGGAGGAGAGCACTGGAAAAGTTCGAAATAGTCGAAGCTACACGGTATTTAGTTACAAAAACAGTATGAGTGTAGATGCAGATTGAGGATAAGGAAGTAGTGATGATTGCCGACGATGGTTTGGACCAACCTAAAAAAAATTAGCCTGCCCTGTTTGCGCTAGAAAATCTGATTGTTATCGTTGAGAATACGTTTCGAATGAGAGTTATGTATATGGCCTTAACATGAAGTTCCTGTTCGCAAATTAACCGCTGTTTTCCTTCGGTAGAGTAACACAATACCTCAGGGTCATGTCAACGGACGCGCCCGGCAGATGGCTCTCATGAAGAGGTTGCGTTGCTGATAGTGACGCGAGCAAGGTGTCAGAGGAAGATGAATAGTGGCAATGTGGTGCTTATCTGTGGAACACAGCTGCCGGAGAGAATGGAAAACAGACGTATTTCTTTCGAGTTTTGTGACTGGAGGAAGAAACAACAATGGACGACAGGGACCCTAATGCACGGTGCGGTGAGACCATAATCGTGCATAAATGAGAAAAGAAGTCGCTCTTCAATATTTTCTTTTCTTCGTTGTTATTTCTGTTGGTTCATCGATGACTACATGTTTATCTTCAGTTAACTTATTCACGTAAATAAATCCTGTAGGCTATCGCCCTTTTCCTACGTATCTATACCCTGTGCGTACTATTTTGAATCCCAAAATGTGGCAATTTCCTCTCTTCTTTCTGGAGAGGAGTTCTATAAAATTCGAAGTTAGCTGTAAATAAGCGAATTTACCGGGCGAATGAGCTATTGTGAACGAAAAGTGGCCTATCTAGAGGGCATTGGGTGCCAACCTTGAGCACACAATTCCTAGGAAATCTTTGAAGATGCCGTGCTAGACAAATGGCTGTGGCTCGCTAACAGGCAGTCTGTAACCTGTAGGAAGGGTCAGCTGCCATCTTTCGTATGAGTGAAGGTGGGGATCGCGTAGGTCGGTACAGCAACATTCATTACTTTGCAGGTGCTGCAAGGCAGTTGTTTACATAACCATCTGTAGTATTGTTAGGGGTTTGGCAACGGTAGACCTCCACGTTAGTTTTCCAAGGAGAAATAGCTCTTCAACTTTTTCCTCTTCATGCGTTTCAAAATAATAGGCACCGGAACTTTGAATGTTGAGACGATAAAAAAAATGGGATTATCTCTGGTAAAGTATTCCGGTGGTCAACTAGTCTCATATTCTGCCTGGACCTCCGAGCGGAAACTACGCAAGATATTACATAATTTAAGAACAATAAGCAGAATTTTAGTATAGGCATCTGAAGATTTAATTGCTTCGAAAAACGGATAGAAAACCTTTAAATTACCCAAAAGGAACTGATGGAGCTGCAGCTATTAGATTATCCTCTCTGAACTTATGAAGGAGAACGCTGTTGGAGAAATGTTTAGGAAAAGTAGCGGTACCTATGCGAGTAACACCTATCTTAAATACAGTGAACATATTACTTATGGTTAGGTTAGAAACAAAATGGAAACATAATAATGGATTAAGTATACATGTTCATGCCAGTTTACGAAGATGAGGATGTGAAAGAAGTGCGACGGAATGGAAGAAGTTATTACGTAGGGGATGAAAACCGGATTACTCTTGGTACCTAACATGCGACAAAAGGAGGACAAGAAGGTGAAATATGGGATGTTTGGTTTAAGGAAACGAAACATTAGAGGAAAGATAGTCATTGAGTTCTGTGTACAAAATGGTTAAATTCTCCCAGTGTTTATACTCACCCTCAAGGAAGATATTAAAGAGGACTTATGTAGGCCTAAATTTAAAAAAAAACTAAAAAAAAAAAAATGAACGGAAAATCGGGGGCATTCGGAAAGACCAAAGGAAACAGCATAGACTCGAAATGTGATGCAGAAAGCTTAAGGTGATTGGAACGATACATAATCAATTGAAAAGAGATGACTAGAGATCGAAAATGGACTTGAAACACCCCTTAGTGTTCCCACAGATTCCACGAAGCCTTGTGGAATCGTCAAGTTAAAGTGTTTCATTTCAAGTATTGACAGGTTCCATCAAGTTACCTGAGACCACGAGTTAAGGCAACAAAGTAGTTTTTAGTGCAGGAGAAAGTGGGAAAGAGAAAAACAGGAAATCGGAAGCCATGGATCGCTTTGGAAGTGTTGGGCTTGATAGATGAAAGGTGAAAATACATAAATTCGATAACAAAGGAGGTGCAGCTAAACTTTGTAAAGAGATGGATGGCCATCTGTCCCATGGAATAGTTACAGCTGCTTTCAGAACTGTTAGGAATTACCTTAACGCCAAAGCAAATTTGATATCATTTGGAGTCCTGAAAATGAAATACTCATTGAAAATTATGATAATTCAAGGAAAAGGTCAGCCGACCTGGAGAAACTTTACTGCGGAGATGAATTGGTTAAATGGATACTAGACGATGAAGGTCCTGTGGTCAGACATGAAAAAGGATCTTGGAGGAGGAGAAGGAGGAAGAAAGAAGATGAGAGTATTGGAGTTGGTGGTCTGCTATTAATTTGGTTAAGAGTCTGCAATGTAGGACTGCATAAAAGAATACTAAAGCCCCTAGAACTGAATTTCTTTTATAGAAACAGTGGGTGTATTCCAATAGAAATTAAAAAGAATATAATCATCTCGATCCCAAAGGAGAAAATAGTCGAAAGTTGCGAAGGTTTCAGAACAATTAGCCTTACCGCTATTTCTCTTTAGAAGCAGAGAACTAATCACAGAGAAGATAATTCAGAAGTACCAGCCTGTATTTAAGTCATCATGATACGGTGTACGGGATCAGATACGCTTTGATGATGACTTAGCAAATGGCGTTGAAGAAAGGTCTGATGAGATTGCTGGACACTATGGATAAAACTGAGATATGTATTGTAATAATAAAGTAGTTTCAATTATTAAGTTATTTAACATTTTAAATATTAAAACGGGGATTTTTTAATATCTAACCCCAAGCATAAATACAAAATAAACAATCCCATCAATGGGGAACGGCGAAGGAGACGGCGGGGATAAACAAGACGAGAGAGAGAGAGGAGAGTGGTGAGGGTTTTTGGGTGTGGAGAGCGAAAGGTGGTGTTACAGTATCATCATCTTTAAGTTCCGAAATAAATTTATCAAACTTTTCTAGTTTGGTTATTGGAGAATATATTTCGGTGGACATTAACGTAGTGTTGCAACATCTGGAAGAACAATTTTATTAAAACCAAGGCTATGGTTTGCGAAAGAAATCAATTAGGAAGAATGACCATCATATTTGGGATCTCCGGCGATAGAGGAAGCCAGAATGAAATTTTGAGCAGAGTAGCCTAGAAGTAGATGAGTTATTCCGCAGTAGATGCTCACAGCAACTACCATAAGCGTGGAAATGAGGAAGCACTTAATGCAAACAATTATTTGGAACATGATCCTATGTGGTAGTGACGCGTGGAAAATTGCAGCTGCATAGCAAATATTTTGGCTAAATGACAGGTAAATTTGGCAGTTCCGTTAAAATTAAAGCTTGTTTCATCAAATTATTTTGGACAGTTCCATTAAATTGTGAAAATGAGCTTTCTGGGCCCCAGCCGATTTGTTTGACCATATTTTACAAATTTCAATTGACAGATCTGAACAAAAGTATGAAATATTTTGAATCATACTTCAGTATTCCGATTGATGCAGGAGATACCCCCAATTTTCACTAGGGTATTCCTCCAAGGTCCTCGCCCCGTTTGTCCTTGTTGAAGTGAATTAGCATCTAATTTTACGTATGGTAGAGGAGAGTAGGAGTTGCTAACGACTATTTTTTGATACAAATGACCTGTGTCATGAATTGAGAAATGTCTAAGTTTTTTAAAGCATATTTGGATTGTTTAATAAAGGTTTCTTAAACCACGCAACACTGATAATGTCTCCAATCCGTCTCTAGATGTTCCTACCTGCAGATGAATGTGTCTGCTGGGATTAGTTTTACGGTTTTATTTGTCAATGTCTGGGAATAGGAGTGTTCGGAAGCCACCGCAGTCTAAAAATGAGCGGAAGGCTGTCGGTTGAGAGAGCGAGAGTTTGGTCAATTTGGTTGCCAAGGTGACGCCCGACTTCTGCCGTTCGTTTTCTCTGGTGGATGTTGGCAGGCCTCGAATGTGAGCAGTCGGCTTAACGAGGAACAGATATTTTGTTGCGAAGTATTGAATGTATCTAGGTATTGTCCTCTTATCTAGTCAAGTTAATTCATCTTATTGTTAAGTGCAAATGTATTCTCATCTCTATTTATTTTTAATTTTTAAACGTATTTTCCTATGTATTTGTGCATGAGTTTTGAGTTAAAGACCGTCAATAATACTGCATTATTATTTATACATATTAATTGTGATTAGTTTCGTTAACTTTTGTCTTGGGCATTAGTTGTTTCATACTTACTGCTAGCGTTTGCCATCGGTTGTATTTTTTCTTATGTTGGTCGTGGCCTGACTTATGTCCAGTAATTGTGCATCAATCACTTATTTTTATTAAGCTTTACGAGTGGTTAAAAATGGTTTTGAACCATAATAATTTTTTTATTTGAAAATGATTAGATTTGGGAATTATATTTGATATGCACGTTAAACGTCCGCGCTCTTCTCTTCAGTTTATCGCAAATTCCTAATTTATCGCCTTCATCTGGGAGATAATGTGAAATGGACCATGACATATTCCTGTATTATCTCTGCCGACTTGGCACTGAGCCCTAACATTGTCGCAATGCTGTCCAAAGCAAGCATTTGGGTTGTGTTGGGTTGGGTCGGGTTGTGGCTTGGGTAATTGACTCTTGTCTGTCTTTTAACTGCTTAAGGTCGTCTCCCGTTATTTCCTCCAAGAACGCATCAAATCTTTGTTTTTTAAATTTTTAACGTAGCTGAGGGATATTTGTCTTTCAATTCATTAAGTATTTTATTTTCATATACATGATAATTGTGAAACTATTTATTCCATGAACTGGGTTGAGGCCTGCACAGTTGTTGAGGTTTTTTTAGTCCTCCTGTATTTACTTTTATTTTTTTTTCAGTGGAAGCTTTACTGAAGAAACTTCTTCTATCAACTAACTATTTCATATTGTAATGTAAGCTCTATAACAAGCATGAGTTCAAAAAAATTAAAATTTGTATTTATTTTATTTGTATAATTTTTAATCACCTATACCCTCGAAGTGGAGTGAAGATAATACTCCAACGGTTTTCGTTGCAAAATCGTAGACATTGGCTTTTATTTCCACTTCGCGCCATTAGTTTCATGCACGAACACATTCAAATTTTGTGCACTGGCGAAACTTCTTACTTGGCCTTTGTACTGAATAAATTCTTCAAAGCTTAGCGTTGCCCTCTTCTCAACACCATTGCGATCTGCATCGAATCTTCTGGTGGCGATCGCCTAGATAGCCTCCTCAATGTTTTCTGGAGGATAATCCTTAATCCTCCGGGCATGGGCTTGATTTGAGTATTTTGATTACTCTAACTCTTATTCCTTGGGCCATTATATCCGAGTCGATATTTAGCTGCACCAACATATCCCCTCCATCTGGCTCGGTCCATAGCATCTTCTTCCGTAGCTCCAACCTTTTCTAAATCGTCGTGGTCTTCTCCGGGGTCGTCTTCCTTCTGGATTTCTTTTCACAACTTCCTTCGGCACTCATCCTTCCTCATTTATTAATGTGTGTCCAGCCCATCTTATTCTTATGCACTTTTCTCACGATATCGGTGTTCTTATGTGTGTCTCTGATTTTATTATTATACTTGCTCCTCCATCTACCTTGTTCGTGTCTGGGCCCTTTGGTCTTTCTTAATGTCTTGTTTTCAAACCACCAACTTTTTCTCCTTCTTATTCAGTGTCCATGTCTCGGATCCATAGAGCAGTACTGGGACAATTATTGTTTTGTACAATCAAATTTTAGTTTTTTACTACAGGGATTTCGAGGAAAGGAGGAGTCCGTGGCATGTATGTAAGCATACATTTGCTACATTTTATCTGTTTTGTATCTTTGGTTTTCTCTATTGTCATTTGAGATAATAACGCCTAAGTATTTTAAATAGTCTATTTTTCATGCTCATGCCCCTCTATTTATAGTGGACCTATATTTTCCTTTGGAATTCTTGTGAAATGCATGTACTTAGTTTTTGTGTCCCTTATCTTTAATCATATTTTTTTTGTTTCTTCCATGAATATTTTTGTTAGCCTTGTCACTTCTTCTAAACTTTTTGCGAATATGTCATCTATGTTGCTATGTCATCTGTGAAGGCTAAAATGTTTATTTTGTCTCCAATTCTGTTTCTAAGGTCCATCTCTGCAACTTTTTCTAGTGATTCTTCTTCCGCAATGTTGAATAGGATTGGGGAGAGCCCGTCTCCCAGCCTAACCCGAAAATTTATTTCAAATGACTCAGAACTGCTGCCACTAACCCGTACTGAGCCCTTTGATTCTGTTACGCTCATTTTAGCTAGGTTTAACAAATTTTCTTTTGATTGGAGAGTAGAAAATACCGTGAGAATCCGGCTAGATATGCCGATTTTAAGTCCTTTTGAGTGGAAGAAGATGCTATGGACCGAGCCAGATGGAGGGGATATGTTGGTGCAGCTAAATATCGACTCGGATATAATGGCCCAAGGAATAAGAGTTAGAGTAATCAAAATACTCAAATCAATGCGAAATAGATTGAAATATCGATTTGAATCGGTTCATATAAATTTGAAATCTCTGACTGGCAGAGAAAGCGGGCCGAGTTAGCCCGCTTCTCATATCGATCCCACTGGTCCGTTGCGTTTACCATACTGAGCTGAATAGGCCAAATCGATCTGAGTTCGATTGGTATATGTAGTGGCAGTCTCTTCTACGTGTGAGGAATGTGTTCTGAAAGTTTGGCCGTACATTTTTGTTACAACCTGTATTAAAATGCGTACT
Organism: Ceriagrion tenellum; assembly: GCA_963169105.1. Classification (NCBI taxonomy): domain Eukaryota; kingdom Metazoa; phylum Arthropoda; class Insecta; order Odonata; family Coenagrionidae; genus Ceriagrion; species Ceriagrion tenellum. Next base: position 144,683,763 of record OY720633.1, on the reverse strand, counting down.
TTAGAGCAAACGTGATATTGCGTTTATGAATATTATTATATCTTCTGAGAATATTTTTGGACAAATATTTAAGGCTTCAAACATATATTTAATGAATAGCTTCTTATCCTGAATACTTTCCGCTAGATTCATAGACTTTCGGGCTGTTTTATTTCTTAACATAGAGACTCATTTTGCTCCTTCACTAGTAGGAAATTTTGCATAAGTGACTCGTCAAAGTCAAGTACGAGAAGAATTGTCATTCCTTCTCTTTTTAAATTTTTTCTTATTTGAGAAGCTAATTTGTTGCTTTCACACGCATGTGATTTTTTTAATAACTCATCTAGTGCTCTAAATTATTAGCTAAATAAGAAATATTTGGAAGCATTTGTGCTACATTCCATATTACTCTCTCTTTGCAAATTAATCAAGTTAAAGGATTGATTTTTTTGATACATTACCGGGCAAACGAGTCTTGTGCCTTGATGTTGCGCCAAAGTCGAGATAGTCAATTAGGTCGAGGTAATGTGCTATATCCTATAGTTTGAGTTGCACTTTTCATGCCCAGAATACCATCTGCATACTCTTATGCCTGGTGATAATTTCAAGAAGAGTTTTATAGTATTTTAAGGTACTGTAGAACATTTATAGAATGTATTTATTTATTTTCCAGTGACTTTATCACAGATTACTAAGCGTTTTATTCCTTCAAGATTTCAACCTGTGCCCCTCAAAGTCCATTTTACAAAACATCAACTTTATGCATAACTATCTCCTTTGTACATCGGCCTGAATATATTTAAGACAATAATATTAAATCACATGCCATTTATTGAGCCAAATCGACTAATCGGGGTAGGGCCTATACCCATAGTAAAGTCATATTTTATTGCAAGTTTTATGAACCGGTTGCTCCAAACTCTCCGTCAATATGCATTTTGAGGGTGACCTTTTGTTTATTGGATAGCAAAGTCATATATTTTTCGTAACTCAACTCAAGTTGAGGAATCTGGGGTAAAATATTAGCCTCTGCTAACGGAACTAGGCGTAATGCTATGGTTGTCCGCAAATGTAAGAACATCAATGAAAAACTCGTTGGTTCGATTAATGTTAAATTATGTAGCCCTTAACCCTGGATAGTTTTGGTCTTTATCTATGCATATTATCACATATACACATGCTATACATAGTTATTATTTACTTCTTATTTAGCTTCCACCACTTTAATGAAGTATTTTTTTGTTGAATAAAATTCATATGTGCATTTAAATACGCTCTTCTGTAATCCTCCCTTAAAATGTAGGCTGTGGTGTCCTTAGTTATCCGTTATACCCTTATATTATACGACTCTTCCTTTATCATCACCCGTTAGACAGTTTTCCCTACATTTCAAAGTTAAAATTGGTATTATAATTTCTATATTTATTATCCTGAAAAGGGAAAAAAGCGAGGGAAGACGTGTGATTAAACAAATGGAATCAGTAGAAAACATCTATTTGTCCTGAAAACAGGTTTATAAAGAGCTGCCAAGGTAAAATTAAAATAAGGCATTTTCTCGAAGTGTTAACATAAAGGCAAAGGTGTATGAGGGAAAATAGAGGCGATCAGATAGTTTTCGAGTCTTGTTGAGGAAATTATTGGGAGGAAGAAAACAATTGAAATTTAGGATGCCTTGAAGGTTTGTTCAAGAAAGGAACAGGAGGCGTGCAGAAGAAAATCCAAGACTGATGGTAAGGTTAAAAGACTGAAGGTAGATGGTATGGTCTACGATTAGGCAGGGACTAACAAAAAACTGTTAAATTAAATTGTTTCAACTAAAGGTTTAAATTAATGTCTCGTGTATCCACCCGTTGTCATCCCCTATTCCTCATTCCATAATTTCATTCTTACCTGTCGTTTGTTTATTTTTTTTACGGATACCGCTCTGCTTTCCCATGTTTTTTCTCGCAAATCAATTCTACCCATCTTGGCTTTATTCTTTTCTCACCCTTTCATAAGTGTTGCTGCCATATTCTTTGTCTCATATACTCTCTGACTTATCGTTATAAACAAAAAGTGTCGTTTGTCGTGACATATTTTTAGCTTAGGCCATCGGTTTGGCAACCTAGGTAGCATCTTTGTCGCGCGGGCAACCTAACTCCACGGCGGTTCCCCCTTTTTTTACCTCGACGGTGGTGCAACGAACATGCTTCAAATCATACATTTTAACTTATATTACTTCTCCTTCATTTAGTTATACAGTTACTTTTGCTTACTTTTGACATTTGGGAACAACATTCAGATGTAACCATTCTTACACCCGTGAAGAATGTTATAATGACCTGGCCATTCATGGGACTGTGGTAAAATGCTGTGTCTTAGGAATGCTCTGGTTGTGGATAGTGTTATATATATATATATTCAAAAACTCTTCTTTAGCGATTTAAAAAATAATATTTCATCAACCTGCATTACGTACCTCGTGGCTCTGGATTTTTATCTACCGTAGTATTTCGCTGGATCCACTTCGAGAAATAAATATCCAATCAATAAGTGCCATCTGTATCTCAAGGTTATTTAACGATCGTAATGCTAATACTATAATGTTGACTACTACGATCCTAATGCTAATGTAACCAAGAGACGCAGGAAGTTGTACTTTCCATAGTAATGTATATTAGTCTAATTTCCAATCATTGCATAAACAAATGATGCGGTACGAAGTCACTCGCATTGGTGCATACACACCAGGGTTGAAATTCGCCATGAAAAAAATCATTTGACTTGACCGGGATTCGAACCCAACTGTAACTTGCTAACACACCTGACCGGCAATTGAGAGATCCGGGTTCGAATCCCGGTCAAGTCAAATGATTTTTTCATGGCGAATTTCAACCCTGGTGTATATTAGTCTAATTAAAATCTGGTGTATTAATCTGATTCAAATTGAATAATAAATTTTAAAGGGAAACATTACTCTTGGTTGAATTGTTTTTCAAGATTGAGTATAAAAAAGTTCAAGTGTAGTAGAGATCTATGTGAAGTCCTATTTTGAGATTTAATTTGTCGACAATTTTGTGTGCGAAAAATTTTCGTGGGTTGTGTATAAATACCAAAATACTCTACCACGTTGGTTTTTCCAGGAAATTGGGGATGGTCGTGTAATCACCTAAACTGTTCAGCGTAAAGTTTATGGAACAAGCTACTCTTAAAAATCGTCATCCGAATCCATAAGTGACGAGGTCGTCTCAATTCAATTTCTTCTACTCCACGAATAATTTGTATTTTTGGTTGTTATATTCATTCACAGCGACCCCTAGTCTCTTTGGATATAGCCGAAGAGAAGAACATTTAGACATGAATGTAGAAATCTTGAATTCGCCATAAGTTTGTATTGTTTGTAAGATAAGATTTAACTTCTCAGTAGCTTAAGATGATACTGGCGGTGGAGGTGGTCTCTGACAGTGTTCGTTGATGAATATGAATTTATCATTATAGATCATCGTTATAGATAAATATGTTTTAGTGACCAACTAGCAAGGAAGGCATCCGTATAAATAAAATGAATAGACTGAATTTATTCGATGCTCTGGGTACATATCCCTAAAAGCAACAAAAGTATGATGTACGAGAAATTTTGATTTGATATTAAATAAATGCAAAATGAATACCTAATTCAAAATTTGCATAAAAACAGACATATTAATTACATGCTCATAAAATAACGGTAACATTGAAGTAAAAATAAATAACTTAAATAAATGAAGTAGTAATCCGGAAATTACAGCTTTTGAAATCGCAATGGTATTCGCATATCCATCTAAATATTGAATTACACTTGTGTTATGATGGCATAAGTTTCAGGGGGTGGAAAGGAATGAAACGACGCCGTAGTCGCTGTTTTACGGAGTTGAGAGAGCGGGTAGGTGGGGAGGTGGAGAAGAAGGGTTGTTTCTGTGGGGTTGGTATGATTGGAAGGGGTTAAGGGTTGGAAGAACGGGATCGGAGGCCTGCCCGGAAAGTCAATGTGGACTCGATGCACATGCAAAGATGTGGGTGGGATACGACCTCCGTGATGAAAGCCATTTGCCGATTCGGTTGGCTTTATGTTTATCCAAGACATTTTCTTCCATTCCAGCGTGCATTAAATGTGAGGTTTGGGTGAGGGGTAGAGGGGTGGGGGGGTTGGATGTGGATGGGGTGGGAACTAATGCGAGGATAAGGGATAGGATTTGGCCTTTGGGAGGAGTGGGGGTTGGGAAGGAAAGGGATTGGGGCGGGAGCTGAGTAAAATGGCGGAAGATAATCTACGAAGTTTTTGCGATCTTACGAAATATAGGAATGGACTCGAGCGAAGGTCACCGAAAATAATCATAGAGAAACTAAATCAACCAAAATAACTTAAGGGGAACTATCAAGAAATCATTATGATCCTAGGAGAGAAGTTTTCATTTTCTTTTTGAAATTCCAAAAATGCGTGAAAAAAATGAAAAAAACTGTTAAATATCATCCTGAAGGTCGGTATCTATCTCAAAGGTAATCGTGAAAGGTTGTCAGTCTAAAGTTAATCTCTGTGTTCTATAATTATATATTTAGTTATACATCTGTCAATAGGAGATGATGGTACTTAAATTAAGTATTTAGGTAACTGCTTTTATGCCACCCCTTTCAGACCACTTTATAGCTAGTAAGATAATTATACAGAGAAATGGATCTTCCTTTACTAATCCATGGCGAAGTGCGATTTTTATTCTTATTAGTTGACGAACTTCCACTGTATAACTTTTATGCCACCCCTTTCAGACCAATTTAGAGCTAGTAAGATAATTATACAGAGAAATGGATCTTCCTTTACTAATCCATGGCAAAGTGCGACTTTTATTCTCATTAGTCAATGAACTTCCACTATATAACGCCTGGATCTGTAAAACTATTCATTTACTATTCCTGCTGTCAGGGATGATTAGTTTTTTTACACGCTTGTATTTTTGTCTCTGTACGTTTTTCAATGCTGATTTCGAATGATTTTTTCACACGAAACCTCTCAAATTGATGTTGGCGCATGTTTAAGATGATAGGAAATGGGGATTTGTACTTGTTTTGATACGGTAAACCTTACCGCTATTGTTAAAGCATTCCTGAATGTATGCATCAAACGCAACGGATAGTCATTTATTTTACCGTATGCAATCATAAAGATGAATTTTTCACAGGATTTGAACTGCTACTGATAAATATTTAGAGATGTTAAAAAAACAAACCAGCATTTTCGGACGTACCACATAGTACCCCCATTTTGGGGAAAATACTCCAGTCTAGTTCAAAACACTGGTTAAGTTGAGAAATTTTCTGTTTTTATTGCGAGAAGGTCAAACATTTACTGTGATTTTGTTGTAAATTCAATGCTTACTTAAATTATATTCTGCGCAAACTGGTAGTTCTTGTCAGTGTATGCGCAATTCCTTTCGGGTCGTTAAAAAAATAAAACCATATGCGATTGTAATTTGAAGCCATTAGTTTTGAAATAAATTTGGTTTTGAAATTATAGTGTGATTACTGATGGAAACGCACACCGTCATTTCACCAGCCTTAGCATATTTTTGTTTAAGGTCTCATTTAGAGCTTATAAAATGTCGGAACTAAAACTGGATCACAGTTTAACTTGCATTACTGGATATACTATTGTATTCGAGTTTTGTCTGGGTAGATTTTTGTGATTTTTGAATTATGGTCTTTTCCTCCATCTTCATATTCCAAATTATTGTTAAGTTTAGGAAAAGGATGCAAAGCAGAGCAATTACTGTTCAGGTTATAGATTTGTTATTAATAGTACTTTTGTTTTTAAGTACAATTTTTTAACCCTTTTTCGAAGTTTTAAAAAGTTACAAAAGTATATAACGTTGAATATGTCTTAAGTTAGTTTCTAAAGATTATCACTCCATATTGACGAGAACCTTTCTTCTCAATATTTCATGAGGGGTATTCTTAAGTATACTTGACCTTGTTTTTGGAGTTGCGCCTTAATGCATTCTTCCAATGTATTAAAATAGCTTTTTTAGTTGTAGCATTACATATACCATCAAAATTTGGAGAATATATCTAGAGAGTCATTTGAGTACGATAATAATATAAAATGAAGCAACCAAGAAATTTGTGACGCATTTATCAAAAAATATCTACTTGGATGATGATGGTACCTGTAAAAAAAAGCGAAACACCTTAATTTTGTCAGTACCAAATTTTTAAAGAATCAATCGTCTCGAGGTTCGATGATCGAGATTGAGTTTTAAGTGTTGTTTAATCGGAAATTCTCGTAACGGATTCAAACCGACAGTTCTTGTAGCTATCCGAGATTCAAGAGTGATGACCTATTCAACGAACGCCATCCAAAGGTTTGGAATCCTAAACGTAAGTGAAGCTTATGGAAACAAGGGATGGATTTTAGTCCGGGAGGAAGCAGACTGGAATTCGTCGAGGCGACACGGGGAGTGGGGAGGGTGGCGGAGGTAGAGGGCGACCCCTCACCACTGCCTCCCCTCCGCCAATGGACGGGAGCTTTGGGTGGGTGGGAAGGAAGGGGAAATAAATCCATCCAAGGGGGAGAGAGATTGGGAGGGGAATGGAGGGGGGACGCCCAGGATGGGGAAGTCGGTAGGGGAGACGCGGGAAGGAGCGTGAGGGAAGAAGGTTTTCGGGCGGGTAGAAAATCTCTAGACGCACAAGGGAGACATGGGAGTGGAAGGGAGAGGAGGGAGGCATGTAGAAGTGACGTTAGAGGGGAAGTTTGGGGGTTGGGGTGCAGGAGGGGAGGAGCATGGAGTAAATATCACCAGCCCTCGCGTGACGAGGAAATTTTCAGCGAACCTATAATTCCTTTTGATTGGTTGGGCCTAGGTAGTCGCTCTCTGCAGCCCTCCCTCCCCGCCCCCCCTGCTCCCCTCTCGTTTCTTACCTCCCTTCTCCCCTCTCATTCTCCCCGCCTCCCTCATCTCACACATATTTGTCCATTTTGGGAGGAGGAGGTGGTTGAGGGGGTCTTACTTATGCTCTCCCCTTTCTCACGTCCTCCATCTCTGTCTCTGTCCTCTCCTCCAATCACTCTCCGCAACGGATATCACGCACTAGAGTTCAGGGGGAAGGGGTGGATGGCCCCAAACACACTCGCTCTTCTTCGAGTGCAATTGCCATGCGTGTGGACTTATCGGGGAAACTTGGATTTCGTTGTGCGTGTCTCTGTGTGTGTATGTGTGTGTGTGTGTGTGCTTGGCGTTTCGCGTCTGCAAGTGTATCATTGGTATGTGCGCTTTAGGAGAAGACTTTTCTGCGTTTCCACAAGTCTATGGGTGGCTATCAGTTGCCTCATCTGCCGAATAGGTCTCCGAGTTCGTTTTTAAAATACAGCTCACAGTCAGGACACAAATTTCTAATAGTCACTGTATTAATTTCCTGAAGGTATTCTGTTGGAGTAGGTTTTCTCATTAAGAATGAACGCTAGGTAAATGTTTGATATAATCAATGGAAAATGATCAAATGAATCGAAAGTCATGTAAGTATAAGGAGAATATTTTTTTCTATGGGAATATTTTGTTTTGAGGGATGGTTAAATTGTTAATATTTAAAAATCACTGTTTTCGTCCAGTAGCGTAAATTATTAGCGCATTTGAAAACTCGAGACCCGAAAAAATTCAGTGCTCTGGCCATTTTCCCTCGTAATGTCAGGAGCACCCACTCGATTAAAACGTTTTTCAAGAAATGCTTAAGTAAACCCATTCGCTGGGGTCATAAAAACTTCAGTACAGACAATATGTCATGCATCGACAAACGTTATTCTTAATACTTGATTTTTAACTTTGGAAGCATTTACTTGGAGTCTCTTCTGCAAAAATATCCTGGAAAATCTAAACACTTTTTTCTTTTTCCGAGAGCCTATAAAATGAAGAAGTTTGCGCCGTGGGAGGCAAGAGCGCAAAACCTGGTCCTCCTCTATGCCACGAATGATGATTCCCTGGTATGGCCATCGAACGACTTGCATCATGCCCATTTCAGAAGTTGGATTTTGTGTGTCTAAGTATCCCGTCAATATAGTTATTATCTCCCTCTCCGCTGAAACTGAAGTTTACTTAACCCGAAAGTTGGGGCATTAGGATGGAAATATGGGCTATATATTATGTAGTCTACTGATCATAATAAAGTATACGGCCAGGGACAAACAAAGCACATTTTTTCTGCTCAAATACGCATTGGAATGTGAGACAGGGATTCCGAATACGTCTGTGTCATTGCATCGCCGTATACCTTTAGTGATAGTGCGTTATCGGATTTCATTTGCTTCCTAAGTCAGCCAATCTTTCCATTTTCCTGTATCCCACTCATATGTGTGGTTGGCATAACTTTCTTTAATCTTTTCCTCCATTCCTCTCTGTTTTGGGCTTCACCCTCCTTCCAACCTTCTCTTAGGTCTTCTGCTTCCTTGTCCTTCCGTCTAACTTGGATCTTACTAGCCTTCTCTTCCTTGGCACCTCCAATATTTGCACTGTCTTTCCCACGTACTTACCTATTATCTTTCCGACATGCCCAAACCACCTCCTCCTACTTTCTTTTATCTTTTTAATTGCTGGTCCCAGTTAAAGTATCCAAAGTAACCCCGTAGTATATTCAGCCCTTATTCTATAGTACCTCGTGGTTCCATTAATCCACCTTAGAATTTTCATATCTGTCCTCTAAAGTTTCCTTTCCTGTTCCCTGGTGGTAGCTCAAGTCTCCGAACTGTTGGCCATTGCGGGTCTTACTACCATTTTTTACACTTTTCCTTTCATTCTGTTGCTCCCTTTCCCATGGCACAGCTCTCCACTCATAATTTTCCAATTTATCCATCTGCATTGGATCTTATAGGACATCTCAGCTTCCATGCTTCTATCGCCTAGGATTACTCTCCGGTATCTGCATCTCCTCTTCGCCCGTATGACTTCTCCTTGAAGTCCCACTGAGTCATCTTCTTGGTGATCTTTGGCCGCCGGGCTTTCGTCCTACTGATTTTCGTCCCTCTCTCTTCTAGAGACTCTCTCCATTCCTCTACTTCCTGCTGTAACTTGAGTGGCTGTTTTCACATGTGACAATGTAGTCGGCAAACATCATACTCCATGGTGTACCGCTTCGGACGCTTTTAGACATTAGATCCATAACCAGATCAAACTAGTAAAGGCTCAGTGCTGACCATTGCTAGTTCATAATTGTTTTATATAGTTCATAGTTCTAGTATACTTCTTCTCTGTTCATCTGAGATCGTTTAGTGCAATTAAACCTCCACGTTAAAGCCCTCTGTCATTCCGGCGCTACTTCTAACCTGTGCCATAGCACCCGCGTTCATCATCATAGATCATAGATCAAACTAGTAAAGGCTCAGTGCTGACCATTGCTAGTTCATAATTGTTTTATATAGTTCATAGTTCTAGTATACTTCTTCTCTGTTCATCTGAGATCGTTTAGTGCAATTCAACATCCACGTTAAAGCCCTCTGTCATTCCGGCGCTACTTCTAACCTGTGCCATAGCACCCGCGTTCATCTTTTTGACCAAACGCATTGCTTCGGTACTCCGTTTTACCTCTGATATCTCCATACTTCTTGTTTCGGTATCCTATCATACGCTTTCTCCAGATCCATAAATATCAACTGTAGCTATGAGGCCATCTCTCTAAATGTTTAAATTAACTGTCGTATAGGGAAGACTGCGTCCATCGTCCCTCTACCTGGTATAAATCCAAAGTTTTCATCCCTTATATCTGAATTCTATCTTAATCTTCTTTCAATAATACTTTCCCATAACTTCAGGGAGTGTGAAATTTATTTGATCGCCGTGTAGTTATCACTGTCCTGCAGATCTCAAATTCCTTTAATTATCAGTTCTAGTGTCTTCTTCTCCATTCATGTGGGATCTATTCCTACCCCCATAGTCTGCCCATTATATCCCCTAATATGTATCGATCACCTCCTTTTCCAAGCTCTTCCTTACTGCTATACAGAGGTCATCAGCCCCCACCACTTTGCAATTTTTCATTTCTCTTATTACAGCTTCTTCCTCCTGCCTGCTTATTTCCATTGTTACTCCCTCATATGGTATACCATCCTTCAATATTTATCTTACATTTTCTCTGTTTAGTAACCTTTGAAAGTACTCTTTCTCCCTGTACCTGAACTTATCATGGCCACATAGTACCGAGCCATCATCCACCGTCATCTGTTTGATCATGGTAAAATTTTTGCTCTCGTTATCCCTTCGTTTGCCTATTTTCGTGAACATACTTTCGACATTTTTCTTCTCAATATCCTCATACGCCTCACAAAGAGTTCTGGCCATGGCCTTGGGCTACAGCCAGCTTGGCCATTTGATTTACTACTCTGTATGCTTTCTTATCCTCCAGATAGTCTGTTCTATCCATTCTTTTCTTGTCCTCTTTCTTCTCTCTAATTTTTATTCGGATCTACTCATTCCTACACCATGCATCCTTATCTCCTGACTAAGTCAAGCTATCTTACCATATTATATTGTTTTGTATTATTATTGGTAAAACATCGAAAGGCTTTATTCTGGAGCTAAATAGGTGATATAAGTCCCGGGGATACAGGACTTTTCTTCCCTAACCCTACCTTCTTCCTAAGGTATTTTCTTTATGATCTATTACGTGCCTATGGTAATGATGTTTTTCATACGCTTGTGTCATTTCTATTGAATGTGATCAATGTTAAACCTACTCTTTTTCCGTCGATTATTGGTGTCATACTCACTCAGAGTATTCAAAGTGGAGATCACTTCTCAGCTTTGCGTCTCAAACTTACCTTTTGGCTATTGCTGCTTCGCCGTTCTATGAATTACCAATGAAGGCTAGTACGTTGATTACTCATGTAGGTATTTGGTGGATGCGTTTTATCCGGTAGGATTTATGTAGTGGAGCGGCATTTCATGGTATCTGAATCTAGAGCTTGCCTTTTGAATAAAATATTTTCAGAATAATATATAGTTAACTCAGACTTTGGAAGGAAAAATGTTTTTTTTTGCGTAATGAAATGCTCTAAAACATTATATTTTACAACTACCACCCCACTCTTCATGCAACTAAACATTAAGCCTTTCGACGCTACTTTTAAACATTTTTAAATTTATAGCTTGTGTAGTCGTAATTATAAAGGCTAGGGTCTAATTGGTATGTTACAACAGGGACGTAATAACTGTGACCCTAAGTGATGACGAAAACACTGTGCCAATTTTATCACTCATTTGTGGCGTAGTCTTTGACATTCCTTATATGCATGCTTTAAGGTTTATAGATAAATTTATTATGCGATGTAATCTATATATATAAAAACGAATGTATGTCTGTCCTGTATGCATTACTACATTATATTTTACAACTACCACCCCACTCTTCATGCAACTAAACATTAAGCCTTTCGACGCTACTTTTAAACATTTTTAAATTTATAGCGTGTGTAGTCGTAAATATAAAGGCTAGGGTCTAATTGGTATGTTACAACAGGGACGTAATAACTGTGACCCTAAGTGATGACGAAAACACTGTGCCAATTTTATCACTCATTTGTAGCGTAGTCTTTGACATTCCTTATATGCATGCTTTAAGGTTTATAGATAAATTTATAATGCGATGTAATCTATATATATATATATATAAACGAATGTATGTCTGTCCTGTATGCATTACTACACTGCTGATCCGATCGCCAAGAAACTTTACGAAGTTATTGAGTACACTCTTGCAAAGGTTTCGAAGGCTTTAGGTATAAAAATTTTTTAAATTTCGCCCCTCCCCCTCCAAGGTCCTTTAATCTTTCGAATACTTTTCGCGCAACAACGCCCGACGGGTAAGTGCATTACTACAGTTTTAATCCTATCGTGCTGAAATTTTGCCGAGTAATAGCTCAAGGCAGGAGGAAAGTTGTAGGCTACTTTAAAATGATCTCAGGGCCCATAAAGGTCCCTAAAAGGGGCCCTTAGGTGGTTCGCGGTACGTATCGGGTTTTGTGCAGTGGTTTCATTTTTTACTTTTTTAAATTATTTCCGCTCAAGATAGAGAGTTGTAATTTTTTTATTAAATGTCTGAAAGAATGAAGTTTTTAATTCTTTCAATTAATTATCCTTTTCACTTCGTAATTAACTGAAAATTGCGTTTTTAGCCGCAGAAACACTTATTTTTCTGTGAAATCAACAATACCATATTCGCTTGACAACCAGATTTCGGTAATTTGTGTTGGAATTCATATTGCTTAGTTGAGCCGATTAGGAATGCTAAGCATTGGGATTTGTGCAACGGTTAATTATTTCGCTTTTTAAAACAACTTTAACTAAAGATAGAGAGTTGAAATTCATTTTATCACATACCCGAAAGCATGATACTACTAAAATTAGTGGTATCATGCCCGAAAGAATGAAGTTTCTCTCTTTTTCAATCGATTTTCTTCTACGCATTTTCCTTGACAACCAAATAAACAAACAAAAATAAACATTAAATCAAATCTTAATTAACGAAAATGAAATTCTGAATAGCTACTCAACAAGTAAGTACTCGAATTATGTACTTAACTATAATGTTCTTTTAGCCTGGCTGTGCAGGTAGTATGATTACAGTAAAGGGTTTCAAAAAATTGTCTCTCTACTCTATATTAAACAAGTTTTACAAATTTCATTGTTTTTCTTTTACCATGTTATTTTTTATCATTCTGTCAATTTTTCAGTCATTTGACTTATAATTATTATTGTTCATGGGAGATATTGTCACATTGTTTACTTACTATTGTCTCACAATGGTATAGGTGCTCTGCAGAAGAAATATTAATTTAATAAAACAATTACTTGAAATGTAGTCTGTTATCACAACTACTTACTAACTCCTCACCTCTTATATAAAGAGTTTTGAAGGAAGTATGATCCCGGGCAACGCCGGGTAATTCAGCTAGTATATTATAAGAAATACATCATATTCATGGTGGCTATATTGGTTTGGCATAGTAACAGATGGAGTAACATATTTAAGATATATATATATATATATATATATATATATATATATATATATATATATATATATATATATATATCATAGAATTTTATATCTTTGTATATACATTTTTTATGCATATTTGTGCCAGGACTTTCCAGAGTACATTACGTGGCAAACTTTATGCTCAAACACCATTGTAAGCATTACAATGAAAATATATTTTATTCTACTCACCACTGATGGCTGTGCAGATAATTAATTTTATATCTTCATTCTCTCTGGCATCCATTTAGTTACATGTGTGAATTAGTGATGTTCAAATATGGCCCCCTAAGGATTCAATTTTAGTTACACGCAGAACCAGGAGGTTGCTGAAAACATTCTTTTTTTTACTTTTTAGGGCACTTAATGGAACAGTAAAACCTTTTCCTTCAAAAGTCTGTTTTTAATCTGTAATATGTTGAAATTGTTAATTTCCAATTTCTCGCAATGAAATGTTTACTTTATAAATTACATATGTGGTTTTTGTAATACATCCAGTTTGTGACTCTACGCCTTTTTTGAGCCGATCTTGGAAAGGATCAGTCTCGGTACAAGAGCAATAATCGAGGACGACGACCACTTCCTTGAGAAGAGAGGCACCGTAAGTGAATTCATCTCTCGAATATAGACGCGTAGCTAATTATTTAGTGTCGGTATAAAATATTACTGTATTTCCTCCGGTAATAGGTGTGGGGGAAAATATGAGAAGTTTTCGGGAGTTATGTTAAATTTCGATTACAAGATTTGGCCCAGAAAAACTCGGGTCAACTCAATAAAACCTTTTAATAAGCGCGTAGTTGATAAATTATCGTAGGGATGTTAATTGGTTCTTGTATTGCCTCCAAAAATGGATCCATTGTTCAAATTTCAGAGGTCTACGTCTTCTGTATTTAGTTGAACTTTGATTACCAGATTTAACCCTAACAGGTGAAACTAAATATAACGTTAAGAGAGCGTATTGGCACACATTTGGTGGAACATATGGATTTCCATATTTGAAAATAAACACGAGTACAATTTCCACACTTTTATTTTCATCACTGACCATGGTTTCAGCACATTCTGATGATGGCATAATGTGCTGAAACCATGTCGGTGGAAAAAAAGTCGGTGACGAAACTAAAAGTGTGGAAATTGTACCTATTTATTTTCAAATATATAAATAAAACCTTGTAATTAGATGTAATCCTTGTAAAACTTGCCATAATCATAGGAAGCGCTTACTTTGTCGCCCTTGGTAAAAAGGCGTTCCAGAATGAAGCGATACATTCAAAGGATTTTCTCCTTAGAGGAAATGGTTATGAGCGCTGTCAAGTGCTCATATACCGTTGCCTGGTAAAATACGTTTTATTATGGCTCTCATATCGCTACTTTCTTTTCTGTGGCTGTTGCGATGTTTTAAGCAAGAAATATGCCCTAATAATATCATTTTGACTTCAGCAATATATTTAGGATTATTTATGCCTCAGATGGAGACAGTGAGATAATAATAGATAGCTCGATACTCGACGATAAACCCTGAAAACATGTTGCGTGTTTCTCCTTTTGCCCGCTTTACGCTTGAATCTTTTGGACAGCGCCGAGAGCCCTATAGCACGTGTGTCAGATTTTTATACGCACTCCCTCGTCCCTCCCCTATCCCTCCTTTCTTCCACCCGCCCTCATTTCTCTTCCATGACGTGCCCCGTCTCATTCTCTGCCGCATTGCCCCCTTTTCCCATGGACTAACTCCCTTACTTATTCTTTCTCGCCGTTCGAAAATTCGTCTCTCTACTGTGGAGTTGCAGCCAACTTCCTTTCTGAGATAATTCGTGCTGAAATTTCACTTATTTCTCCTATTACTGGTGATTTTCTGTGCGAGAACAATCGTGAATAGTGCTCTGTTCATTTGGATGTGTTGCAGATGAGAACTCTTTTAGTTAAGCAATCGTTAACGGAGATTGATATATTTTTCGCAGTCGGTGAGACGGGGAGAGACAAAAAATCGGTCGAATAAATTTCATAGGATGTCATTTCTTGGAATATGCTCTTTAATTATTGGGTAGATAATGAACAAATGTCTAATTTTTATACCTAAAGAATGGATCTTTTTTTACAAATTTCGTCACGAGAGTCTCTGCTGGGCGTGGATCTTTTTTCTTTGTCACGCACTATCGTTTCATTGAGGTTATGAATAGTATCTCCTTTCTGGAACGTGAGATGTCCTCCGTCCTATGAATATTTCCCACTGTATTGACATATTTTTTACGTACTACCTCTTCATTTTGACGTAATATCCTCTTCTAAGATAAAATTCTGTGATTATTCCACACCAGTGAATTGCTTTTACACAGTCGATGATCAAGGTACGTATTTCATTCTTTTTCATTGTGTGAGCAGCAAACACCTATTTTTTTCTCATATGCCCTTTTTTATTCCTATCTCTTTTTTCACTATTCATCGGGAATTATTCTTTGGTTCTTAAAATCATAACACATTCAATAGGTATTGATGGTAGCATGGCTTACTTATGCTTTTCATTCGTACGATAAGGTGGGGAGGACACATTGTTGTAATTCAGGATTTGAATTTCCTGGATACTTAATAATTCTTTGATATGCATGTAGAATATAATAAGATAGCATGAGAATTTACATAATTTGCTAGCATTCGTCCAGGATGGGGAAGGTCGTCATCTCTTCCTTTGATACCCATCTAACTTCATATTTAAGTCATTCTTACATTTTTCTTTGGGAACCACAGATGACCTGTGAACTCTCATCTCCACTCTATCTGTCGATTTACCGGAAATTATCGTGTTTAGAAATACATTACGTGGTTATCCTTTCGTTAATATATCACATCAAACAAAACGTCCTTAAACGTCTTTGCTACGTGAAAAATTATATTATTTGGAAAAATGATTCGACTCACCGATGTAGTAAGAGTTAGTGAAAATTATATGTACGCAAGAAATCACTTTAATTTTTCATTTTCTAATGTGAACTTTGTGCAACCTGTTGTTTTAATTGTAAACGTAATATTGTGTACTAATCCAGTTGACTGCCTCCTTAAGACTGTACAAAGTGCTTTGAACGCTTCTGTTGTCGCGCGGTCGTTTATGTACCCAGGGAACATTGAGATGCAATTCATCTGGAGTGAAGAATGCCTCAGTATCTTATTTATGCTCTCTGATAGACCAACAATATTTTCTGTTGCTCTTTACTCTATACGGTCGGCCTAATGTGTCTCTGAAATCCACCATCGAAGGCAATTACGGAAGTCCTATTCGGGATTTATCGATCTTTCGATGAGTTTCTAGGTGCGACAGAAGTGATAAAATAAGGGAGATACATTGCCGAACAGTTAGGTACAAAAATTCGTTCTTTCCACGCACAGCAAGTGACCATAATAAAACCGGAGCTCCACTAAATAAACTCCCATAAAACACTTTATCATTTCACCTCCCAGAGTCTCATCGTTTACATTTTTACATGGCTGGTATTGTAACACCCCCCACCCCACGTTCATGCGGCAGCTCGCAGGGTATTATGTAGATGTAGATCTAAACCCGAGTTCTCCCTGAATTCTACTTCCCTCGTTGAGCTTTTTAACCTTTAGCAAAGCCGAGGGTCTTTCGATCTTGCAAATCACTTTTAATCCACTGCAATGTTCCCTCAATCCCAGGTTCTCCAGTAATATTGTTGCAGTATATCTTAATGATCTGTGCCATTTGAAACTACATCTTATTTCCTCGAAATAATTGTTGCGAAGTCGATATGATGAATCATGTGGCATCATATCCTTTTCTATGCCACAGAAATGCATTTGATTGTATTTCGACATCGCGGAATTACATCAGAATTGTGGCTTTACTTGTAGAAGGCAAAAGGCTTGGGAATAATTTTACTCTGACGATCAGTCCTTTCAAGCAGACCTTAAAAAACATTTTGATCGAATATCCAATAGCATGGAGTAATCACTATGACAGTTTTTGATCATAGCTGACGGTCAATTTATGTTTTTCTAATAGCAAATTAACGCGTCCTAAACTTTTGCCACCGTAGTGAGCCTTGACTAAACTATAGAATCGAAAAAAAATATTTAAAAATTATACTCATGGGCTTATGAATAAAATCAGTACTTATGGGCTTCCTTCGAGTCAGTTAAATATGTTTCGAAAACATGTTTATCAAGCTATGTCTTTCTCTTGTGATTAAGGAATTCCCGAATGGTACAAGGACAACTCGGCTGCAAAAGCAAGGCAACTAGTAGGTGAATTATGGGATTTACATCCCTCCATCTTGTGATCAGCGATATAAATCACTCTCTTCCTGGCAAATAAAAAGTGAGCTGGAAAAGGTGCATTTTATGGAAATAATTTGAAAAAACCTATGGTAAAGGTTTGACATGTTAACCTTATCGACGGTACATACTACCG
Organism: Ceriagrion tenellum; assembly: GCA_963169105.1. Lineage (NCBI taxonomy): Eukaryota > Metazoa > Arthropoda > Insecta > Odonata > Coenagrionidae > Ceriagrion > Ceriagrion tenellum. Next base: position 144,666,332 of record OY720633.1, on the reverse strand, counting down.
CTACTATTGCTTGGGTTTAGCTACCCTCGCTTCTTCTTGAATTTCAAATAAATTTTAAATAAGTTATTCGGGAAACTTGAAACAAATTCTGCGAGTGAAAATGCATCTAGTTTAACAAAATGTTTCTCCAAAAGTAAATTTTCATCACAAACAAACGCCTCGCTAATGCCGCAGTTTTGTTGAAAATATCGTCCAGATGTGAGATGACACCTTTGTAGATGCCGAGAAAATGAACATCATTGTTGAATGTCTCCATCCATTAGCAAAGTATAATGTCATCTTTGAGGTGGAACCCCTATATCTGCTTTAGTCTTTGGTTACGCGAGCCTCGATTGCATTTATAAATCACGCAAAGTATCCAACATCTCCTACGTTTTTAGAAGGTTGGCAGCAAATGTTCATCATTAATGAAGTGCAACATTTATGTTTGACAGATGTTATTTTCGAGCCGCTATTGATGTCCTCTCCGCTAGGAAAATTTGAGAAAAGGTATTTCAAATCGTTTGTCGTCGATATTCATGAGATACTTGCGTGCAACCGAAGAGAAAGAAAAACGCGCTGGCTGTAAATAATTACACAACTAATCATTTCCCGTCGGCAAATTTTTTCCTGGATCTTGTAGTCTGGTCCAAACTATTTTATGACTCTTCAAAGAGGTCTGCAAATTTCCCTGTGGTAATAAATTTATGGAAAATACCATAAATTACAATTGTGGTCGTTTTTAGTACGCTAAATTTTCAATTAGTTACAAAATGGTATATTTAATGACATCCGTCATGCACATAACAATACATGCAAAAATTGGATGAATAAGTATTAATAAAAACTAAATACGTCGAGTATCACTCGAGGTTGGACTTATTTCAAGGAAACGCGCTGTCGAATAGAGTTTGATATTGGACTGGATAGCGTTAATGTACCCGCATTTCGTTTGTTCTTGAAGTTTGGCCCATCATTATTCATTTTTACTTTGTAGTGCAACATTTTTTGACAGAGTCACACATTTAAATCCTCGACAAACTATTTCTATTTGAGCATTTCTTTTCTTTTATTTTTCACACCATTGAGTTCATTGCATACGCTATGTAATAGAATATGTTTTGTCGGCTCGAGATAACTTATCTTAACTTTTTATCGTTTCTCTACATATCATCTCAACGATTTTTCCCATCCCAATATCTTTCTAATGCTAGCCCAAAAAAGTCTGTGTCCTTAGATCTATCATTTCCTCTTATCAAATTGCTCCTTCACTCGATAGCCTGGAGTATGAAAATTGCGTGCGTTTGCTATTACCTTTTTGTGGAAAAGGTCTGAATTAATAAGACCTAAATTTATTTATCCCCGGAATGGGGAACGTGCGTTGTTCTTAAAACAAATCTTTTAGAAGTAAGTATTCTACAATATACAGGGCGCGGGTTTAATCGGCAAAAATCTTGTTTTATGACTCTTCTTAAAACTACAAGCTCTTGGCGTGTGGGGAATGACGATACGAAACGGTATCTCTCACAGCAATACTACCTGTTTCCGCGAAAAGTTCGGCTTTCTTTTCGTAATTTTATGAATTTATCTTATATATCTGTTTCGTTATTCGACTCTCATCTATTCTCTCAGCATGGCCAAATCAACGAATCACACTCCTTTCATATATGTTCTATAGCTTTCAAAAGTCGTGTCACGAATCGAGCGGCGCCACTTTCTCTACGATAGTTCATCAACTCCGCGATAAACCCGCCAGCTCCGCCAGTCTATGTTCTAACACTCGATGCTCGGGCTATGAAAAATATTACGGTGCATTACGGTCCTCACGCGATATCACAGTCTTTTTCAATCCCGTGGACGAAATGTCCTCTCATATTCCTTCCCTTGCGTTGCTATTTATGTGTTAAATTGAAGCAATATCGGTTGTCAATGAGAATAACGACATTGAACGTATGACATGAAATCAGGGGGCCGATTTTATAACTTAACCTTCGAGTGTTAGAATCATTCCCGCTGAATTGTGGGTAATACTTCGAAAACAATTGCCGGTGCCTATTTTGTAACCAAAGTTCGAACGTATTTTGCCTCACGCTCGCATCCTCGGCTTACAATACACAACAAAATATCTTTCGAAGCGGCCATTAGCGTTCGAAGGTGGGTTTGTTTTTGTTTCTTAATTGATTGTTATTTGAATAGCTATCGTCATTTGGAATGTTTTACATACTATAAATGAAATATCTGTGGTGTCAATATATAAAACAGCCACGGAAGCCATGTGCCTTTTTCAGCAAGAACAAAAGTCAAACTTCCCTTGCGTTGTCGCATTTTGCATTCCTATTATCACCGAATGTAGGTACAATGTTTTCTATATTGGTACATAGATTGTGGTCTTATTGGCCATAGTCTGTAAATCAGTGGCGTAAAGAAGGTGCCTTTGTCGGCAAGTTGCGAATTCAAATTTCCCGCATTTAGCAAAAAAAGGAAAAAAGTCAATTCCTTCGGTTTTTTTAAGTTGCTGATCATTTTATATTAATGCCATTCATAGCAAAGTCCGGCTGTAATAATAACCTTTTTCCCTGAGCACCAGCATGACAATGTTTAAATTTAAGAAAGGGTGGTGATGTGAATTTCTCTCAACTTATTTAAAAGTTTTGTGTTTATTTTCCTCCAAATATGCAAGTTTAAAAATAATCTTTACGTTTTATCACCCCTTAAAAAACATATCAAACATTCTATTATTATTAACGAGAAAAAAATCAATATTTCCTCTGGAAAATTAAAAATTGTGTCTGGAAGACCTGGAACTCTCAAAGGAATTTCTAAAAGCCCAGCTGCTGGACACCCTGGTCATGGAGTGGATCGCCTTGGGCTGAAGGCCCGAAATTAATTCGTGTTCCCATTACTGCATAACTTCGCCTATTTTAGTGGAATTTTTCTAGCATAACCTTGTTCAGTTCAGTGAAACATTCTACTGTTGTTTCAAAACAACGAAATGCGGAAACCAAAACTTATACTAGCAAAGAGTTATATTCTAGGCCCGCCTAAAAACTATATGGATAAGAGATTTGACATTTTAAATTCAAAGCTCGCGCCATCTTGGAGAAATACCGCGTGGGTACTTCATTCCCAACGAGTGAATGTAAAATTAAGCGTTAGCGTAATAATGCGTGGTCAAGTTCCAAATGCGGTTATACTGCACGAATCAATTGGAATATTATTTTCATAAATTTAAGTAAATGGATGTTTTATTGAATTCCATTGTGTTGAACTCTTTATATATAAGTATACATTTATTCATAGTTGATAAATGAGATTGATGTTATGTCTTGTAGTATTTGCCATTAATTATGACTTGAGTAGTAGGCTTTGGCTGTCTTAAGGGAATGTTGCTATCTCAAGCTTATTTATCAAGATTATTTACACTATCCGATAGTTTCTATTTGGCATTCTTGCTTGTAACCATCTTCAGTTTTGTAGTTTTGGGTAATTATTAATATTTTGATGTTACAAATACTGAATTTTTTGTAGTGTAAGCTCGTTCAATCAGGACCACTTAACTATGGCTTCAAATAGCTACTTCCATTGAAGCCCCACTTAAACGATATATTCTCCATGACAAACTCTATCCAATGAAGGAGACACTGGTACGCTTATATATAATACATTGTTAAAAGTTATATCATGAAAAAATATTTCTGTTAAAAATACAGTCCCCTGTAATTCGTAAAATCTGGTCGTGTGTTGTGGACCCAAACGAAAAAATGTCGCGCCGCTATCGGAATCTAAAGCGAGCTAATCATATCTATGGCTAATTTCGTACTTTTATGTTCCGCATATTTTCTTTCAAAAATTTTACCTGAAATTTGTGTGTATGAAAAGCTGAATTGATGTCGTATCCTGCCATATATTAATCTTAGTTAATCGTGTTGCCTCAAGAGTTTCTAAGGACACCCAGCCTTATCCTTTGTTAGAGTCGAAGGAATCTTTGAAAAAAATCAACATTCTGGCCTACTGTTGAGCTGAGGAATTAAATGCTATAACGGCGTAAGTAGATTTATTTAGAGAATTTTAATAATAATAGATACCTTTTTTTAACAAAGTTTCATTTAAAAAAATGAAGGGGAGTCAAATACTAGATCGATTTATTTGATAGTTCACGGACAATTTTTCAAAATCTTCTCTCTAAAATTAATTCATATTAATCGATAATTGTAAGGATGATCTGGTGTAGTGCAGACCACGTATGCTATCGATTCACATTTTTAAATGCGCCCTAATATCACCAAAATGTCCCTGCGAATGCATAGAACGGAGTGTCATAAGGTTTCCAGCCAGGTTGAGGTGATAGATACCACGGGCCTCAATATAGAACTCCGAACACAATGGCATTGAAACGTCGCGACTATCAAATTACGATATTGAAAATACGCGTCGGTGCATTTGATGAACACCGTTGTCAGCACGCTTGGGAATAACTAATGCTAGGAAAGGTAATTGAACCATTGGACACCAAGGTAATCATATCGAAAGCTAATCTCGTAGTAACTGATCCTGCATGTTTTCTTCATAAATTTTACCTGAAACTGATATAATGAAATCTATTTTGATGTCGTCCCGGGAAAAAATTAATCATATTTCAGCGTGTTGCCTCAGAGTTTCTAAGTACTCCCAGCCTTATTAATAATTAGAGTCGAATGCATGTTTGAAATAACTAGCATATAATCATTAATGAGTTGAAGAATCGAATGAAATATCGGCGTAACTTGGTTTATTTGTAGAAATCTCAAGACAACATTTTTATGTATGTAAAAGTGGCATAAATAACTGAGGGAAGAATAAAGACCAATTCATTTGCTTCGATAGTTCACGTCCATCTTTACAAAATTTTCACGCTCCAAGTATTTGCATTAATTTTATATGTGGACCCCAGAAGTAAAGGGGTCTAAGCGACGTTAAAAAGAAATAAGTTAGGTACAGGAATGGGATGTGAAAATGTAAATCTTCTAGATGGTAAAGCTATCCAAGTGATTTTATTGACAGATGATGCTATCTAGGGTTATGCCTCTGAACTACTTAGTGGGTTGTACCAAACATTTTCAACTTTGACTAAAGTTTTCTCAAAACAACGATTTTGTTACTTAGACCCCATTGACTTCCTTGGGGTCCTCATATATTATTATGTAGTGCGTTTCAGAGTACTTATGCTATCAATTCAAATACTATGTACGCCTTAATTCTCACGATAATGTCCCGGCAAAGGTGTAGTACGAAGTTTTCTTGTATTTTCAGGTGGGTTAGGGAGATACCTGTGTTTTAGAATAGATCGCCGAAAACCCTTGAAAACCATAGCATAGAAAAGTTACGACAGTAAAACGAATTAATAGAGAATACGAGTCCGTGTATTTAAACACCTTTGCCAGCCCGGAAGTGATTAATTTTGAAATTATAACCGTTGAGTTTCCACGGTACATAATATATTCCAAGGATTACAAAAATACGTCCAAAATGATAAAATACTTAATTTTGGTAGTTCTCCTTTAATCAGTGATAAGATTTACCGATGACTTTTACCGATTTAAGCTTTAATATCCTGAAAATGGGTTGCTATATTCATGTGTAGTCGTAATACTTTTAATAATTATCAACAGAACGACAAATGGGCGCTTGGAAAAGTAAAAGCTCTTAATAACGTAGAAATAATAGGTTGAATTGCTCCATTACAAACACAAAATATGGAGACATATATTCGTTTAACTTCAGAGGAAATCAATTTAAATGGGAGATTAAAGGGAAAAAAATTATTTTATCATGGAGTCAGCACTAAAGTGTAAAGTTAAAGAACCTTACTATTTTTAAACGCTCAATAAAAGTAAAAAAATAAATGACTTTCGCACGGGAAGGACTTGACCGTTGCTAGACAATATATAGTTCGCTCGACTAAAAAGTATTTTATCCGTGTAAGATGGGAAACCGGCTCCTCGACCCCATATTCAGTCAACTCCGACCTAGGTTTCGACTTAAGTCATTATCAAGGCCTTCAGTCGAAACCTATATTTAAGTCTAAATACCATGTGGAATATTACATTCATTCAAAATCATCGCAATGTTGTCCCACCAAGTGAAGCCTGAAAGTTTACAATACAATCGAACTCTTATACTTTGATAAGAATAGTATTTTTCTCGCGCTTCCATCTCGATGGAGGATTTTTATTCCAAAGGAGTGTGAAAATTAAATTGAAAACTCATGCAGTGCATCAACTAAGCCTAAATTTACTTTTCATAGTGAATTATATTCGTATTAGGAAAACGGTAATTCAAAGAAGAAGGCGTTCTGTCTTAAGCACTCTCAATAAGGATGCGACAATCAGTTCAAATAGCAGACGAAATGAGAGTTTATTGTCGATAATGCCGGTACATCTAATGGAGCGTTATCGACATGAAGGAGAAGGGAATTTCCCAACCAAGGGGCAACGATCAAGTTTTATCATGACAATCATTACATGTATTCTGTATTAATTCGCTATAGACAAAATCGAGGTGTTCCATAATGAATTTTCCTCTGAATATTACGCCATAAAAGGTAAAATGATAAGGGTTTTAACGTCTAACTCCACCTTCCCTCGTCAAAGTTGCAAAAAACACAAAATATTTTCAACTATCATTGTAATTTTGTTCAATATTTTAAAAAACCCACGAGTATTATTGGCTTTCCTCAGTTCCATTACACTTCAGTGATGAGTTGCCAGAGTTGTTACAGTTGTGTCTTAGGACAAGTCTTCAGTTTGATATGGAAGGTAGCATTCGTTTAATTTTATAAGTAATGTTCGCAATTAGAAGTTCATTTCGTATTTCATGTCTGCTGCTTGATACTTCCATTTATATTCATTTGACATTTAAAAACCCTCTGGTATTAATGGGTTTTGTGCTTAAGTTTCCTCTTTCCGTTAATATGAGGCAACAATAAAACACATTATTACCCTTAGTTTTTATTTACTTGCGTTTCGACAGTAAAAAATGTGGGAACACTACACCAATTAATGGTTAGCTCAAAATTAGTTAATAAGATCCATGAATATATATTATGGATTGTGATCTCGTTGCCAAAAACTGTTTTCTAGAATTCCGTAACCATATTACAATGAATATGCATGGGTTATACTTACAATTAATCATAATGCAGTGGATAAAAAATGTGGTACTACATGCGGGACGTAATTATACTCTTTTTTAATATTGTCCGGTCTACAGATATATTTATTTCTAAATTTAATTACACAAATGCACAATTAACTTCTTTGCACTTCGTGAATATCGCTGTACGAAAATTTAATAATAATGCGAGGTGACTTCATGAGTATTCCCAATGGCCATCATTGCAGTGTAGGTAAAATGGAATGCACTTACCGCCACCTAGAACAGATTCTTATTTTTCAATCCAAGTCTCCTATTTTGGATCCTTGTAGGTGCATACCCTGTTTTGTAGCCTGGTACGAAGCAAGTTCTGTTTAAACAAGGAATTCTAAATTCTTTATATTAGCCTAACGGGCTTAATGCATTCAAATTAGAATCAGAGTCTGGCAAACATCGTCGTCGGCACACGACGGACGTTTCATAAACCTCTTACGCAATTCCTGTAATAGATAATTCCTTTCTAGCATTTACAAAGTAAATTTTAGATCACAAAAATTGTATGATGTTATTCAAAACATCAAGTAATTCATGTCTCCTCGATCGTTACTGAATATTCACCACGGTCTCACGTTAACAGCAATTAACTACATCTATTTACAATAACAACAGAAAAGACTAATCGAAGTGGCGCCAAGGACTGGGTGATCTAAATGTGGAAATTTAGGCAACGCGTAGCCTAGGCAACAATGCCAAAAATCCGAATCCATAATATATATTCATGATAAGATCTATCCTATTGATGGACGTTTTCGTGAGCTTTCATTGTTGACGTTACGCTCCCTTCCGCTGTGAAAATTTGAAGCACGCGCCAGTGTTTCATACTTTTATTTATATTCATTTGATATTTAAAAACCCTCTAGTATTATTGGCTTTTTGTGCTCCATTGCACTTCAGCGGTGAATTGCCAGAGTTAATGCCTGCATGCCGGAGCTCACGGAGTTAGGCGGGAGACGAATAAAAATCATATACATTTAAATTATGTGCGGATTTCTAAGGAATTTGTTCCAGGAGAGGATTATAATAAGGATGCGAGAAGCTGTGCGAATGGTAGACATAATAAGAGTTGGTCGCCGATAATACCAGTTTGGATAATGGATTGTTAGCGACATGAAGTGGATGTGACAATCTAAACAAAAGCGCCACGATCATGCTTTTCTTTTGTCAATATTGCATACATAATGTATTTATTAGCAAGAAAATAAGTCGGGGTATTCAAAATTAAACTTTACCTATATTATCACGTCATACAAGTTGAAATGGTAAGCAGTTTAAACCTGATTCCTTATATATAACTCAATCTTCCGCTGTGAAAATTTGAAGCATGCGCCAATGTTTTATAATCTTATTTATATTCATTTGATATTTTTAAAAAACCCACTGTTATTATCGGCTTTTTGTACTCCATTACAATTCATCGGTGAATTTCCATTGTCTTAGGTCAGAGGTGTTAGGTGCAGCCCTCGAAGGTAGGCGTGAGATTAAATACGAACGCATAAAAAATTTTTAACGAGCGCTTTTATGCTTTTATTCTAGGTAAGGTTAATAATAATATGAAATAAAATCGAATAAAATTGTATGACCGTTGGAAGTGCGAGCCGTCGAATAAAAATCCTCAATCGAGATGGACGAGCGAGACAAATACTAATCGAAGAGTAAGGGATCGACTGACTGAATATTGGATCGAGGATCCAGTTTCCTTTCAGACGCAGATTAAAGAGCTCTTTTAAGTTCCTCATCCTCAAATGGGGATAGCGTGAATCGAATGCTTTCAGGTTAAAATTGCTCGCTCAGTCAATTAGTCGCTCATAAAAGGCGTCCTATTTTTAGTATTTTTTTATGTTTGGACTTTTGTAATCCTTGGAATATATATTGTACCATGGAAACTGGACGGTTATAATTAAAAATTAAGGACTTGCGTGCTGGCAACGGTGGTTAAATGCACAAACGCGTATTTTCAATATCGTCATTTGATAGTCGTGACGTATCAATGCCATTGTTCGCCATCTATTCTGAAGCCCAGATTGTTACCTTACCGTGGCTGGAAACACGAGACCTCTTCGTACTACGCCCTCGCCGGGACAGTACGTGAGCATTAGAACGTGCCTAGCAATTACAATGATTACATAAATGCTCTGTAATTCACTACATTATATATTAAATTACGATTAATGTGCAAATACTTGGATCGTAAATATTTTGAAAAGATATTCGCAAACTATCAAAGCAATTGGTCTTAAATCTCCCCTCGGTTTTGTATGCCACTTTGACAAATATAAAAATTTTGCCTTAACATTTCCCTAAATAAACCTAGCTACGCCGTTATTGTATTCCATTTCTCAAAAAGCAATGATTGTATGTTGATTATTTCAAACATACGCTAAAGTATAAGTATTAAAAAGGCTGAGAGTCCCTAAAAACTCTGAAGCCACAGGCAAAAATAAGATTAATTTATGGCAGAGATAAATTCAATATAGTTTATAACTTACGCTATTTTCATGTTAAATTTTTGAAAGAAAAGATTCGGTACCTACTACTACGAAATTAGCCGCGATATGATTGGCTTCCTGGGCAATAATTCGTTTTCTTTTCTTGGTATTAATTATTCCGGAATCCTACGTAATATCTGTGTTCGGAAGGCGCGAACAAAGACCTCGGGGTCACTTTACCGGGTGTCGCGACTGACTTTGGCGTTCAAAGGCCAGTAATTGGTGTGCCTATAACTCCCCCCTCCCATCCCGCATGTACCTATTGGACCGCTTTCCCGCAGGAGAGCGGAGAACAGCCCTCTCTGCCCCAGCGTGTGAGAACCAAGGTCTCAGTTAGCTTGGCCACGCCACTGTTTGCGTTGGGCGATGTTCTGATTTTTGGTCCCCAGCCTGCCTAAGAGTGCAAAGGCAGTGCAATGGCTGGGGGTGTAAAATGGGACCCTTAGCCAGGCCAACGAGTGCGTCGGGGGTGGCTAAGGGGTTCTTTTGTGTACCAGCCGTAGTCTTCTCGACTCCCGGTCTCCACGACCGGAAGCCATTCTCTCCGGGCCGGAACCTCGGGCCTTAGATCCCCGGGCGGGGAGGCCCCTTCGGAAAGTGGTTACGTAAGATCGGTTACCGTTGGTCGGGCCTCTCAAACGTTCCAAATCCCTGTCCCTATCACGTCGCTGATGAACCTGTGAAAGGACGTCACGAGGATGGTATTCCATTCAACACGGCCCACGGGCTGTCTTCGCTGGCTGGTACTCCTTCGGGGATCGTCCTTTCATCAAGGACACCGACTCGTCGCAATGGCAATCGGACTCTTGCAGAAGATCCCATTCTCAAGCTCTCTCCTTTGTTATCCTTGGGTGGTCGACCTTCTTCTTTGTCTGGTGGTGATCACACGATGTTGTCCTGGCTGGAACGTGAAGATTGTAGCAATGATGCCAGTCTTTTATAGCGGATTTCGATTCCGCCCTTCGTCGTGATTGGCCGATGACTCTTTGTTGATGATTCGGCCAATCCGAAATCAGCATGGTATGAATCCAAATCGGCATTCGTGCATAAAAACCAATCCGGTAATAAAACTGAATCCATTCTTTTTCTTTTCCCTACAACAGAAGTATATTTTTAAAACTTCCTTCATCGCGGAGGATAACGTATGAAAGATGATCAATGGAGACAGATACATTTGTGATTATCCTATCAGTTGTTGCGCAATACAAAGTTATTATTGTTATAATATTATTTCTAATTTCTTTCAGTAATCTCATACTCTCCTGTCTCACGTAAAATCCTGTATTAACCATCAATTTTTTTATAATGGCTAATAAAGTGGTTATCGTTTCTCATGTAATCGTTATGGAAAAGAAGACATAACAGGCCTTTTCAATGCTATCTAATATTTTTCATTTTTTTGACCCGAAACAATTAACAGTCATCCTACGTCTTTTTTCCCGGGACAATTTAATCATTTGAATTTAGCCTTTTCTCGTGAATAGCTGTAGCCTCTGACGACGAAATCTAATGGATACCATGAAACCGACGAGCTAACAAATATTCTATTATTTTATGTGATTAACGAAGCTATTATTATTCTCTTTTAAATATTGTGTTACTATCTTTACCATTCTCACCTATTGTGAAATCATAATTAACTCCTTAGAATTTATTAAAACTTTGTAATTTAAATCGAATATCACGAGAGTATTATATTATGATATGGTCTGTTACCCTAGAAAGTTGCGCCACAAGGATGGATTAATAAGTGTGTATGTTGTTCGAATGTCATCGTTTTTCATTTATGACATCCCCCCAACGCACGAAATTTTGAAGAAAGTTAGTACGACTTGTAACGTCCTTCTCATTTATTTTGCGTAGTTTCAAGAAACACTCTCTCTTTCATTATTTCAAGTGATTCACATTCACTGTTCTTCAGTATTGATTTTTTTCCAGATTCAATAGTGCCCCACTTGACTCAAAAAAGGTTGCAATAGCTCAGAGCGCGGAAGAACTCCGAGTTGTTGCGACATTATTCGGAAACTCTCTCACTTGTTTCTACGGTTAATTGGTAACATTGTGGATGATCTCATTGTAATCGACCGTATTACTATTTTCGACAATAATTCCGAAAATCATCTTGATTATTACCGACGAGGACTACGCGCTGTCGCCCGACTCTTCGGTCGGTATTTCTTCGTGTCATACTGGAAGGATATAATTTTGGCATCGTGTCCGTAACGCAATTTCTCTCTCAAGTCATATTTTTACGTTGAGTAAAGACTGGCAATTATATTGGTCCAATAACAGCATCACTTTTAAGTCTGGCCGATTTATATAAAGGGATAGCATACGGGAATTCTTCGTCGGCAGAAGTAAAGAAGTTTTTATGTGTTTAGTACAATTTTTCCATGGCTGAGAAAGGCAGAGATATGAGCACATTATTTCAAAGAGAAAAGTAACTGCGTCATTATATATATCAAATGTTGGAATAAATTACAACTCTTCAGTTGCCTCACATATATCATTCTGAAGCTTCAACTCTTCACCGTGAGGTGTAATCCAAATCAAGTTTCTTTTCGGGTAAAGACCAATAATCTTTGCCAATCATTCTGGGTTAACAGTGTATTGAACATGCCGCCTTTCGAGCAGGTGCTACTAATGAGTACTGCGCTATATTGGACATTGCTAAGTGACCTCCAGTCGAAATATTACTTACGCTTCTTGGTCACGCAGTCGACGGGTAACAATGGTGAGGGTCTCACAGATTTAATCTAATTCTCTGGTCATGAAAATTCTCGCGGACTGAATATACTGCTCTTGTCCACTCCCCATTCAATTGAGTAAGTTGGCCACCCAGGCGTTGGATCCGGAGAATTAAGCTGTCGCGACGGTTAAGTATCTATGTGCAAACGAATGGACAACAGTGAATTTTGACAAAGGAGTAAATATGTGACTATGCCCTCTTCATAGCTTGGGAACTGCAACGAGAGATGCTGAAGGTAGTGTTTATTGTCACCAGGTCAAACCGATGGAAATGACTAGATGGCATCGACACTGACGTGTTATTTCTTCGTTTTCCTAAGTTTTCTAACAGAAATGATACACTTCATCTGCCTCGATAAGTAAATGGGTGGATATTACGATATTTTACGTGACCTAGGAGGTATCGAGACTACTACAAGATACATGAAATAATATTATTCAAGTAATTACGTCGTAACTGATGGAGTAATCACAAACGCATTTGTCTGCATAGCTACGATCATCTCACAGACGCAATGGTTCGCGATGAAAGGAGTTTTGCGAATCAACTTTTGATATGGGGAAAAGAAAAAGAATGGATTCAGTTTTATTACCGGATTGGTTTTTATGCACGAATGCCGATTTGGATTCATACCATGCTGATTTCGGATTGGCCGAATCATCAACAAAGAGTCATCGGCCAATCACGACGAAGGGCGGAATCGAAATCCGCTATAAAAGACTGGCATCATTGCTACAATCTTCACGTTCCAGCCAGGACAACATCGTGTGATCACCACCAGACAAAGAAGAAGGTCGACCACCCAAGGATAACAAAGGAGAGAGCTTGAGAATGGGATCTTCTGCAAGAGTCCGATTGCCATTGCGACGAGTCGGTGTCCTTGATGAAAGGACGATCCCCGAAGGAGTACCAGCCAGCGAAGACAGCCCGTGGGCCGTGTTGAATGGAATACCATCCTCGTGACGTCCTTTCACAGGTTCATCAGCGACGTGATAGGGACAGGGATTTGGAACGTTTGAGAGGCCCGACCAACGGTAACCGATCTTACGTAACCACTTTCCGAAGGGGCCTCCCCGCCCGGGGATCTAAGGCCCGAGGTTCCGGCCCGGAGAGAATGGCTTCCGGTCGTGGAGACCGGGAGTCGAGAAGACTACGGCTGGTACACAAAAGAACCCCTTAGCCACCCCCGACGCACTCGTTGGCCTGGCTAAGGGTCCCATTTTACACCCCCAGCCATTGCACTGCCTTTGCACTCTTAGGCAGGCTGGGGACCAAAAATCAGAACATCGCCCAACGCAAACAGTGGCGTGGCCAAGCTAACTGAGACCTTGGTTCTCACACGCTGGGGCAGAGAGGGCTGTTCTCCGCTCTCCTGCGGGAAAGCGGTCCAATAGGTACATGCGGGATGGGAGGGGGGAGTTATAGGCACACCAATTACTGGCCTTTGAACGCCAAAGTCAGTCGCGACACCCGGTAAAGTGACCCCGAGGTCTTTGTTCGCGCCTTCCGAACACAGATATTACGTAGGATTCCGGAATAATTAATACCAAGAAAAGAAAACGAATTATTGCCCAGGAAGCCAATCATATCGCGGCTAATTTCGTAGTAGTAGGTACCGAATCTTTTCTTTCAAAAATTTAACATGAAAATAGCGTAAGTTATAAACTATATTGAATTTATCTCTGCCATAAATTAATCTTATTTTTGCCTGTGGCTTCAGAGTTTCTAGGGACTCCCATCCTTATCATTAGAGTTGAATGCATGTATAGATAAGCATTTACCATCTCTTGATGATAATTTGAGGAAATGAATGCAATGACGGTGTAATTTTCGGCATTTACTGAAATTTCGGATGAAATTTTTAATTGTCAAAGTTAAATACAAAATGAAGGGGGTTATATTATTTCGATCGTTCTCGTACTTCTTTTCCAAATATTTCCACTCCCCAGTTATTCGCTAATAAATTTTAAATTTTATATACTTTGCAGTGAGTTGTTCAGAGCACTTATGTTATCAATGGAATTGGTAACTATGCCCTAAGGCTGCCGAAAATATCCCTGCAAATACATAATAAAAACGTTCTAGCGTTTCCACCATGGTTATGGGATATCGTGGATTCATGATACGTCTTTAAAAAAAGAATTTGATCATTAAATGAAAACTCCCTAAATTTCGATCGTGGATGAACTTAATAGTAGACGGACCGAGACCAAAGGCATTTTCTTAAGGTAGTCCGACCGAGATAATTCCCCAATCATAATAGAAATCATATTCGAATTATACGTTTTAATTTCACCAGCTGTAGGACACAACAATTAAATATTGCATTATTAATGGTGGCATAATAATAATATGTGACAGAAATTGTTAATAATTAAATGGAAATATCTAAATTAGTTTTTAACTGGAATATTTTTTTTCGCGCGATGCGTTTGAAACTCCTTTGAACACGGAAGGTGTTTTGTGATCCCGAAGAATTTTCAGCGGTGACAATATGATTAAGTTTCAAAAGTAGTTGAGAAAACATATACACTTCACAGTTAGTTTTTTTACGACAACTAAGTGTTAGAAATACCTCATTTTGTAGGCAAAGCTCTCTGGAGTGCATGCACGTACCATTTCCCATATAAAATGGCTGGTATTCACTGGCAAATATCTAGGATAGTAACGTTGTAAGGGGTAGAACTTTTGGTGTCATTGGATCGGTGAGATGTTTTTATTTAAAATTAGACCAAATTCATTGATTTCTAAGCTCGAAATTGCTTAATGGATTTTTACTTGAAAATAACGTATATCTTCGTAAGATTTTCGCGTATAAGAAAAGAAGCGCGATTTATGAGCGCTGTAATTGCAGCGTAGGAATCATAGTTCATTTAACGCACATGGAGGGACGTATTTCTAAATAATTAATGGTTTACACAAATTATATCACTTCATAACATTATTATTATGGGTCCAAAACCAAAAAATTTCGGAACGTGTAGTAATTGCTCCTGCTACCTTAGAATCAACAGGAAAGGTTTGGCTATCGCTGAATACATATTGTTTGCTCTTCGATAAATAGAGGTAGTCATATGACCAAAAAACTTTATTCCTGAATCGCTCTATTTTGACAGAAATGTGAAAAAATTTAAATGGGCAATAATCACGCTAAAATCATTTCATAGAACATTTCAGATTAATACGTTTGAGGTCAAATGCTTTCCGAACAGCAAGTTTGTGTGAAATGTGACATCCTGAGGGACAACCGTTTGTAGTATTCATCTACATACATCTACCAGCCGTGTAAAGCTGTTCGGGATTTGGTTTTTGAAGGTGAAATGGTGACGTGTATTATGGGAATGTATTTAGTGGAGCTCAGTTTTTAATGTGGTCGCTTATTGTGCGCCGAAAGAACGAGTACTTGTGCTTATCTGTTAATGGTAATGTATCTCTCTTATTTTATCGCATTTGTCAGACCTAGAGATGTAGTGAGGAGTCATAATAATATTCTCTATGTCGCTCTGAAAAATGTCTGTTCTGAATTTATCAAGCAACCTAAGCCTAGCGTGCAGTCTCCGAGTCTCTAGGGATTCCCACCTTAACCCCTCTTAAAGTTGTGAGACACTATGTGTTCGCTCGTATTGCAGTTTTTAACGAAGCGCGCTGCTTTCCTTTGTATTTTATTTATTTTTTTGGGTTTGATCTATTTGACCAGGGGGGTCATTCTGTAACTCCGAACCGATCGGCATGGGAGCCTTTTCGTCGTGTGGCACGTCACACCGACAACCGTGGTGTTCTGTATGAAACCGATCGGTGTGCCGAGGAGCTTCCGTCGGGAGATCGTACCGGCACGTAAAAGCTGTCGGTACCCAGGGTAATCAGTCGGTTTGCTTGAGAGACACCGTAACAAATTGACAACGCATTTAGATTTATGTCTGAAATAGGTTTATTTGAGGCTTGTAATAGCGATATAATTTATTCACAGGATTAATGGAGATATAATATGTAATGCACTAGTTGAAATAATGATAATGAAAGTGACGGCCTAAAAAAAAACCTGAAAAAAACTGGGATTCCGATGTGTAGCATTGTATTGATCGCTTGGCTCCTCAAAATATTTTACTATTTGGCGCTATCAAGTACATATACAGGCCAATATTTTGCCTATTAAGCATGTTGGATTACCTTATTATAGTGTGTGCAATTAATTCCCAGAAAATCCTCCGCAACAAATGTCAGTAATTATTGCGGATTAATATATATTCTCAAATTGGAAATTTTACCTATATGGTCTAATTTTGTTTATTCAACCACGCATGAAACCCACTTATACACACTACAGTAGTTTATTATTTGAGAAAATAGGATATATCGTGAGATCTGTGCTTTTATTGGCGTTTTTTTGCGCTTCAGTCCCTGTTTTCACAACTCAACTAAACATCTTGAAGCACCCTTTAAACTGAACTGTCAATTATCACTGTGCCTCAATTAATTCGGATTAATACATAAATACTGCCAATAGTGTAACACATTCGAACGACAAATTTTCCACTAGAACCACGAGAAACGTTCCTGATCGGCGTAATATGCTAATAACTAGAAGTTAGGTTGTTACGGAGGGAAGCAAGCTTCAGCGAAACTTAAGGGCTCCTGGCATTAATAAACATATATGTGTACTGACAATGACATACATGCAACAACAGCAAAGCAAGGAAGTGTTCAACGACATACTTAGCGGCACCTCCACTTCATTTTCTCTCATCATAGTTCTTAATACTTCGCATTCAAGCCATTTTTACATTCAACTTCGTTCCACGAAGACGCTAAATGAATGTTTCATGGCACGAGCGCGCAGCATAACCATTGCTATACACACGAATAAAGCATATAAATGCGAACATTTCATAATCACCCCACAAATATGGACTACATGGCCATTCTATATTCATGATAATACTGTTCTATTAGATTCAACTATTAATTCGAATCATCTTCCGAAGGTTTGTACTCCACACAGAGGCCACTTCTGCGGCCAGAAATACCAAATATATACAACGCGATAAACTGTCTGCTTTCCATCACGCGCGTTAATTTGCACATAAATATAATGAATAAATTGGTATACTTGACCAATCATATTTCTACATACATGCAATCATAACACATTAGTTCTCGTTGTACCTAACTTGTCTTTGGAAAACTTCATGTTCATAAATAAGCTACTTATTGCAATGTACTTGAAATATGGAACACTTTTTTTATTGCACTACACATACATTGTCACGCACTCAATTCACAGAACTTTATTATCCTCCTCCTTTCGACATTACTGTGCGTGAGAATGACTTTAATTTCGACATTACTGAGTCTGTGTATTATAATATTTGTCACTGGATGTCGTTTTGGTTGATGCCCACGAGAGTACTAGGTGGTTTCATTTAGTCATTTGTTTGTTCTGTCGTCTCCCTTGTCTCCATCGGTTGAAACGGACCATGTGACCCTCAGCTTCGGCAACACTCGGGAGGGAGGGGTATCTCGAGAGGGAGGAGTTACCAAACCGACTGGAACAGCGCTCGACTTGCTTACAGAATCGCCCGAGAAAGCTCCGTCGGTGAGGGAACTCCGACGGGGACTCCCTGTCGGCACGGAATCCATGCCGTCTGTAGGCTTTATACCGATCGGTGCGGAACCGACGACAAAATACGGAATGAACCCCCCAAGAGGTCACAAATGCCTGCGGCGTGTTCGAGGTGTGGCCTAACCAGAGCGAAGTATAGCATCTCTCTTTTATAATTTCATCCGAGAACCTTCCTATTGTACGTTTAACAAAACCTAGCTTCTTTAATGCTGCTAATGATATGTTTTGTATTTGTAATCCCCACGATTTATCAGAAGTTAAGGTAATTCCGAGATATTTTACAGTATCTGAAGATTTTATGTTTACTCCACCCACAGTATAGGTATGGCATGTGCGTGATGACTTTTCTAGGAAGTGAACTTTGGTGCATTCACTAATATTTAAATCTAAACCCCACTCCTGGCACCACGAATGAATATTGTCCAAGTACAAGACTTCTAAGTCCTAGAAATATAGAGGTCGTCCACAATCTAATAATTGTTTTTATTCGGCAGTTAACCATTATTTAACCTTTACACATATGAGGAATCATTTCATCCCTATGAGAAGCATATTTGCGCGTTTGAAACAAATTCCGTGCATATGTCATCGTATTTAAAGCCATTTTAGACCGAGCTGCCATGTTCGACGAAACGTTGAAAATAAAACAGTTTTCGAGGCTTTGAAGTTTTCCGTAAGGGACATGCGAGATAACTGCCCGGTTAAAAACAATGCAAGGATAACTTCTTCAGTAAAAATTATTACACCTAATACGGCAGAGGTCGTTTTCGAACTTGTCAAATCTAGCGATCTTCCCTTGGAACCTAGAGCTCATCGGGCGGATATGGCGTTAATGTCACGTGACCGCAGACGCCATATTGTCTAGATACCTAGTAAATAAACCACAGGGGTAGCCTTGAAGCTCTCTCCAGCGTGGAGAATTGAAGCCGAATTTTGCGCATTTAGCCATGTTGTGATTATGAAAACCTTGGGTGATCCTATGTAAAAGCATTGAAATCTGATGGCTACATTTATGATCTAATCTGATACATTTACCATCCGTAATGCACAGGTACGAACTTGTGATAAAATATGATCCAATGTGATGGCTAACTAGTTGCCACCCTTGTCCTCGGCCTCTTTTCGTCAGAACATGCTCACAATTAGTATTGGAGAAGACGAAATTGGATGCATTTCTGATATCAATTTTTTCGTGCATATGTAATTGATTGAGGACTATTGAAGAAAAAGAAAAAAATATTTGCTCCCAGCAAATTCTATGACGACGATTGAAACTACTTGGAATGCGAAATGAACATATAATCAGTGGGTATTCGGTTTTATTCGACATCGTAGCAGACGATATCTACGGCATTCCTGACACATACGTCATTACGTCCTTGTGTGATAAACGGAGACAAACATAAGCTTTGGAACTGTCATTTATACTCAGGAGTTTACCCAACGATACTTGCATGTAGTATTGTTTGGAAATGGGAGGTTTTCTGTAAGTATTAGGTTTCCAATGGAATCGTAGCAGACGATGATGTAGGCATATGTTATTTTCTCTATCGCTACGAACTGTCGCGAATTGAAGAATCAAAGCAAGTATTATTTCTAGGTACAAAGGTTAATATAAATATATAAATACATTTCCCGTGTTATATTAGCTCCTGGGTGCCGTATTCGATTATAAGTGCACCGCTAAAATACACGGAGTTAAAGGGAAGAAGGCAATGTTTTCTTAGTCAGAACATGGCCAAAGCGCAAGACTGGTGGCTTCCTTTTTCTCGCGTAAGGTAACCCCTGTGAAATAAACAGAGTAAATGAAATCGCAGTATTGTTATGCTCACTATGTATTGAGCTAATCGTTGCGCTAATCCCTACGACGGCAACCGCTAATCGGTCTCTTTTGATATAGATATCATGTTCAGCTTAAATGTTCATCTACATCTACGTAATACCGTGCAAGCCACCACTAGGTTGTGCGGCACAGGGTCCTCTTGAGTAAATTTTACAAAAGTTAAGCTTCCAACAGTTAATCTTATTTTGTTTTTGTGCTTTATGCTCCAAAGCGCAGTCAAGTATAGAAGGCGTACGTCTCAGAGGGGAAAGAAAATAAATAATGGAATGGAGAACACTGGATCTGGAATAGATACGATGTCCATTTCGGATGAAGTTTCTCTTTCACACTATTGTGGATAAAAAGTTCCAAAAATCGTGGAGTGAATCGGTAAACACTTTTTAAATATGAGGCACTTCATTACCTTTTATGTTTTAGCTTACTGAAGTTGGCATATAAGGACGCCATTGGGTAAATGGCGTTCAGCACAACATGCACGATGCAAAGAGATTATGGATAGAAGGATAAAAAAATAATCTCTTAATTTATTTGCTGGATTAATGTTTTACAGAATAGACCTTTAAACATGAATCATCATAGTGAAAAGGGACTTGGTCATGAGTTAATGTTTCTTACTCGAACTTCAATGGGTGGTGAAACTTTCGCTTGGAAGGAAATAATATTTCTTCCCAAGTTTGTATATCCAGCAGGCAATGTGGAAGAAACCACAAATAATGACCCAAGGATTTTTTTAAATGGACTGAGTACTTTGTTCTTTTTACCTATTATTGAGCAACAAAGAAAGGGTGATTGGAAGCATGGTCTGGTCAGCTACCATATTAACTGCATAGGTGTTAGAAACATCGCTAAGTATTGGATTAGTGAAGCGCCGTCATTGCAAGTGAAGGCATTTCCTGGGCGGCAGCTTAAGAGTTCCTTGAACCGTGATCTGAGGTTATATTTTCTTTGGTAACATTCTCCACTACCTCCACATTAATATTCCATCAGTCCAAAAAATTCACCATTTAGAGCCGGAAACTGATATAGAAAATGTCCGGGTCACACTCAATTTGTCATCAAGCAATTAGTAATTGGGACGAAATAATATGTCTTCTCAAGTTTGTATATCCAGTAGGCAATGTAGGTAGGACCGACTATTGATAATCCTGACTCATGACGTGGTTGAGGTCAATCCTGGGGGCCGATTTTATAACTTGGCTTACGTCCGAACGTTAGGGATCCGTTCAACTTCGATCGGGCTCACTAAATTCGAGTGAAGTGTTTCGAGCTATTTTATATGAGCGATCGCACATCAGACCGTCGAACGTTACTCTATTGTCAGATGTATAGCATATTTCTCACTTGTTACTCTTGAACACATGATCAATGAGCCTACTGTGAAATGCCCAAATTTCAGAAATAAAAGAAACCAGCGTAGTAATATTAGGCAATTAGACAGGTACTATTCAGGTGGAGAGCAGTAACTTTACGCGACGAAAGAAAAATATTGGAGGCAATACCATGCTCTGTTAGCATTTGGACTTTGATGACTCCGCAGCCGAATCATTTTTGAATGATCACAATATGATATGAAATTGATTTTTGAATGATCACAATATGACAATGAAATATCAGAATAGACATCCGTGTAGCCTATCACAGAAAATGTATAATAATTTATATAATTGAAATCTGCTTCAACACCATTCAACATTCGTCTCGACTACTTCAGGATATGATTGTATAAAGCAATATTTCAAACCAGAACGAATCAACAAACTTCATTTGACAAAATAATCATCACCATTTCACTTGGTCGAGAACAATCACACAATTTACCCTCAAACTAAAGAATAAGCCTTGACATGGCCAAAAATTCAAATGCCTTCGTCTATTTCAACTAGTTATCACTTGCGTTAAACGTAGATGGGTTTATTATTGTCGCAAAGTGACTCTTGGTATGGCAATTTACTGCATTAAAATTAAAAAAACACTTCAATATTTATCCTTTATTGAGGACGTAAAAAAACCACACTTAATACTCAGAAGCAAACCTAAATCACCAACAACATTTCAATTGACATATAATCCAAATCTCAAGTTAGACATTTGATGCACGTAATAGTTGCTGCTATCAGTCATCTCCGACATTTGTTACGCAATTATAAGTCTTTAGGCACAATACCTGTCACAGCACACAATCTCAATGGATGAAGCATAACTCTTATTAATCTTAATATGTTAATACATCACCTCGAGCACACACAAAATCCATCACAGCGCATAAGTAACATTTGTAAGCACTGGTATGCCACAATAAACACTGCCGCTTAATCACACGATAAACCTGTTCACTATCCTCAGCAATTATGACATCCACGTCCTTGCAGAAATGAGATTTAAAACTTCCAACTGCAATTAAAAGTGAAAACAAATCGCTACAATAGGATAGTTTGCGACAATGGGATACTATAATTAATCAAAAGAATACGCGTTATTGAAATACTATTCCAATACATTAATGAACTGCAATCTAGGCCTCCAATTATAATTAAAGTCAAGAATGGTGTGTTATATTTCATTTATTGTATGTAAAACTTTCCAAACGACAATAGCTATTCAAATAACAATCAATTAAGAAACAAAAACAAACCCACCTTCGAACGCTAATGGCCGCTTCGAAAGATATTTTGTTGTGTATTGTAAGCAGAGGATGCGAGCGTGAGGCAAAATACGTTCAAACTTTGGTTACAAAATAGGCACCGGCAATTTTTTCGAAGTATTACCCACAATTCAGCGGGAATGATTCTAACACTCGAAGGTTAAGTTATAAAATCGGCCCCCTGATTTCATGTCATACGTTCAATGTCGTTATTCTCATTGACAACCGATATTGCTTCAATTTAACACATAAATAGCAACGCAAGGGAAGGAATATGAGAGGAAATTTCGTCCACGGGATTGAAGAAGACTGTGATATCGCGTGAGGACCGTAATGCACCGTAATATTTTTCATAGCCCGAGCATCGAGTGTTAGAACATAGACTGGCGGAGCTGGCGGGCTTATCGCGGAGTTGATGAACTATCGTAGCGAAAGTGGCGCCGCTCGATTCGTGACACGACTTTTGAAAGATATAGTTCATTACTGGAGCAACTCAACCCATTATTTATTACCCACTCATTACTGACCCTTATCCATCCTACTTTTGCCGCAAACACTCCTCAGATAACTCATACCCTCGGCGTTTAGTTCTTAGGAGGAGGAATATTAGGAGTCTTAAATACAGGAGGGCGTGTATGAAGCAGTGTATGGGGGTAAATGAGGCAAAAGATAGGTTTGCAAGGATAGGTCAGTTTGAAGGAAATGATTGAAGCAGAGTAAGGTGTACTACTAGGTATTTTTGAGTGAAACCTGTGACTGTGCCTACCCCGGAAGGGAACGGCATGATTGGTATGTATGTATGAATTTATCGTTATAATATCATTTGTGGAAGACAACTGCTTTGTATGAAGTGATCCTTCCAATGGAAATACATAAAAACACTGATGCGATACCGTGCGTTGACGGAAAGCCACCGAGATGTTTGAATCTTGTGACTCAATAATCTAGGTTTGATGCACTCTATATATGTTGGCAATTATAAATGTCTGAGGTTGATGAATATGCCAACTGGTTATATATTTTAGTTCTTGAGGTGACTTTTTCGCGTACATTTATCAAGTGTGATAGAAATGTTATGCATATTCCTCATTGTCGGGATTTGAAATTTTCGAATGGTGCTCCGGGAAAAACTATGTAAAACCAAAGCTAAGTAATACTCCGTACTCTCTTAAAATCTTAACGCCTAGCTTCCTTTTAGGAAAAAACTGTTTCTGAAACTTTTTACCGCTGTAAAAAGAGATGATTTCTGTTCTATCTGTTGCGTCATTAATTCCAAAGGTGGTGACACTCCTGGAAACTTAAAATACTTTTTCATATATTAGAGTGATGTGTCACAATATGAAGCATAAAATATCTCGGGGTCCAGGTACTTAGATAGTATATTACTCATGTTTTCATTTTATCTCAATAGGCTCAGTTCTTTGTAATTTTCACCCCGTTTTCAGCCCGTTGGCATGGTCGTGGTATTATTATATTCCTCTAATCACTGGGTATCTGTATTTCACCTGATATAATTTATTGGTTACTTTTCCAGTTTATTTCCTCTATCGAAGTCTTAATGATGTTACTTGATAAATAAAAGAATTTGGAAAAGGGTAGGACCATTCCTTTCACTGATGCGTTGCGTATATTACAATGAAAATCCGTCTTTACGAGGCCAAGGAAGGGACCCAAGTTTGTCTTTTTTCTTGGTTGCATTTTATTTCGCGTACCCAGTGGCACATCTGTTCTATGAATGTGAGGCCTTGGAAAAACGTAAATCGTGGTAAAGTAGATTTTTCTGATTTTTTCTAGCCTTAGATAAGTGAAGAGTTTGGAATATTTAGAATTTTATGAGTAACAAATCCTGTTACTAAAAACGTAAGAATATTTCATTTAAATTAAGCATATACTAATCCTTGTCTATTGGTATGTGTGCAATCAGTTTCATCTGGTATTTGAGATTTGGTGATTTTATTCCCTTTGATAATTCTTAGTAGTGCTGGATCTAATTGCCTCTGCTTTCTCAAAATTAGTTGAAGTCATTCTGTTTCTGCGCTCGCAAACATGTTGCGAAAAGATGAGGTGATCCTTTTACGGGCTGCAGTTGAATCGGAAACTTGAAAGAGTTGTATTTCAATGATTCAGAAACTTAGTACTAAGAATGTCTACCTTGTTACTGGATTTGTATGTTTTGTGTATCCCCATTTAAAACTCATTAACTGAACACCAATAAAATAACGACTACATATAGGTTAAGTAAAAACCAATCTTTCTTCTGCCACGTCGAATGTTTCAAGCATTTATATTACCACTTATACAACATTTTCTCAACTGCTACGAAGATTGACAAAGACTGCATCGAAAATTTGTGGAGGAAAAAGAGGCTACCTGGTTTCGGTATCGAACCACTCATACATTCAGCTCTCTGGACGATTAAGGAATTATGGGCAGCATAGTGGCCCTGCTCATATGCACTGAAAGCCCACGGACCTTCTCCGGGTCCAGGAATATCGCTTTTTCCTTTAGCAAATTTCAAAATTTGGTGGTCTGCTAAAAATTCCAGGATTTTCATTGTCTACTTTGTTCTCTTGCCACAACAGTTTTTGCAATAATATCATTCAGCGTTCGACGATTTTGTGATAAGTTCCGTCTGTTGACGGAAGAGTATGAGCGAAATTGGGTTGATGCCTGCTAATACATTTCTTGGCAATGCAAACAGTGATGAAATACCACTTCGGATCATAGCAGTTGACGAAAAACGGTTAATCGGCTACGACGAGAAGCCAAAACCCCAGCGTCGTCGTCACAGCGGATAACCCTTTTCTTCTTGGAAGTCAACACCCTAAACAGCCACGCTAAAAATTTGAACTCCTCTGCATCACTTGATAATGAAGTCATTTGTAAATTGTGAATGCTTGAAATGATTACGTTGATGATAAAGAGTAGTGTTTAGAATGTCAGTGGAATAATATTTAGATCAAGTTACATAACTTTATCCACAATTGTTACGGCTGTTAAATGCAGTCATTTTTCTTGTATATTATTTCCAGGTTGATATAGTTTTTTAGGATTTTATCGCTGATGATTCAATTGTAATTTATGTAATATTGGTTATCCGACCATTTTCCGTGGAATTTCTACCAAATTGTAGAGCTCTCTTTGACAAAACTTTGCTTGTTTCTTTCAGCTAGGCTAGGAGCCGTTTAAGATCTCTTAGGTTTTCATCCGGATTAGAGGCTCCATAACCAACGCTATGGCAGCTTACTCTGCTGCCGTTTTGACTAGTGTATTCATGCAATTTGAAAGGTCAAGTATTGCCTGATTGGTTCAAGCTTCTCGCGCTTCCTTGATCGTTTTGAGTATCGGTTTGTGCCTCGAGTGTTTGAGCATCGATCCATGTTTAAAGTAGGTGAAAGCCGCTCTCCGGTTGATATATTATAAATCCTATTATATATTGCTCCCTAGACTCTCCGGTCCCAATAGCCGGTGGGTTGGTAAAATATTTTTGTTCCGTCAAGGTTGACTGCGTGACCGTGAATGAGGCTTTGCCCAACTCACACCGACTTCTTCGGTAGCTTCAACCAGATGCATCGTTCTTGTTCATCAACCCTGGTTTCTATGGTCTTTCCCGATTCACATTCATATAATTCACACCGCCTACAGGGGAGCCGTAATACTCCCGGATTCTTAGTCCCCAGTGGGTTTTTGATCTTTCCTTGCTTTTTTCCAAATCGTTAGCGGTTTGTGTCTCGTTTCAATTCTGTGCCTCATCATAATTCTAGAGATCTTTTCATAGACGGCTGAGATACAAGTCATGCTTGCATTTTGCTCTAGTTCTTATTGTTCTAAGGTCCTTAGAAGGGTCATATCCTCAGGATCTTTAGAGCTATCCTCAGGATATCCTCAGAATACAGTTTGCCGGAACATCATTCTTAGTTGCCAGAACTCATTAGGAAGGTTCTCATGGCCAGTTATTGTTTTGGTGCTCTTTGCGTGAAGCCCTCGGAATTTTCAAGGCTCCATAATGAAGGAGTTCAGACGTCACAACCGCGAAAACTTATTATAATTCCGTCTTTGAATCAAATTTTGTCAATGCTGTGACGTCATGCTCGGCAATGTCGATTCCATCCTGAATAAGGCCCCCGACGGGGTGGACGAGTGTTTCTTGGGCCGCTCTTCATTAAGGCTCTTTTACACGTGGTAAAAATTGCATGAGGCAAAGTGCAGGAAAAAGTACAAAAAAACTTTATTGCCCGGTATGTATGGATGTGCATTGGTGATTGGTAATGGTGATCCCACCGGTAACCCTTCTGTGTATTTGTATAATTTCCCATTGTTAATGAATGTGCATTGAAAATTGCGCCGTGTTAAGCGGAGGATCGCGGAAATTCAATCGCAAGTGTATAGACGATAGGTGAGAAAATAACTCTTGCTCTAATTTCAAGTCTGCATCTCATGGAAACAGATGTTACTTCAAATTTTGCTGTAACTTGCCTCGTGTAAAACATCCTTTAATAAGGTTGGTGGTGAATTTCGACACTCGAGTGGAGATCCATGTGGGTAGGCTTCCAGTGTACACCATTCGCCGGCGTTCCTTCCTCCCTCCGAAAGAGTTAGATTCCCGGGAACAATTGGCTTCCCACTTTTTTATTTCCCATAGTAGACTTGATGTTTGGATTTTCTGGCGTTTATGAGGTCTGACAACCTGTCAAGAGCTTCAGGTGCGCAGGGCCTTACTATGTACGTATCGTCTTTGTAGCTGTAGAAACATTACAATTGCAGTGAAGTTGTTTTCAGGACTTTCCTCCTTTTAGAATTTAGCCCCTATTATAGATAATGGTGATCCCACCGGTAACCCTTAGGTTTATTTGTATAAATTCCCATTGTTAATGAAGTATTTGGACTCAACGTACTGGGAGAAGTTTGTAATAGCTTTATCGGACTGAGAATGCAATAGTTACAGCGTTTCTCCAACTGGAGCGCGTGTTAATTGTGAAAAGATGACTAGGTCGATCATGATGTCTTCGATATCTAGATAGATGCTATGGGCGCTGTCGATAATATTCCCAACTTAAATTTTTCAAGGTGGCCAAATTTTTTTCAACGTCACTCGCTGCCCTGGGGACAACAGCAGAATAAGATGTCGAAACGTCACTTGTGCCGTCGTCCAGTCACAGAGACCTTCATCTCATTATTCACCAGAAATTTCTGAGTTGATTTAATACCAAAAGTATTTTTCCTTAAGTTTCGTCTAAGAAATAATAAAAACTTATTTTTCGGGACTTTTAATTTTTGTGGAAATTTTACATCGTAATCCATGGCCGACTTTTACGTGTCGTTGACTTTAGGTCCTAAAGCGTAGCCCCCACCACCGCTTTAAGCAATAACTGCCGCTGTTCCAATAATTTTACAGTTTTTACGGCTATGAGGATCCACTTTTTTGGTGGATAAAGAAGTGGTTAAACATCCCGGGGGTCGCAAAGATTTTTCTGTAAAATACCGATCCATATTTTGAAATCCTTTAGGAAAGCTCCGCAAGTGCTGTGCTTTGTCCGCCGAATGCGACCCAGAGTCCAAGTTGCGCGAACTGCCATTAACCTATCCACCTGCTATTGATAACGCTTGACAAATTAAAACTCCGTAACCTCTCCTCTTATATAAATATACTTACTTTAACATTCATAATTAAACATCATTGTTTGAACCAGTTGTTATCCGAGGGGTGTATTATTTCTTTCTTAGATTATCTTGAATTTGACCAGAGTTATCATTGAGAAAAAAAGAAACTGAATTAGTGTTGTAGTTGGAAGGGAAGTTTTTCCATTATCTGTTATGGCTGACTCGTACTATATGTCATGTTTTATTTCCGCTTGTAAAAAAACAATTAATGATTCTTCTGCCCGGCGACCTCCGCCGGCGTGCCTGTCACTGTACTTTCCCTTGTGTTCAGTTCCCCCAAGCTTCAGGTTCCGCTTCGCGCTCATACCCCCATTCATTTCCCACGCCTCCCATTTCAGTCCCATCATTTTTACCTGTCTCATCATGTCTTCATTTCCATCTGCCGCATGAGGAGTCGTGAATTGGCTGAATAATGTACGATACTTAAGGTTTCCTTTCTTTTACTAAGTCATATTCGTATTAATGTAGAGGACAGGATTGTTTATGTGTGACTACCGATCTATAAAGTTCTAATGTACTGTTTAAGAGTGTATTTATTGAGGACGTTTTTGTAGAATGACCTTTTATCTTAAATATTCATGTTGTCGGTCTACTTAGCTCTATTCCTGAGCCTCGTCTAGTTTGTCATGTCTGCACCAAATTACCTCACCAGCTAAGAGGTATTCGCAAGTAGGAGAGTTCGGTGTTAAGATTTGTTCTCCGATAGTGGATCTTCATTCTGATTCAAAAAACATTTATTTTAACTATTTTTCTCCCACGTGTCCTAATCACTATAAAATTTATGTTATTATTTTCCGCTGTAGTTTGACTCTGGTGTTATGGTTACAATGAGGTTGACAACGCCTTTACGTTTGCCCTCAAAGGTATTCCTTCTAAAAAATAGTACTGTAACGCGTAATAAATGCTTTTGTTTCGGAATTTGTGGCATTGAAACAGCGTGCGTGTGTCATAGATCTGAGAGTTGAATGGAAAGGAAAAAAACATACAGCTAAATACGGTTTTAAATGAATGAATATTATAAAATAAATATTCGTTGCGGTTATCCAGTTTACTGTATTCGATAAACAATATTTTAGATATGGCTTGTTATATTTACGGGAATGATTTATAATGATCCATATCTCCTGATAGGAATTCATAAAAAATGTCTTTTGATACCGCCAACAAACTTTGTATTTGAGATAGAAGTTGCACTAGATCGTAAAAGCATAATCTCTCTCATGAGTTTTTTCTGAGTTTAATGGTGATTTGACGTGGCCTTGCCGTTAAATT
The DNA here is from genome assembly GCA_963169105.1 of Ceriagrion tenellum. Classification (NCBI taxonomy): domain Eukaryota; kingdom Metazoa; phylum Arthropoda; class Insecta; order Odonata; family Coenagrionidae; genus Ceriagrion; species Ceriagrion tenellum. The sequence goes on along the minus strand of OY720633.1, from coordinate 144,636,890 downwards.
AAAGCCACAACATTGTTTTGGATGAACAATTAAATCTTTCAGCATAAATTCTATTTAAAAAATAGGAAAACCATGGATCTTGGACGTAATATGATATGCTGTGGTTATTAATCCTTGAAATTCCGTGAAAAAATTGCCTATTATATCGATGATATCAATTATCCTCATCCATTCGTTGCCATTAATCGTTATGCCCTGTGTCTTTAGATTGGCGTTTGCGTTATACTACAATGTACTAAAAGATTTTATTGCTTCTCTTCACAAGATTGAGGTGATTCCATTCATCTGCCTCTTCTTCTAACGTAATTCTTGTTTATATATGACGCCTAATGAATATTTTGAGTCCTTTTCAGCAGATGAACATGTTCTACCGTCAGCAGTTTATCTTTGCCGGTCCACTCACTCCTACTGCACATCAGATACAGATCGAAGCCTCTTGTCCGTGGCACTTTCTGTCGAGAGTAAGCCGCCTTTGTCGATGCCCATATGAAATCGCGCTCTGTCGCTCTTCTGTGCTCTCATACCCCTTCTCTCCTCCTCCCCAGCAGTTGCTTCGCTCCACTTGCTCATTGCACGGCGTTTGGTCTGAAGACGGAAATCGGTTCGTACAATGGAATCAGGTCTTGGCTTCAGACAAAAAAGATAGAAATAAAGTATTGACTCTTTAGAAAAGGTCCACTCAGGCATTAACTTTCATTTTGTTTTCCCTTGCACGTGAAACAACGAATTTTTTTGCCAATTGAACTCCTGAAATGTCTTTTAAGCTTAAATTAATGCTTCTATCGGTGATGAGATTGCCTTTAAATACATGTTTCAAATCAGTTCTCTAGATACAAGTGCCTTTGTTTCTTGGCACGCTCCGGTGAAATGAATGAGTGGAAAACAGCGCCGAATCTGCTGTGACAGGTTTCAAGTTTCTCTTGCGGGAAAAAGATTTTTAAAGAGTACTCTTATATTTTTGTATGGGATGAGCATAATGTTGCTTTAATTCTTAGATATTGAGTTTCAATAGAGTGTAATGATGTTCAGCGTATGTTATCCCTTTAAGTCGTGCCCGCTTATTATTCTCCACTGTAATCTAAGAATGAAGTATGGAAAGAGCTTGATTAGAGAGAAGAATTTGGAATATACTAAGTCAATGGCTATTGTTGGTAATTATATTTTCTTGGAAGTGGTTTTGCCGTAAATTACCCATGAAATTTTGATTTATTAAAAAAATACAATTTGATATCTAACGATGGCTTACTAGGGTGAAACGAGTAGTGCGTTTTAAAAATATAGTTTGTTGAACAGTGCCAGTTGGTAACTTGTCGGAATCTCAGACGATGATATCGTGCGCTAGCCTTATAACTCACACTTAGAAGTTAAGTGCGAACCAAGCATGAAGGGATGTATTCTTTGGAGTTAAGAACACAGTCATCAGAAATGTAGAAGTTGAATGTATACTTTATTCAGTTAAAATCTCTTTAATGTAAATTGATGTGTACTCGTACTTTAAACAAAAAAACTTGCAGCATTACATGTTAAAATTGCGTTTGAAATATAATATTAGACGTGGAAATTCATTCTTAATAGACTGGATGAACTGCTGCCTCAGATTTACTCTCTATTCCATGCTCAACCTACCCGGAGATTCAGGGCAAAGACGTCCACGAGTTACAATTTCATGATCTCATGAAGTGCTCACACCAGATGGCCTATTTATGTCTATAACAAAGTGTTTGTTTCTCTTGATTAATGGGCAGTAATTAAACCGAAACCTTGGATAAAATTTGAGCCCTGTTAAAAAATCAGCAAACGCGGAGTAGGTATACTAGTTTTTCCCTAGAGTTTGACAGAAGCGTGAGCGAAATGTAAAATTTACCTTTTTGAAAAAAAATTCAATAGATATGAACAACATTGAAGGGATTCTATTATCGATTTTAGAAGTCACGATGAATCATTAATGCTATGAGTACCTGGCAATGGTTTCTAAGCTTCACGCCAGCGGGGTCAGTAAGTTTAACTTGGAAAATTTAAAAAAATATCGCATAATCAACGTTGTACATCACGGAAGAAAGGAAATGCAAAAAAACAAAGCGATACGTGACTGATATAAGAATGACTTTATTAAATAAGTATGACTTTTCAATCATTTATCGGACCACAGTACAGCACTCAGTCACTAATAAATACTGAACCAGGTTGTTGATAAATAAATGTAACATTGCAAATTTTCACTCTTGTTTTGTCGGATTACAACGTTTGCTGGCAGAAAAATTCATCAAATGAAGTAGCCAAAATTGAAAAAAAAAATTAAAAATTGTGCCATTCTAGATCCAACTTCTTATTTTAAGGGCATATTAATGTCAACAAACCTGAGGTTAAAAGAGAAATGAAAGTCGGAGTATTGGAAAAAAAACTAAGGATAAGTATTTTAATATCGAGTTTAGCCTATTAATATGGAAAAATCCCAGCCAATATTATTTCTGACGATGCCAAGATAATTTGTGAATTCCAACATAATAGGTTATATCATGGATCATAAGGATAGCGGCTCACTAATGTAAGAAAATCACCATCAAAAAGTCACTTGTCTGGATTGGGACCTTAAAGCGGGGGATGTGGCTACAGTGAACGTTGCGACTACTCCCTTCACATATATGCGAACTGCTTCTGGAGTAGTCGCAGCATCTATTTTCCTTGGGTTGTTTACAGATATATATAACCCCAGAAAAATAGACTTCCAAGCCGGTTTTAAAAAGTCTTACCTACCGCGAAAAATAAGGTATCCTATCGGTGTTATGGGGACTGAATTGGTGATTTTTTTACATTTGGTGAGAAATTTTTATACCTATTGCCGTCTCGTATATTAAACGCTGATAAAAGCATGAGTCGTATGTTCTACTTCACGTTTCAAATGAAATATGTATCAGACATGTTTGTGCACTATTTATGGTTACAATTATATGACTATGGCGCCCCTAGAGCTTTCGTAGCAAATATCGTGAGAGCGATTGTTATTAAAAATTCACCTCCTACCAAAGACCCTTGAAATTGCATTTAAAGTTAGACGTCTCTACTAATGGTAAACACCTAATCCAAGAGCCTGGTTTCATGATAGGAAGTTTCGCAGTTTGACTTTTTGCTATTGACTATTTACTATCTTGTGATGATGGAGTGTCCCTTTCTGAAAGAATTGGTGGTCACTCACTCTCCGATCTTCGAAGTTCTGACTGTTGCGTTTTCCTTACTGGCGATTGCAGGGGTGATTTCTCACGGCACCGTATGAAAATCAGACATCAAGCTGGGGAAAGATTCCTTTCTCCTTGCCCTCAGCTACCCTAGAGAGTTGGTTGTTCAGCTATTTGGTGAGTTGGCCGACAGATGAAGTTATTTACGCCATTGAAGACAGGTTGGTTGGTAGAATAGAGAAAGGATCCGGTGATGGATTTTCAGCGGCTCTCCGCTCCACCATCCAATATGGGGAATGGAGGAAGAGAGTAGAGAGATGAGAGAAAACCTACATCGGTATTAGCGTATTGTAAACGAGAGACGCTCGGGGACAACGGCTTAACGTATCATCTGACGGACGGAGTACTGTACTTTAAGTGCTCTCCACATGGCGCCCTCATAGTGATCGATTCCAATGAAAATCTCCACCTCTGTCGGAATGTCGGAATATACAGGGTGATTCAAAAGTCTTATTATGATTACGGAAAATTAGAACTTTTTTTATTTTTCAACATATACCTATACATGAAACAAAGATGAAAATGTTACTAAATACGTCAAGTTTTATTTGTAATCGCGCCAATTGTTCAAATGGAGGTTGCATTAAAAATTTTTAGCGAAAGCAAATGAAACTTGATGTATTTCTTAACCTTTTCATCTTTGTTTCACGTGTCTATGTTGAAAAATAAAAAAGTTCTGATTTTCCGTAATCATTGCAAGACTTTTGAATCACCCTGTATTATCATGACGCCTCACAACATCTCTAGGTCTGACAGAAGCGAAAAAATAAGAGATACATTGTCAAACAGTTTGGTACAAAAACCCGTTCTTTCCGCTCACAATAAGCGACCACTATAAAAAGTGAGCTCCACTAAATACACTCCCATAATACACGTCACCATTTCACCTTCTAAAACCTTACATCTTTTCACGGCTGGTGTCCCAGCACCCCCTGCCACACGCCTATGCGGCGGCTCGCAGGGTAGTCTGTAGATGTAGATGAATGCGAACCTGGGACCTCTGAATGGGAAACAAGTATTGTAGTCACCACTATTACCCTGTTCCCAGATCCTAGTAGAGTTCCACCTGTTAAGTTGTACTGTAAGGATTTTGGAAAGCCACGTTCGTATAGGCCTCGCCCGTCTTTGAATCCTCCGTCTGTGTTTTACGAAAGGAGATTTTCTCAAGTTATCAAAGTGTTTAATATATATTCCATCCCAAGTAAAAGAGCTCATAGAATTGTCGGAGATGAATACACCATATAGAATGTATGCCTATGGTGCCCTACATCGCTCGTAAGTTTTGTTTTGAGGAGTTTACCTTCGAAATTTATTAAAAGGTTTTTCTTAGTGAATTTAATAATCTCTCTCTGTAGGTAAAGGAACACCTTGATTCTGGCAAAGATTCATATGTACTTAAGCTATTACCATAATCTACATTTATATGGACGCAGCCACTTTAAATGAGTAAAATTAAATTCCTCATAGGAAATCATTCGCCTTCACCAGAACTCGAACCTGGATCCATCGATTTCCGGCCGAGAGGCTTAGCCAGTTAAGGTAACGCCGTGACTAGTTCCGATAACCTCTACATTTTCCGAATTGCATGACTGTAAAGCCTTCCAGATTTTCTTTAATTTTTTAATAGAAGAAATTATGTTGGCATATTTGACACCCTTTTAATGGATTCTCGAATTATGCTTGATAAAATGGAATATATGCAATCTTCCAGGATTCTACTTCGACAATGTATTTGAGGACATGAATTTGCATATCCCCGTGTGAAAAGTGGAACCCAGAGTCCCCTTTCAGCGTTTTATTCCTGAGTTTACCTTACTTCTGAGATACCCTACCCTGAGTTATCCTACCCAAAGTTTATCCTACTACTGATCACTGATGTTTATAATTGTTATCGGCCCAAATAGCTGCTTCTGCTTGAGATCATTTAAACGCTTAATCAGTTGAAATAGAGTTGATTGTTGTAGGTGCTGATGATCCTACAAGTTGATCCATTATGATGAATGCTTCAAATTTTACCGTCTGTCAGAATAAACATCCTTTCCAAATAAATACAAAAAACCGTAACAGATTAATTTTTGGATATATTAAAGCATAAGCTAGAGTATAGTGGGCAGTAATGTGATTTGAGATTTTAAGTACATGCGGGTATTTTGAAGGCTGTGATTTTTTTCGGTCATCTAATGCGTTCCAATATTCTGCAATGAAGAAATGTTGGACTCTTTTTATAAATATATGTATGAAAGTAGGTGTTGGATATTTCTATCCGAAAAGTAGAATTAGATTTTTGAGAATAATAATGAATCATGGAAGTTTCTTTGGAATGTTTTCATTCGTTACGCAACGGGGATCAATGGGCAAAAATTGAGTAATATGCATTGTATTTTATAGCTCAGGTTAAAGTGATAAACACCATAATAAGGAAGGTTTCCCAGAATTGCAACCGGATATTGGAGCCGTTGATGACCTACGTTTCGTGTGTCGACTCTGCTGCCGTTCTCGCGGTTGAGTTCTCATCAGCCTGAGAATGACAGCAGATTCCGCAGCCGAAACGTCGCATCATGGAATAGTAGTACTCGCATAGAATCCCGAGAAGCCTTTCTTAATACCATTCACCGGGAAAGCCTGAAATCATTCAGTTCCTATTTTCAAATGGTAGGTTGTAATTTCAATCAAAGAGCTTCAGTCTCAATAGTACCAGTCTCTACATGGGATTCTTTACTAGGGTTCAGAGGGTAGTTTTGGGAGTCACAACCCCGCTGAGATGTTTTCAATTGTTATGAAACTTGTTAAAAGGAAAGGAATCCTATTGAATTTTAGCGAGTACGAATGAAAAATGAGTCAATGAATTATATCAGTGAGAAATGTTTTGGCTATTAACTGTTATTTTATTTAACCACGACGGGACCGAGATCCCTCAGTCGAGAGTCTAGACCGACCCGTGATGCGAAGCCACGATCAATTGACCGTCGAGCAATCACACCGTTCGCTTACTGACACGGCCTGTCGATTAACCAGTATAATCTTTGAATTTAACGTCAATACCCTTTTACTTTTTTCCCCTTCTCATTTTTACACGTTCCGGTGAATCGAGAAATATATAGCACGCACATAGAAAACACTTTCGCGGAATGAAGTCGGTGGAGAGTTATTTAGTTTCCGTGCGATTGGAATCTCTGAGGAAACGTTTTTGTGCTCATCATCGGTCGCCGGATGTTTCATTGTATCTAGAGAAATGATTCCATTTTCTCGCACCCGTGAGTACGGAGTGAAAGTAGGGGGGTCGGGGTTAAATTGAAGAAGATGGAATTTTAAGCGTCGGGATATGTTACGATAGTTCCGTATTGATGATCTGTGTAACTGATCTTCATTCTGTCCTGCAGCATGTACTTTTCTCTCATTAAAAAAATGTAATTTTGGTCTGGACGTTCTTTATGCCTTGAGGCATTACGAGATCTTTCTTTTGAGGTATGTTTTTGAAGACTGCTAGTTGTCTCCTAGAAAGCGAGAGGCTTATTTCTTTCCTAGCTCTGATCGGTATTAGTTGCAATTATTTTTCGTTCCGGTCTTATTTACTTTTTTTGGAATAGTCACACTTAAAAGAGGCAATACCGGAACATAGCTATTATACTATTGAATTTTCTAGTATGGGACCTATTTGAAAAATGAACCTTCAAACGATTTTCTACTGGTGTTAGTAACACATCGCTTTAAAATTTGATCGCTTTCCTTATCGTTTCCACTTTTCGGTCCGAAAATGCGTACCTGGTGAAAGCCAGGATATTTTTTTCTTATTTGCTGCTGACCAGTTTTCTTGCGAATTAACGTCAAAACGTTTTATTAGATCAAATTAAATCTATGCTAAAATTGAAAATCATGAAGACTATCAAATGCGATGTTTATTTCTAACATTTTATTTAAATTTACACTAATCTAGCATCAATCAACGCATAGTAATGACTGATTTTTCAAATATTGTTCAAATAAGAGCACTTTTAAGTACGTAATAGTCCCTTGGTGTCTGAAGAAGTTCATATTATCTTTAACTTAGTGAAATCATCCGTAAACCACCTAAACTATGGAGAGAGTGTGTTGAATTTAAAAGAAAGAAATGTAGAAACTCTGTAATGTCCACTCTGTTAAGAGTGTGTAAGTTTCATTTCAAAGCTTCGAAGTTTATTTCTTTTAAATTCAAGATGATGTTCCCCAACATCTCGCCGGATAACGTTGTGTATATAGAAATAATGATTTCAAATTTTAAGTAATTGTTTCCTAGTTATTATGAAATTTTTCTGAAAAGTAATCATGGGAAATTTATAATTCCTCGTATGTACTATAGACATTAATTGGTGGAAGTATAAATCCCTTGGAATAATGTTTAACAGAACTTACCCTCCCCAAAGAAATTAATCGGTCTCCCTGAAATAGAAATTAGTTTTCATAGCTAGTTAAAAATTAACTGGTTTTCTATGGATAATCATTTTATCTAAACTTTTTCTCCTCTTGTATTCAGGCATAGTTGCTTTACTGAATTAGGAAAAATTTTATAAGGTACATGAAGGTCTTGTATCTATTCAGAAGTGATATTTCTTTCCGGGGTAGGTTAGGTATTTCATTTTCATCGCGTTTATCTTGAAAAGCTGGCGTGTTAAAAAGTTGCTTTTGGCGTCTCACCCGAGTTCCAACATAGAATTGGACACATCCAGTTAAACGCATGAATTTTCTGGATTGGGAATATTTCTAAGGAACGACAGGCGGCTGAGGATAGGAAACTACGCCTTCCACACACCTGATTATTGAATTTTATATAGCTCAGGGCTTTGTACTTTTCGAGCTCTACACCCTCAGATGAAACCCACCAGGTTGAAGACGGAGGTTGAGGTTAATTAGAAACCGAAAATAATGCTGGAGCGCAGCTATTAACGACTCTTTATTTGGATTGGATACATAACAAAGATTTTGCATTTTTTGAGCCTTACTTATTATAGTATCATCTTCGAAATTATGCTTTAATTTTCATGACGGCTTCTCTTCCTCATTATTTGAAAGTACCTATTTCCGTGTACCCTGGTAATTTGATTGCGCTTGTACTTATGTCGGTGGCTTATGTCGTTGTCCTTCAGTTTTCCTCGATGAATTTTCCTTTTTATTATGCTCTGACCAAATTCGTTTCATCCCTCTTCCTTCTATTTTGCCTCAGGGTGTGCCCAGCCTACTGAACTCATGCGTCAAATTGATCTGTGCCTCTCAGCCTTGAGGTAGCTTGCAGGGTGCTATGCTGATGTGGATGATCTCTTGTTGAACCCTTCCTCTTTTATTCTTCTGTATTCATCTTCTCTTTCGTTTGATTTAATCTATTATCGTAAATTTTTGCTTTGAATACCTCTTACTTAGTCTTAACTAATCAGTGTTTCCTATTATTCCAGCCTCTGACCCCTGGAGGACCTCTCTGCACTCGAATATTTTCATGTTTATCTTCCTCATCTCCAGTTGTTTCACGCTTGAAAGCTGGAGCTTCTTAATTAATTTAATAATTTTTAGCTGGAACTCTCTTGCGGTATAATCTTTTGGGAATCCTCCATGTTATGCAGCTTTCGAAGTAAGTAAACGATTGCACTTCCTTCAGACTTGTAGCCTAGTCTGTCCCTTTCTATTTATAGGATTTTTTTATCATTTAAGACTCGTATTATACCCTTGGAGTTCATGCTATATTGTATCACCATACGTATGTGACCAATCAAAATGTGTTCCTTCTTATGTGTCAATCTGTTTTTTACAATACCGATGTGTAGTTGCTTCCATGAGAAAAATTTAATTAAGTAATTCTTAATGCCGTGCATGATAGGAAGAGAACCTTAATTTAAGCCCATTACGTGGGACCTTATGCAATAAGTTTATGTTCTCGGCTATTGGCAAGACCTTCAATCCTTAAAAATGGGAAAAAATGAGCACTGACTCTATTCGAGGTGTCGCATTCAATGATGCGACTTGCGATTTCTTCAGGCTAACATTCAAATGTATTCATTCGTCTGTGCTCCGAAGACTCTTCTTTTGGGAGAAGCCACTTCTTGGTCAGACGTTTTATTTCTTCCCATCGATTGATACCGCAGACGTGTTGATTGCTACCATCTGATGTGAATCAACAAAGATGCAGTCGGGAGAGAAAATCTTCGAGACAGATTTTTTCACCATTTTCGTTCCCTACGAGTGCTCTCCGAAGCATTCAGGACCTCAATGCCTCTCCTTTTGTTTTTTGTGTTTTGTTCTTTTTTTTTGGCCGAACGTCGAATTTCCCAGCTCGACTCTATTGTCTCGGACCAGTGACACGCTGCCTTCATTTGTTCCCGACCCTCTCTCCTTCTCTATGCCGAGCCTTTGCTTGACTGTTGTTTCTTTCACAGCATTCGAGCGCGCCCTCTGCCGTTGAGAAAAACAGAGCCGCCAGCATCAATGCCTTCCTCTTTTCGTAGATACGACCTCCCCCGCCCCAGCTGTTTCCCTCCCCACCTATGTCCCTAAACTCCTTTCCTATAGGGACTCTCTGGTTTCTCCCTCCCTCCCAAGCCTCGCCCTCTCTGTTGTTTCCTTTCCTATGTTTTTTTATTGGATTGCAAAGTTAAGCCGCGAGGATGTGAGTGTGCTGAAGTCTCATATACCCTCGATTTTCTTCGACAAAACTTTTCTCTCTCTTCCCACGGGAAGCGAGCAGGAGCGCGACCCAAAGGCGACGCACTCCACCGGGTCGATCTATCGCTTGAGAGAATGAATCCCTTTCACGTCCATTCTTACGCACTTCGAGAGCGATCGCGTTCTCAGTGTTCTACGAATTTGGTGTTTTTTCTCCTTTTCTCTCGCTCTAGAGAAAGAAATTCTTAATAGATTGTTTTTTCTCTCCCGCCTGAAAAAAGAGACATTCTCGATCCATTCTCGTGGAAAAGCTAGAGTATTTTTCAAATGGGTTTGATCATTTTAAAAGGTAAACGGTGGGAAGGAGTGCGAGACGTATTTTTCCGCGGAACGTTTGATCGTAAGAAGTGTCAGACAGTTTGCGAGAATATCATTCCTTTTGGGATACATTTTCCGTATGGTGATTCTAAGATTTAAGACGATGTTGTAGCGAATGTCTTTCGCATCTTGCTATTTGCTTTCTACCATAAATGCTTTCTGAAGATGGTCGTAAGATTTTTTAAATCTTAACCCTCTATGGATGGAATTATGAAACATCAGCATGAAAAAATTCTGCTAATATATCAGTTTTAAAAAGTTCTATTTAAGCATAAAAAATTGCAATATATATTATCATAACATTCATTTTGAAATGTGACATATTTATATTATATATATTTAATATAAAATAGTACTTTACACTATGATATTTACACATGGTATACTTCAACATTATCTTCATGACGTACCTTTTTTTAACTTTCCCAATTTTTCTTCATATGACAGCTGAAATTAATTGTCAGAGCTCCACCAGGCACGCCATCGTCAGTGAATAGCGTCACACATTCATCAATTCAAATTGTTTGACAAACCGCCGAAAGAGACGCAACTTTCCACCCATTTAATCCGAAGCGTTACAATTCTGTCCAGCGCAGCAACTAAATGGAAAAGCCTCTTAGAAAGCAGATATTTCAATGATGTTGAAACGTTACAAATTTGACTCGCTCGTCCATAGAGGGTTAAAGAAATAATTCCAGTTTTGTACAGCCCGGTTAATGTGATAAAAAAACCCTCAGTAAATTTTGTTTACCCGTGTACATTGTGAGTTTATCGTCGTAATGCGTTGTGAACTTCAAAATGTGAATACGGCCGGAATAAAAACTTATTTCTACGACTTTAGTTGTTTATGCATGAAGGATTTATTTCTGTAGAATGAGTTGGGTTGTAAATACAAACAATAGTGTGATTATAAAAGTCTATCGGCCGTACAAAATCTTCATTTAGTTCTTTATGTATAGCGATGTTTTCAAGCCTGCTGTATTCCCTCAGGAATCTGGGTTGATGAGGATAACGCGGTTATGGGTTGTTGTCCTTGACCGGCCAGACTCAGCCAAATGTCTGTTTTGATTCTCAGCCCATGTTTACTATTGCTGGAAATTTTGTGGCTTATGTACTCCGGAAATTCCTATTTTCGTACCGTTATGCAATACCTTGCGTAGCTTAGTTTTTTTGGTAATTCGTCTTCTTCGTCAGTTCTAATATTTCATTTCATAATACCCTTTAAGTACAGCATAAAAATAAGATCCATTCATATTTTTGTTAAAGGCCATCCGCAGCCTTCTCTTTCCACGTGTTTGTTAAAATCGGTACGGGAGAGTACCCTTTCTATTTTATTTCAGTGTGCGCGGAGGCGACTACATAAGGTTGTCATTGATCGCTCGCTGCGATGCTCATTTATGATCGTGAACAGTATTTTTCCTCACTTTTCACGGAAACTTCCATTTTTTTATTTCCGAAGCATAGCAAATTTTTGTCATTTTGCCGAAATTTTGAGAAATTTTGGATTATTTCCCATAAATCGCTGCATGAAGGATCGGCAACGTGTCGTTGGTCTGAGGGAAATACTTATGAATCGTAGTGACCGCACCCCATGCTTACTATTTATTTCTTATTAATTTTATTCGTATTTCGCTTCCGTTTTTGATAGGTTTTTCATTCTGAAAGTGACTTTTGTTGTATATGCTATATCCAGAATTCTTTGCGATGTAAACGCGGGTATACAAAAACATCAATGGCCTCAATAAAATCTCCCAACGTTTTTTTCAAAAAAAGAGGCCTTATTCATTTCAGGTTGTTCCGTTGCATTTCGTTTGCAGTTACATTTTTCCAACTTTCTCTTAGCTTTCCTCAGTTTCAAATCCAACTCTAGTTGTGTGCTTTTTTTTCAACCCAATATGACTCTTCCAATCTATTTTTACGATTTTTACTATTTATTGGTTTAATGAAAGTGGATTGCGACTAAACAAATTTGATATATCTAAATGTAAACGCGGTAGTAACCGTTCAATTGATAATCCATTTGGAAGAGAAGTCTCTTCAAGCGATATGAAACTGGTGGAATTCTTTTTTGAAACACCTGATGGTTTAGGTGTCGTGAAGATTCAATCCTCCATTGGTCAGCTACAATAGGGATTCTCTGCGAGTTGTCCATCATTTTTTTCTCTTTGACATTTTTAACTGTTCATATCTGATGTATGCACAAATGCTGTATCTTTTGCCACTGTTACGCTTTATACAATTCACAGTCTAATATTTCATTATTTTGTGTTTTTTCTGTAAACCTTTTACCAACAAGTTTATTTATATATTTAATAATATTGGATTATTGGACTATTTTAGTTTTTAACGCATGTGTGAGTTCAATGGGAATGTTTCGACTACGGTATGTGTCAATAGCACTATATTTCAAGAAATGTCGTATATTTTTCCTTTGATTACGCCAGGCACTTGGATTTGGCATGTTGTAAATCTGGTGCTAAAGTAAGGGGACGATTTTCTTCCTCTGTGGGGAAAACTAGACAAAAACTGCGTTTACTTTTCAGAACAGAGGCTTGAAGCGTGAACGTTTTCTTTTTTGCAAATGTCGCCTTTACAGTTCCGTTGAGTCTGACGTCCAACAAACTCTAATTTACCTCTTTATTTGATAGGCTTGTTTCCTTAGGTTTATACCCGCAACCGCGCGTGACGAAGAGAAGGATGGAGGAAAAAAGAGAAAATTTTCCTTTTTTTGTCTCCGTTTCCCGACGAACCCAGGTATTTTGTTTTGCAGGAGGTAGTTACAATAAAAGTCCTTTTTGTGTTTTTTTTTAAAGGTTTCGTACTCTGGAGAAAACAGACGGGTGGGAATGAGGAAATAATTTGCAACGTGGCGAAAATCAAATGTTGCGAGATTTAGGGACGCAGAGTTGAATATCAATGGGCTTCAAAATCGTTTGTCTCTCCAACTATAATAAGAACCTCTTCATTGACAATCAGGAGGGTTAATTTGCGATAGGAAGCTTACCTCATCTGTTTTTTCCAATAAAGTAGATTAGCGTCGAATCAGTTTAGTGGAGGTGGGAGTGTCGTGTCGTAGTAAGCCGAGGTGAAGAAAGTGGAACGGGAGCGATAAAACACGAGGGCTGCGTTTACGAGCGGAACATTATTAAAATCGTCCGCGTTTTGCTTTTGTGAGTGCACGAGTCATGTGGGACCCGTGGCCGGACCTAATACCCACACCCCTGTCCTTAATCCTGAAATGCCACTCCTTTAAACTGGGAATCTTCTTCGCTTTGTATCTAAAGTGCGACGGTAAAGTTAGAGAAATCAGCAACTTCCTCCTTGTTGACCCCACTTAGGATAAGCTGACAGTGTATGGGATATACATGAAGTAGGCTTGAAAACAGAGTTAGAACGCGTATAGAGAAGATCAGCAAGATACTTGAAAGGCCGTTTTGATAGTCTCGTTGGTACTACTGGCCTCTTGCAATATCTTGGATGGGAATCGCTTTCAGACCGTTGATTGGAAATTATACTTAATCTTAGATGTAAATTTGAACCCGATTAATTTGCAGACGAAGTTTTCAATATCTTGCGAACTCCAACATACTATGGAAAATCAGTTCATGCGATTAAAATAATGGACGTAGATTGTGGAACAGAAAGGTCTAAAATGTCGTTTTTCCGCGATCGGTAAGAGACAATAATGGTTGCGGAAAGACTTTGAAGTAGGTTAGTTGACAGGTAGTGTAGCTATTAATTCAACTGCTCTCTAATGCATGTTTCTAAATCTACCGAGTAGTGCAAACAATGTTTTGCATGTTCCTTGCATGACTCTCGTGTCACATTTTCATAGTTTCATTATTAATTATTTTAGTAGTTTCTGTAGTATTTGTAGTATACCGATAGTGCGGTGCTTGTTGGTGAAAGTAACTTTCTTCGCTGTAGTTCATGTTGGTGATAAGTCACCCCCTTCCAAACACCCTTGTGCTGGCTTGCTGGGTTATAAGTAGATGTGTAAATTTAAAGCCTAATCTTCGACCTGATCGAAGATTATGATTATCATCAGCAGCCATCGATCCGGTGATGGATTTCCAGCGGCCCTCCCCTCCACCATCCAATAAACGCGCGGCATCCAATAAAAACGGTGAGGGCGCTGGTCATACGGCACATGTCAATTTCACAAATCAGGGTAAGGAGGTCAGTTCATTTTTCTGCCGATTTTGGTCTCCAGGAAGATGTGGGACCCTCAAAATTGCAAGCCATTCTTTTTCTGGCCGTACCCTCCGGTATCTCCGAGATTTTAATCCGTTACTTTGTGTTCAGAGGTGATCATTATTTATATTTTTATTATCAGTTATTAAAGGATGTTGATAATACAATGCTTAGAAGCTGAGGAATGTAATTAGAGGTAAAAGGTGTTATTCAAGTTGAAATTTTAGTTGCAGCAATTGCTCTTCTTTCTATCATTTTCCATGGGATGAGCAATTCGGACGGGACGAAAGGGTAGAGGAAATCCCCGAGCTATTAGTATGCTTTATTTGAATCAGTGGAAAATAACAGAAGCCAAAGAGCCGATTAGTTTGCTGCCTTGAGATTTTAATCAATCACTGGTTGATTGGAAACACTAGACCGCCGAGTGTGTTTCTGCGTAGTATCTGCTTCAAGGAGTTATGTCAACGTGTAGAAGTTCCCTCGAAAATTGCGCCTAGACTAAGAATTTAACCACGGTTTACCACGCTACCGAGGCTTCCTTGGCGTTCCTTCCACGCTACCGAGGTGGGATTCAAGGGGATTACATGCTCTGCTTTTGTGGTCGATTTTCTCTTGTGTAGACAGCTTTATTTTGTCCAATGAGGCATAATATCCAGTTTCCTTTATCTACGGAAATTCAGAGGAGAATTAGGAAGTTTGGATAGGAATGAGGCCTTCGCAACTGACCTTTGTTTGCAACCGCACACTCTCTGGCTTTTCAAGAGACCTCATTTCTCTTGCTTTGCCATTCTTGATGGGCTACTAGGGCATCTTGTTTCCTATAAACCTCCGACAATTGCCTCGAAAGATTGTGAGTCCAGGGTAATCCAAGAGGGGAAGTCCTGGGAAACCTGGGTACGACTCCCAGTGTTATCTTTCCCTGACTTTGACGTAACGTTTCTGCTATTTTTGAGTGATCAGCAGCCATGAAATTACTTATTCCAAATCGGCCAACGCTTTAAACAGGCTAAAAGCGATCCGGAGGAATAAAAAAGTCCTTGCAATTTGTCGGTACTAAGTACCCTTTTTAAGAGATGTTTTTTTAAATTTCGAAAGCTTCACGAGTTTCCGCTCTTGCACCAAGCGAAGAAACCTTTTTACGGGGGCATCGAAGTGCATTCGCCGCGGGAATAGTTCAACAGTTTTTTCCCTGTCTATTCTTTCCCTGGATGAGGGACGGAGAGCGAGTCGTGCAGAAAGGGCTCCGTCAATGGGTTTTTGGCGGGGTCGAGGGCCTTCTCTGTCTCTTTCTCTCTCCTTCTCCCCCCTTATGCACCGATCAGTGGGCCATTCGGGAGGAGCCGGGAGAAAGTCCCACCAATTGGAGCGGAGCCGTTATGCGTGATCCGATGCGAGCGGTCCAAATCCTCCTCTGTGCCTCTTAAAAAGCGACGAGTGACTGGGTTGGAGGGGGAAATGCAAGCAGGGAGGGGGGTGGGAAGGGATGGAAGAGGAGAGGGGGGAAGGAAGGAGCCGGGAATTAAACCAGCGCGCCGAGGGTGAAATTTCGGCGTAAGTGGATTTTTTTATCGCTTCGAGCGAGCAAAAATCGTTGCGTTAATTTTAATCAATCTCTTGGATTGTGCGAGGGATGTTGTAGCCGTCAAATTATCTACACTGCTTGGCTATTGATGGAGTTAACGATCCAAGGTTGTTGACTTGACGCCTGTGGTGATAATCGGTGGACCAATAACACGCAAGTGTGTTTGCAAAAATGAGAATGCTGTTGCACGGTTTATTTTACTAATGGATTGAAGAAGAGGCGTCAGAAAGTGAAGCTTGTTTCTCGCGAAAAACTTTCAACCTTACATTTATCATGTTTTTTTTCTGTAGCTTTTTATAAAATACGATTCTCTATAACATCTAATATTTTGGTTTCTTTATGCCTAGATATCATGGTGGCGCTTCTGTGATAGTTTTTTGTTTTGTTTTCGACGTATTAACTGCACATCGACCCTCAGACTGGCCCAGGTATTGGGAATTTGAAGTCGAATTCAGTCGAATATCGACTAAATCGACTTTTTACCACAAACGTCGACTTTTTATTTCCAAAGTTGACTTAAGTCATCGACTTTCGACTTCTGTACGACTACGAATTCGATTTTTCAAATTATTTATGACCGTTTGGCACAGGGTGAATTTGTTCTTGAACATACTTCTTCTTGAACATACTTCTTCTTGAACATACTTCTGAGCTTGAAAATAAGTATTTTCTAGACGCATTAGTGGCGCCATTTTCAAACTTCTAGAAGGGCCATTTCTCAGGGAATCTTACGATTATCCCAGTTAAAGAGTGGGATAATTTTGAAGAAGACTGGTTAATATTATCAGCTCTGTAGTTCTTAGACTCCATAAAAAAGGAAAAATTGAAAAATTTCTCATGTTTCTTCTTCAATTCCTTGTCATATATCAGTACATGATTGCAAAAATTTGAGTTATAAGAACCTCAGCTCTCTTCACCTGTCTCAATCATGCCATTTCAAGATATATGAACCCTTATCTCCTCTTCAATAAAGAAAAAAGTCGCGCTTAGCTTCACATAGCAATTTTCGTCTTCAATACATAGATGCGCCAACTCAGTACAGCGGCTGCCCGGGTGTATATTGCGAATGAAAGATAGTGAATAATGTGCTGATCATGTGACTAGTTCGGATTAATTTATTTTCATTGTATATAGAGCCAGAGATCTAGAGTTGAGGAGAAGACGTGTAGAAAGAGCTGGAAGAAGGCATATCCCCAGCTTTTTTAAATAAAAACAGCTATATCGTGTTTGTTCGCTTTTCACTGTTTTTTCTTCAGCGCAAATATATGCTTCTTTTTGCGTTTCGACATCGGCACGTGGTTTTCTGTCCCATCTTATGGCATCAGACATTGAAAATGGTGCTTAAAAGTGCTCCATGGGAATATTTTAGAAAACTGAAGGACGGCAAAGTGAAGTGCACGGTTTGTAATTGAGAATTTAGTACAACGGGAGCACTACAACACACATCGATCACTCGAGGACCGAGCACAAGATGGCGTTTGAAACATAGAACGCGGGCAACGGCAGCAAGGGAACTTGTTTGAGCAGTGACGTCCCATCTAGACCAGAGCAAGAGCAAGAAAATGATCCGGATCCACGAGTGCTCCTAATTTCTCTCATAATTGTAAATTGTTTCATTTTGGCCATCCATGCGCTGAGATTACCATTAAACTCTCAATTTCCTCTTTTTCTCCTTTCCCATCCATTCTTCATCCTTTAGCTTGGTCATGCTCGGCCTTCCCCAGAGAATACTCTGCTTAGTGTCATTTACTCATCGAACTGGTCCTTTGCAAATATTCAATGGCAATTATTCTTCTGAATATTTCTGTTTCCATCGTCTTCTTCCATAGTCTACCGCGGTTATAGATCACGGTGGGTTCATTCATGGGACTGACATTCTCCTGTTCAAATGGAAGGTAAGAGTAGTCAACAACTCCCAAGTTGTTGTGCGGACGTGCGTGGTGTGTTGGAAGTCGTCCAGTAGTGGCAGAGAGTCAAGACAGAATTTTCTATCCATTTGGTAAAAATAAAATAACTCGGTTGTAATTTTCACACTATTTCAATGAAAACCGACCATGGTTTCGACACTTAATGTCATTATCAAGGTGTTTGTATCAGTATCGTCATAAAGTGTCGAAACCATGGTTTTCATCAAAACAGTGTGGAAATTACTTCTGAGTTATTTGCTTTTTACCGATATGGATATACAATTTTTCCACAAAGTTACGCCTGAAACTCTTTCACACACAATATTCTAATCCCCACAAAGTAGCCATGAAGTGCCTTCCAATGTTGGCAACATTATTGCCATGTAAAAGACTCTATTTCGAAGTGTTAAAAATATTTAAGAAAGATTGGGCTTGCCTGAGGGCAAACACAATACAAATGCGGCTTTCGTGGCTCTATCCCCTTTCGGTTGTGGGAAGGGTAGGCAATGTTTTAATTGCACCGATGATATTTTGTTTAACTCTTTTACATCTTTGTTCTTTACGACGATTGATGTTGTTTTTCTTTTAAACTTTTAAACATGACCGAATTTAAGCTATATGTACGAGTCGAGTGTCTATGTTGCTTTTTAGATAAAATTATTGCTTCATGTACAATTTTTATGCTGTTTACGTTGGACTTCACTTTTTTTGCCACAATACGATCGCAACACGATCAATTCTAATTGAACATAAAAAAATAATATAGTTGAGGTTACCTTTTACTATATTGGAGCGTGTAAACTTATTTTTTGGAACTCTGGCTAAAGTGGACTTTTTGTGCCGACTTCAAAATCGGAGCGTCCACAGTCGAAGTCGAAAGTCTACTTTTTCGAAATGATTCCAATCCCTAGACTGACCTATGATGAATTTTTTTCCTTTTAGTTTCCTTTACACTCTGATTTTACTCAATGTAAATCTCATTAATGATTGTGTCTGCCTCTTCTTGGTGTTTACTACGACATCTCTATCTCATCCAGTTCACAAAAAATACCTTTCCCGGTGCGTTGTGTTTTCCCGTAAGCCGTCATCTCATTAATATAATTTTTCGTATTTTCCGTAAAATTTTCTTGTGCATATTGTTCATTTTACGTTCGCCCCTCATTCCGCTGAAATGGCTCTCATAATTGTTTTTATAATGGCCAATCTTTAAAGGCTAGGCGTTTGCATGAATTATCAAATTTCTTTCCCTACAAATTTTCAATTTTTGCACCCGGAAAGTACGCCAATTTTTTTTATGTATGTCAAATCTTTGTCTTAAATGCGAAATCTTTTTAACGATCGGTAAAAGATATAAGCAGGCAAGAAAATAACGAAAGTGAAATTTGATTTTAAAAACTTGGAACTACATCTGTGTCACTAATGACAGGTTTTATAATGCTTAGCTGAATATTTTCTCGGTGTGTAAGACGATGTTACTACGTTTCGCCAATGATAACCACCACGTTAGCTAATCGAAAGGCCGATGTAACTCGCAAAACACGATATCTCAGTTAACGTGGATTTACCGAAAAGACAAAGGCCAACTTGCGGTAAACATAAACCAGAAATTAATAAATCGGGCCTTTGAGGTATTTTGTCGAATCGAGAAACGTTATCTGTTTAGTCATTGGGCCCTTCTGGACCATTCTTACTCTTCAAAAATAATTTCGCATTGTTATCATTAACTATTTTGAATCCAATTATGCGGAATTATTCTTAATCTTCTGGTTTTTTGTTAACAGCTATTTCATAATTTGGGCGCCAAACCCTTGCTTGCGTAAAGGGTTAGTCTCATGCCCGATATGTTCATTGATCAAGATTTCCATTGACTTCTCTGATCTATTATAGTTGTCTGACTACTTAAACGATTAAATGTAAATTGATATTTTTAATTAAATATAAATAATGGATATTGGAAGAAATACAACATTATACTTGCTGGAATTTATTCTGCCTATGGTCTTACCTTTATAATCTTCGAATTTTAGACTGTTTGTGACATTTAAAAATACGGACTTTATCACAAAACGAATTTATCTACGACCTTTTGGCGTGGTGAATCATTTGCAAGGCGCTGGTCGGGCACTATGAACGAATAAGTTTATTTCCGTTCCAATTCCTATATGTACTTTAATATTGACCTTTTGAAATATGGATAGTTTTCCTTAAAAGAGCGTGCACAGGACTACGGCTCGGAGGTTATTTTATAAACCACCTCGGTGATATGGCTGTGACATGCTTAGTTATAGCTACGAAGCATCCTTTGGTCCGATCTATCTGAAAGATATCGTTTTCTCTCGCACTTGCGAGTCCCCCGCTGACTTTCTCAATGGTCTTCCGCATTTCCTTCGTCCAAGCGACCGGTCTTTGATTTGTTTTTATGACTGTTAGGCTTTACGTATGGTCGATGAGGAGATGGGCAAGTTCCATAATGAATCTTCGATGGTTTTTGCTTGTATTTGAGGTGTTAGTGTGAAAGTATTAAAAATACCCTCTAAAAACGCACACTTTATTTACATAGGCGCATCGGCGTTTCATTTTATCCTTTATTCATTTGTATGTAAGGGGTAGCAGTCACTCAGCGATATCAGTATATCTTGCGGCTGCGTATTAGAGCGTGGCAGATACATTCATAGAAAAACATGCTACAAATTTCTTGACTAATTTTCAGACCCGGAAGAAGATGATAAAATCGATCAAACCTTTTTCTGAATGGTGTATTAAGTGAAGATTTAAATTCAATTTGAAGTCGAATTCACTTTTCGTTGGTAATAAATGGACTGTGTCAAATTTTACCATAAGGAAATACGATTCAAGAAATCCAACAGTTACCTATTTTTATGCCCATAACTCAGGAGAGACTCTTCATTTATACTCTAGATGATGAACGCGCATTAGAAGAACCTGCAAGTCCGCCTGAGGGACTGAGTGGGACGATGGCAGCTACATCCTAGAAGGGAGCTTTTGATGTTAGGACTTTTTATGAGAGGACTTCATTTTGGGTTTGACCCCTTGGGAAAAAACATATTCCTTTTTACATTTACGGCGAAAAGTACATAGGAAGAAAAACCAGAAGGTAAGGGAACTATGATGCATTAGATGGGGAAGGGTGGAGGTCTGCAGGCAACCAATCTTAGGATCGAACAAGAAATGATGATTTTTACATTTACATACTCCTATTTCTATCGGGAAATGTTTTGGCTGATGAATCACCGAAACAACTGCTTCAAAAATCCGAGATTCTCTTAAAATTCCTTTGTCATTCACTTCGTAGCTACCCGGTTTTGCAATTAAAGATTTATGACGCAAAATTACGTTCTACTTACCCTCGCTCGTAGGATATGAATTGGATGTGATGCCAGTAAGGCCACCTTATGTCGGTTTGGACACTTTGGACTCTCCCCGTAAAAACATAGACATATTTTTGGCCTTCTAGCTACTTCTCACTACCGATGGTACTCCGTTGCCTGTATTTTATTTTTATTAACTTACTACTTACTTTCTCTATTATCGTAATCGAAAAGTTTTCTTTTCCTCATCTTTATTGCTTCCTCAGTATGCTCTCTTCTGTCATAGTTTTCGGTGTAGGATCTTCGAACATCACCACTATTTGCTAAATTCGCTTTTTAATTTACCCTACAGTTATAATTTTTCCCTATAATACTAAAATTTTTCACTTTCCGTGTACTCAGTATATTTTAATGTTTCTCTGCATCTTCATTTAAAACACTTTCACTGTGTTAATCAGGTATGCTCATCCTCTTTTCCATACCATTTTTCATTATCAGTAAGATTCGTGTTCAGCCCTCGAAGAGATGTACATAAATTACCATACCTTAAGGAAATCAGATGGCTGACCACCAAAAACCGACGGAAATATTTCGTAGCCTCATTCATCTATACATGATTTCTTAATAAAAAGCCCGAATATTTGTCTATTTTCTTTTAAAAAATTCTAAAACCACTAATGTAACTACGAGAACTAATGTAAATTTCCTTTACTATTCATCTCATCGAACAAACTCCTTTCATAAATCATTCCAGGTAATATGATCCAAATTCTTGAATTTGCTTACAAATGAGGTAATAAAAGCTCCTACGATAAAACCCTTACTGTTGTATAGCTTATTACTAAATCGCCCATTATTAATGTGCCACTTTATCAAATGTATCTTTCTTCATTTATTTTTTCTACTCCTGGGTTTTTGCCATTGTTTGTTCATCATTGCCTTTGTACTGATCGTTTGTTATTGTCTCTATATCTTTTTTCTTTATTATATTGGTTGTTGATATCTTTATAATTGTTTCCTAATTCTATCGTATGCTTATATCATTATCAATTTAATTATGTAATTTTTCATGTAATGAAGGGGCTCAGCTCCTTTGTGTTCATTTGGTATCCCTCACAACAAATAAGTGTGTATAGTGTTGTTTTCACGATTTACTTATTATATAATTTGTTTCCTGATCGTTGAGAACATCACGCCCTAGATCAATAAATTTATTTTCATTCATTTGTACCCAAGCATGGAGTTCGTGCCTCCTTTCCAGAGTTATTTAAGTACATTTTGATTGATCTATCATCTTTTTTAATATATTCCCGGTTTTTAAAATCATTTCCCTCAAAAGACTATGCGTTAACGCAGTTATCCAGTTGCAGCCAATCAAATACACTATATATTTTGCATTCATTTACTCTCTTATCCTCCAGTGTGATCTGAATCTTTGATTCCTGATTGATGTGGACCTCCTGTTTATATGGAATGAATTATTCTCTCTCTATCTAATTATTTACTTTTTTTATTGAGTCTGATGTTGCCTTCTCTTCTTCAGAAATGTTAATGGTTGTTGAGTTTCACTACCAGGCGAAGCAGTGTGTTTGGAAACACGAATCACAACCAATTGAAGTTCGAAAGATCATTGTCATGTTCAGACGGTTTTCCCTATTGCACACTTTTAAGAATTACATAGTGTTGATTCGTATAGGTAATCATAAAGAACCGGCTTTCTTTTGATTTATGTCTGATGAGAGTAATTTTTTCTCCTCGAGAGGCCGCTAATTTGGATGCAGCATTTTGACTAGGCGGCTGAGCTAAGTCTGGATGGAGGTCAAAATTATTACTGTAGTATCCGGATGTCTGATTGAAATAGTGGTCTACGTATCAGCTCTCTATGCCGAAGGTCTGCAGTATCATTCTTGTCTCAGATGGACTTTTTCTGAGGTAATTTCAGCATGCGAAATGGAAGCAGCGGTGACGCTAACATAAGAGAAGATTTTATTTTCAATTTGCCTTAATTCAGCCTAGCCGAGGATACATCACAAATATTCTGAAAGTAATCTCTTTGTTTTTTCTCTTTTATTGATCTTACTCGAAAAAATTGTAAATTTTAATTTTTTTGGACCGATTGGCATCATTTCTACCTTTAAATTGCAAAGAAGACAAATACTTCGGACTTGATTGTCATTGAACTACTATCACTTAATCCGTCAGCTCAAAGGTCACTTTGCATTGTTCGGAAGTACGCCAGAGTTCTTCTAATTCTGGCCTCGCTTCATTTGTGTTACCCTTTCGAAGAGAAAAAAAGTTAGGAAAGTAATTTTTTTACGTTTATTTTATTGGCATAAACTAAGCTTTTAATTACCGTCGACTGTAGTACTCCTTACGTGCCACATCTATAGCACTTTGCTAGTTCAGTCCAGTTCACTAAGTCATATGAAACACACAATGAAGAAGGCAGGTCTTTTCCATGAATCGCCAGTAATTTCTCAGGAAAATGGAATACAACGGAAAATCACCCCTTTGAAATGTTTTCTAAGCTCCCCTTGGAGTTGAAGGTGAATCCAATGGTCAGTCGAACCGACTAGTCTTCCACGCCGTCGTCATTTCGACCATCTTCCCCATTAAACTAAAAGTGGAGTACTAATAAAATCTTCAGATACAGTTAAATATCTTGGAATTACCTTAACTTCTGATACATCGTAGGGAACACACATACAAAATATATGCAGCACACCACGAAAGAAACTAGGCTTTGTTAAGCGTAAAATAGGAAGGTCCTCGGATGAAGAAGTAAAAGAGAGATGCTAATTCGCTCTGGTTAGCCCACACTTCGAATACACCGCGAGCATTTGGACCCTGGTCATAAAGATTAAAATAGGAAAAAATAAAGATTAAAAAATAGGAAAAAAAAGAAAAAAAATAACCAAAAAAATTAATTAAATACAAAGAAAAGCTGCACGCTTCTTTAAAAACTGCTACGAGCGAGTGTTTCACAACTTTTGGTGGGATTAAGGTGGGAGCCCCTAGAGACTCGGAGGCTACGCGCTAGGATTAGCTTGCTTGAGAAATTCAGAACTGGTATGTTTCAAGGCGACGTAGAGGATGTTATCATGACGCCTCACTGCGTCTCTAGGACTAATAGAAGTGATAAAATAGGAGAGAGACATTGCCGAATAGATAGGTACAAAAACTCGTTCTTTCCGCGAACAATAAGTAATCACAATAAAAAATGAGCTCCTCTTAATAAACTCCCATACTAGCCTTATAAAATCCGAAGATTCTTGCGAAATTGTGTGGAGCTTCTGCATGATGCATAAATTTAAAACTTTGCAATTTTCCAAAATGTAAATGTTACTACGACCCAGGTTTCGATGTTTTTACATCATCAGGTACAAATAAAGGTAAGTGCTCATAATATATAGTCATGGAGAAAGGATGGGGTGGAAAGAAGGAAGGTGGGGAAAACCCCACCCACCTTCCTTCTTTTCCCCACCTTCCTTCTTTCCACCCCATCCTTTCTCCATGACTATATATTATGTGCACCTAACTTCATTTGTTCCTGGTGATGATGTAAAAACATCGAGACCTGGGTTGTAGTAAAATTTACCTTCTGGAAAATTGCAAATTTTTTCATTTATGCATCCCAAAACCTTATCCTATACATCTTTACACGGCTGGTGTCCTAACACCCCTTGCCGCACACCCATGCGGCGGCTCGCAGGGTGGTATGTAGATGTAGAGTAACAGTGTAAGTAAATATTTCCGCAGCCTTCCTCCATTGTAAACATGGTTGGTACTACCCTCTATCTGATAACAATTTTGACTTTCTACTCCTGAATTGGATTTGACTCGTGTTACGATCTTCCTTTTTGGGTTTCCCACCTATTTTCACTTTGTTCTGGGAATTACTTTCTCCATTCCCATTTCTTACTAATGCAATTAAAAATGGTTCGGAAATCTGAGTTTAAACTGGTTATTATCGTAGTTTTTCTTATATAAATACATTTTATTCCCATCACGCCATTCCCTTTCCGGGTGGGAGATGTCAAAGAATTTAGTTCCTGCGGTTGTTGATAGAAAACTGGTTCCCGCTTAGTCATTTCCCCCTTTAATGCCCTGTCCTTTTTGACTTCTTTCTCTTCTCTTACTCCCACGCATTGCTTCAGACGCGCTATCCTGTTCTTAAGACTCCGAATATTCCTTCTCTTGAGTCTCTTCTTGCACATTCACTCACTATTGTCTCGGTCTTTCTCTTCCTCTCATTTCATTCACTCTTCTATCATATATCTGTTTCGTTATTCGATCCTCTTCCATTCACTCGACATAGTCAAACCTACGAAGCACACTCCTTTTTTATATGTCCCTTACTGGTGCATTTCACCCTCATTCTTTGGTTACCCACTCATTTTCGACCCCAATCATCGAACTTTTTCCACAAGCACCTCCCAGGTATCCCGTTCCCTCTGCATTTAGCATACTATTTTGCAAATCGTGACATACCCTGGTTTCGCTGCCATTTAATAACTCTGGGAGGAGAACACTTCTGTACACTGCGATTTTCGCTTCCGTAGCCCAACACTCCTTCCTTGATATGCTCCTCATACTACCTGTGACTTTTTTATCCGTATTTGTACGCTTTATTATCTATTTTTCTGTCCTATTTTCGCAAACACTTGGCCCAGGTGAACGAAATCGTCTGTTTGCCCTTTTACTTCGTTATTTACCCTCGTTATGCAATCATTCTTATCATTCTCATTAGAAAAAATACTCTTTTGGTCTTGGACGCATTTCTCGTCCAATCCATTCTCATTGTTGCTAATAGAAATTATTGTACATTTATCTGGCAAATTTATATCTCCAACCATTACACATGTTTTTCCTGCACGCATCTATCACTTATTGTTCCATAAAGACATTGACTACAATGAATACATTGTAGCCTCAGTGACATGACGCATCCGTGCTTGATGCTCTGTTTTATTCCAAAACAATCCGTTAATTCTCACACTTGCCTAACTATTATTATACATCGCCTTCATAACATTCAATTACTGCTCCTTTATTCCGTTGTCCTGAAAACCCTTCCTCGGCTTATTCCTATTTATCCCATCATATACCTTCTCCAAATGCACAACATACTTTTTTTCGAATGTCCATGCATTTCTCTACCACTTGCCCAAATGCGAACAGCTGATCACTACATCCCTACCACGCTGTTCACCTCAGATGCTGTCGATTTTTATATTCGTACACCTTAATAATTTTATTTGACTAGTAACTCTTTAACACTTTTCCCGAAATAATTAATATAATGATTGCTCTCTAACTTGTACATTCGGTCTTCACTCCCTTCCCGTTGAACAATGGAAGTATTATGGTAACCCTGTAATACATTGGAAATGCAGAATCTTTTAAGCGTAATTTATACAGATCACTTAAGACTCATGAACCATTTACCCCTATATTTCAGCATTTTACTGGCATCTACGCCTGCAGCCTTCCCATTTTTCAATATTCTCACCGTCATTACCACCTCGTTCTCATTTATTTCCTTTTCTGTACTGTCGTTCTTGCATTCTTATTCGCAAGGTTTTTCCTCATCGCCTTCCCCATGATTGTGTAATGATTTTAAATATTTACTCCAACAGTTCTCACGTTGCTTTCATCCCTCTCGTTTTCGCCTATTTTGTTCTATGCTGCATCCGTTCCCCGGCCCCCACCTTGCTTCTCATTTTTCATTCTTATTTTGCTGTCTTTGCGGTTGGGAGAAGAGGGGGCAGTTTCGCCTCATTCAGCCTCGAGTAAATAAAGTCAAGTCCAAGCCTCTCTCTGCGAATTTGCATCTATTCTTTTTTCCTCTATGCCTATCATATGCTCTCTTTTGCTCTTACTTAGATTCGGCTGCAATTAGTCTCTTGCTCGCGTCTTTCTTGTCACTCATTGCTATTTTTTTCACTCCACTACGCACAGTGGTCGGAAAGGCCGATCTGGCTGGACAAAATGTGTTCGCAGAAGCGCCAAATTTCGATTGTGGGGCAAAAATTGCCCAATTTTCCAAAAATAATTCTCATGATGATTGATTACGAAAATGAATAAAATCTTCTCGGTTTCTCTACCGGTTTAAATTAATTATGGTTACCGACGTTTCGAGAGACGACTCGTTACTCATTCTCAAGGCAAGAATATCCTGAAATTCTTAAGGCAAGAAGGTCCTGAGAGCGCGAAATGATTTTATTTATGTAATTGCCGGGAAAGTGTTAGATTATGAAAACTGATTATGATTATGTAATTCAGCGTGAGAAAAAATTCCTTTACTGGACTCTCGCCACGTTTAAACTCACCTGAAGAACAAGCTTCTCTTATTGCTGGCTGGGAGTTGATCCACTGGAGAATCGAGACATTTTTTATTATTTACCAAGAAGTATTCTAGTTTTCTACCAGCTTTTTTCCACCTGTCGCCGACCTTCGACATAAATTGTCGTACGTAGCTCTGAATGTCCTGCCTGTAGCTGTCGTTAAATACTTCCCCGATATCTGCAAAGTGGTTTGTAAACGGATCGTTTCACAATTGTTCTCCGTACACCAGTGACAAAATTATTACCTTAGTAGATTAACCTGCGTATTTTTCCAAAAAAAGATATGATGTGATACACTTGTTCACTGTGTTCTTCTTTCTCACGGAGCAGCTCAAAGAGGTCTCTCTTTGTTTTAGACCCAAAAGCCATATTAGTCGTACGTCTGAATTCACTGCTAAGACCGGCTGCAAATGAAGTGCTACCTCTCTCTATTCAATGATTAACGCCGAAGATAAGCTCGTTGTAACTTTCCAAGTTTTTGTTACAAAATGAAAGGCATATCAACTCCCCACATTGTAAACGCATTTCATTTTTGTGTTTTGTCGCTACATTTTACCAGCATTGGAGGACATCCCGCATTGAGGACTTCTCGGTGAAGCCTCTGGCACCCCATTGCTCCGCTCCGCACTCCGCTCCCATAGTTATACCCTTCCTCCCGATCTGTCCCTCAACCATTACTTCCACCCCTGAATTTGCTTCATTATATCCAACAACATTTTCACAGCGACTTTATTACCTATTCGACTCCGACCTCACGAGCGCTACACTGCGGTGAGGCGAAAAAGTACTGCTTGCACAATTGGGGTCATCGTAGAAAATAGAGTGAAACTTTGTGAGGCGCAACTAGGCGCAGCCAAATTTTGCCCAATACGTTTTGCCAGACCATTTTCCACGGAAATGCCCTGAAATGACGCCGGAGCCAGGTGTGGCTTTTTTTAATTCCTGAAAAAGCATATTTATTGCAAGATTCGAATTATTTTTTTTAAATTATTGGTACAATGTTATTAGCATTAATACTGTTCATTTCACTCATTAAACGTAAAGATACGTTCGTTTCCCTCAAATCAGGTAAAAAATTAGTATTATCATTCAAAATGACTGATTCTGAAGCACGAACATAGTCCTCTTACACAAGTAAACCCTGACCGGTTTCAAAGCGGGCACTTTAAGGACTCGTGGAGCGGTGAACAAGGAACAAACCATTGAAAATTATACTCCACGTTGAAGTTTAACATTTTAGCTTCTCATTCCATCCATTTTCGATTACTTCACTCCTATTTGAATTTTGACTTATGTCCAGCCAAATCAGCCTTTCCGACCACTGTGCTATGCATCGCCACTAATTTCCACACCGCTCCGTTTCTACAACTTTTTTCTGCACATTCTAAAATTATTCCTTTGAAACTCATCAATGCTTCATTCACACTCCCATGACCGATATATTCGCTTCATTCTCTCTCTTTAGAAGATAGCATCTCCTCAAGAATGTAACCGCACCGTAACCTCACCTCGTTTTTAACAATTTCTTCTCTTTTACTCTCATTTGCTTACGTGCACTTATTTTCTTCTGTACCTAGTTTTTCTTCCAATCCAACAAATAAGGTGGTTACCAAGAATGACAATCAATATCTATTGATGATTCCTTTCAAATTGTTTCAAATTTTTCTACTCGAGAAGCAATTGTTTCCTCAAGTTGCGCGAACATAGGAACGTGGTTCCATATTGGACGATTCCATGCATGACATTCTTAAGCAAGCACGTGACAAATTGTCGTCACTCTGCTGTATTTCGGCGCTAACACAGTCATGGCCTTGGATGGAACTTGATCGTTCTTCATGGTAGAGTTGGAGCAACTTTATATATTCCCAAACATTTTTTCCGACTTCTATAACATACCAAGAGAGAGGATAGAGTTTTAACATGGATTACACAGTGTCGTGATTCCTATTTTACATGAACATGATATTTTACATGAAATACCGTTTTTGGACCGCATTGTGGGTGAATTCATATTTTTTATACGAGCATAAGAGGAAGAGCGTGGCTCTTGAAATGCTAAAGAAGCGTGTACCACCTGAATTGGTTCCATGGGACACAAAGGGTTCGTAAGACCTACACTGAAAGTTTGAGTTGAAGAACTGAATTAGAGGGTTCACTCTGAACTGGAATGCGTGGGGCACTAAAGGACCTAAACTGCTGGATGCATAAAAATTAAAGAGACTGGCGCGGAATCTCCCAAGTTGGCAAACTGCCAATCCTAATGTTGCAATTAGAGATAAAAAAAAGTTTCAATGTTCACCTTTTTTGTCTCGTTATTACCGGTAAAAAATGCTTATTTTTTCATAATATTATTCATCATAAACATGACAATGAAAGCTGCGTGTATAGGTATAGAGGTAGGTTATGATGCTATTATTGTAGTTCAAAGGAAAAGAGATCGGAGAGAGTGGAAAGAGTGAAGATCGAGGTACTAAAACAGTGCTTGTGAGAAGGAAGTAATGGTCTAAAAGTTGATTCGATGATCGAAGAGTTATCTCCGTGATAATTCCCTTCCGTTTCGTGGAAACGCTGGAGTGGTATATTTTGGTGCTCAAATGCTCCAACTTTTAAGTCACAGTACCGCACGTCTAGGTTGCATGGTCTGACCTTTGACCTCAATCCTTTCGAGCTACAAGCTTTATTCCCGAGGCTAGTTTAGTATCCGCAATCTTCGTGTTGCTTTGCCGAGACATTTACAGCTTGGCCACCTCGGTAAGCGTGAACAACGTAAATGTTTCAATGGTATCCTCTTGTTTTGAGGCACTCAAATCGAATGAGTCACCTTCACCTTGTGCTGATGGCCCTACGCGGGCATTTCCCGGCAATATCGAAGACATGAGCCAATGGCGCGCACGGCGGATGCACGCCGCTGTGCCGGAGGAATATCCTCGCTGCTTCCCGTAAATTCTTAAGAGGGATAAGATTGGAGGTGGAAATGAAACGGAGGAAGAAGGTGGAAAAGAAGTGAGGAACACGAAGGACGCTCAGCGGGTCGGGCTCCTCGATTGGATGCGCACGAGCCGATTGGTCTCGCCACCTCCCCCCTCCACTCATCACTTCCCCTTTCCCTTTATCCTTTCCACCCCGACTTCCCCCTCCCCCTTCCTACTCATACCCTTCCCTCTCGTCCCTCCCTCCCCCGCGAATCACGCCCATCCCTCTTCCATCGGAACCTCTCCTCCCTCGAGCAGAATGAGATTGCATTTTCGAAATTGGAACTTCTCCCACCCCCCCATTTTAACCCTTCCCTCCCTTCTTCTTCTCTTGTTCCTTGCCTGCTTCTGTTTGAGTCGGGCGTCCGTGGCTTATATTCTCGAGACCGTGCGGTTGTTCCGTTAACCGGCTGCAAAAAAAGGAGGGAAAGAAGGAAAGAAAGGTTGGGAAGAATTACAGCGTTGCTCTACTGCGAATTTCTTCTTATGCCGTTCGAGGATCCCTCGCAGGAAGGCGTTAGGGCTCACTTACAATTCTTTTTATGCCGAGTCGTGATTTGATTACTGTTGATTGGGGGAATGATGGAGATATTCATCAGCACGTTCTGTGAAGATGAATCATCATTTTCCTCCCACACGAAGTTCAATATTGCCAAGGTGATCCTCATTTTCTAGGGAAGCCTTTGTATCTGGGCTTTCTTGATTCACCCTAACACTATTTTCTTCTTCTATGCTGGCAATGGGCGTAATGGAAGGCATTTCACAAATAAACTTTTGAAGATATGAAATTACGAGAATTATTTTTTTTTTACTTTTTACACGTTTTGCTGCCACATTATATCCTTTCTACCAACTTATTTTTCAAATTCATTTCTTATTATTGATCACAATGTTTGAGATTAGGATATTGAGTATTAGGATTTGTGTATTCATCACTAAAATATCAATGATGATACTGATATCTTCCGGTAGTTTTTACGTGCGGCGCAAATTCCTCTGACAAATATTTTTTGACGACTTCAGCAGACGTGCAGAAAGGGTCTTCGTGTGGGGATGATGTAGAAGAGTTTGGAAGAATGTTTTGAAAAACGTTTCATGAAATAGGGAACGCTTACTTCAAAAAGTGGAAGAAACGTGACGAAGGGTCTTTGGTCACGAGGGTCTGACCCGCGTTAACATAACACACTGGAATATACGAGTCCACCACTCAGAGTAACCGCAATTGATGGCACTAGTATCGTTATGAATGTGAATCTAAGCCTAAATATCCCAAAGAAATTTCTTGAAAAAGGAATACGATAAATAAACTGAACTTTCGCCTCTTTCAGCTATGTATAAAATTAAGTGTTTTTGATTTTTATCAGCACATTATCATGCTGCTTTTTTTTTAAAGGAATAGCGCTTAGTATTCATAACCAATTCGAATCAGGCTGTAGTAGTTTTGATACAAATTGTAGATCAAAGTTGGTCGGTGCGAGGAGAATTCTTATTTCCTCATTGTTGCGATAATAAGCTGCTTTATGACCGATTTTGTTTGCTTAAATTTCGCTAAATGGAGATTTTGTTATTGGAGTTGAATTCCCGTTGACTACTACGTGCAATATGCAAATGGAAATTTGTTTTAACAGTGTTCGATGATAATGTTGCTGCCAAGTTACGGCTAACATTTGGGCAACGAAAGAAACACTCGTTAATCGTAGGATTGACGAGTTTGACCTACACATTGAAAATCATAGTTACCCGTCGAAACTTTGTCGGATCATAGTGTGTGTGAATGCCAAGGAAGTGTTTAAGTTTTTGTTAAAATGTATCAAGTTTTTAAGTTACATCCTGAAACTACTTGTTTTATTCCCCTACATTTGAGATTAATAATTATTTTATTTCATTTTACTATGGCGTCAGTTCTGGTTTCTATCAGAAGCGTCTTACATGGATATAAGCGCTTAATATGAGAAATAAATATTTTATTTTATGTCTGGATTTAATCATACATCATTCGCATTAGGATTTATCTAGTAAATTTAGACGTAAGACAAGTAATTATAATTCTTTCGTCGATAATTAACTTTGATTTCATTGGATGTTTTAACGTTGTGCTTCTTTCTTGTGAATTCCAAGGTATTTACGCTTTCGAAGTAACGGAACTTCAATTTTCATTAACTTCAAAACAATTGGCATAGGTTTGTAATAAGGAATGAGAATTGAAGCGCTGAAATGGTTCCAACGGCAGCGGCACATTAACGCCTGAAGGAAGAAAGCTCAATCGACTACTCCAGAGAAATCTCATTATGCTTACCCTGCCCCGCGCCGCGGCGTCTTCCTCATAATCCTCGCATCCTGAAAAGCAATTTAATGGTCTCACGCTTGCCTCGCGTGCGCAGCGACACATAACCCTCTTAAGAGGCGTGCGATCTCTCATTTCACGGGATTTCTCGCTCACAAAAACCGCCCAGATGTCAATTCCCTCCTCAATTACTGCCCTCGGTTGTAAAAGAGATTCTCAAAACTCGGTTTTCCGTTCCCTTCATGATTCTCAGCGATTTCACTTCCGGTCAAGTTCACCAGTTTTCATTCCGAAAGCTCTGGGCTAACTATTCTTGAGTTTCTAATAACTTTTCCATGACGATCGAACGTGAATGTAATGTAATGCAGCTGGTTTTTATTATTTTGCACTCCTTGTTAATTACATTACTTTTAGTTCGTAAGATAATATTCTGAGTTATGCTCTGGAGATGTGCATTTTCGTTTAAACTTGGAGTAGTATTGAGCGAAAAAATCCATTTCTAATCAAAATTTTCCCTCGTATAACATATAACTGCTCCCGCCGAAAGTTATTGTTATTTACAAGCATACACATTTCTCAGGGTTAAATGGCGCATGGGATTGAGACCTAACGTCTATCATAACTCTATTTTCTTTACGCTTATGCCATTGTCAAGGCCACAAATTGGACTTTATTGCCTAGAAAACTAAACAAAATACTCAAATACCAGCGTTCGCCTATCTGAGCTATATGGGATGAAGTGTTTCGTCGGATTGAATGGGATGATTGATGGTATGAAGTGATTCGTTCCAATCAGAAAGGCTTCTGCAACTGGTAGTTCCATGTGGCTAGATCTTCAGGAAATACATTGTAACATTTTGGATTTACTGAACTTTTTATGGATCGGACATACAATTCTATGACTTGATGAAGGGTAGAATTTCGGTTATATTCCGCGGGGAAAGATTGCGAATAGCAACAACTAGCTACTTGGAATGTAATTTAAAATTTAGTTATTTCTATCTTTTTAGAATTAAAGACTTCGGGCAGACAATTTTACCAATTGTAGGTGTCAAAGACCACTAAAAAATTCTAAGGTATTTGTGCTAGAACGAAAAGGGAAAGATAATGCAAGCATCTCACTAAACTTGCTTGATATATCCTGAGTTTTTATTTATTTTTGATATCTTTATGCTTTTCCAGCAGAAGCTATATGAAATCTGGTAGTCGAAATTGAGATTTTAGCGGTAATATTGTAATTTTTATTTAAAAAAATACAAGACTTCTAAAACGATTGAACGAAGTAATAGTGAAATATATATTAAAATTTCCAACGGCATTTAATTACTTGAATTTAGCACATTTTTAATTCTCCATTGATAAAAATTCTCGATTATAGAACAAATTATCTACCTCTGCGTGGTTTAGAATTTCGAACTTGTTGACGAGGAGTATCTGATGATTAAAAGCGAAATACTGTCCATGGTGAAGTTAGGGATAAGTGTTTCCTTCATTAGCAGCTATATTTCTGTGGAAAATTTTGAGCTTCAAAGTAATAATTATTATAGACCATGTTCTGAATATTTTTCCAATGACCTTCAACCGAATTCGGGATAGTGGCGGGATAAACTGAGAACAATTGTATGATTCTCCTGGTGGATTAAACGAGTGTTCGAAAGAGTCAAAGGTTGGTACTACCGAGGATCTGAACGTAGCTCTACATCTAAAATGTGAAATGACCAGATATAAAACTCGATACTCTGGATAATTGCAAGCTTCGGAGTAAAAAAATACAATAATGTCGTCATATCATTTAAAATACGCACCAAGAGTGATTTACGTCAAAACCTAACTGTTGGTGAATCTTTAAGGGGAATTGAAATTGGTGTGACTTAATACGGTTTTCCAGATACTCCATAGTGGTGAGTTTTTTGTGTGATACCGCTTTCCGTTGTTTCCGTTAGCTATGTAAAACTTAGCATCGGAACAAAATTTTCACTACAAATTATATTTTTTGAAAGATAATGGGCCTAAGCTATTCGTGAAGTTTGGCTTACGCCTCAGGCGGGTTAAGTAACAGGTTGATGCTTCTCGTTCATCTCGTGTAGCAGTACCTCTGCGTGAGGCTTGATATAGTGAAAATTGGCAGTCTATAGAACAAGATGTTTAGTCTCCCTCTTGTGATTGTACCATAGACATAAAAAGTTGTGTATAAATACCGTTAAACACATGGGTAGAGGACCGCCAGTAAATGAATTAGCATCCCAGAGGAGAGGGTAGGCCTAGGGTGGGTCGCTTTGTCATTTTCTTCTTCGCGAAATGTAATACCCGGATAATGTGGCCCTTTCACATGGAAATTACAGTAATAAAATTTTTACCAATCGGATTATTTCTTCTTTGAGAATTTTTACCTCTAAAGTTTCAAAATTTCGACTGAAAGCACCAAAATTGTCATTGATTTTAGTTCGGTTAAAATGACCATATTTTTGGTTAAGGAGATGTCATTAGCGATGAGAACCAACATAGGGAAGGTTGCGTAATTTGGACCATTTTTTTATTTTTATTATTATTTCCATAACTAATCTTTCTACATAGAACATCTATGCTGCATAATATTATTCATAGTATTCCCTTGCATTAATTATTATTATACTTGCAATACATTATTCTTGAAATAAATTAAGTGGGGAAAACCGAAGGGATGCAAATGGTCCAAACTATGAAACCGGTTGCCTAATTTGGACTCGCGGTTGCCTTGGTTGGTCCGGAGGAGGAAAACTACGTAAAATATTAAATTATAGCTAAAGAAATAAAAGTATTAACAAATTAGATTAGTGGTGGTTGTTTGTATTCACAATGTTTGCTGTCATAGCGTTCTCATCGACAGTTTTGTTCAAGTAGGTCGAAAAACTTGTTGATGTTCTCCCGATTGAACCCCTTAGCTCAAACCATTGAAGTCCCCTCTGGCAAACTGAGGGATAATTGTGGATTCTGTTTCATAAACGCATTGAACCTTGTTTTTTTCCGGCCATTTTTTTCTCCCTGTTAAAGATGTGGGGTAATCCATGTCGAAGGCTAGCTTACGGATGTCTTTAATTGAATATCCAAAGAACCTCTCCTCAAACAGGAGAATGTGTTCGGCGAGAACATTTTCCATCTCTGCAGAATAGGTTGCTTGCCTTCCAAAGGATTTAACTACGTCCGAAAACGTATTTTTACTGTCAGCGTGTCTCTTTACTGTAGCTTTTGGCACTCCATACACATGGGCGAATACGTTGAGTGCATAGTCACCGTTCCGGTATGCTGCCACGGCCATCTGCAAATGTTTTTCGTCCCATCTCCCGTACTTACCCCTTTTTCCATCGTGGAAACCTATACAAACGTTAACCCTAATATATTAGATACTTATTGTAGAAGCAAAATTATCAGATTCAAAAGGCTATTAATTTTCCTTTTACATCAATCAGTAGTCTCCTAAAATGGATCGGTCCAACTTAGGGAACACGTGGTGGTCCAACTTCGGCAACAGCTTCCCGTCAAATAAATAATGGCGCTAGACGAACACGCGAAGTTTAGCCCTAGTTTTGCATTATGTCGTTAGTAGCTAACAAAAATCAGGTTAAAAGTGTTCCATATTAAGAGTGATTACTTACTTTAGTTGAGACAGCAGCTTACGTACTGAGGGCAAAAAATTATAACAAATAATGAAATCACACTATTGGCCGTCCACCCCGGTAAATCGGATCCAACTCGCTGACCGCCGATTTACGTGTCCTCGATGGTGTCACCACCAAGTACAGCCAACTCAAATGCATAAAATGCTTGTAGGGAGGGAGATACAAACGCGGTCCAGTTTAGGAAACGGTCCAATTTCGGTAACCTTCCCTACATGCCTAATAACGCCAGTTATTTGCCCATGGGGGGTCAGAGATGCCTCCTCTGGGGCATAAAGGGGGCAAATTTAGTACAATTAAGCGGCTGTGTAGCTACCCGGTGGGCCACTGCAATCTGTTAAACTGCTTTATTTGAGCGTAGCAGGGGACGAGCATTTCTCTGTTTCAAACTGTGCAATTGTAAGGTGCTCCATGAAGTAAAGAAAAACTGAACTTTAACTTATATAATAAGCAATCATAAATTATTTGCGGGTGGTAGGTATATGGGGCTTCTGTATATCCTGCAATCAATTACTGTGTTCCTTCCCAGCAATGTATGCTAGTTTTTCTTTACTGGGTATGTTTGTGACTTCTTTTGTTATTGGAAATCTGGGCTCTGTAATTGCCTTTGAAATGAAGGAATTCCAAGTTCCGCGAGATTGCAAAAATGACCGTATTCTTCCATTTCCCACTCCGTCATTGATATGCATTGTAGTGTAACTGCAATGCAGACTGCGTTTTTCGTTTGGGACGAAATGTTTCAATTCGATGTAAATATAATGCTGCGAGGAAGAACGAAGTTCGAGACTTTTACTTCTTCGGGTTTAGATAAGATGAATAAGTGCCTGAAAAGGCATTTTATAATCTGCTGCCTATTGGTCCTGAATAATCTTTGAGTTGTATAAATTGAAAATGAAACTGAAGAACGCTGCAAATGGATGGTGATAATGCATGGACGGCAAAATCAGTCAATTAAACTCCTCTGCTTTTAGAGCTCTCATTGTTGCTTTATGGAGACTCGTAAACCATAACATAATCTCGCTAGATGTTGCCTGCAGCTGCAAATCGCCGCTTATGGTGAAATAATGCATTCCGAGTTGTCGGGTGTTTATACACCTTTTGAGACCTCCTTGGAAGTAAAACAGCTACCGACTATCGCCGGCACATTATATCATGACTTCTGTGCTTTTTAATTTTGATAGCTTTTCTTTAGAAGAATATTAGCCTCTACGCGGAGTGGAGAATATAAAAATCTTAAGAAAATAAGGTATTTTTTTGTTTTAGCTACCGGCTGTAGGAATGATATCCTTTGGTTTTACGTACGTGGAACCTATTATTAATGTTTTAATTTGTTTATTTACATGCATTCAGTCGTATGTGGCTGATAATTACTTTGAAAAATGTTGGTAACCTCCATTTCCCAAAAACATTTCAGTATCTCTTTAAAATGCCAACTACTCGTAATTTGTGCTTCCCAAATGGATAGGATTTGTCTGATATTAAACCTTGCATTTAATTGAATATACACTAGGATGACTTTTCTCACTTTGATTTCAATTATTTCGTAATCCTGGGATCAGTTATGATAAATATGAAACTATGGATGAAGATGTAATAAGGCAAGACTCTTTTGCTCGGACCAAAGCCAAACAACATAGTGTTTGTATTAAATGATATACGTGTTTCCAACGCAATTACCATAGTAAATTTTGCGAAGTTTTTTTAATTTTATTTAGATGGAACTCTCTCTTTATGTCTCGCTTCAACAAAAATAACAAAATAGAAAATTTAAGCTAGGAAGTTATCCACGTTTGTATAATTATTCGGTATAACTTTTTTTACTCATTTGGTCATGAAAGCAACTAGGCGAATTTCAGTTTGATTAATGACAATTTTTTACTCGGCTTTCTTCGTCAGCATTTCTCTGTCAGCATGAAAACGTAGGCGTATTCGGTGAAGTACCTATTTTGAGGAAATTGAAAATCATGACATTAAAATATCCTTTATCCATGTGTTCTATGGTGCTCATATAGATTATCTATATTTTCAGAATGATATTCACCTTAATTACTTAACTGGACTGCGCTCTATTTAACTTAAAATTTAGTGTTCCTGTGAGAACCATAATTTATCTATTTGATCAGCGCTATAGTTGGAGCATCAAAAAGAGAGGTTATTCAGTAAAGAGTCGTGTGAGGCTGTCAACTAGGACTCTATTAACTATGGCGGAGAATGTATGGCGATTTTTCTCATCCTCTGAAAATAGCCAAATCGTATTTTTGCCCGATTTTTAAATGTATTTTCGATAGCCGACGTCCACGTCTCTGCTCTCACGTCTCAATTGGTCACAATTGCTTTATCCGAAACTCCATTGCTGGGACACTCGTTAAACCCTCCGCCCTTCTCCGAGAGCATGCGGAATAACCGGAAAGTCTTGGCAATCAGTCTCACTGTTACGCGTTCGTAAATGCTTGTGAAGGCTTTCGGAAATCGAGCCGAAGCAATTTATCTGTCTTTTACTGCAAACAGCGTCATCCGAGGACAAAAAACTCAGGTGTTCTCGAGCTCTATAACATTCCGTGAACAGTTTTTCTCAGTAGGTCTCATACTTCCCTCGACATTTCTTCAAGCAACCTCATATTTGAAATTTATCCAGAAGACGTGAAAGTGACCTGACTTTTTACCCTATGCGACAGGTAGTAGATGTGAATAGGCGTTCATCATTTGTCATCAGTGATTGTGATTGCTTTTACTCAGTGTAGGTACAATAATTTATCTTAGAATATCTAGGACAATAATCACTTATCAAATCAAAGAAGTGTAGAATTTTATTTATTCATGCGAAACTTTTATCTAACTTCATATCAAGTGAGAAATATACTGCTAACCAACCAATTATATTTATGGCCATTTCCTTAGGTTCTGAATGCTCTCCCGTGAACTCATAGCCAATCGGTTGCAGTATAAAATTCAAGCGAAATTGTTGTATATTTGTGGAAAATTTCAATCTAACAATAAACAGCGCTAGATTTCTCTCTGATGCATTTCAAATGCCGTGGAAAACATGAATTTTATTTCAAAATCCGATTATCAGAACGTTAGGTTGGCCTGAATGTTAGGAAAGTAAGGAGGATGAAGAGGGAATGGAGCGGGCTTGTATCTAAGCAAAAATCTAGAACTGTCGTTATTCTGTGACGCAGTAGAATTCCATCGGGAACCCTATAATCCGAAGTGGTTTCATCGGTTTATCGGCAGCGATTACATTCACACCGATGCGCTCGCAGGACTGGAAAATATTTTCTTGAGCGCTTCATTGCGCTCGGATGCACTGTCTTTTTTTATTCCAGTAATCTTCCGTCGAAATAATCGGTGGCCTGCCGGTGATAGCGTGGGGGGAGCCGAACTTATTAAGTGCGATTTCAGATCTCCCTCTGGGCGGGTGATGTTCGATCTTGTGGCCATTTCCTCAATGCCCTCTTCTCCCCCTCCACCCTGCACCTCCCCCCCCCATCCGTCATCTCACTCTCCGGAGACGGCCGACACCTCCTTTGCGGGCCGACCTCTTCCTCCCTCCGCCCATCCCCGGTGGCCCCCCCGCACACAATGGTGTGCAAACGCAGCTGTCCATGAAGTCTTCTGCGGTCTCGGAGCGACCAACGTCCTCCCGTCCGCGTCCCTCAAGCGCCCTCTCACCGCGACACCCAACAACCCTTCTCCCACCCACACAGCTTAGCCCTTTCCGCTGCAATTTTCATCCGCGGGTTTAATCTTCGATTGTACGTCTGTGCCCCGCTGACAGGATTATATGTGGTCGAAAAACCGCGGTGGGGATAAAAAAAATGGAAGCGGTGCGGTGAAGTTGTGACCCCTTTTTATGCACGCTTGTCGCTAACTTCCTTTGTTGGGAGAAGTATTATTATGTTTCCGTGGTGTGTGTGTTTTGTGACTATTTTTTTACTCTTGCGTTATGCGTTTATACCATTAATTTCACCGGATATGGGCAAAAAATTTCACTTTCCTTCTTCTGTACTTCTTTTCCAACTTGCATTTAAGGCCTCCTCAAAGAAGAGGACTTTAGTAAAACCTGAGATTTTAGCCACCCTTTATAATAATTGGCCAAACGAATACAAAGCATTGTTATTCTGCTTTTCCCAACTGTCATTTAAATTATTTTTCTGAAGTTCATTGCAACTTGACGGTTGAGTAGATATATACGTGAGGAATACATAGGAGTTACTTCTAGTGAGTTTGTATGACATTATTTTCTGCTTCCATCTGTTTCAATCAAGGTTATGAATATTTCAAAATGATAATTGAAAAATTTAAAGAAATTCTTCCCATGTTTCTTAATATACGAAGAACTTCTTTTATTTAAACTTCATCTAACAAATAACATATGGTCGTCAATTTTTTCCATTAGTATTAACTGTGTTTCCTCCTCCAACATTTCCTTCCATTCCTTTTTCTAGGCCAATATTACTCCTTAAGTTAAGCTGGGCAAGCTTTTGAAGTGATTGATCACCCCTTCTATCTCCATGTCGCGCATCGTCCTCGCTTCCCTCGTAAACTAATGCTGGAATCGGAGTAATTTTCTGTTTTGGCCTCCAGCTAAACTAACTCCCAGTCTTGAAAGCAACTCACTCCGAAAATGCTACTGCACGTGAAGAGTGAAAACCAGCCTGTGCGCCAAATTACGATAAGCATTGTTTCAAACACACAGATATGGCTGGCGGTGATGCAACAAAATGTTATGAGCTAGCAGTTCTCTATAGCTCGGAAAGTATGAGAAATAACCAAACGGGCTATTTACAATACGAAAGAAGAAGGTCGAAAAAGTAAATAGAACGGCCAAACGGAATCGATGACTTCATCACAAGAAATAAGATTAATTAGCCGTAAAATTTGGGGTTAAAACACGGAGTAAAATTCTATTTACTACGTGGTGTAAAATCACTTGTCGCCGCCGAGCAAAAGCTGTGCAACTCGACGTGGAATCGAGCGAGGAGTTAGCGAGTTGGCTCATTTGACATTGTTAGATCGTTCCAAGAGAAGATTGATCAAAGTAAACTGAATTAATTGGGGGCAACCAGAAATTGATAAGTATTAATCCTTTTCGGTCCAAATGTGATACCAAATGGAATCACGTCGCTTTCCTGCGTCGAGCGTTGATTTTTTCATATGTATTTCATGTAGAAGATGATGTAATCTACGTAAGGTGAAAATATATGGTGAGATAAAAGTAAATTTATCAATTATTGAAAGTCATTTGAAAAAATCGACGCTCGACGCATGAAAGAAACGTGATTCCATTTGGAATCACAGAAAGTAAAATATATAAAAATGCCAAAAGAAATTGGCTACTACATCAAAGAGATTCGAATTCAGAACCGTAAAAGCTCACTATGTCATTCACGGAAAATTTTGAAACTTCATCCCCGACTCACAAGATGATATTGTACTCTAAAAATATGTACCGCAGTATCACAGACGTTGCCTGTTTGATATTATGCGAGGAGCTGTCGTGTGATTTCATCTACGCCATATCTGTTGATATGGCTGAAAGCGCAACTTTGCTTTCGTCATCGCTCATCAGTGGAA
The DNA here is from genome assembly GCA_963169105.1 of Ceriagrion tenellum. Classification (NCBI taxonomy): domain Eukaryota; kingdom Metazoa; phylum Arthropoda; class Insecta; order Odonata; family Coenagrionidae; genus Ceriagrion; species Ceriagrion tenellum. The sequence goes on along the minus strand of OY720633.1, from coordinate 144,594,810 downwards.
TATCTGCTCTACATCCTTCCGTGATTCATGCATTGGTCTATGTCTCCTGTTCTTTTATCGTCCTATATAAACAAACCCTATATAAACGACAATTTTTTTGTTGAAGGCCAACCCAAATTGCCCTTGCGTTAAATTAATTGGGAGAAGTGTAAGTTAGTGTTCTCATCACTTTTGCCTCTGGTAAGAAAGACATTAGTTTTATGCGCCCAATTTATGATGTCTTACTACCATTAGTTCAGTATTAGCTGAGCGACGTTTATCTTACGACTTTTAAAAATATTCGGCCTGTATGAATCAATCAGTATCATTATTTACATTTTTGGTTTCTTTCCAACTTATCGTATTCTTCGATTTTTTATTAATTAATCTCATCAGTATTTTTCTAAGGCCATGTGATGTATAAACACTTAAAAGACTTATAGAAGCCAAAAATCTTCCCAGAGCTTTATGGAAGTAATCTAGGTGCCTATGCAAGTCTAGGCATTACTCAGTCATCTCATCGTATGCGTGAATATGGTCGACTCACACGTATTTCTCCAACCATAGTTAATTCTTTATCATGCGTATTCAGAGGGTTTATATCTCCTCTAACCTGATATGTCCGTGCTAAGTTTATATCTTTTATTGTCAGTCAAAATTTCCCCGTTGCATTGCGCTCATTTCAAGTTTCATGTGTAGTTTGAGATTTAACTGAGGCAACAAGAGTTTACTTTGAAATTTAGCCAGTAATGTGAAGGAAAATGCATGAGCAAACAGTGGGGTGGATCACCAATGGAACAGAACAAACCTCATGCATCATCGCTCTTGACTAGAGGGTGTTCCCTCAACTTCAAGCGTTTTCAACTGCGCGGAGAGTTTAAAAGGCCTTTCCCCGACCAAACTTGTCCCAAATCCATTGGGGTGAATTATGAATGGCTTCGGCTTCCTTTTTCTGTACACCCTTTGGTTCCCGCCACTCCCTAATCTTACATCTCGATCTCGAGTAAACTTTTTAAGCCATCAATGGCGTCGCAGGAGAATGACGAAAGGGGTGGAAATGGAGAGAGTGTAGCATGGTCCCTACGAAATAGTCCCTCTCCTGTCCCCACACTCCAGTTACTCTTTCACGTATTGTCTCCTCACACCCGAAGACATTCCCTTTTCAGTCCCAGTCATAACTCCATCTCCCTTCCACCTTTCCAAGATTCTTCCGTTTTTGCCTTCTCATTCACCTTCCCTCCTCCCACCATGTCGTCCCACTTGGAGTGGTGCCAGTACGGTGCCGCGGCGGCTTTTGGCGCGGAGTGGGAAACCACGGTGCCGTGGTGTGGGCCGAGGAGGGGAATGGAGCGGGCGAGGGGTGGGGCAGGGCAGGGCTTGCTGTGGGGGTGTACACAAGTTGGCGGTGAAGGGGAAGGGAACTGTTTGGGGTTTCCTCTCGAAGGAAAGCAGTGATTGTGTTCCCATGGCGAGGAGGGAAGGGATGGGGGGGAGAGGGGAAGAGAAGCGAAGAGCCAAGAATTTATATAGCACCTGACGAAGAGGAGAAAACCAGGAAATGGTTCAGGTGCCGATCACTTGTCCCCCCCCTCGAGGAGGGATGTAGGCGTTTTCGTTTTGTCGTCGTAAACAGTCGGATCGAGCCTTGCCCGGCCGAGTGAAATCGAAAAGAGTGCCCTACGAGACGCAACCGCCATCGTCCTTCATGTTGTCCCGCCGTTCTCATGAGCGCGTTCTTCACCTTGTGAGCCTTTGCTCGTTGGGAACCAAAACAAACTAGGTAAACCAACTGTTTAGTTGATTAGGTGTCAATATCGTTAGGCTTTGTGCCGTTACCAAGGTATGAAGCTTTAAAAATGTTTTAGCCAGCTGAAGTAAATGCACCTCGCATCAGTACGGAAAATATGAACTTATTTAATGAGAAACCCAGCGTATATACGAGTTACTCGTAATTAGAGTGTTTCGTAAAGTCGCTATATTTCTTCGTTGACGTTGATTGTGTCATCCCGTTATGAATCATTTTTCCTGTAGTTTTCCTAAAAAAATAGAATAGAAGTTGTGTATGTGGAATGTTTCTTAGTTTTCGTTTATTGAAGGGCTATGCTTGAGCTGTTTAGAAATGAAGTTTTAATCGACTCCTAGGCATGTGTTTTGATAAGATAATAGTTTTAGTGTAATTTTTATTTTCAGAGACTTCTGTACAGAATTCTGTAAGTGAAATCTGAGTTTTTAAACAATATAAATTTGTAATATCTCGTTTGTTTTGTAGCCGAGATTCGTTATTCACTTTACTTTTAGGGGCTGTTTCACTTCACTGGTTGGCTTTTACTTATACCATTCGAACTAAATTCACACTTAGCTATCGTTGATATGCAGTGTGCGATTACCTGTTGGCTTTTTTTTTAGTGAAATCCATGATGTCTTCATTCAAGTGCTGTCGCGTGTAGCAGTGCGGAAAGTCTATGCTATTTGTTTGGTATGTTCATCCTCGTGTTGGTGAAGAATTCCTTCTTCTCCTAATGGTTTATTCATATTCAGTTCCAAGAAAAAACAGTTTTAGTGCTAAATATGATGTTTTTCCAATATTTTTTTCAATGAAACCGATGGATTTCTGCTCCCGGCGGATTATTCGAAGCAATCAGAGAAATGTGCTATTATACGTTAGGGTGATGCCTGCCCTTGATATTGTAAACTGTCCTGGTTGTGAGCCTTCGACCACTTCTTTCTTCAATTTGTACCATTCCACATGCGCCCTGAACTCGTGGAAAATGCAATTTCAAGAGCGAGCGCCGGAAAAGCGTAATAGCAATGACTCTGCATATTTGACGGACCAGATTAAACGGCAATGCGACTCCAGTGCTCAGAATCAATGACTCATGTTTGATATGGTCCGGTAGAATGTACATATAACAGTAATAGTCCTTGGAAGTAGAAGTTTCTAGAAAATGTTTCTTCCGTGTCAAATAAATTTGAATATCTAATTTTGCTATTTATTAAGCGTTTCATATCTTACACTGTACTATAATAAGTGAGATACTGACACTACCTTCTTATAATCGATTATATAGTGATTTTCCACTGTATTTTATGCTATCTCTATAAGGTAGTACTCACAGAAATGTTTTTATAAGTATTTATTCCTCAAAGTTATGACGGGTTTTGTAGCGAGTAAAATAAAGGGATTTTGGATTGCAACGACCAGAGTATTATGGTGGCTTTCAATTCATGAATTTTTATCTCGGGGCAACGTGACATCAATCTCTAAGAAGCTGCACCATACTGCTGTCTTTGGCTTGGCCGATTTGAAGTAGGTATTAAGTATGAGATAAGCGAAGAGGTCGCGTGGGAAAGATGAATTTTCGTATAAAAGAGTTAATGATATACCATGTAACTATAGTCTTCTCGAGGAAAACCTTGGCATCGCCTGGATGACACCAATAAATTGTATGACCTCAAACGTTATAATAATCTTCCGGCTGATCTACTCGTTTTACAAAAAAAAAACGCGAGACTTATAACCGCCGTCGACTTTATAGCTTATGTTAAAGGAAAGTGCCTCTACAATTCATTGACATCTCCGTGATCGTTTTTGGGTTTATTATGACGGTAAAGAAAATTATGAATCTCTATCACTAATTTAACTACACATCTCATGCAAGCATTATCAATATATACTGAATTTAATGTTTTCTTTATGGAAACTTTTCTCTGCGTCTACGGCATAAATGCTAAGATTTGGAGGATGTTCTAAACTTTTGTCAAAATTCAGAATGTTAACTCAAAAGACGAAAAAGACTTGGAAGTGTATTTACACCAAAATTACGTCTACGATTTAAAACGTAGCGTTTGATCTCGTAGCTAAGTTGATATCTTAAACGAACCAAGTAATACCCAGTTACTATATTATGCTTGAGCGAAAAGAAAGTGAAGCATCGTCAAACAATTTTTTGTCCAATAATGCTTATTTTTTTTACAATGTCAATATGAGATGCTGTAGCTTTATAGACAGGAGTGTGAATTTATTAATGAGGCTGTCATTACAGATTTTGAAATCTATGCCATTGGAAGATTTGCTGTTACTACGTAAGAAACAAAAGTTAAATACACATGCAGTTGACGCAAATCAGGCGGATGTTTGACAATTAATCACCGAGGAGAATAAGCTGATAGTAATCCTCCGGAAATTAGTACAGATGAGTTAAAATCCAAAAGATTTCGAAGGATTCCGAAAGACTCGAAGGCCGAATATTTGACTATTAGAATTGTATCCGTCAGAGATATGATAATTTTCTTATTTTGACTGTTGAGTAATTAATTGGGACACATTGGTGAGCCGATTAAAAATGTTTTTGTTGCTCGTAATATTTATGATACTATTCTCAGTAATTATTTTAAATAATTAGGAAAGTAGCTAGCCAAAAATTTAGCACACTCGTATAAAGAGTAGTCAGTATCCAATCTAGGTATTTTAAATGTCAAATTTGTTATTATTTTGTCTTTCTGGCATAGAAGGAATAGAACGGTCCTGTATAGCGTAACAGGCGCTTGTGGAGGATGGTAATTTTTTACCCTTTACCTTTCTCAATATTAAAGAGATTTATGTTCATCGTTAATTATTATTTCCATCACTCGGTTTCCTGCATCGTAGTGATATTTTCAATGAAAGTCAACTGAACGAACATACGTAGTCGGTCTATGAAAGAGTGGCCTGGTTTTCTTTTCGAGATTCATGTGTCATAGCTGAAAAAAACAAAAACAAATCTTATATTATTATTTTATAGCATAGACGAGGACATTCTTCGAATTAAGTAATGTTTGGCGTATTGCCATGCATTGTTACTTCTAAACTGGGAAATTGAAAACGCCTCAGTCAAGTGTAATGCAATACTTGATAATGGTTTCCCAGATGTGCAAGCTTGAAGACAAGAAGTTAATGCTCACCCCGTCGCTCAAATAGTTCTTCATATAGGGATCGCCAAATTACGTAGCAGTTGCCTAGAAATCTAGATTGCTATTTTCAAGAGTAGACCTTTCTAATCTTGCGGAAATTTTAAAAATGTAGCAAAAGTGTTATGCGGTTGCCTGGGTAATGAGTTCTCAACTCCGAACAAGGAGTTTTTAATTGCAATCTTTTTTATTTGCTTTTGAGTTTAATACTGTGGAAAGCCTCCCATATCCTCGCCATGCTAACCCGATGAACTGATCGCAATCTTAAAAAAATAATAATATTTATGGCCTGCTCTCAACCCAAGAAAGGTAGAAAGCATACCGTAAAAATATACTGAAAGGAGACGTTTTCGTATGAAATGAAGAACAAACATTGGAGAAGTGTATCCTTTTATTTTTTTCTGAAGTGATAATTGCGGCGTTGCCTACGTGTATTCATCCAGGAATATTTTTTTCAATTGCTGAATGTTTCCTTATTTAATCTACAGTTTTTTGCCGTGAGCACTCCGTCTCAGTCATTCGGTAAGAAGTATTAGTTGTCAGCTGCTGAGAAATATGCACAAACTATGCAAGCGTTGATTCAGTATGTGTTTATTGCTTTTTCCCTTGTTTTTCCTTTATTCTGTTAGATTTTTACCTTTATCAACAGAAATAAGTATGGAATACCGCAGTTAATAGAAGATATGAAGGAAATTATCGCATAGTGATTCCTTGTATGCATAATTTAAAATATAAGATTGATCAGTTAGAAATCTTACACTTGTATGACAGATGCCTACGCATATGGATGTGTCCAGCGATTTCTATATTCACAAACTCAATGATGCGTCGAATTTTCTGGGACCCTTGTGCGCAGAGACCCAGAAGTCGTCTACCTATACTTTTGTCATGAACCCCAACCTTATTCTACCCCTTTTCTCTAGGTACTCGTACTCGAGGTCTTAAGGTTCACCAGGGACACTTCAAATACTCTTCAAATTAAATCTTAAATAACTTCAAATAGACTTTGTTGTTACCTACCTACGCAATGGACACTTCATATGATCTCACGAAATCGTCTCAGACTAATTTCGATGTTTGGCAGGTGTTCGTAGTTAGCGATTTAGAATTGACTAGTAGTAATTATTGAGGTTTTTACAATCTTATGTATGAAATCAAATAGCTAATATATCTCAATCACCTGATACTCAGAGGTCATTCAGAATAATTTGACCTACCTTTCGTTAGAAATATTTTATTTGACGATGATTTAAGTAAGAGTATTCGGTGAGAATTCACCCGATATTACACCTCCGAACACTAAAACTACTGAGTTGAGCTGAACTAAAACTGAGGATCAGTGGTCCGGCGTTTATTTTCGGGCGTTAAATTTACGTACGATGTTACTATGTTACAATGAATATCTTGGTAAATTAACTGACTTTTAAGGCGTTTCTGTTTCATTCTTTTTTCCAAGTTATTTTACGCTGACGAATTGTCAAATTGTGAATTCTGCAAGTTTGCAGGAAATGATTTGAATCGTTTAAAATTTACGAAATTCCAGTTTAGTAATAAAGAGGGCATTTTTCAATTTCTTTTATATTGCGTTGTTTATTACGCATAAATAATTTACTGGTGTATTTTTAATCACAATGGTTAATGACTTTTAGAACTCTTGGCTATGGGTGTCCTTTAGTAATATATGAAAAAAGCAAAGAAAAAAATACCTACTATGGAACTGTAATTTTAAAATACCATTGAAATTAGCGTGACGCTATATCAGTCTTCATAGTCGAGAGCGGATCTACGGTGTCCGCAGCCGAACTGATTGGAATGTTTTTAATATTTTTTTCTGTGTACAAATCTATCATTATGATGCAATTCTGGTACATGAGTCAACACTTAGACTTGTACGAGGATATCTAATCCTGGGATTTATTTTTCCCTTTTATCCCTTCCAGAAAAATCGAAGATTAAGCATTAAATGTTTTTACAAATATCGGCTCGCTTCTAGGATTTCCGTTGAGAAGACTGGATTGAGGAAAACCTTAGGAAAGGGCTTCAATGTCGAAACCTTCCGGTGGCAGAAAAAAGGACCATGAACCAGATAGAAGCCTGGTTTCACAGCAGAGGTATGTTCCCCAGGATCAAAAAATCATTTGTTGACAAAAACCTTTTTAGCACACCATAACTAATTTCAAAATGCTCTTATTTTTTACCTTATGTTCAGCCATCGAAACATCATTTTGCATGGAATTTTTAACCTCTCGCATTACCCGGTCTAGCAAAGTGGGCTACCTGTATTTCGACCAATTAAAATTACCTGTGTGGGTAGATGGAAGAAACTGATTTGTAATACTGTGTTTATGGTAGATTGAAACCTTATGATTCTTTTAATATTATGCAATGGTATACGGTGGGTTCCACTCGGCGGAACAATGTCATAACTTATAAGAAAAAAAAATTCGGTGACCCTAAAAAAAAAGTACTTTTTCCTCCATCGATATAGACTTGTTGCTTTTTCAGACCGATTTTCAAAAGACGATGCACTGAATGGATGTAATTTGTGTTTTTATAATCATTAATCTACCTTAACCAAAAGTCCGTCCGTTAGTGATACAAATTTTCGTAACTTCGATCGATTGATAGCTAGCACATTCTTATTTCGTGAGTGATGAATTTTTGTGAAATTCGCAACTGAATTTTTAGTTGTGAACCTTCCCTCAGGAGTCTTCTCTGGGTGGTAATGTCATTTTAAACATTTTTTTTTATTCGTCCGTTCTCGATTTACTGGATTGAGAGGCAGTGAAGCCGGTCACTGCTGTTCGGTTGGTTGACTGAATTAATACCCACGCGCTCCTCCCCATCCGCGCAGTGCTATCCTTTGTTTTTATTTCTATTTTTGCATTTTTCTTATATATTTCGATCTCGACGCCTTTGCCCCATTCGGCCTTGCGTCGGAGGCACCAGTTCCGTTGCCGAAGGAAGTTTTCCCACGAGGCGCCAAAGAGTTGTCGCCTGATTGGCTCGATCAAGGTCCCCGGCCGCGTGACGTCACTTCCCCCGATAAGTAGGGGAAAAATTTTCATCCTTGAGATCGATGGCGCGCCAGAATAAGAAAAAAAAACTCCTTTTCCTTCCAACCACGCTCCTTCTGCCAACCCGAGTGCGGCACCTCTCTCTCCTCATCCTCTCTGCACCACCGCCCGCACCCACGCGCGTGCCTTGCCACACCTCTCCTCTCATCACACGCACGCTAGCAACGCTTTTGAGGCGAGGGGGACACTACTAATCCATTCCTCTCACTGAGCTGCCCGCCGCTTCGTGTCAAACCGCCGCCGATCGCACTCCTTGAGAGCACCTTTCACCCGCTAATCGTGTCCGGCCCTTTCTCCACCTCACCTCCGCGCGTGTTTTCTGCATCCTCGCATTGTGGGCTCTTTGCGCATTCCCTTGAAAGGCGAAGCGCTTTTAAGTAGATTACATTTTTAATCACTCTCGTCAACTTCATGCTTTTGAAGCATATAAACGGCGGAGCGATTGGAAAATTCGATAAATCAACGCTCGCCCTGGCATTCAATTCACGATATAATTAAGTACTTGTACGTGGTTCTTGTAATCTTCCGACTTTCATTTTATGCTCACTTAGTATGGAATTGACGGATATTCATTGAATGTACGAGAATGGATAGTATCAATTGATGGTTGCAATAGCAGACTTAATTTATTTCATCGCATCTGGGAGTGGTTAGTTCGAATAGGCTTCGATCCAAACCTTAATCAGCTTCGTCATTTTGAGGGTCTCCTAATCTTCCGGTTTGTGAATTTTGAATCCATCTATCGCTGCTTTCCTTTTAGAATTTATTCAAGTGTGCGGTGCGAATGTACTCAGTAATGGCTCATTTTTTATCAAGCTAAAGACATTGCTTTCGTTAATATTCGTGACGAGATTAATTGTTTTTAAGAGGTAACTCAGTAGAGTACGTGCTCTTTTTCAACGGAATTTGACCCTCTTGATCGGATTTAATTTACTTTTTATCAATATACTACTGTTTTTTTCGGCGAATTAAAGTGAATCGTGGTTTTCCCGTCCAGAAATTGTCGGAGTGATATTAATCTTTCTGTAGCTGGAATAGCTTAATAGTGTTTTAGGTGTGAAATATCAAGCAAAAATTGTAATTGTAATATTTATTTCTTTTGGTTAATGTAGAATAATATTGTAGCATTCAAGGGGAGTGTCATCATTTTTGTGAAAGAATAAATTAAGGAAAGTTTATGGGTAAAATATTTTAAACGACATGACTCTCACTGAATTTTAATCCATATTTCCTAAAATTCTCGTGTAGAAGCTGTTAATTGAAAAAAGGAAATTCAGTGGAAGATTGATGATCCGGAATTCTATACATCGGAAGTATCTAAATAACGGAAGGTTTTCAAGAATTTTGGACCCCTCATTTTTTATGCTACACAATGGTAATGACGGCTATTCATCCGTTAAATATACCTCCTTAAAGCACCATATAGCTTATGTTAACCCCACGAGTAATAGCTAAGGAAATCATGATTTCCATCCCAGGAAGGTATCTTAGTACGTGAATACATTCGCAAGTGATGACTAAAATGGTTATGGTTTCAATATTTTTGTGTTAAAATAATGTATGGCAATGTATCTGTTTGTTTTTCACTTTTATCACCTCCTCATTAATTAATCTTACTGAATGACTTGCTTCAGTTTTTTCAACCATATTGCCCACCGAACACGAACGTGTTCTGAACACCCAAAATATCGTCATTCCGGAACGAATTTGGCCTATCATATTCTGAAATCTCGATCTTCTACTATAGTTAATTGTGTATGGGAGAGTTTGATTTTCTCTCTCTCTTTAAGACTCTGGAGTCGGGATATTATCATATTTAATTGTCATGATTATGCTCCTCATCTACGTGAGAAGTGTTGACGATTGCATTAGGATAAGATTAGCTTTGAAATTGACTTATTTGCATTGAAATGTTTGGCATCTATCCATGTTGGCCTTAAACATTGGTATTATTAGAGGTGCTCCCGCCCTTGTGCAAATGGCTAACACCCCCTACCACGTTTATTTCTCTTGTCCAGTGCCTAGTGGTTTCTAACCCCGTTCGATTCGAGTGTGGCAGAAACCGCTTTCATAGCGTGTACTAAAGATGCGTGAGAAATCGAAGCGAGTCACAATTGGCCAATTTGAATTGGACCTTGTCAACCGCCATTCACCACTCGTCGGGTAGTTAAGCGAACCTCGCTCTTGAAATGAGGAAAGCTGGATTCGGTGACGGTGGATGATTTCCAAGGCCGAGTTGAAGCTTTAATAAAGCTTAAAACGCGAGGGAAAAAAATTATTTCCTGGCTGCTCAATAGGTACGAATCGTCGCCAGTGAGCCTTGGGGATGCATCTTTACTGTCTTGTTGGAGTCAGTTTGTTGATTATTAAAGATAGAATTCAATATTGTCGCTGAAATACGCATCAAGAATTTTAGTGGAAGAGTAAACAACTAGAGGCGAAATGATTGGTGGAGACTTTTGTGAAGCGTTGGTCTAATTTTTGCGCAAGGCGCTGAAGCTCACTTTACAAGTGCCACGTTGATGGATGGATGGAATGATATTTTCAAGCGTAAAATATATCTATCATCTAGCAATGGTCTCCTATCATGCTATGCAAATACTCTAGTTCGTTTTCCTTTGGAGTGATACTGAGGAATACGAGAAACAGTAGACCTCAAAGTGATCTTTGGATTCATTTCTCAGGGACACTTAGGGTAATACATGATTCAGCGAGTAATCATCTGTAAAACTATCTTCTCTCTTCATTTCTATATCGATCAAAATGAAGTGCATGGTGAGGGCATTGAAGATTATTAGGCTGCAGGTGAAGATTTCATCCTATCTTGACTGATATCACCGTCATTAATTATCAATACTCAGTTAGTTTTGTCATTATCTGTCTGCTATTATTCCAAAAGTTGGATGTGTGTCTATTCGCTGTATATCTGCATGGAGATTCAAATGCTTAAGTAATGGAATCCTGGATAGTTACTTGTGATTAACGCCTTTCTGCAGGGGACAATCCAAAAAGGCTTGAATATTGGTCAATTAAAAGATTGTTTTAAGTTGACGAATATTAGTAAGATTACCTTCGTTCTTTGCTAAATTTTTAAAAGGGCGTCTAAATAATGCTTACTTTGTTATCCTGCCAAACGAGAAACTTATCTTCTGAAAAAAGTCCTTTTGTCCAATAAGGCTGAAACCTTAGGTCCTTGGGATTGCTGAGGGTTGAAGCTTATCATGTGAAAGGGAATAAGCTGTTTAAATGTTTCATTAAGTTTACTAATTGGTTAAGAAATCGAGAAATAAATGTTTATAAATATTTTTCAGTATTAAGTACCTTTTTAAAAGTAATCATTGTACCCACCACCGTATTCCGACTTGCATAGACACAATTTGCGTGCTACTGTGGAAGCGTGAAAATTAATTCTTTAAGCTTTTCGTGTATGTCAGTGTTGAAAATTATGAGTAAGTATAACCTGAATTTTCCCTATATTTAATAGGGGAATTGGCTACTCAGGACCATCTTACGTTACAGATGGTAAGCGTGCAGAATTCGGAATCTTTAGGCCGAAGCACACTCAACCATGGATTCAATTATATTCCTATAAAGTTGCTGATAGACCCGGAGGAGGTCCCACTTCATTAACCCTGTTGATAGCCACTTCAACCCAACCATCTGGTCTCAATTGTTATTCCGAAGCGACTTTTAGACTCACGATTGAAGCCCATTCTCTTTGCTGAGCGAGTATTACATTTATCAGTTGACAGTTGGCAATGAGTGGGAGCATGAGAGTTATTGTCGACGCTACATGCGCAATTCGATATTCTTGGAGCATGATGCCAGTGAGATCCTCGTGAGTGTTCCTCCAGCTCGGTCATTATTTCGCTCTGTCTTGGTCCAAATGGCGATGGGTCATTATCAATTCGAGTTCGACCGTTCTAATAGTGGCTAGCTATGATTCTGTATGCTCAAATCAGCCGAAGCCTCGCCATGCTATAATAGCATCTGCGATCTCCCAATACTTTGGCCTCTGTGCAAGGACAAAAAATTCGACCTATAGTTTGCTGACCCTCGGTTGCCCATCGCAAAACGAAATGAAATAAAAACTCAGCATCGGGTGCCGGATTTTCATTTCATGCTATCTTGACGCGGCTACTCGGCGCCAGACAGTGGCCTAGGTATTGGCTGAGGTTTATCTTCCCATTCCTCGAGATTTGGCGTCGTCATCAATAAATATGCAGAATGATAGCTTTCGGTAGATGTAGTGGCTTATAAGGTCATCATCAAAAATACTGCTTATAAAACGTCCAGGCTTGTACCCTTGACCGTAGACTTTGGTAGTTCTTCGTGGTTTTGGCACTTTTTCCACGATCTATCTCACTGCTCGTGTAAAAGCAATCGTATTTGACGCTTCAAATGATCATGACATCTAATGTGGTCATTGAAAACATGTTTTGAGCTGTAAGGGTGCAGGATATTGAGGACCATCCCAGGGGGAAGTATTTGTTTTTAAATTTATGAATTTTAGACGCTCTAAAACGATGAATCATGTCTATGAAACACAACAATGACCTAAAGTCGGTTCATTTATGTTTCCGATAAGCGCAATGGTTTACTGAATGGACCTCTGAATGCTGTGTGGAGTTGCTTCGTGGGAAAACGGAGGGAAGCGATCTACGTCTACTTACTACCCTGCGAGACGACGCATGGGCGTGTGGCAGGGGGTGTTAGGTCATGAGCCGTGTAAGGACGTAAGATTTGGGGAGGTGAAATGGTGACGTGTATTATGGGAGTGTATTTAGTGGAGCTCAGTTTTTATTGTGGTCGCTTATTGTGCGCGGAAATAACGAGTTTTTGTATCTATCTGTTCGGCAATGTATCTCTCTTGTTTTATCGCCTCTGTCAGACTTAGAGATGTAGTGAGGAGTCATGATAATATTCTCTTTGTCGCTCAGAAAAATATCATTTCTGAATTTCTCATGCAACCTAAGCCTAGCATGTAGTCTCCGAGTCTCTAGGGGCTCCCACCTTAATCACTCTAATAGTTGTGAGACACTATATGTACGCTCGTAGCAGTTTTTAACGAAGCGCGGTGCTTTCCCCTTATATTTCCTTAACTTTTTGTTTCAATCTTTATGACCAGGGTCCCGAATGTTCGCGGCGTATTCAAATGTCGCCTAACCAGAGCGAATTAGCATTTCTCTTTTACTTTTTCATCCGAGAACCTTCCTATTATACGTTTAACAAAATCTAGTTTCTTTAATGCTGTGTTTTGTTTACACATATGTTTTGTATGAGTGATCCTCACGATATATCAGAAGTTGAGGTAATTCCAAGATATTTTACTGTATCTGAAGATTTTATGTTTACTTCGCCGACAGTATAGGCATGGCGTTTGTGTGATGACTTATGCGGGAAGTGACTGTGGTGCTTTCGCTAATATTTCATTCTAACCCCCACTCCTGGCTCTACAAATGGACGTTGTTAAGGTCCGATGACAGAACTTCAAAGTCCGCGTCTTCGCTTATTTCACGGTAGATAACTGTAACGTCTGCAAATAATTTTGGAGAATTAAGTTCGGAGCGGCTTGAAGTTGCTGGGCCAAAATTAGCGAAGGACCGCCAACCAATCTAACTTAATCAGTTCTCTGGCAGTCATTTTTAATATTCACTTTTAATATACTTGATCTTAAAACATGCTAGTTGTTGTATTATCGAGCCATTATAAATCTTAACATAATTCAAAGGTAGCTCTTATGCTACTTTTAAGGCTTCTGTTGGCGGCGCGGCGCACAGTGGTCGTAAAATCCAAGAAAACTGGCCTAAAGTAATGTTTGCTACTTTCATTGTGGAAATTAGAATTTTTTATGCTTACTATGAAAGAAATGGCTCATAAGTTTTGTTACTAGATTGGTCTTTGTGGTTCGTACTGTAATGAGTGGCGCTCATCAGGAAAGCGGGGTATTTTCGTATCTCGCGGAAGATCGACCTTTGGCTAATTTCAACTTAGTTGGAGAAGGTGTTATACCCAGAGGTGAATTTAAAGAAATATATATTGGTAAATAACGTTGAACATTGTATTCTCACCATTTTCCTCCGATTTGTGGGTAAATAATTAACCTCAGAATGTTTAAAACTTGTGCCTTTTTGCCAGGAATTGGAAATAAAATTGATATTGCTTTGAGCTAAGTTATTCTATATTGAAAATTTTGCAAAGAAAGATGTGTAGTATAAGATACAATGAAAAGAAAATTTATTTCTACTTATGCCTCTTAGGCCTTCAGATCGTGTCTAGTGAAATGCTGCAGTGTGCAGGTGTGGACGGCCCCCACACCTTCTCACTAAACCGCGCGGTCTTACCGAAGGAATCCAATTTTTCTTGTTATGTTCTTCCTGTCATATAATTTGCCCGACTCTCTGTACGTTTGCCTTAATTTAATTTCTCTCCTCATGTATTTATTTATCTCCTCGTCCAGAATCTACTCGTCCAGATATCAGACGTAACGATCACATGAGGTCACTAAGCGTGAATGCTTAGTAAAAGTTGTAAGATGTTCGATCGTGCCCTTCGACATGCATTAATGTTTGAACATTGCATGCTTAGTTAAGCCTTGAATTTTGACCAGCTTAAGCCTTAAATATATTCAGAATATTTTATTTTCCTTTGTGCTGTGATATGTCATCTCAATTTGCAGCATAAACATGCTCTCCGGTCGGTAGCAGAAGTACAAGAAGAGCGAGATCGCCACAGGCATAATCCGTCACATACATTTTAATAATCAGAATGGAACGATTTAATAAGAGTTTACGCGAGAAATTCATGCCATTCGTTATTCTAAATTTATACTCGCAATCAGTGTCGTTGAAGTGGAGCTAAGGGAGTGGGCAAGGGTGCCTGCCTCTCCCCACCTGAAATTTTGTGGAGGGCACTCATTTAACATGACACCCTGAAGAGATGGGTTTCGGTTGTAATGAAAGCTGAAAACTGAATCGGAACACCTCAATGCCGAGTTTGAGAAAAACATATTTTAGGATCTAAGAAGAATTTAAAGCTAGAAAAAAAAGTTAATGGATCCAAAATTCTTGCATTCCATAAATCCGCTACGTTGTTACACCACTGCGAGAAATATATCCGGTGTCGCCTAATGAAACCATTAGTTTAACTTAGTGAGCAGATTAACAGAAGGCCATTGAACGCCTTGAAATGTACGGGGCAATCTTTCCTCTCATTAATTATGTGTGTGGGGTGTCAATAAATTTCTTGTGTCTCATGCTGTATATGTATATGCTACTCTGCGTATAATTAAGCATTGTCGCTGATTTCCTATTCTACCGGCCCTATTCACTTTTTAGCGGTATCACCTTGCATGGGCAGTGCCTAAAAACTTAACGGTATTCAGCCTACAAGTATATTAAAGCGATACTTTCACCTCCTCGGTAGTACCAATGTAATACTCTTGCTTTGTCGGTATATTTCACTATTTATTTGTATTATTTATTAGCAAAGGAACGTAAAAGTGATGTAATATAAATTGAATTCCATGATTATGCATTACCATCATTCAATTATTTTCCATAAGCAGTTGAACACTTTAATGCCATATCTCGATACCGGTACCTCAGGTAGTAACGATATCAGATATTACCTTGTAGTACCGAAATGGAAAAAAAAAATATTACCCGGTATTTCTTTTTGCCTGTCACGAACTGTACCTTCGGAAACAGTTTTATTCTTTGGGAATGCTTTTCTACACTGTCCAAAACGATTACCCTTGCGAAAAAAGTTATTGTTCAGAGATAAAACAAAAATTATTTCGAAATCGGATTTCATGGGTCAAGAATATTTGACAACCATTATCTTCGGCTCATAGGCTGCTTTAACTACGATTTTTAACTTTACTTTAATTTTTGCCTTATTTTTTCGACTTGGGACTCCTTTGCGGTGATTTATGTTGTTTTCTAAGTTTTTACACCACTTTTGATGATTGATATCACTCATTCATTCCGAGACTAGTCGATTATCTTACCTCAAAGCATTAGTGCATTTCATGACAACCATGGGGTAATAAAGGTACAACATTTGAGGTAGTTGTTTGATCGAGGACGGTGGAAATTTAAGAATTGTAATTCTCGCGCACGTTCGGTATTAAATGCCTCAGTAAGTGCTACGGAGCTGGTAGCCAGTGTTTATCCTACTCATTTCTCATAAATAGAGATGTTATTACGCAAGTGAATAGAACTGGACACATTCCAGCCAGTACAACATCAAGTATTGTTTGAAAGCTGAGTTTATGCATCACCTTAGACGATTTATAGTCTTCTTGCTGTTGATCGCTTCTTCTTTAGCCACGTGTATGATTACAAAACTATGGCTGCGTAGTGTTTTGTTTCACGAGTCTGCCACTCATCGTGAGTCATCATAGCATAGTCTGCTCATTGTAATTATTTTAACTTGCGTTGTATCGCATAAAATTGCGATTTGCCGTGAAGAATTTAGATGAGATGCTATTCGAGAATATTATGAATGAAAACAAATAGACATTCTAATGAATGTAAGCTAAACTGTATTTATCACCGATAAAGTTTCACGAGATAAAGCTGCACGAGTGTGTGTTGAAAGAGGAGCTTATAATACAAAGCTTGGATATGGAATGTTTTAATGGGATTTTATGCATTTTAAATGCACCTTCAGGTATCTTGCCTTTCTCAATTGGTTTAGATTCGGACGTGAAAGGAACGCGATTAATCGACGATCGTAAGAGGCTCTGATGTCTTTGCGTGGTGATAAAAAACATGTATCCCACTCACACACTACACCATGCTAGCAGTGTTTTCATGCTTTATCTCAGGAAATATTCTGTTATGTTCAATTTCTATACTTCAAATTTACCTGATTCCTAATGAATTTAATTGGTAAGTAATAATTGTTGAGTGCAGTATCGCCGCGAAATATGAAAGAAATAATTCTGGAGTGGTGTAGAATCAGCTTATTTATTTTCATCTGTTATTCAAATAGGGTAACTAAATAATGATGACCCGCTACCTGATGCAAGGATTCTGTCCTAAGGTCCTGTCAGGTTGTAGTTTTTTATACGACATAGCGTGTTTCGCGACTGTGGTCTTTTTACTAATATTGATATCCTTGAATCTATTTGTGTCAATCTTTTTTACAGGGGAGTGGAAAAGGTTCCAGTGTTACTATAATTTCATATAAGAGAAGTTTATTTTTAAAGTTATTGAGTTTATTATTTTTATTTTATTTATTGGAGCATTTAATTGTAGTCGTAATTTTGTAATCATTTTTATATGCTGGTGGAATCAATTTTCGTGGCACATATTGGCGTTTTTCTGGGAAAACTATAGCAGTAGCTGCAGGGGTTCAACTTTTAATTAATGTGTCATCTACTTAGTAAATTTTTATTCACAAAATTTGTCAGCTGAGGAGGTCAAAATGTCTTCATATTCCGGAAGGGCAATGAGTGATACTTGTTTGGGTTTCATTGCTTATTTATCTTCATGTATACTATTTAATCTCTTTAATACTCTCAAGTGACTCTATTCTGCTATTTGCTACTATATACTCTAAGGAGAAACTGCATATTATTTCTTTAATTTTATATATATAGGCTTTCTCGCTCTTCATGCTTTGGTTCTTGTTAATTCTACAGTAATGAGCTAACTCATTGCCTAACCAATAATTTTAGGACCTTATAGTGACTAGTATACCATTTAACCTTTTACTTATTGCGCGCTATGTTGATCTCAGTCAATACCTTACTCAACTAATGTTGGTTTTTGAAATTTGATTTCTGGTTAATTTATTGAATGAGAATTTCTCATACTTGACAGAGAGAAGAT
This sequence comes from Ceriagrion tenellum, assembly GCA_963169105.1. Taxonomy (NCBI): domain Eukaryota; kingdom Metazoa; phylum Arthropoda; class Insecta; order Odonata; family Coenagrionidae; genus Ceriagrion; species Ceriagrion tenellum. The sequence goes on along the minus strand of OY720633.1, from coordinate 144,576,965 downwards.
TTAACTTGTATTACTTCTTTTTGTAATTAAACTCAATAGAAGTTTCGTATGTGCTGCAGATACTCTCATTAAAACGTCACATGCAAAGTGAATTCCAATACCTTAGTTTGCAGATCTATGAGGTTTAACTGTCTCATTCTATGAGGGAAGGTCTAATAACTAAATAACAGCCACGAGACGGGATTCACTATCAAACTCGACACTTCTGGTATCCCTTCTAACTAGCTTTCCTAGTGAGGCTCGACATTTACATTTCAGGGAGCTTTGATCAGTAAGCAGGGTGTTGTGTGTACACGTTGGTGAGTCGGTACACTTTCCTCATGCCTAAATTACACTCAACTCGTCTTCCAGGCGGCGGCGTTTCTTAAAGCTGGTGATTGCCTGCCGCCGCCATCATCATCATCAGAGCCCACCACTAACCACGCCTGCCCCTCGTCGCCCTGCCACTTCGGCCTCCTGATTACGAAATAAAAGGCTCGTCATTTCCACGGCCGGAAAGCAAACAGATCGTTCGTTCGTAGGGAAGTGGAGGGAGAGGGGGTGAGTTCTCGACATGCAATGAAGCTTACTCGGGCGGGATCATTACGCTACTTGACGGGGCCGCGTTGCGGAAATACGATTCGGAGTAGACGTTCAGCAAATGGGAGGAAGATAATTCGGTTTCTTAATGGAGAGCGATTCCGAAATCTCATGGCTTTTTCAAGCAAATGTTAGGAATATTTGGCCAGTTTCTAAATTTTGTTTTATGTCTTTTAAATTATTTCTCCTGTTATCCTCACCCTTCAGGACCCACAAAACTACGCAACGTGGAGTAGCTATTTTTTCAAAGAACGTGACAATAATTGCAGGATTAATTTTACATTGAACTAGACGGCATATTTTGGCGAATTATCTTTGCTGCTTTTGAATTACTGGATATACATTGGAAAGCAGTGGCTACGATGCAGTTGCTATCTATTTATGGATAAATATCTTGAATTTATTTTTTTTCGCTATCAACCTTCTATAGTTACCCATACTATTGAAATTACCAAGGAACTTTAAAAATTCCAGTTTTCTAAATTAAAGATTTTTAATGCTAGGTACCAGGAAATCTAATCCATCCAAGCTACCTGATTGTACTTGTGTGCTCTGAAACCTATGCGTTGGAATCATTTGTTGGATTTATCTTCAACCCTAATAACACATTAAAAAAATATACTGGTCGGCGTATATTTAGTTTCAAGCAACGATTACGTATCCAATTAGACGAAGAAATTAGGAAATGGCGAAAAAATAACCGGCTGAGGAATACTCTGTTTTTATTAAGTCTTAATATTAAAAAAATCTTATAATAACTGAGGTGTCATTATTCCGTGAAACATGCATCAGTTAGTACATTGTACACCATTAAATGGATACACACATGCAATACATCGTTCTTCTTGGCCATAGCTTTCTACCTTGTAGGTGTGTAAACTACACTGTGGGTGGAGTTAACATAAAATCTTCAGATACAGTAAAATATCTTAGAATTACCTTAACTTCTCATACATCGTAGGGAACACACATACAAAGTATATGCGGCACAGCATGAAACAAACTAGGCTTTGTTAAGCGTATAATAGGAAGGTCCTCGGATGAAGACGTAAAACACAGATGCTAATTCGCTCTGGTTAGGCAACGCCTCGAATACGCCGTGAGCATTTGGGACCTTGTTCATAAAGATTTAACCAAAAAAATTAATGAAATACAAAAGAAAGTAGCGCGCTTCGTTAAAAACTGCTACGAGCGTACATATAGTGTCTCACAACTTTTAGAGGGATTAAGGTGGGAGCCCCTAGAGACTCGGAGGCTACACGCTAGACCTAAGCTGCATGAGAAATTCAGAACTGATATTTTTTCAGAGCGTCACAGAGAATATTATCATGACTCCTCACTACATCTCTAGGTCTTACAGATGCGATAAAATAATAGAGATACACTGCCGAACAGATAGGTACAAATCCTCGTTCTTTCCGCGCACAGTAAGCGAGCACAATAAAAACTGAGCTCCCATAAATATACTTCTATAATATATGTCACCATTTCACCACCCAAAAACTTACATCCTTACATGGCTAGTGACCTATCACAACCCTGCCACACGCCCATGCGGCGGCTCGCAGTGTATTATGTAGGTTTACCTTTAACGGCATCGCGAATCCTACTAACTTTGCTTCTTCTATCTTACACCACCATGCCAGATTAGTTCCCACGCTGCTAAAATCCTTCCCACGCTCTTAACTTCTCCCTCTGTTTCCAGGTCGGCAGCTCCCTTTTCATGCTAGCCAAGTCGATAAGGCCTCCTAGCGTTCGGAACTTGGCTGTTTGAATGAATCTACCCTGTTTTTTCCTCCCTGTCCTTCGACGAACGACCGCATATGCTGAATTTATCACGGTGGAGGTCCGCTAATGATATACAGCTCTCTAGATTCCATTTTCCATTCTTTTTTAAACCTCTCGTCTATTGAAAACATTCGTGTCCCCAAAATCCGGAAACAAAAAAACGCCTCGTTTCACTCTTTGCTACCGATAAAAATTTCATGCTCGGATAACCTTCTGGAATATTTCTTACATTAAAGCCAGTTATTCGGTATGCTTAATTTATTTTTTGCGTTGCGTTGTAATGTTATTGCTATTATGATGGGAATCTGGTTGGTGTGATAGTTAAGGTAGAATCTGGTTTCTTATACGGGATGGCTAGGGTTAAAACCCGGCGGAAGTGGATATTTTTCAGAGGAAACTCGATCCCTACTTGGGTGTTATGTGGAGGGTACTTCAAGTGCAGAAGTCCGTCTGTTGGATGAGACGTTGAACTGTAGTCCCCTTGATGGATTTCGTTAAGAGCAGGCTGATACTGAAACCGGGTTTTTCTCCTCTCTTCCTCCTTGCCCCAAAAATACTCACCTTTCTGATCCTCCCACCTGACCGCAATGGCACAAATGACCGTAGTTCTCAGTCGCTTCCCACAAATAACCAGCCACCAACCATCCATTATGATTGATTTAGAGAAAGGTCTATCTCTATAGATAAAATAATGCTCTTCTCAAAAAATTAAATCTTAAAAAAAATATTTTTTTAAACAGGGATAGGGAATAACTACCTTTATTTTACGAATCCCATGCTGCACAAGTAAGGTATATGAATGCCTTGTATCTATTGGAACCATTGTGGACCTTTCATTGGAAAATTCATAGAATCCTTTCCCAATATTCGATGGAAATTGCGCATATTCACCCGCATTAAGTAAGTCGCTCCAGCTTGCTCACTCAATTTCCCATACCGACCTCATTGTACCCTTTGTAAGAAAGGCCAAGAAATCACAATTCTTCAACCCATTTCGTCCCACCATCGCCCCTTGCCACCCCTCGGAATCAACCTGTCCGGAAGACGGCGTCTTCCCACCCCAACCCCCGTCTCAAAACCCCGCCATAACCCCCCGCTGACTCTTTGCCTCAAACCACCCCGACTCCTTCCCTCAGTCGACCTCACCCCCTCGAGGGACATGATTAAACGATTTGTATCGATCAAACAAGGCCAACAAACCGTCTCCCAACCCCCTCTCTCTCTCTCGCCCTTCCTCCCTCTCCACACCCACCCTCCCTTCCTTCACTCCCGCTCACTCCCTCCCCATTCCCCCGCCGGCACTACCGAATATTGTTATCCTCCCCCCTCGCCCGTCCAATCTCTCCTCCGCCGCCATTGAAGCCCAAGGGGGCGTGCGTGGGAGTGATTTCTTCTGTTTTGGTGCTGTTGTGCGCCGAGAGAGGGCTTGCAGGTGAGAAGAGGTGGAGAGAAATGGCCAGGGTGGAAAGGCCGTTATGAAATTGCTTTTTTTCCCTCTCTACATGCATCCCCCTTTCGTTCCCCCATCGTGTGGGGGCGGGAAGGAAATGAGCGGCCATGGTTAGGGGGGGGGGGAGGGTGGAGAGAGATAGAGGCTTCACACGCTTTGGGGGAATGAAGGAAGGGGTCATGGGGATTCAGATGGGGAAGGGTTTTTTTTTTTAATTCTCAGGGTTCCCTCGTTCTCCGCAGGAGGCCCGGGTCGATGCGGCAAGCGAACGGATTTTTTGATGTATCGAGATGGTCTCGCTGAAAGAAGTCGCGAAGGGGTCGTGTGCGCACGGAACGCTAAAGGCTTTTGTTTTCTTTCCTCCCTCTCCCCCCGTCCTAGCCATCCACCGATACCCTTCCCCTGTTTTACCCCTGCTCCGTGTCCCTTATTTCATTTTTATGGGTCTCCCTCGTGTCCTGTTGACGTGCGTCCAGGCGATTGTCCCCTTCGGCCACCCACCATCGCCCCATTGTCGCCGTCGTCATGCGACCCCTGGCCGTGAGATGACCCCTGCCCTGCGTTGTAAACCGCCGGCCAACACGCTCCCGCTCTCCGCCACCTCTCCCACTCCCTCCCGTCCAAAGCCCAATGACCGCATCAACGGAAAAAAAATGCCATTTCCCAGTGGGATCATTTCGTTCCCGTTCTATTCCCGGGTTGAATGTAACAGCCGTCGCTCAGAGCTCGTAATTCGTTTGTTTTGTTCTTGGTTTGTAATTGAGCGTTGAGTGCGGAGTATGAGGTTTAATCGTGCGTGTTCGCGTAATTTTCAGCTATCGTGAGACCGGAATGAGCCTCTGATGGCTGACATTGTCTCTTATTAGAGGATAAATAAACTGAGTTCTCTTCATGTTTCTTTTTGACTCTTGTTTAATAAAGGCTTATATTGTGACATTTGATGAAGGACGTGGTGAATAAATCAGAGCAAAGTTATGAGAATGGCATGAGCTAGGTCCACGCTTCATCTTGAGTCTCTATCATTTGGCGATTATTGTGTGCATGTGTATCCAATTAATCCGGCGTCTAAATTTTTACTTCTCAAGTAGTAATAGTAATCAAACATTTACATAGTAGTCTTTTTATTTGAAAATCAAATCCACTTATAGGTCATAAATGCTCCTCAGTCAGAAGATTTCTTATAGGATTCACAGTTCTTGTGATGGTATACACAAAAAGAGCTATCAAATCTTACAGTCATGTTCTTGAGGTTAAACATTCGTTCAGAAGAGTTTTCAATTCTGATATCTCACGCTTAAGAGCACCCAAGTTAGAACTCAGGGGTATGCCTGACTCATCTCCCAAATCGCTAGATGACTCCTTTTCAGTGGAATATCTCTGAGCCAATTGGTAGATGATTTCAGGATATTCTTCTTCCACATTACTTGGTTCTTCCCTTTCAACATAAAAACAGTGAGATAAGGAGCATCGAGCTCTTTTCCCTTTGCCGGGTCGAACACAGATCAAACACCATTCTCTCATAGAAGATATCCCACGTGGAGTTAGAAGGAGATTGAAAGGTGGAGGCAGAATTGTTTGTGACATGTACCCCAGGTAAACCTGTGTGCGGCCAAAAGTCCATTCTATATTCATATTTTCTGCAACTTTTTGGTAGGTGTTAGACATTGCAGCAATGATCATATTAAGTATGATTATCAAGACAGAACTTCAAAAAGAGCAAATGCTATACATCCCACAGTCTCCTTGAAAACATGTTTATTTGTCACTATAGTACTGTTATTGTCTGAGGGTAAATCTTCAATGATTACATCAGCTGACTCAAGAGGTGCCAAGCAGAAAATTGCCCAGAATAAAGTCTTTATGGTTTCTCCAACATTCACAAAAGAACTAGCTTGTACTGTTTTTTGACCACTGGTTTCTCCAACATTCACAAAAGAACTAGCTTGTACTGTTTTTTGACCACTGGTTTCTCCAACATTCACAAAAGAACTAGCTTGTACTGTTTTTTGACCACTTATAGTCTGCATAATCCTGCCGTAAATGAAATGATAATGACAATGAATATAGCAACGTGACTTAATTTTACTTGGGTATTGAAGAAGGTACTCATTAATTTGGGAGCTCTTCACGAGAATTACTTGGGTTTTGTTTATATTTTTTACAGCATTCAATTCAATTTTCATTTATTTCGTTTATCTTCCTTATGTGTGCGCTTTTCTTACTTCTGTCAGCTGTTTAAGCGACCCATTTGAAGAATACTGTCGGTATTATTCAAATTGTACAAATTGATTCAGCTCTAGTATTTAATGGCTTCGTTTTTATTATTTTAGATATCCTTGATTTTTACGTTCGGTCGAAGCGTATATTTTTGCTCTTTCTAAATTAATGTGACACTCTTTGAATTATTCATTCGCAGAAAATGAGTTATGTGACAGCGGCGAATATTTGCTATTTTTTCTAATTTCCTGATAAATACTTTTTGGTGTTGGTATTGTATAAAACATGGACCAAATATCCTGCAATTTACGTCCATGTATACATTTCCAATGCACACATATGCCCATTAAAATAAATGTATACCCATGTGGTCATGGGTATACATTTATTTTCATTTGACTCTGCTTATGATTGTCAGTTTGGAAGGAAAAATGTTACTTATGATGTGGTTCTGAAGTGACTTACCGGAAGGAGAATTGTCAATATTTTGTGAAAATATTCTAGTCTTTTCACTTAAATCCGTTTGGTTGTTTCTAAATATGCGCTTATTGTCTGTGTAGGATTGACATACTGTGGTTATTAATTTAGGTAGAATGGGATGAATCATAATCGCTTGATTTAGTGTTTTGTGAATCTTAATTGTGCTTTCGGAAGAAAAGTTTAGGCCATCATTAGTAAAAAACTTAGTTCAATTTTTTTATGGAAACATTAAAATCCAATTTAAATCGTCAGTCATGGAGTTGACTCCAAAAGCACCAGATGAGGAAAATTTGCATTATGAGTTTTGACTGTTGTTGTTGCGAATGAGTATTTGGATACTTGTTTACAGCTCTCGTTTAATTTAGCAAGTGGAAACTAAACCCTTGACCTAGGATCGATCGGAAACATTCTTTCATCATGTCAGATGATTACTGAGCGATAATTCCTTTATTTTCCCATGAATAATAGCGAGAAGGAAGAAGTTTGTGTAAGGAATAACGGAGGGTCGCTAAGTGGAATAAATGTAAAGTTGATATTAGTACTCTGTGCGAACCCTACAAGTAATACCATACGTTTTTCTTCACTAGAGTGACTTTTCCTTGAGTTTATATATTTAAGTTATTTTATTTGAGTACATACGTGCAGGTACTGTCAAGTTCATGTAGAGTTTCAGTGATAATAACCTAATCTCATTTACTCGATTTAGATAACAAGAACGTGAGAAGTCTATTTTGACAAAAACAATCTGCATGGGCTAGAATCCCATTCTAGGAGTAAGATTTTCTCATTACGAATTTGACGCTTTCGTAAATCAGCCTTCTATTCAAAGTATGGCATCACTGAAGGAAGATAACTCACAATCAAATTGCTCGTCATTGATCACTCTTTGGTAGTTCAAAATTGGACGGATCCACATATTATTCTAATGCGTGCTCCTCGTGAGAGTTTGGTGCTAGTCACATAACTCGTCAGTAAAAGTTTACGCCAAGATAAGTATGATATTTACAGGAAAGAAGTAATCTATTTAATGGAATGAACGGGCGATGTCGGATTGAAAATATTTACCCTGGCCAGCTAATTAATTGCTGTTGCAATTCCTAAAACATTTCTGTGCTTTTAATATCCGTGTGCTTCAAGTTATCCCCCTTCAATGATGGATATATATTTACTGGATATGTTGCTGGAATACACTTTCAAGAGAATTTTTTTTCGACGTTTTCATAATATTGAATCATAAATTTTATTTTTAAATAGGCTAGTATGCGTTACATTTAAGGCTTTCCCAGCAAATGCATAGAATGCATAGCTCTCGGGTTTCCATCCGGGTGATGGTGGTTTGTGGAACCGAAGTTTCGAAGGCCTGAGGACGATGAGCGAAATCACCCTGAGAACGATGGCAGACTTCGCCTTCGAAACGTCGGTGCCACAAACCACCATCACCAAGTTGGAAACCCGAGAGACCGAGAGAGAAACTCGAAATAACGCATACATTCTATGTATGTGTTATTTCGCCATACAATCCATAACTGCTAGGCCTGGTCAAATGTCAAAGATTTTTTTTTCATTTCAGAGTGAAGTATCGTTAATGAGGCCCAGGAAATTCTTATAACAGACTGTTGGTAATGAGAATAAAATCGTATATAATGTAGATGAGGGTTATCCAGTTGAAGAAAACAACGATTTTATGTTGTGATCAACCGTGAAATGGTTTTAAATGAACAAAAAATAGAGTCCGAGGCTCGGGAGCGTCTTATGTTGAAGAAACACTATTCGCTAAAAATTGTTGAATATACCTTCCATGCAAACCGCAGAGCCTTAATTTTCCTCATTTCAGATTGACTTGGCGGATTGAGTAATGACGAATGGTGATCGCTCACATTGCTTCAATTTCACTTTGCGCCTCGTTGAATTCTCTTCCTTGCTCAATTTGCTTTCTCAAGAACAAGTGATGCGAATAACCGCGTTAATTGCGGAAGATTGTACGTCCGCACGTGTACTGAAAAAATCATTTGCAGATTGATCTGCAAAAAATCTTATGCAGATAAGGATTTAATATGAAAATAGCTCGCCGAATTGAAGCATGAAATTCATCATCGAATTCGTGTTATAAAGTTTTATTTCATTTGATTTCCAGGTATGAAAACATGCCAAGTCAGCACCATGTTAACCATAATGAAATAGTATTTCCCTCTTTACTTTATGCTGAAGCTGATAGATGTGTGAAAACTTATTGTAATCGTCACATTATTTGCCTAACTTATTTCTTAATCTTTCCCAAGATTTTTTAATTAGTTAAAACTAAAGATTTTTCTCCCATCCCGGAACTGTCTTTCATATGCTGCTGATGCAACTTAAAATGATCAGTTGAGCTGCCGATCAGATGTACATAATTGGTGCGCTATATGCCCATGAGTTTATCGTTAGAATGGGTAGGTAAGTTTATTTCATTTGGGTGAATGTAATATTGTATGCGTTAGTATTCCACATCCTTTGCTTCGTTTGAAGTATATATCTTTCGGTGTCCCGGCGGTTAAGTTTTTGGCTGCTGATGTTAGAGGCGGGATAACAAATGTGTGAGGCTCCTTAAGGATTCCTAAGCTTTGTAATTTCACTCTTAAACCTCGGGTGGCCGGGAGATAGAGAGAAAAAGAGAGGAGCTTGCCCCCATGCTTCAGTATGTGAATTTTCGGTGCATTTTTGGGTTTGAAAGTTTCTTATGGAAAAGTTTTTTGCCAAAATAAAACACTCATCACTTGCAAGCTTGTTCGATTCTGTTAGTCTTCCCTGAAGTTGGAGCCTTTTACAGTGTTGAAATTTCAGAGTTGAATAGTTACGAAAGGTAATTGCAAAGAGGGCGACTTAAAGCTAGAGTGGCGTAAAATTTTAATATTGTTTCAAAATTATATTTTCTCTATTATGAGATATCTTTCGTTGAGAAAGCTTACTAGAAAAAATTAATACTGATGCTAATATCTGAAAGTTTGTCGCTCCTTTTAACACCACGTAGATTTAAAAATATACGGGATAATGGAGTATGAATTGGAAAAACAATTCGGGAACAATTTTCTCCATTTTGAAATCCACAGTCGTTTTAGCCACTGTAGTGCTTTTAAAACGAGGAAAATAATGACTGCTCTGTCGATAGTAATTGTAAGGTCAACCCTCACCTATCCAACCGGCCTTCAGTTATTTCGTTTCTTTTATGTATCATTGTGGCTATAAAATGACTACGCAGCTCTTGTGGTGATGTAATGAATCAGTTATTTTAAAGAACAAGTATGTTCAGACATAGAAATGGTCTGATTTTCCTGTGGAATGCGTTCCAAAATTTCTATTTTACCCTTTTCTTTAATAAGTTATTCCTATATTTCTGTTTCCTTCTTGGTTTTCCAAAAATTAACAGCACATTTCGTAAACTTCCATCTCTCTCAGCATTTACTTTGGAATGTCCGCGATTGTGGTACTGATATACCTCTCTGTAATTGCTGCATAACCAGAAAGGTGAGGGCCATATGCGATTTTGGGAAGGAGCTAAGAGCAGTTATTACTTCAGCCTGGTACCAAGTTTCTATAGCAGAAGGCGTTATCAATTCATCGGCTGTTGACAATCTGCTTCTGTGACGATAACCATTTGGAAGTAGTACTAAGGAGGACCTGTTATTCCTTTAAAATATTTCCCTTTTCCCAAAGACGGTCCTGTACATAGCCGCGGCAAGGGAAGTGGCCTTGCCCGTAGCGTTTTATAACATGCTCAGTCATTTAGCGCTGCTCTTTCGTTTGTGTGTTCCAGAGATTGTTCTCCATTTTAAGAGTGAGCGATGCCTTGAAAGCTATGGTGAGAAGTGGATTTGCAGTGACCCCGCCGCACAGTGGTCTGAGAAGCCACTTTAGCGGTCAAAACTCGATTTTTTTATTTAAATTTGTGTCGTAGATATTTTTATAATAAAGAAAAATGATCAATTCATTATAAACCAAATGAAATTTCATCCTATGATGACCAATGTCTGACTAGTACAGACGAACATCTGGAGGATCAGCGCCACCACTTAAAAATCATTTTCTCGCGCTCGAATAAAAAGCCAAATATAACTCGAATAAGGCATGTTTTCACCATTAAATTACATGATCCACTCATTTTAAAATCTCTACTACAGTTTTTAATCTGCCAAATCGTCTCTTCTTATCGTTTTTAAGTGACAACGACCATATATTATTAAATGGTGCTACGTCACGCACATTACCGGTATCAATTAGGTATTTAAACAAAAACTTACATTATCATGTGATGAGACAAAATACTTGAGCTAGTGAAAGCCTTTCTCTAAAGGAGGGAACAAGAGTTATGTGCTTTTAAGGGCCATTTTTTTACGCTATTGGCACTTTTATCCCGAAGCGCGAGCAGCAGTGCTGCCGCTAGTTGCTCATTCTCGCGCTCCATCTGAGCAGTCCGTGCTGAGAAATAGCGGTCTGTTAACATTCTCAAAAGGGTTAAGTGGCTTAAAATGAAGTTAATTTATGAATATATATTTTCATATTTAAATAAATTCAAAATTATAAACTCCAATGGAAATCATACATATCATTCGACATATTTCATAGCATAACTATTAGTGTAAAAGCCTTGGTGTAGTTGAAAATCGACACGATCCCATTTGCAAGACTACTGTTGCTGGAACAAACTTGGTAGTAGGGTATCAACTACATTTCACAGTGGTAGATGGCAAGATTCTAAAATATTTTACACGTACTGCATCATCACACGTATGCATCACATAGATGCTGTGGAAGCTTCATCAAATGAATGATATTCATGAAATTTTAAGAAGGAACGTCAATCGTGAGAGTCTCTCTTTCGGTTATTCTCCCCTTCATAGTTGGGCTCGTTCTTTCGAATACGTACTTCTACACAATACCCCGCGTGCCGCCGCATTGGCGTGTGGCTGGGGGTGTTAGGTCACCAGTAGTGTAAAGGTGTAAGTTTTTTGGAGATGAAATGGTGACGTGAAATGTAGGAGTGTATTTAGTGAGCTTAATTTTTATTGTGATCGCTTATTGTTCGCGGAAAGAACGAGTTCTTGTACCTATCCGTTCGGCAGTGTATCTCTCTTATTTTATCGCGTCTGTCAGACCTAGAGATGTAGTGAGGAGTCACGATAATATTCTCTATGTCGCTCTGAAAAATATCAGTTCTGAATTTATCAAGCAACCTAAGCCTAGCGTGTGGCCTCCGAGTCTCTAGGGGCTACCACCTTAATCCCTCTAAAAGTTGTGAGACACTATATGTACGCTCGTAGCAGTTTTTAACGAAGCGCGCTGCTTTCCTTTGTATTTTATTATTTTTTTGGTTAAATCTATTTGACCAGGGTCCCAAATGCTCGCGGCGTATTCGAGGTGTGGCCTAAGCAGAGCAAAGTAGCATCTCCCTTTGACTTTTTCATCCAAAGACCTTCCTATTATACGTTTAACAAAACCTAGTTTTTTTAATTCTGTGCCACATATGTTTTGTATGTGTAATCCCCACGATATATCAGATGTTGAGGTAATTCCAAGGTATTTTACTGTATCTGAAGGTTTTCTGTATCTGACTTTTCAGAGGAATCGCAACAATCCTGTAGTAGGACTGTAATAGGTATAGAGAGCTTCACTCGCGGCAAATGAACCGGGAGCTAACAAACGAAGACCTGCTCCCCATCCTCCTTCAAACTTCTGATCCGCTTCTATTTAACCTTCGCAAACTGCCTAAGAAGGAAATAAAATTTATCTCTCAAGATACATTTGGGTATCTGTTTTTTCCGAATGTGGAACCGATTATAAATTTTATATCAAACGACGAGGAAGACAGGGAGAAAATAAAATTTTCAATTATACAGTGATCAATTGAAGAATTGTGCCTTTTTAAGCAGTCAAATGTTATCTACCGGCTGTTATGGCTGTAAAAACACAAAAGTCAGCAGAAAATCATTACTTTCCAATCAAAACACGTTTCCCTTTACATAAAGATTTGTATGTTTATAACTTTTCGCTAGGAAAAAGGATAAGAAAGGGTGGAAGTGTTGGTAAGTACAAGTTAGGATTAGTTAAGATTGCAAATGGGATCGTGTCGATTTTCAACTACACCAAGGCTTTTACACTGATAGTTATGCTGTGAAATATGTCGAACGATGTGTATTATTTCCATTAGAGTTTATAAGTATGAATTAACTTCATTTTAAGCCACTTAACCCTTTTGAGAATGTTAACAGACCGCTATTTCTCAGCACGGACTGCTCAGATGGAGCGCGAGAATGAGCAACTAGCGGCAGCACTGCTGCTCGCGCTTCGGGATAAAAGTGCCAATAGCGTAAAAAAATGGCCCTTAAAAGCACATAACTCTTGTTCCCTCCTTTAGAGAAAGGCTTTCACTAGCCCAAGTATATTGTCTCATCACATGATAATGTAAGCTTTTGTTTAAATACCTAATTGATACCGGTAATGTGCGTGACGTAGCACCATTTAATAATATATGGTCGTTGTCACTTAAAAGCGATAAGAAGAGGCGATTTGGCAGATTAAAAACTGTAGTAGAGATTTTAAAATGAGTGGATCATGTAATTTAATGGTGAAAAAATGCCTTATTCGAGTTAAATTTGGCTTTTTATTCGAGCGCGAGAAAATGATTTTTAAGTGGTGGCGCTGATCCCCCAGATGTTCTTCTGTACTAGTCAGACATTGGTCATCATAGGATGAAATTTCATTTGGTTTATAATGAATTGATTATTTCTCTTTATTATAAAAACATCTTCGACACAAATTTAAACAAAAAAATCGATTTTTGACCGCTAAAGTGGTTTCTCAGGCCGTTGTGCGTAGGTAAAATTCATCCACTTTTCTAAACTTTTTGTAATAGACGTAAACTAGAAACTAAAATTAAAATATCCTTTTAGCGATAACGGACTCTGTGGGCTTCCGGATCTTGATTTTAGTGTAATTTCACTTAAGATTTGAGATTGTAATCATCCATTTCGATTTCTACGCAGGCTGAGCGGCTTCCTCTCGTTTATGCAAAAGATTATTATCTACAGAATCATCCTGGGTGTGAGAACCTTGAATCTCAAGACCTCAGTAACGTTCTTCAGCAAATTTTCCGAGAAAGCTGTAAGATTGTCGATGTGCATCGTCTTACATCCATAAACATATGAACATGCCATAATATAGTTTAGTTTGGAAGTGGAGGGTGTTTTGTAAAGAAAAATGTTTTTTTAAGGCACTAGTCATCTTTAAATCGTAATGTGTTCCCTAAATTATTGAGGCCCGCCTATGTTACATAGGTGTTTACTTTGTGCAATTGAATTGAATAATTGATTCGGTTAGTTCTCAAATTGTATGTTTATTCCAGATATTTGCCTAATACGTTTGACGCTTCTTCACTGTGAATCCAATAATCAAAGCGAAGCTCTTGATACGTAGAGATTTATTTCTTGGAGTCAGATATTAAGGAGAATTATTCGACCTTCCTTCATCACATCAAAGGTAGTACCCAGAAAAATTCAAATCAATAAATAAAGAAATTACAACCGTATGACTATGAACACATCAGTTCCATAAATCGCAATTTGTTATAATATTAAATAATTATAAATAATTCAATACAAAGTGGGATCATTGATAAAAATGAAAGGCATCACAATAGAGAAAAATCAAAAGGTTCTGCGTCCTAAATAACAATTCTCTTCCTCTGGCTCAGTCGGAGGAGAGCTGATGGGATTTGGACTCGCCGCTGGGTTTTGGGAATGTGGATATTTTTAGACCCACCTTAGAAAACCATAGCCTTCTTTTCATCCAAGAAAACCATCTTTTAAAATTGATCTTAGGTGGTTTTTGAAATATTTTTTCACAATTTTTCCGTGTTTCTTGTGTAAAATCCTCGAATCTCTCGAGCGATATTAGGAGTGACCGCCAACACCTCGTAGTGTATCCAGCAGGCGAAGCCAATCATTTCCCCTTGCGATCAATGGACTTGGGAAGTCACTCTTTTCAAACTCCGTGGACATCTTTTGCTTTTCTCTCCGACCCTCGACACGCACCAAGCTGGCAAAAGCCTCCCCCCAGCCCCAAACACTCCCACCCCCTAGTTGGGGGCGGAGTAGCAGGGGTGAACACAGGGGGCCACTGCCCCGTGGGAAATGACCCTTGGGCATTAGCACAGCCCGCCAATCCCACCCTTATTCCCCCGCCCCCCCGTTTAACACCAGTCACCCCTCTACCAGTGGTAACTTTGAGGAATTACTGGGAGTTGTGGACGGGAGAAGTGAGAAGTGTGAGGCCTGCGGCTCTAATAACCCCCTCCCCCAATCCAATGGTTTTACGTTTTAATGTTTCCTGAGCGTGAGTGAGATAGGTTTTGCTTCCGAGAACAGGTCACCTTGTAACCGCCGCATGTTTTTTTCTGCTAGTTTTCAAATGTATTTCGTTGTTGATTTTGGTTTGTTTGCATGCCTCTACTTTTACCGCTTCAAAACTCGTTTGCGTGGAACACGAAGTCGTTATATTGTGGAAGCCAACGGTGAGAAAATCATGGCTTAAATAGAGTCGTTTCAAGTGCTTAGGCTATTAATATTCATTTAGAAGGAGTAAAACGTGAGCGCTCTGTTGTTAATCATCGCTTAGTACACTCCTTCATTATTTCTAAGACTCGAAGGAAGAATAAGAACGTGAAAGTGCGGAAAAAGACTACTAAAATAATGGAGAGAAGCTAGCACCTAGCACAAAGACTTGTGAAATAGAGGAAAACGCAAATTTTTCTCCTCCCTTTTGACGGGCGTACCCGCAATCGACCCAGCCAGCCTATAGTTGCGGCTGTTGTGCTTGTGTGTTATAACGATTCCATGGGTTTTTCAAATGCGCAAGCCCTGCATTGAGGTTACAAACATCAATTATTTTGAGAAGCCCTGAATTTTGTCACGCTCAACGCAAAATAAGAGGACAGAAGTTTTTGCAGCCAACCCCGTATAGTTTTTCTGCTTCCGGTCACACTTCTACATAAAAGCTGAATTTCACGAAACCTTTGTGTAAACATTTCACTGCATAGTTCTTCCTGTGACGAAATCTGTATATACTGCAATAATTTCAATAACGGTATTTATTAGTATTTGGAGTTATTCCTATATAAAATTAGCGGCAAAAATATAAACAGTTTTTATAATCGTTTTGTTTCTCTGACTAATCTCCGTTTCTTTTATTCTTTGGTTCAACTAGCTTTCTGCCTCTCTTCATCCATTTTGCAATAAAATATTTTTCTTATTCTTCCTCTTCCAAACCTAAGTTTTTTATTAGTAGTTGTGCTTAGTTTCCTAATAAGACCCATGATATTTTCTCTCAAACTTTCGCTCTATCCTCTTATTTACGTTTTCTTGAATTTTATGACGCTTTTCTGTATAAATATGTACTTATTCTGAAATGCATGAATTAAGTAGGGGAGACTGGGGTCAATTATAACAAAATTAGGTTTTTTTCCGACTTAAAGTACATGAACAAGTAGAAATTTCTGAAAATTTCTAACCTAGTTTTAACTGACCTTTTCATTACGAGTACATGTTCACCAATTCCGCTTACGTTAAGGTTCACTTTAAATTCCAATTTTTTTCTTACAATGCATACCGTTACATTTGACCCCTTACGCGTCAATTGTAACAGAATCACAAATTAGAGAAAAATCATAGACAGATATGTTTTTAAGAAAGGAATACAACTCATAGAAACACATCATTCCAATTATAATATTTATTTTAGATGAAAAAATATTTTTTCCTCGAAACATACTCTTTTTCGACATAAGCTTCTAATAGTAAAATTTTCAATCCTATCAGGAAGAAATGACATATTAAAAATTTTTAAATTTGAAAAAGTAGCGTGTAGCTTACGTAAGCACATAATAATCATTAATGAGTAATCAGTAAAAATGTGTGTTAACTAATGCATGGAATGTTACTCGTAATAACCGTTGTAGCACTCATAGAGCTTTTCACTTTTAGTGCAACTTACATGAGCCCACTTTTTACATGTTATGCACTGCACCCACTGTTCACCGAATCGACTATTTTTATAGTTGTCTAAGCTAACCAAACATAAATATTCTGCTGATGCACTATCATCACTCCCCACTGGTAGTCTTCGTTTGAACGCTTTGTCACGCTTCTCTTTCTTCAACCTTTTTCCTTTGTTTTTTCTTTTTGTCGCTGATGCTTCTTCAAGGGCCGATTTCTCTGGAGTGCTGGTGAGAATTGTTCTCTTTCCCTCCTTTCTCTTTGTTTGAATTTCTCGTTGATTGCCACTGAATGAAGGTCTAGCCTGTGGTGATAGTTGCTCCTCCTCTGGAGTAAAAGCCCGTTGCTCTTGTGCCTTCTGAACGTCTGCAACCGTAGATTCCCTTGAACCTCTTGACGATGGTCCGCTGGAAATCAGTTCCGAAGGTGGATGGAATTCCGAATTCGGGCTCCTTGTTACTTGGTAAGGTGTAAAGACTGAATCGGGGAATTCATGTCGATTAAATGGCCAAATATCAGTGGCAGAGAATCCGGACATAATATTTTTCGGCGTTGCTGCTAGTGGCAGGGCAATGGTGACGATTTCTGGAATGTTATAAATAATAAATAGTCATTCTTTTACCGGGTGGCATTTCATCCATGAATCCATTGCTGAGTTCACATAACGCTTGAATGGCCCATAAACTCCTACATCAAGAGGTTGAAGCCGGTGTGACCAATAGGAAGGGAACGATAACAAAATAATTCCATTTTCCCCACGGAAGTCTATAGTTGGTAAATAGATATGACTCTCGTGATTGTCCAGTAAGATAAGCACTTTGATTTCACGGGAAGGTTTAACATGCTTTGTGAAATGTTTGATAAGTTTTAACAAGTCTTCTGTCTGCATCCATCCAGAACTGTTTGCAGCTCCAATACACCCTAAAGGACCACCGCGAAGAAAATAATCCCGAAATATTTTCCTGGGAAACAGGAACATTGGCGGGATGGCGTTACCAGTATCGTTTACCGCGACACACATTGTAACTTAGTTTCCACGCTCCGCAGGTGTTATTGCCCCCACTTGTTTCTTGCCCTTTTCTGCTAAAATTTTCGTAGGTTCCTGCACCGTGTGGACACCAGTCTCATCAGCATTAAACACATTGTGAGTCTCAAACTTATTGTCATCGAGAACTCTCGAGAGATTTCTGAAAAAAGACGCCACGTTCACTTTGCTAAAACTCAGCTCTAGAAAGACTGGTGGCTTCCGGTCGTCGAATGGATAGGGATTGATTCATTTTCAAGAAGGCGTTCAGCCAGTCTGACCCCACCATTTCTTTCTCTCCCCAGCTCTTTGGAAAAGAAATTTTGTTGTGCAAGGCACTCTGGTAACCAAGCTTCCTCACTTCACGTGTTGATAAACCTTAATACAAGTCAGCTGAATGTTTTATATTATCCGCAAGTGCCGCCTCTTGTTGAAAGTCAAACACTCGAGTGTGAGGATTGTAGCCGAGTTTAAGAATTTCTATTTTTCTTAACTTCTGGCAAATCCTATGTAATAAAACATGACAAATTCCTGTTTCCTTTGCCACGCTCCAAACAGATTTACCTAACTTAAGAACATCTGCAGCGGCAGCGTCCATTGTTTCCCGCGGTACATATCCCCTTTCTGTTGTCCGCTTTCGACTCCGCGGCATTCTGAAAAGACGTTCATATCATGTAGTGTCTTTGATTTTTTGCTTTTAATTTAAAAAATATATAATATGCATGATAACAAAAATGAATATATTTTTTCGTTTGCTTGTATTGAGCTGGTAATAGCCGATTCATTTAAAGGGGTCAATTGTAACATGTTACAATCATCCCCGATAGACCTGTTACACTACGCCGTTTTGAACGTAAAGGTAAAACATTTTGTAAGTATAAGAAATGTAATCGTCAAACTCTCCATAATAATAGTAAAGTAAGTGCTACATATTTTAGTGAAATAATGGAATTGAAACTTCTTACGTGGACCTTGGAAGAAAATCTTTTCGGATAAAAATTTTTGCTCGGACACACAAAATACGTTCTTCACACCAGCGCCAACAATTCACAACTGTGGAGCTCCGTACTTTCTTCACATGTCAACCAGTAGGTGACGGACCTTACTGCAACCTAGGAGGAAAAAAGGAACTATCTATGCCGGAAATATGAAGTGTTACAATTGACCCATGTTACTTTTGACCCCAGCCTTCCCTATGGCACAAATGTAGAGATAATACCGTTTAAAGCGGAAATTAAAACTCTAGCATACTCTTTTTTTACATGCTTTAGGAAGTTTATTGATTGACCCTTTCGTAGCTGATTGTGAAGTAGCCATGGGAGATAGTGGCTAATTTCGTGGGGAAATAGACCCTTGAGGTTGCTAGCTCTCACTTCGCGGAT
Source organism: Ceriagrion tenellum (assembly GCA_963169105.1). NCBI lineage: Eukaryota > Metazoa > Arthropoda > Insecta > Odonata > Coenagrionidae > Ceriagrion > Ceriagrion tenellum. Next base: position 144,558,023 of record OY720633.1, on the reverse strand, counting down.
GGCATCGAAGTTCTGACAGTTTAGCGCCCCATTTTTGAGAATATTTCTTAGAAATCCTTCGCAAGCTTATTCACACGGTGTCTATTGCGTGAATTCTTCGTGATGAAATAGATTAGGAAGCTATTCATTGGCCAGTAACGCACGCCGTCAACTCTGATGCTTGCATACCTCTTTAACTTTATGGAAATGAATGCGCAACTTCATTGACTTCATGTGTCCAAGAATAAGTATTACGAACTCAGTCATTGATCAGGTACCCCTGTGGCATTAATTCATTGAAGAATGGATGTGGACTTATAGACTTGCCTTTATTCTTGTTGAACGATAGTTATCGAGTACCTTCTTTCTTGTGTGCAGTTTGGGAATTATTTTACATGAATCATTTAAATGTATTTAAAATATGTATGTATTATTGGCTTTCACTCAGGACTTGAAAACTCTAGCTAATGATTTATTTAAAGAATCTTGCTAAAATATTGACTTAATTGGACTAGAATGAAGGTGGTTATCTTAAATTCAGCGGTGATTTTGGTTAACAGCAGTCCAGCTGTTGCCATTTCATTCTATTGAGTACAAGATGCATGTGAAAACGTGTCAGGCGTAATTTTGTTAAAGTACTATTATCTCCATAATTTCTCACCACTATCGATGCAAGATTCACCTCGAATATAAAAGCTCATTACGGCAAATAAATCATTCACATTCCTCTCTAACGACTTTAGTACTTTTGGAGAAAAGAGACTCTGCTCTCTAGCTTGTCAAAGCTTCGAATATTTCCCTTTAAATCAGGCCAAAAACGTGGTTGTAGCATATTTCGAAAGTCTTGTCGTCTGTTGCCTCCTAATCTTGTTCTTATTAATAAGTTAGCCGGAAAATATTCTAGGAATCAAACGGACTACTAACGGACGCCTCACCTTCAATTGAAGAAATTAAATGTCTATCGTTCTTTTCAGCCACAGTTGATTTTTCCTAATTCCGTCATTAACTTGTTTTTCAATGTTTCAAAAATTCATTTAAATTCAAATAGAAATAATGAATCTCAAGTTGTTAACGTATATCGAGCTCGAGTTTCTATATGTCCATTGAGTAGTACTTAAGAAAAAGGGTCGATATTGAAGTCAAATTCCTCATGTTACGGAAATTATTCGGTGGATCATAAATATAATTCTACACACCGCTTGATTTAATTACTTTTCACCAAGAACACGTCCCTGGAGCTTAAAAAAAGTCGAGGTTATCAAGATTTTCTCAGGAAATTTTTATGGCTATTCTTAGACTTTTTGGGGAGGAAAGAAATCCTCACGATACCTCGCAACTACGGCAAAAAACGATGCACTTTCCACGCTACGCGGTGGAGGAACGACCAGGTACGTCGAACATGCAATAGAAAGCGTTTAGTGGGTTTTGTGATTTTTTTCCAGCGGAAGATGAAGTCTTGTTTTAGTCATCTTTGATCTTCCGTACAGGTTGGCTCCTAACAAATCTAAATTCTTTTGCTAAATTTGGAAGGATGCGTAATTGTTCCATGCAAAATACAATTATGTTTATTGCCTGAAAGGCCATTTTCATACGAATTCATCTCGGTGCGTATATTAATGGCTGCATATAACTGCCAGGAATATAATACGAAAAAAATTTTGAAATTTATACTAAAGAGTAAATGATGAAAGAGTCATTTTGTATTGCATTTAGTCAATTTAACGCGGGTAATGATTGTGTGCATCATTACAAGCCTTTCAATATTATCAATAGAGTTACTTCTACCTTCAAAAATCGGATACATCAGAAATTGAACGAGAAAAATTGGAAAATATTATTTAACAGCTTAGCCCAACGATATATTAAATGATAAGGAGAACAAGCCTGTTTTTCATGTTATATCTCGATTTAATTTTGTACGTTTTGTTCTCGTTGCACTTGTTTGGCGTGTTAGACGGACTCATTATAAAAAGCAGTCTCTCTAAAAAAATTCTGTTAATCTGAACAGCTATTATTATCAGGTTATAAACCATTATAGATTTTCCTTTCGCCAAAAATTTGCCATTTGTAATGGTAAATATTCGTCGAAATAATAATCCCGGCTTCACATTATGTAAGTTGGCGTGATCAATGTGGCAAATTCCTTGTCATGAACTACCGATAGAATTGGTTTTCACTTAAACGAGACTTCCATGCATGCAATGAAACTGTGATTGTGACCACAATATAATAGAAGGGAGTAACGCTGGAAAAAATGTGTACATTCGTTTTTCCACTCGGGAATTTTTCCTCCGCTGTCTTTTTCATCTTTCATTGCTGAACACTCAGTGCCACACGCCCTATTTCTAGCTTGCTGGAAAGAAGTTCATGGTATAGGTTTGCTTGGGAAGTCGACGGATGACGAGCCACTTTGCCTATTTAAGCCTCTTTGAAACTCGAAGCGTTGACATTTTACGTCTCATTTCAATGCCAAAGTCACCATCGCTGACCCCAGACTTTCTTTTATATTCGGGGTCGTTGCTGCAAGATAAGGCAGTATTCCGCGCATAACCCGAAATCCTCCTTAAAAGTAGTTGGTTTTAATTTTCACAGCCCTACTTGCGTTACATTTTTATGCTTTATCATGGTCACAACTAAAAGAAGGCAGTGGAAGGGAAAACTAAGTGCATTATAATACATTTTCCCCCTACAGTTTTTTCCTATAGTTCGTTTGTTCATCGCTTGCGGCCAAGAACACAATACCACATTCTCAAAAGATTCCTAAATCCCTTAAAATCAACGCTCGCTGCGAGACTAGAGAAATCCTTTGAGACTGCTTTCCTCAGCTCGATTTCCACTGCCGCATTGGTTATTATCATTAAGAAAAAAACTCATTTGCCAGGTACATTTCCAAATACTAATGCTAGTTAACTTCACGTAATATTTGGACTTTGGACTTAGCATTTAGTTTTCCTGGCGTGTTTAAAAAATCCTGAACTTTATATTTTTTGGCACCCTTATTACTCACTGCGCGTTTTTCTCCTACATCCTTGATTCTTCGATAGAAAACACGTTACAACACTTAGATCGTGGAAGGAAGTGCCTGGTTTTGTTATTTGGGGTTGATTGCCGACGACTGATGTCATTTGCACCGTGGATTAGTTAGATGGGTAGGTCATAGATGGGTTGGTAAAGATAAGATAACTAAGATATGGAGGGAGGATGGAAAGACGCTCGGCTTCGGCATTAGCTTGCCATAAAAGTAATGGTGATACCATTAGGGACCATAGCTTAACGTCTCATCAAACGGACGGGGATGTAGCTGTTTGAATTCTACTGACAAACATACATCACAGCCGGAATTTTAAAATAGTCCCTTAGAATGGAAAGTCAGTCTTCTAGCCACCACGCAAACCCGATCCCTCAAAACAAATTGCCATTATTATGTTTGTGGAAAGAAGCTGAATTAGAATACACGTCATCATAAACGAAAACATTTAAAGCCAGAATTAAAGTCTCGGTAACGTTCGGCTTCAACGGGATTCGACGCGAAGAGATCGGAATTAACATCCTCCCCTGCTTCTTGGCCACTTCGTGCGCGACGAGGCATTGCGGCAAAAACCTCTTTCGATTCCGGTCGAGCACGATATTGGAAGATCGAGAGTCGAGATAGCGGCCGTGGAAGGAGAGGGGCGGGGCCGAGGTAAAGGGTGGGGGTGGGGAGGGGAAAGATGGGGAAACGGGAGGAGGACGGATACGCGGAGAGGGTGGTAACATTGAGAGAGTGAGTACGGGACGGGCATAGCCTCAGACCGCTCAAGGGGAAGGGAAGGAGGATTTCGTCCCCGGCGGAGATAATCTCTCAGAATGCGTGCACACATTCCCGTGCGTCGATTCCCCCCTCTGATCCACTTTGCGACTCCGTGGACCGTTACGGATACTTCAGTCACACTCCGTGGTAGCGGCAGAATAAAGTTTCCACCCTCCCTTTCTCTCCCACACCTTGAGGATACGAGATTCGCTTCTCGTCCCAGGAGATTCATTTTTTATTCAATTTTTTTCCTCCCCGTAATCCCTCTCTTCCCTTGCCGTCCATCCTCCATACTCTTGAGTGTGGCCGCGCTTGATTCCCGGGAAGACACACGCGGGAATCGTTGAAGAAAATCAGTACATGAGATGACGATAGTACAATTTTTAGAGTTGGGAGTTGGAATATTTTTCTTCATTTTATTTTCGATTTGTGCCCTTTTCCCAGCAGTAGTTACGAACATAGTTAACTTCGTTGTGTATACCGTTTTATCATCAAATCTTTTTACGTGATTCTAATACCAACTCCATCCTGCGCATATTCTCTTGCTTTTTCAGATCCTCTTCATGTTCCACTTGGCACCATTCGTCGTTTTTTTATTGGTCTGTTTCCTTCGTTCATATTTCAGTCTGATGAACGGAATTGTGTCATCACTTTTTGCAGGCAACGGGCTAACTGCGTACTTATTTCGCATAAATTCTAACCCTTCTTTATCTTCACCTTTCTTTTAATGCTACACTTAATGGCCTTCTTTTTCTATTTTTCCTGTCAACTTCACGGTCCAGGAACTGTACCTGCTGTTGTCTCTTGGGCCTTTTAATACCCGAAGTTTTCTGAAAACCACGCGCCGGAGATAGAAAGGGTTAATTCTTGCGAATCTGAAGCATAAGTGAGATATGGAAAATGACCAATTCATGTCGTAGCTGAAGTAATCTCTAGTGAATGCGCGTCACATTTAAATATGCAATGGGGAATTAGACTTTGAAGAATCCATTTGGGCGTTTCTTGGCAAAATATCCTTTTTTGACGAAAGTGGCTGATACGGCGTGTAATACTTTATTTTATTTGCTATAGACCATCACGAGTTGTCCAATTCAAAAATGGATATTATTTTTCTTGCCACAGTATTTGACTAGCTCTGTTGAAATGTTGTATTGCTCCGTATGGTGAAAAAGACGAGTGCTGCCCATTTTCCATCCTTTTGGCTGTTCTCCTATTTCCTCCGTCGATGTCGCGTGTTTCACATAGTGGACCAACTCTCTCTCTTTTCTTCGCCTGGCATCTTTGGTTACTATTCCTCACGAGCTCTCTCGGGGTCCGCGTGCCCTTCCCAGAATCCTTTTTCTCGTCCCTTCACCTGCATCCTTAATTAGTGAGCAACGTTGCATCACTATGCTAATTTTCAATGATCACAGAAACCCTTTTAGGGCTGACTCACCCTATTTTTTATTTCTCTTCTTCGAGTAACATTGCGTGTTGCGTTAAGAGGTTAACGTTCGTCAGAGCTTTTTTAAGGGCAACTTTCTCTACACATCAACTCCCTTTTGCCCCAGCGTGATTATAGTCTCAACTTAATCCGGTGGACTTGGAAAAACATGGCCATTATCTGTCTATTTAAGCAAAAGAAAACGTATTTTAGTACTGCGTGGAAGAGTTTTCTTTTAAGCATGAAGATGTAATATCAGAGGAATGAATTGATGCATATATTTTGTCGCAAAAGATCTATGAACTGAATGGCATCCACTTGTTCAAGCCACACCTTTCCTAACTATTGTCTCAAATCACCTTTAATTTTCTAGATTCTTTGTTTATCATGTGAGCATTGTTGAGTGATTTAAGAAGAAAATGAATACATAACAATGAATTTACGTAGAGGGATTATTTGTCATTGTCTTCGACGCTCAATGAAACCATTTCTCTTTTCACATTGATGTGTAAATATTCTATGTTATTACTTTATATTATCTACAATGATGCCTCTTTTGAAGTAGGAATGAGGAATTCGAAATTGAAGGAAAGTAAACATTCTGATAATACAGTGTTTTAATGAGAGTGAAAAGGAGTATGGTAGTTGCCAAAATTCAGAGGACATCCTGTGCACAAACATACTTGAAAATACTTAAGATTGTGGATGCTTGGATACTTTAGATTTATTTGAATGACTCGGAGAATGTAAAATAGCTCACAATTTCTGCCTTTTTAAAAAATATTTATGAATATGTAAAAGATGGAAGCAGGTCAATAAGTGCAAATGAGAAGAGTGTACATCTATGAAATTCTTTCGTGAATATATTTTTCACAATTAGTGACGAACCCATTCTTTTACCGCCATTAATAGGGACATTTGCGTGATTTGTTTATATTTTGAATTAAATTTTCCTCTGCTTTACAGAATTAAAGATTGATACTTTTGAAAAATCATTTATTTATTCTTTCTTTTTTCCCAGATTCATCTTTTGTTGGTAGGACTTGCTATAGTAGTATAATAATTTTTCATTTAAGGCGAGGGCACTTTCGCGAACTTGCATATTTGTAATCGGCTGGCAGAGAGTTGTCCCAGTTGCGGTTCATTATCTCATCAACCATTTGAGCCATCGGATTTTCCTTCGCATTTTATGAGAGCTGCATCTCAAGGCATATTTGTCATTTTCGCGGAGGGAGGTCATTTTCGTGCACACTGAAGGCAAACAAATCCTTCATTTTACGTTATCTAGGAAGTGAGCGATTTCCTCGGACGGCTAGTAGCGAGGTAAAAGGTGTTTTCGACCGCATTAACTTCTGATGGCAAAAAAATTGTTTGGCTGAACTTCCTAATTTCGTTTCTCTTTAATGCTCAAAGCTAAAAGTGATTCGTCAGCGTCAGTCCCGCCCTATTTGGGTTGAGTCATTTAAAATTAAGAGGTGGAAGTAACGGCGGCAGGGGAATGTAGGCATTTGAAGGATTGCGTTTGGAAGAGAGGGAAGAACACGGTAAAGTGAAAGAGAAAATGAAAGGCACTGGGGATGCGGAATGAGAGAAGGGTGTCTTTCGCGTCTCTGATAGTTAGGCATCACGACGCGGGGGTACCCGTACCTACCAGGGGATGGCGGCGTTAGTTGCGTCTGCAGGAGGAGAAGGGTTCGGGGTCCAAGGGGAATGAAAAGTGGGCACTCGCGAACTCAGTCCCTTTTATCCCTTTCGCCCGCACCAGTCTCTGAGTGCCTTTTACATTCGGTCTGCCAACAGGAGAAACGTGCTCGGACTGCTCTTCCTTCTAAATGGCTCAACTACTCGAGCTTAGGATTTTCTCGATGAACACGAATTGATGGAACTGATACTCTTTTTACAATTGCCATTGCTTAATAATGTATTATGTTTATATCACAGTGTACTATAGGATCTATTGTGCCTTTTCCTAAGCTTCATGAATTGTACTCACCATTCAGCGGGATAGGTGGTGACTTCAATGCCCGACTTCCTCTTACTGTCTTACAGTGCCGTCTGTGTTGGAATTGGCGTCATTTTTAGCAGTTTAATTTTTGCTCATTAAATAGTTTAATATCTTCGTAATTTATCTGTTTAAAATATTTCCCTGGATTTTCTTAATATTTACTGTCATTGGTCTCTCATGGTGGGCAGTTCTTGGTAAATATAATTTTAGGCTAATTTAGTCAGCATACGTTATTGTTGTCCCTTTCTAATCAAACGTGGATGTAATTAGAATAAAAACTAAGCAAAACTCATGACTACAGAAATGAAACTGTGGCCTGTCCTTCACATCAACAAATGAGAGCTAAGTAGCAGTTTCATGGCGTCATCTGTGGTCATAGCGTATTTACCCAAATATGTAAAAACATGTAATATCGATGAAAATTCTGAGTGCACTCTTGGCGAATGCATATTGGAATATCCAATCCTTATATGGCCCTCTCATCTGGGAAAGTGGCATTACAATTCGAATTCCTGGCTGAAAAATCCTTTTTTTCTGCAATACCCCATGCCTTTAGTTTCTGCTGGCTGTAAGCCTCGATAATGCTAGCATACGTGAATACAGTAATTGTTTAAAAAATCACCTTGCTGCGAGAAGAGATTTTGAAGGTCGATGAAGTTTTATTACTTCCAACTAGAGAGTACCTTTACCAGTTTCACAAAAAAATTTTCTGCTTCAAAATGATAGGTTATGAATATCAATTGCAGATGTTCTCGTAAGAGAAACTTTAAGTATCATTTATTATAATTAAAAGTACATAGGAAGAGAAACCAGGAGGTGAGGGAACCAGCATTAGCTAGGGAAGGGCGGAGGTCTGCAGTCAACTATTGTTAGGATTGAACGACCAATGATGATGAATTATAATTAGTTTACATTAATATTATTAAAATTTGAAAGAATCCAGAACTGTTACTCACTCTTTTCATGCTGTCATTGACCTTGCGTGTCGCAATGTGATCGTAATAAAATGCACGCCGTTATCTTTACATGGTTAACTAATATAATATTATCTCATCGGTTATAGCAGTGTTGAAATGCTCTCTTTGCATGTGCATCCTAGTTTCCGCGGATAGCTGACAACATAGTTTTCACACGACCTTAGTCGCGGAATCACAATCAAAGACTTTCCGCCCGAGGCCAAACGCCCTCTCGCCTTCCACTTGGGTATTCCAGCGGGAGCACGTCGCTCGACTATCCCCCATCCCCGGTTTTATTTTTAGGCGACTACCTGGACCGGTTCCGCTTTCCTTCATTACCCCGCGTGCTCTCTCACTCTCGCTCTTATCCTCCTCCTCCCCACCCCACGCATGCTTTCTCCTGAGGAAATAAAAATCGCGGAATTCTTGCATCAAGTCCCATTCTTCCACATCAGTACGCAGGCCCTCTTACTTACGAGCTCGATATTTTGCTCTCCTGCATTATGCGTTTATGCGTAAAAATCTCTTGAACTGCTGCCTGAAACCCACATAAGACATCTGGCTGTAGCTTGATTAACATGTCTGTATGGGCTATTTTATTAACATAATGCTTTACTTAATTAGCTGAATAACATTTTGAGTGACCAGATACAAAGATACATCTAATCATTTTACCATTTGAATGTCATTAAAACTAGGTTTGAATGGCTGAATATCCCGCTTCGTGATCGCCTTATAATACGCACAATTGCTAACCTTTGGTTACACACAGTTGGCGTTCGGACTCAAACTTCCGGCGCTGAGAAAATACTTATTAATTTATAATCTGGACATCACCATAACGTCCTCTTCATGGCTTAATTGCTGAATTACCTCTTATAAGGTCTTGATAATATAAATAATATTTCAAAAAGTACAAGAAAATTTGGTGGCCATTTAAAACTAATTCCGCTTACTTTGTATCCATCTTTGGAAATGTTGCCACCTTACACTGGTATCTATGAATTACTATCTAGACGGAGTCATTGATGTGGAAACTATTAATTGCAGTTTTGATAACTTTTAATTTCGTACTCCTTCCTTAATCTATTTCTTTGATAAATGTAAATCTTTCAAAATTGCAGAACCGAATACACTTAAGGATTGGGTCGATTGAATTATGTAGCTTGATCCTCCTTAAGAATGATGGCCAATTTCTCAGCCAGGTGACTGGCCCTGGACGACGGATGTGAGCAACAATCGCAAACTGTGAATATCTGCATACTTAATTAACCGCAGGAATTTTATAGAAGGACGAGAGCATTCTGATTGTGTTCCGAAAGGCTTGCGGAACGGCTTGAATGGGACATTCTATGGAAGCGAGCCGGTAGTGGTCCAGATATGGTCTCTTTTTGTCGCTTTCTCCTGCGAAGAACAGGCATTCTTACTCCGCAACTGTGGTCAATTGAAACTGCTCCGTTGCACCATATCCATTTTCGGAGTAAAAATAAACCTTTTATTGCCTCATTGATTGATTAATCCTACCAAATTCCGATTGAAACCTCTCACTATTAAGTATTGCGGGTAACTTTCTTTCTAAGCTGAAGTCTTTTTAACAATGTTTGAAGTTTAGGTTTTCCACTAGGTTACGTCTTAGAATTTATCTTTAATATAGACAATACTGCTTTGAAAAGCTTTGGCTAGCAACAATGCTCAACGATGTTTTGTATTCTTCGAAAATTGCTGTGGAAAATCGAACATTAGGGTATAAAAGTAATGCTGTCATTATAAGATGGGGCAAGAGATAAACGAGTTCGTTTAAATTTGGTCATCTGGATAACTATTTTAGTTTTCCTAAACTTAAATATCTCTCCCATCTCACCTATTTTACGTCATGCTCTCTCTCCCCCGCCTATTCTTCATCCACCATTTTTCTTAAATATATGCCCCGCTGTTTTTTAATAGAGTGCGTCCAATAGAATAGCGCACTCGACCGTTGAAAATGCAATAGAATTGTTAACATATCCAATACCGTTTGGGGAAGGAAATCGTGTGACCAAAGGATCCTTAATAGTGGTATTTTTTTAATCACACGATCTTTAAAAGAATAATTTACTTTTCATGTCTGTCTTAACTAAATCAGTATATTTCAACTTCGCTGTTGTCTAGGACGCTTTCTTATTTACTGCTCGTGGATATGACCTTAGAGAAAGAATACGATGTGGTGTCTATCCCGAGCTTGGCATTACATCTTTTGGAGGAAACATAATGGTGATTTAACTATATTCACGAATATAGCTCATCGTATTTCTCGCCTGTAGAACTTAATCCCCACTGAATGCGTCCACACCTATGGTAGTCCAGCGTCTTGACTTGCTGGATTACCTCATTATCCTCGTCCAATAGAAGGTAGAGTACTAAATTGTATCGTTCACGGAAGCACGGGAGACTACTGGAATTCACTCAGCTCGGATTTCACACCCCCGTCACCCTCACCATCCACCACCCCATAAACTTTTCAATCCCTCTCTCTGCGTCTTTCTTGACGTCTCACACGACGATACCCCATCCCTCCTCTGCCACCCTCCCCCCTCATACATCTCCACCCCTTCACACCCCTAGCGGACGACCATTTCCATTCTTGACCCCATCCTCCTCCCCAATCGCCTCGCCGCGTCGTTGCGTAGTTATAAAGTATGAGGTGCAGCTCCCTCGGCCATTCATTCCCTTCCGCCCATCGGGGACCGCTTGCACAAGGCCCAATCCATCCCAATCCTTTTATTTCCAATCCCACCTCTCCCTCTCGGGTGAAGGGAGAGTCACAACCTCCCATTAGGAGAGCCTCCCTCCCTTTCCAGATCCTATCTCTTTCTCTCTCTCTCCTCCTACCTCCTCATCCTCCCACCGGCAACTCTCGCTGCAGCCGCCGCGGCTGGTCCAGTTCTTTGTCCGCGGTAGCCGGCTGTTGCGGGAGGAGGGGCAGCAAGGAAGTCGGGAGAGGACCGGGCGGTGGGCAGTTATCGCTCCGGGGGGAGCGTGGGCAGCGCGTCCTGCTTCTTGCGGTAGGTTATGGCCGAGGCGCCTTCATACGATGAGATCTGCGAATGAAAGAGTCTGCGGGCTTTCTAGATGCCTCTTCGCTATGGCCGACATTCCTGCCACGGAATCTCCGCACCAGCGTAATGCTATTAAAAGAAAGTTCCGATAACGTTTATCTAGGTAGCCGATTCTAGAATAGGGCTATACTGGTACCTTGCCAATCTTGGAAATTTTTTTTGAAGTGGGAACACAAGTTAGATTCAATTATGTGAGACCAATTGAATCGTGTAGAGCGATGATATTTATTGGTGTCTCGTGGCGAACAGAGAAAACTAGTTTGTTTCTCACGTTTTGGTTAGATCGCATAAGACTGGATGAATTGTCCTTCACGACATGTGCAATCATTTGGCCGTATTCCAGTTTTATCTGCCGAAAAATTAAAAAAAAAAAATTTCCCTGTCTGTTCACGAACCTCGATGGCTCCTACGTCTTCTAAGGTCTCGCACTCTTGAAAGGAACTATTCTTCTTTTTTCTTGAATAACTTGGATTCAGTGTAATTTTCCGCAGATAGAAAAACTATTTTACGATCCGGGTTTCGATGTTCTACATAGTCTTTCAGTGAAGAAGTGTATGTAAGAGCTTGGTTACATACCAACCTGACTTGGAGAGGAAGAGGTCTTTTCCCTTCAGGACTCAAGTAGGGGTGAGGAGGAAAGAGAGTAATGGAGGTGGGGGATATGAAACATAAACACCCGGATAGTGAAAACAAGTTTATCTATCCGTGGAGTATCACTTAATACCAGTTTCATCGTGAGAAAATTCCCATTAATATCGCCAAAATTTTCAATTTGTTTGTATTTTGCTGTAGGTTTTAAAGCATAATGAGGAACAGAAACTTGGCCAGGTAGCACTTAAGTTCGGATTCGGATATTTATTTACATCACTCAGTGTATGTGTTTCATTCAACATGATGGCAAAGCCACGTCCTGTTCATCCATGTTGCACGTACCTTAAAGCGGCCGACTGAATTCCTGCGTCACAAAATTTCAAAAACCCAATAATTATGTCAATATTATGGCCGAACTTGATGATTCCAACATCTGAAAAAACACTTCAGGCTTGGTTTTCTGACTTGCTTCCTCCTCGAAACGAAAATCATCTTTTTACTCGTAAATCCCCATCGGAATATGTAAACGTGCTTCTTTATTCATCACTGTCAGAGCGATGGATGTTTTGCCGCGCACTTCTTGATGGAAGTTTGATCAAATATAAATCATTATTGAAAAACTTGTTCGCTACGAGGTTGGCGGTAACAGTTGTGTGTTTATTCTGGATTTGCTTTCGTTTTCTCGGCCGTCTCGATTGAGATCGCATTGTTCGAACGTGAGAGAGCGTTCTGGGTATGTACGGATGCATGGTCGCTGTCAATTTGGTTGTCGAGGGAATGGAGGATGTAAAGACTTGAAGCATTCGAAAGTCCTCGTCGGCTGCTCTGTTGCCGATGAAACGTTTTAAATTTATATCGGAGCATTATCTGAGTCTGGTAATCGAGCCGGAAGTAAACAATGAAAATTGTGTAACGTGAAACAGTTCTGGCCTTAAGTCCTCTCGTTACACAGGGATTGGAAAGGAATTCCTTCCAGGATGTTGTAACAAGAAGCTCATGTTAACTATTGTCCTTTTAGTCAAAAGTGTTGATTTTAAGCACTCATTGTTGAAAGGGAATCGATGTTATCATTTTATACGTTTTATTTCTATGGTTGAGCTTGATGGGGCGATTATTCAGTTACGTTCGATGTTTGAATGTAACCCGCGTCAAGTCTTAAACCCTTCAAAGTCAAGCCACAACTTAAACTTTTTCAATGCTTACAGGACACATTAATACGACCGAAAGTCTCTCTTATGAATTATTGACGTCCGGAATAGGAGCGAGAATTCACAAAATATATTCTAATGTTATTTCAGTCATGTTAAGTAATCAATATTAAATGGGGTAAAGAAGTGGCTAAAGACCAACTTTCTTGTCGCAAAAGTGTTTCAAGAGAAGTAAATGGTATTAATTGATGTTTGGTCATGGGGTCTAAAAAAACTTCCTCTATTAAAGTTTTTGAGTGCTGATAGGAAAGAATTATGAAGATTGAATCAAGGTCTCTCTAATGGATGACTACAGGTTTTCACCTGCGCAATAACGGACTGTTTCTTCTGTATTCTATGCGGAACAATGATTATTATTGTTGTACAAGGTACAAGCTGTATTTCATGCGCATAAATAAAATAGTTATAATATACCCGCGTATTTTCGTAAAATGTAATGGAGATCATAGCCGTTATTTTATTTCTAGAAGCATCACTTGTGGATATTCCCTACTATAATTAGTCTTTTCTGTAATGTACAACATCTGGCGAAATATATTCAATCAAAAACAACTATTGACGATACACTTACCAAGGATAATTGTTATAAAATGTATTCTCTATGTGCAGCTGTTTTCACTAATTTCTTCAAACACCTTTTAATTTGAGCTATTATGTAATGTAGTGCATTACATAATATTTTATATATTTTCTCCCGTTTAAAGGTTGTTATATTTTACATTGCATTCCAAATGGTAATGTAATTCCATCTTAGATGACTGATTAACTTGGGGCCTGATTAATTAAGCATTTTTTCCTGATTCAGAGCCTAATATTAAGTAACAGCCAAATTGGCAATTAACCAACCAAAAATCGCTGTGAAGTCATTGTTTTCAGCTTTTTATCAATCAAATGAATGGAATTACTTTCTTAAATACAATAATTTCTTTTTCTGTCGTGGGGTCTTAAAATCTAAGTCATCTAAAATGACGAATGGTTGTTACTGGAGAGTGAAATCACAATTTTTCCTCCTAAAAATCATAACATCTAAATTTATTTATAGCCTATTAACGGACTGTAAAAAATACCCTGGTGGATCCGCAGATTATCGTGCTTTTTCTTGATTTTTCGACAAAAATGTGCGGAAATTTTATTTTCCTTGAATCTCATTGAAAAAAGGACTTAGTAGACTAGTGTAAATATTTTTATATGTAACTAATGAATACCCCGTGTGATTGACTACTTAAAAACTGTTTTGTCATTTGGAGACATTTTTCGTTTGTTTCAACTCCGACTTATTTCCTTAACTTTCAAATGCTGGAGATCAGCGAATGTGCTTTATCTTTTTATTGCTCACATTGCTCAAATAAGTACTAATTTTCTAAAGATTTTCAACTTTTGAAAATGATAACTTATTTCTGACTTTTAGAAAAATCAAGAAGATTAAAGCTTTTTGCCACCGTGATATTTTTTATATGTTGCTTTAAAATGGATGAAAATATTACTTTTGAAGAAATTTGTTACTATCTTTTTGAGCGTACCTGTTGGAAGGTATATTTTCTGCCCGCAGATGGTGAAAGCAAATGTTTCTTTTCTGGAATCCCGAACTGCAGGTAATTGCATTAGAATATTTAGTCAAGTGCTGTTATATATCACACCTTCGCATCAATACTTCATTACCACCGTCAACTCTCACATTGATTTTCCAAAATTGAGCGCGCAAATCGACTCGCCTGTCCAGGAAAATTTCTGTCGCCGCTGCCACGGGAAATCCCGCCCGATCGGAATGCGACAAGCGGAAAATAACTGACTTCGAGTCGAAATGGGCGTCAGTTTTTTGCAGCCGGTTACTTTGGCCGATGCGTCGTAAAATATTTCGCGTGATTTCGTATTCGCAGCGAGTTTTCCACCCTCCTCTCTCCCTCCCTCTCTCTTTCTCTTTTGAATGGATCATTAGCCATAAATTTTCTTCTTCCTCCTGCTGAACCCCATCACCAGGGATAAAAACAAAAGCGTAAAACCATGCCCGCAACCTCACCCTCCACAGTCGCAGCCGTTGCAATCGAATGCGCTAATTCTCTGTATCTTTTTCACTCTCCCTTAACTCCAGCGCTTTCATCTCGTACCCTTGTTATCCCTCCATCACGCCAATACCAACTACCCAATTCACTCTCACCCCGAGGTATTTTTTTCGTCAATCCACCAAACACAAGAGCCGATCTCTTTTTCCGGAGCGCTCTGTCCATCGAAGAGGAGGGTGAGGAAGACGGCCACTCTGCGGACATTAGAAAGGCGGTCAGCGGGACCGGGGACTGCTCCGCATAGAGCGTCGTGATCTTCAACTCGATTCGGGATGAGTGTATTTTACGTTACGTCCGTGCGCTGGCGCTCGTCCCGCTCCGATGGGACGGTGGGCGCATAGGCGGCGTCTGACTGACTGACTGTCTGACTCCACTCCTCTTCCTTCTCTCTCCTCTGCTCGTATCATTAAACGGGGACGGGCGGGTCAATCTGCATGAGCCGAAGGGGACGCTAGCATGAGAGAGAAAGAGAGCTCGAGTGAATTATGGGATCGCAAAGAGAGAGGGAGGACTGCAGCGGTAAAAAATGGAACGTCGATGGGTCAACGGAGTGTTCCTCGGGGCTTTGAAACTGCCCTGCGCACCTCGTTCGTTTATTTTTTTTTCGTTCGTTCGTTCGCTGCGATTTTATGCCTTTTCCGTGATGCGTGCTCTCGAAACACGCCGGTGAGGCGTCTTTTTATGAATCATGTTTCAGGGTTTTACGCTCTACGGTTATTGGCTCCTTTATTGAACTTCAGTGGTGCTGATACTTGATACCTTTCCTATGCCTGGGTGAGTTACGACCTATTTGCCACCAAATGGACTCTCTGAAGAGGAATGAAAATTCTGTTTAATCTGCCTTTGACGGCGATCACAGGTAGTTAACGGTGACAAACTTGATTAGGTGTTAAGTCTTCCGACTTTTTACTGCCAAATAAAACTTCAAAAACAGTCATTGAGTTTTTTGAGAATTATTTTACTACTCTATTCGTTGTTCTGTATAAATTTTGATGGCAATCCATATTTTATGAGCGCACCATTTTTCGGTTTACTGCACCGTGTTGATTTCTCATTCAGTGGACTAAGTTTTGGATGTATCTCTGCTTACATCGCCAGGTCAAAATCTTTCTGACGTGGCTAAAAAAATAATCCACTTATCAAACTGAGGAGGAAAATTTTATTCCTATTTTAAATATATGTAATTCAGTATTCTGGGGCGCAGTATTCGATTCTAATTTTAAAATACGATTTTAGCGTTAAGTGAATGCATCAGAAGAATGACAAACACGTTGAAATTGACTCGTGAGAGGTTATTGGAACTTTAAAGTATGGAAATGATCTCGTCTACTCTTATCGAAGAAGTTGGTTGCATAATGTTTCCACAGAGTGGTGACAGACATTATTTAATTTTTGTACTTTTGTACATGTCTCAAATGAGCTCTAAATGTATTCTTGACCTTATGAACGCTTTGATTCTGAGTTTGGATGTTTAATTTCTCCGAATTTCTCAAATGGTCGAAGTGTAATAATGCTCTTTAATAATACTCTTTTATGCCTTTTCAAGCTGCTAAAAAAATCAGGCACTACGATTGTTTTTGTATAAATAAAAAAATATGCTTTTGATGCCAATCACAATTCTGTCCGCCCTTTCCCCATTTCCTCTTCTTTTATCAAGCAGAATTTTCTCTAATCATTATTTTTGTATGCCAGCCCTCTATATCCATTAAATGCCGTGCTTACTTGTACGTTTTTAAGACTTTAGGTGAGCATGTCAAATAGTAGTATGTACATGTTTGTATTTGTTTAAGTAATTTCCGCAGGAAAGTCCTTTGAATAATTTTCGGAGTGTAAAATAAATCTTCTATTGAATTCAAAATTGGTTCTTTGGTTTTCAAAGGTGGTAGCCTTTGAAGTCTTTGAAGAAGGTGGTGGTAGTCTTTGAGGTATTATCATGAAAATTTTTGCAAAATTTTCTTGTATTGCGATACAACAATGAGGAAATAACCCAACCTTGTTTTAGTGCATCAAAACCTTCTTCAGATAAGGCATTTAAGTATTGAAATCTAAGCTCGTGTTTTTTTCTTCTAATTGTGATCATATATTAGTTGAAAAGTGTTAACTGATTTCTACTGATAACATCGAGTTTATTTATTATGATTTCTGTGTTCAATAGAGGCCATTCTTAGATCTTCAACTTGAAATTCATCAGATTTCCTGATTTCGTACCGTGCGAGGTGATAAACTATCAAAGCGAGGTTTTTGCTATCACCTTAATATCTCCATCTATCTTGGCTGAAGGGAGGTGATAAAGGTCAAGAAGTGTGTTTCAGGACACATCCTCTGTCCCCGTCGTCACATGATGAATTCGCTGACGCCCCAGCTGCATGGTCGCGCTCATTAGTCGCGTAGCAGCGACGGAATGAATTGGATTGGGCGCGGAGATCGTGGTTTAGCCTGGAGAGTGGAGGAGCGGATTAGGGAGTCGTCGTGCGAAGAGAGAGAGAGAGGTAGTGAATGACGGAGATACTCTCGGAGGGAGAGGTCTTGAAGAAAAAAGCGGCACAAAAAATGAAACAGAAGAAGCGCGTATCGAGACTCTCCTGCTGTTCGAATAACTTTTGTTGGAGATTTAAAAATAGAGTAGCAAAATCGTGTGGCTTTTAGCGAAGCGTGACGGCAGCCCATAATCGATTTTTTCCCATATCCCGGCTGTATTCACACATCCGAGTTTCATCCTTTTGTGTTTTCTGGATGTGCGCGAACACTGCGCTACTCGTGATTTTCTGGAAATGGGAGTAACGGTTGAGTTTAACGGTTCTGAATTCTCTCGATCGTTTGATGGTGTCGAAGTTGCGTTTTTATTGCATTTGAGCTGTTGGATAAGCGTAATGGCATTCATTTACATCGTATAGCTGAGAAGTTTTTCTGAGACATCCTGCGTCATTTATTGTGGGAGGAATGTCTTGTGCCTACAAGTTTAAGTAGTTTTAATGCCAGCTCAGTTTTCATTGTTTGTACATTTTGTCATATGTGTGAGAAACCAACTTTTTGTATTATATATTTTATTTTGATGGCTCCAAACATTACTTTTATTGTTCAAGCTCACTGTACTAACTATTCGGCTCCGACATTTGAACGCCAGATATCCATGGTAGACTATATGGCCATCAAACTTTTTATATTTATTTGACGTTAGACTTTAATTATCTTAGAAAGTTATATTTCGTATCAAGTATTCTCGTAGCGATGCTCCACTGAAAAGCTCTTTTTGTCAGGGTGTTAAAGAAATGTATATTTGCTAGACCTCAACTCTTGAAATTCTGCTGAAGAAATAGAAATATTAAGTGTTAAATTGTATTTTTTCTTTCCGATAGAGTTTATTTGGTGTTCCTTTTAGTATAAGGCGATATATTTCCATCATGCCGTAGGTTTGAATTGAATAATATTTTTAAGAGCGGTGTAGTCAATATAGGCCTTAAGTACGTAGACAATTAGCCAACTTTTCAACTGTTAAGAACTTTTCTTTACAAAGTATGCCCTGATGAGATAGGCAGTGAAACAGGTCCGCACTACATTGTCAATTTAGGGATAGAAAATGCTCCTCCTGATTATGGAAATCTTGCAGACATCTGATATTTCATACCTAAAAAGTTGTATTCACTCATTCGAGCGTATGATTGAACACTGTGTCTGTAAGTTGTTTCTAGGGAGAGTATCACGCCTTAAGTAGGAAGGTAGCGGTAATGATACCAAATAATATCTCCCTTCTCTAGTACATTACATATCTAAAATTAACATACTACCTGTTTTAGGTGGGCCCCAGGATTATGGTCCTGAATTGAGCCACCATCAATATTTGATGCATGCCATTTAAGTTTTTGTTTTCAGTAAAATAATACACTGGTATATGTTAAATAAACTTAAAATCGCGAAAAAAACATTCTAAATTTGCGCAAGGTAGAAAATAGAAAATTTGCACATTCTTTTATAATAAAAATACAGCATTTTCATATTTTTATTAATTTAATGTAAGTTCATTTTGACCACTTAATTCGTGTATCCAATTGTTATTGAGGATTAGTAATGGTTTAATTAATGGTAAATTAATGATTTCAATAATCTCTTTCCACCGGCATTTTCGGTCATTATTTTAGAGCATAATTAAATACTTTAGGCCCCATATACAGAAATGATCTTTTATACAAGATTATTTTGGTTTTGGTCCTACATAATCCAATTAGTTTCTTTAGCTATGCTGGCAATTTCCTTCGCACCATGCATATTTCCACTTCTAGCATAAAATATTGGCAGAACCTTAGAAACACTTATATATCTCTTAGTGGTAACAATCTGAGACCCACAAATAATGGACATGAGGGAGCGTAGTAGTCTTTTGAAGCCGTTATACATAATTTTTTTTCTATAATGTCGCTGCATTGGCAAAAGTCTTCATGTGATTATCGCCTCAGTAAATAATATCAATAGGGAGATGCGGATGTACAAGAGTGTTTTATATCGTATTTTTGCTGTGGGCATTTATTATGAATATCATATAATTTGTGTAAGGCTTTCCCCAGAAATTTATTTACTTTGCCGATACGTTTATCCCAATGTAACTAATCGTCCATGATCACTCCCAAATACATTAGAACTAAGATTATCCGAACCTCCGCTAACCGAGTTCCGTTTAAACCGAAGTACAGTCGTCTAAAAAATGCAGCGAACTGTTTTCAAATCGTTAGTTTTAGACCTCGCTGCTAGAGCAGAGTAGCTTGTACTGTGCGACAGTCTATTTTATTGTATGTATTCCTTTTTTACCTCATTAATGTTGTTTTTATTTATTAATTAATCTCACTAGAAACTGTTGACTTCTTTATGCTCATAATTAATGTAGGATAAGGATTACATTGAGATCAATCAACACTACGAAAGAAGCGCCGGGAGGAGGAGATTTACCAGTTAATATAGATCTCCAAATACATATTCATGAGCACGGACGTGTCCGCGTTCATTCAGAGCTCAACTATGGGAATACTATCAAAGATAGAGGCCTGCAGTTTTCTGAAATTGATAAAGGAGGCAAGACTCTATTTTATGATTGAAAAGAAATTGTTTTCACTCCCCTGATTTGAGAGAAAAAACACTCAAACTTTGCCTTACCATTGCTCCCAGGTAAGCTAGAAATCGAAAATTTGCGTCTAGGAAATTGTAGCCACGTTCTTTGCCTACTTAGTTAATTACAATGTAAGGGCTTTAATTTATTTTTGAAGCCGTCAGCTTTAAAACCGAGGACCCTTGCAGGCCTAAAATCATGCCCAAAGTCCCCATTCATGCATGAAAAATCCTTAGTTAACAAGTAAATAAGCTATTGTTGAAATTGGAGAAAAATTGCTATTTTGGCGTAAAAAATGCAATTATCAAGTAAAATATAATCGTAGATGAAAATCGATTGAAAGAATAAATAACTTCATTCTTTTTTTTACATAACTGCGAAAATTATAACAGAATACCTCAAGTCAAATTTATTTAACTAAGCAAATAAAGAAACCTCTGCATCTATTCCTATGATTATTTAATGCTATAACTATTTTGGGGCCCTAAAAGGCCCTAAAGGCCCTTGTTATATAGCCTATGTGTGAACCAGATATATCAAGTATCTTTCTACCAAATTTTGTTCTCTTGATTTGGTCCATTAGTAAGTTCCTCGGTATTCCTTGTTGGGCCTCCCCCTCTACTTCGTTTTGTATGATATATTTGATGAGTAAATTTGCCTCTCTGTGTGCCCTATCATTTTTATTATTTTCTTATTTAATATCCTATGAAGTGAAGCTACTGGTCTGCCCAAAACAAATCCTACTGAACGTGGAGCAGTAAAGCCAGCGCAAGCTCCCATACGCATGTATGCGAGGAAGTAGGCAGAAGAGGATTTTGAAAAAGGATGTCTCTACTTGTAATTTTCATTCATCTACTTATACTTATCACCCTGCAAGCCACTTCAAGGGTGTTTGGCTGGGGGTGAGTTATTACCAACATGAACCATCAAGTACGTGTAACCCTCACCAACAGGCACCACACTACAAGCATGCTACCAATGCTGAAACTATTGAACCTATGTAAAATGCAACTACGGTAACGAGACACCAAAATCATGCAGGAATCATGCGAAACGCGATGTTAGTATTACGTGGCAGATTGAAAAACAAGCATTAGGGAGAAAATCAATCAATTAGCTTCACTACTTGTCGAATAACCTACTTCAAATTCTCGACGGCCACCATTATGGCCTCTTATCGATCGCAGGAAAATAGACTTCCTAAACCTGTCTGTTCTGTTTTCTATATCCCTAATTTTATTCTCATGATCTGATCTGCCGTTGTATGCTGCAGTTCATTAGATGTTAATAATGTCGTCGGAAAATAAGTTGACTTTGAATATACATAAAAGATAAGTCTAATTTTGAATCGGCGGTGTGGAAGCATTTCTCATACCAGTTGTTGCAAGAGGTCAGTAACATTAACGGGACTATGGAAGCGGCCTTTTACTTATCTTGCTGATCTTCTCTGCGAACGTTCTCTTTTTTAAGCCTAACTCATGAGAATCCCAAATACTGGCAGTGTATTCCTAGTGGGGTCTGACAGGGGAGAAATAGATGATTTCTCTGACTTGATCGTCATATGTATTTGCCAAGTAAATTTATGGTGCTTACTATAAATATACTATAACTGCTAATAAATTTAACTGTACTCATTGCAAAAATTTACTAATCATCTCTCTAAAATCTTCCTCGTGTTTCTCTCGTGGTTCTCCTCTTATGAAGACTTGTCTTTTTAATAGAATGACTTATGTCTCTTTATTGTACTTCTATATCGATCATATATTATTTAAAAGTATTTCTCTGGTGAATACGGTAGGCTGCATTACCCTCAGCATTGGTGTGCAATGCCTTTGCCGTGGTGAGGTGGAGATGCGTGGGCAGAGTGTCAATCGAAAAAATTCGTTCCCGAGGCGTAGCAGGAGATGGAGGAGGCGATTAAGAAGGCCAAGGAGAGCGGGAGAGGGTTGGGGAGGGCGGGGAGGGAGGGGGAGGAGTTATTGGGGTTGTGGCACCGGAAAGTAAACGGACTGGCGATTGTGACCGAGGGAATGTGTAGTGTAACACGACAATACATAGATAATTGACAGAAAGATTTTTTTACCATTCCTATCCGCATTCGACTCAAGGACGATCCGCACGAATAAATTTGTGTCGAAATTCTGAGCGCCTATGTTCTCTACCTGCTTGCTGGCTCACGCTCGGGTCGGAAAAAGTTTGACGTCCTGCGAGCGATCAGAAATTAATTTCCGCATCAGGAATCTCGATAATTTTCAGGAAAATGTTGTAAGTCTTTCAGAAATAGCGATATTTGGCTATCGTCTTTTATTATATGCCTTCCGATTCTGCGCTACGCTGCGGTGGCTTTTGTTGGATCGCAGGAATAATGGATTCTGATCGTATTTTACCCTTTTGAAACTCACTCTCGTGGAAACTATGATTTCAAAAACTCTAATAAAATTCTGGTTAAAAGGCTCGAGGAATAAGTTTTGAATTTTGAGGCTTAATGAGGAGGGAGCGATCATTTAACGGGAGCCTTTTGAGAAATGACTTTTTCAGCAATCTTCGTGTAGTTTCTCACTCACTTATATTTATTTATTTATGCAGCATTTCTTATCCTTTTTAGATCTTTTTCCTGATTTTAGCTTCGTGTGCTACTACGCAGGTCGATAAAATTTGTGGAAAAGTAGAATTCCTGTCCTTTTTGAAGCTTAGGTGGCTCATGATGAATGAATTGCTTCGTATTGCTGCGTAAGTCTCGGCAAGATTTATTCTACGTTTACTTCCTGGCTTTTGCTACCCACTTTTTGTACAAATCGAAGCATCCAGTTAATCTTGCGTGGAGTGTACGTTGCGCGATTAATATGTATTTTCTTTATTTGGCTAACCATAAGGTTTCCGAACTAAACCATGAACTGCTGAAATGGATGAATTCAGAAAATACGACTGAGTATGGTGATAAGGAGATTGTACCTAGCTACAAAAGGAGACTGTAACTAGAAAATCACTTGTAACTAGCAATGTGCTGTTTCCTTCCAATGTTGGTGACTTTTTCCTATTTTATGTTTCTCTAACGCCACTCCAAATGTTTTCACAGTGTCACATTGATTTTTCAGTGAGCTCCTCCTCCGTAGTGAAATCACAGTTGTTGCTGTAGTATTTTAACCAAAAGTACAAAGTGCAGACTTAAAATACGTAGTTTGTTTGAAAAAACTCCGTCGCTGAAAAGTTAAACGTCATAAAGATTATAGTTTCTTGGAAGGGTTTAGTATGCCATCTGTACATTTCCTCTCTCCTCTATTGAATGTTCCCCAGCTGATATTTTCGCCACTCTAGCGAGTGAAATGCTCTGTTTGGTGACGACTTCTGGATACTTCTCTCTCCTCCCATCCGTAGCATTTGCTTCTACTTCGCACCCAATCTTTTATTGCGTCTCACCCTAAGGGGCATTATTGTTATGCTTCACTTAAGCTGTTGCCGATCTCGTGGTGACTATACTGTTTCTTAGGCTCACATTAGTCCATGGATTATGTTACAATTACCTTGCTCTTGAATGTTTATCTGATACCGGGCCATATTGTCATCAGTCATCAGAGAATGTACTCAACAAAAGACCAATCAATTTTTACTTTTATTGAATGACCTATCTCAGATTTTGACTCCATTTATCTTACATCAGTTCCTTATTATCCATCACTTATCTACCTTTACTTATTCATAATTAATATTGTTAATGATATGATTTTTACGCTTACCAATCGTATTTATACAAAACTTTCTAAAACTCTGGTTACTTAACTAGGTACTAAAATTAGTTTGAAGGACTCATAAATAAGTGCTCTTACCCAAACCAATATTTTCCCAATAGTTCACCCATAAATATCCCAAATTTCTCTAGCTACAACACTACCATTGTTAGACTTCGTTTTTTCTTCAGAGCTATTCTTGCGGGCAATAGTAAAAAGTTAACTTAATAGCTTTTCATATTTATAAATAAGACTAATATTTCAAAATAAGTACTTTATTCGCATTGAATTCACATCCCTCAATTCTTCTGACATCATTCGGCTTCATTGAAATTTTTCGTTGGAAAAAATATGGAAAATTATCTCCATTGGTAATCTCAAGAAATTCGTTTTATGAACTTTTAATCATCCAAGGAAAAGCGCAAATAACTGCATCACTCATGATCGATTGCTACTTCATTTTTATAGATCTGGGTCAATGGCATGTATAAGCTTTTGCAGCTGGACAGGCTTACTCGTCTATGCATGCAGGAATAAGAGAGTATGCACACATGTTCCGAGTAGGTGGGTGGATCTCCAGTCGTTAACGCGTCACTAAAGGATTGTGAATTTCCCGTGAATTAACCTATCTTAACATTTTCTAGCTCTACGTTTTTTGTGTACACCATTTTGTTTCCTTTTCAACCAGTTCCTCAGAAAATGGGGCCAAGGATCACAAACGGAAACCGCGCCCATGCAAAAAAATGTTTGTTTTTTTTGACGTAATTGTTCTAAATTTCGCTGGACAGCTTCACCGGCAGATTACCTGAGGGAACTATATGCACACATGATGGAGGAAAGGACAGTGGGAGGCGTATACGGTGAAGTTCTGAATTAATGGAGGGTGAAACAGCACGGGTGTGGAAGAGGAAATTTTTATAGTTAGCTCACGGTGATAAGGGTCGACTTAAAGGCTGGAAAAAAGCGTTCGTTCGCTCAAGGTTAATTAATTAGTTACGGCTCTACCTGGCCTTTCAAAACCCTTATGACAACGGTATTCGATATTCGACATTTCAGAGAATGTCTCTCTTTTTCTCATCGCCGCTGTCTTATTTAATGCATATATTCACATATGCATGGGATTATTGCGTTAGTTCGAGAAGCTGCGCCGCAGTGCCCTGGCCATAGGTATATGTTTTATTGAGAACAATATCGATGAACTTCAATGAAATTTTTCGCCCATTGCTTGCGGTTAAATATTCTTCTTGCGGTTAAATAAAATCTTTTTTTGAAACTTTATGGAACAATTATATGAGTAATGGAACTATTCTAAAATGTTTTACTAACCCAAGTTATACAGATTGGGTAAATTGCGTGCTATCAAAGTTTCATTGAAATGTTTAATGCGCATCCTATTTTTAAAACTGTTTGTCGAAACTTTACTAGAAAAAATGCACTTAAGGTATTAAAAATTTCTTTCTATCCTTGAAAAATGCTTAATTAATCCGTATTGATGTTTGATAGTTGATCACATACAAGTGCTGAGTAGTATGATGGAATATATCTCAAGCTGGCAACATTCTTTAATCGATTCGCTCCACATACGTTGCCTTAAATTTACTGGACAATTGCTGATGCCTCGATTCCTGCGGATGAGATGGCACGAATTGAAGCCATCTTTTACCTGTCAGGTAATCGGTCAAGATCCGCGGTCCGTTATTGAGTCCATATCGTTCAGTCCATGTACAGAGCATCTCCGAGAAGCGGGAGGTATTCCGTGAAAATTACTCTCAGACAATGATCGATCACGGACTGGAAAAAGCCGACATTTTTTCGAATTTTTGAAGGGCACGCCTCAATAGCTTTTAAGTTCATAGCACTTCAACTCGGATTTCTTTTTCTCTGACCGCCATGAAATAAGCTTTTTCTCGAATGATACATTCAACAGGGAAATTTGTTTTCTCGAGCATTCTCCAGTGTGACGGGGTTTGGTCATTCCTTTTGTCTTTCATCTTTTGCTCACTCCACTGAAATTTTATCGAATGGATGCCATCATGACGAATTTTGTTTTTCTCCTGAAAATATTGCATGCATGTTGTTCACGTACAGCTGATTAATTTTTTGGAGCAATGCTTCTTCCTGTTTATTGATTGCAAATTCTTAAAATGAATGTGAACTCCAGACGGGGAATCTATCAGAGATTCTGAGGCCACATGGACGTAAAAGAGGGATGAAAATCGACGGGATCCCCTAATTACATTTTAAAATTCACAAATCAAATTACGAGGAAAATAAAAGTGACCATCAAGTATATTTTCGGAGGAGAGAATGGATTTTAGTTTAGTGGTAGCGATCATACTGTTGATTTTTGGCCTAGAGTCAGAAATATGTGGTATGTTGCTTTTTCATAGAGGTAGAATATTATATTTAAATTTAGACACCAATAAGAAGTTGAAAGAGTAATGAATTAGTGAAATATATTATAGAGTAGGTAGCATGAATTAAGAAAACAAGTAATCGATTTATTTATATATCTCAGGAATTGGTAACATGGTGGGGAATGCTGCGTTGAATTTGCTTCGTTTTTTAGAGGGAGTAGATTGGTAGGGCGCCAGATATGATATTTAGTATAATAATTGAATACAATATTAATTTATTAACCATAACAAAGGTGTTACTACATAGAATACAGAACTCTTTTGGTCTTAGAAAATCAGTTTGAAAACATGGAAGAGATGTTACTACAAATATCTCTATCGTTTGGAAATATATGATTAATAAAGGCTGATAACAGCATAATAAGCCTAAAAGCATTACTCTTGGCGATAAATTTGCTCTGAATATGAGAAATTAGATCCATGATAAGAAATGAAGGCACTTAAAATGTGCTCTATCTTCGAAGGATCCAAGAAATGAACAGTTTCTGCATTTGAAACTAGGTATTATGAATGAAAATGTGATGTATAAGGTGAAGGAAGAGTGTCAAACAGGCTGATTGACAGAAGTGGGAGAATAGACGGGAATACAAATCTTTAGTAGAGCGAAAGGATTATCTAATTGGGCCTATTTTGAGGCATGGTGGCTGCTAGAGACAAACCCGGAAGGGAAAGGAGCTACAAGAAAAAGAGCTACTTAAGAAGGCCCCGGATACGGTATGGAAAACAGGTCATGAAACAGAAGACGAGGAACCGAATTACAAGCACATCTAGATATTCGATGATAAGGGAGTCTCGCAGAGGGCGACGTCGTACCGATCCAGGAATAGGTGGCAGCTGATGATGATGAAGTGCCTAATTATCAAACGAATTTACTTCCGTATGATATGATAGGCAATGCAGGTAATTTGTAACTTTCCATACAAGATAGTTTACCTTTTTTTGTATCCATAAGTGATGTCATCTACCTTTTGCGGGTTTGGATGTTTCGCATGTATTTTTTCCTTTCGATGATTTTGCGAAAATGTGTAGGAAATTTTAACTTTTCTAATATTTTTTCTAGTTAAAATTGATAAAATATTAAATTGGCAAAGGAAACTCCTATATTACCTCGGGCGCAATTTTTTCTGTTAGAATTCATGCGATGGTGCAGAAAAAGGCACCTTTATTTTCATCCAGGTTGGTGACTTTTGTGATGAGGTTGGTAAGCAGAACACGCAAAGCAAGCCATTTAGGAGAAACGATTTAGATTCTCTGTCGTATTTTAACGATGAATTTCTGCTATTCAAACTGCATCTTTCTCACTCTATCCTAATGTTTGATTGTTTTAAATGTCTACTTTTGATTCACCCTTTGGCCATTTAATTTCCCACGCAAAGCTCAGTAATGTGCAATCCTTTAGTGATTTAAATTATCTGTAATTAAATTTTCCGCAGAAATACCGTCATCAATATGCTTGCCCTGTGAACTTATCTGTTCAGAATTTGAATACGCCTTTGAAATTCATCCCCGGCGTGAGTTAGCGTTGTCTCTTCACCGCATCCATCTTCCGCTCCGTCGGCAGACCACTACTCAACCATAAACATCATTACCGTCCACCAGTGCCCGGTGTTACATCAGATAGGCTCTTCGAGGAGGGAACGAGCTCCGATCCCTCTTGAAAACGAGCGTAATATCAATCTATTCATCACACAAAGACTCCGACTCGTCAAGACTCCCACTTACTCGCTCGCCGCGCCATTATACATTCCCAACCTCCATTCATTTAGCCGTCTACACCTGTCTCTCTCTTGCTCGCTACTGCCGCCCACGCGTTTCTTTTCGTCAATCCCTGAAGCCACTTTACCATCGAACCGCGGTCCAGCCATCCTTTCTCTCATCCCCCCCACATCTTCCCGCCGGCTATGCTTCCTTTGTTCATCACCAGTAGTAAAAAAACCCTTCTCTACCTTTTGAAGCTTTCTCAGAATTATAGTCGCGGGTTTCAGTGACTCACTCGCTTGGGATGAATGGCGTGCCTAAAAGTATTTTTTAAATTCCTGCTTCCCCCTTTTCCCATTTAATGTTTACTTAGCTTGCCTATTCATCTTTGTCAGTTTGACGTCATTTTGTGGCGGGGGTTGGCTCGTAGTTCACTTATTCTACAATTGTATTGGCGATCAAATGCCATTAAATGTCATGAATTCTGAGTCGTATTCAAACAGAATATTAATTAAATAAAATTAGCTGTGTAGCCCATGCACGTCTTCTCCTCGGCAATTATTTGATCCTTCTGATCCTGTGAAAAAGCTCAAAATATCAAGGTAACGGCAAAATTCTCATATCCTGACGTTTCTCAAGTAAAATGGCGGTGTTTTAATTACTGTCGCAAAGGTACGCTATGGAGACGTAGGCAAGTTTGCGTACGGAAATTTTTTTCATGCGGGGAATGTTTACTTGTTTACCTCGCCTTAAAGTGTGTTCGATCGCACCACTAACCAATCCGATTAAATGCTGCCTCGCAGGTTGAGGTATGAGGACAATTGCTGCGCCCTTGGAAGAAGTGTCCTCATTCCTGGAGGATAATTGTATTTTTTATTCACGTAAGTAAATTTTCAGATGTCACTTTTATTGTCGAAACCGGCAGTCGGAAAACCTAACTTTCAGGAATAATAGAAGGAAGGCATGTGTATTCAAAGAGTGATCATTTCTCATTAAATTGTAATACCAATATGAGATAAAAGCTTTCGAAACATTATTTTATGTTGAGTGATAATAAATACGCAGGGACGTTACTCAATTGAACGCCTTATAGAGGGCATGTTTATAGACCGTATTAATATTTCATTCTTGCTTTTTTCTGTGATGTAACTTAACCCTGTTGATTTTTAAAAGTAGCTAACATGTTCCATGTCATTCGGCTTGGTTTCAGTGGATGGGTCCACTCTGCTGACCTAACCTGCAGAAAATTTAGTTCATATAAGAATTTTGGTCTATTGTAAACTAATTGAAAAAAGCCAAAAAAGCGACCTGTGGCTTTTCTTTCTTTCATTAGTGTAGTATTATAGTGAAAAGGTAGATAATTGAGAAAATGCTGCTGTTATCTGATAATTTTTTCTGTAATAACCACAAGATCCTGACCACCTCTTGGTCAAATCCCTTTGTCATGTATCTATCTCGGCATTCTTGAGATAAGTGATGCCCCGAATTCCTTTTAAGCAGTGAATAAATCCTTGCTCTTCGTTAAATTAAAAAATGATGCAAATTCAGAGCATGTTTTGATGTATATCTCTGGAAAATGCTCATGTCCTTTTAATTTTTGTTTCATTAACACACTACATGTTGCAGTCCTATTCGGTGTCACTCACGTTTAGGAAATAAGAGATGATGGTTCACCTTATGAAGTACCTTCTCATTTTTTACGGTAAGGGAATGAGTGAAGTTAGTGATATTGTCAAAATCGTAAAGAACACTTCTGGGCCAATAAATCATATTTTTGTAATTCAAAATCAATTGAAGAAAAACAAGCTGTTGAGGGGAGAAAGCTGGTGCTCTCATATAATATCAGGACGAATCACAAGTATGCAAATGATACAACTGTTATAACAACAATTTGGTAAATTGTTTTCACTTTAATGCAATGAAAAAAGTGCGTTTTTTTTCAACGGGAAGCAAATTATACAACTAAGCAAAGTAACAAATACAACTAAAAAAAAAGAAAAATAATTAAAAAAACAAAGAAAGTAGAAATTACGTTTGAATGATATGATTCGATGAAGGTAAAATAAAAACGATGACTTTGTCTTACCCGCTCTTTTTCATGGGCCTAGGACATTTCCCCGTTTTGGCGTAAGCCATCTGGGCGCACGAACGTTTGAGCGCAGACCGTTTGGGAGCAGGGACGTTTATGCGCTGTCATTTGGGTCCTGGATAGTCTATCCATGACCTTCAGCTCGCGCCCAAACGGCCGCGCCGATATGTTCCATTCCACAATTACTATGTATATCAGCCATAGTTTCTGCTATCAATTACCATTTTCAAGCTCAAAACCTTGAAACTGGCATTTATTTGACAAAATCATGGTCGGTCATAAATTATAAGTGTGGATAACTGGACACCTATCGTATTTTTTTTCAGTGATATGGTTCCAAAAATATGAACCTGGATCATTCTCTTGCAACGATACTCGTAAAATAATTGTTAATGTTTATTTGCCTGGTTATTTTAGAAATAATACCGTCGTGGTTTTTATTGTATTGTTTTGGATAGTCGGACATTTTATCTCAAACAGCAGGTCTCAGTTTTATTTTTAATGTTCGAGTTTTGTGCAGGTTTTCATGGACATGCCCTCGAGCCTTTTTTATAATTCCGTTTTTCCACTACTTCATCACAAATGTTTACGAGTATTCGACCAGTAGAAAACCTGCGGTAGAGTATAAGAAAGATATTAATTTAGCAAAAGAATTAGCTCGGTATTTCCCTTACTCTCACAAGTAAAAAAAACTAGGTTATCTTTTGATCACAGTGTATACATCGTGTAACAGTAACGAGGCAGTGTGCTCGAGGAAAGAGCTGACGATCTTCAAGGATGAGTTAATGCGGTACTTAGGTAAATGAGGCAAACCCGTAGCAATGGGCAATTAATTCTTGGAACGCGTGAAGATTCTGCAAACTTGGACGAATTGGGGATATACATCACGTCGGAGGCGAGGTAGAAAAAACGCGCGCATTATCTGTGTCGGGGAAAAGGATGGAAAAATGATGGATACACCAGGGGACGGTCTTCCGACCAGCGCAATTCCGCTGCTGCCGGATGCCCCCACACCTATTCCTCCACTTCTTTACTCCTACTTTCCTCTCCTTCCTTCCCTTCCCTCCTTCCTTTGCACTCTCTTCTGTTTCCCCTCTCCGCTCCGCTTTCCCCCGTCTCGCACCCGCGGCACAAAAAAAACACCGAGACTCCTCCCCCTCCTTCGAACCGGAAATCGAGAACGGGACGCTTGGATGGTCGTCAGGAGTGAGGAACTGGGACGGCTCGCGGAGGAGGAGGTGACTGGGGAGGAGATCCGCGGTACGCCGCCTCTGCTCCTTCACCTGTTTTTTCCCTCTCTTCGTCATCTCGCCTCTTTCAAATGCACTCGCGCTCGATTGTGTTTTCCCTTCGCGGTCCATTTGCGTGCCTCCGGAGGCGCGAAATAAGAGGCGCGAGGGAGGGAGAGAGAGACTTCGTTGTTTAGCATTGTACTTGCGACGTGTGGAGATCAGGAGATCATTGGTGGACAGATAGTCTGAGGGGTTGTGATGAGGTGTCGGGGGGGTGGGAGGAGGAGGACACGGAGGGAGGGAGGGTTGAGGAAGGGAAACTAACTCACTCCACGCTCTCTTCATAAGTACAAAGGAGTGTTCGTAGGGGTAGGTGAAGAATGAGTTCGCCTACTATCGTAAGAGGAAGCGATTTAAGGCAAAGAAGTGATAGAGTGAACGGGGATGAATCCTCTAAATGACCACAGGAGCGATTACCATGTTGAGTTGTACTCAGCTTATATTTAAGCGTTTTACTCAGATGCGCTACGTAACGCATAGGATTTTAATGAAGCTTATTCCTTTTCCTCTAGCAAATTTCCTTCCTCTTCAGCCTCTCAGTTATGACAATCCAAAATCGTGGCCACTTTTCTCAATTTTTTATATCCTGCCAATTGAACAAATACAAACCGACTCTGAAGAGCTATACGATTAAAATGATTTGATGTGTAGAAGTATGGAGAGAGGAAGTCGTATATGAAAGTGTTTCATATGCTGTGAAAGGAAACTGATGCGAGCTGTTAGAATTGAAGAATTGACATGTAGATGTCACTGCGCGCTAATGAGCGTTTTAGATGGGTGAAGTTGGGTTAGAGTGGGAGAGGGAGGAAAAAGAAAAGGATTTTGTTTTTTTAAAATTAGAAATGGATGATAAGAGCTGTTTAAAAGGGAGTTTATATAAAAATATACAGTTCCACTAAGGAAACGCCACCTGCCGAGGAAATCATAGATGGGACTGACCATGGACCCAACATTTTTTCCACTGAATTCATATGATATTGATTGAGTACTATATTGAATTATAGCCTTTTCCAGAGATTCAAATTGTGGAGCTAGCAGTCAATACATTTACTCCAGGATGGAATTGGTTATCCATACATAAAATATGCAACAGTGATTATTGAGGTGACATCCTAAATTTTTCTTAGGCCTCATCATATTTGTTTCATCTCCACAATGACCTCAAGTAATTAACCTTAGCCTATTTGACTGTTTCTTGATTTGGGAGAGGCGATCAACAGCTAAAGTTACTTGCACCATCATGGGGGGTGGATTTATGGTTGCATCACGGATTGTCTTGGCAATATTGATTTGATGGAGAGAAGGGCGGCGTCGGCATCAGCTCACTTTTAACGAAAGGTGCCCAGGCGTGTACTGTTCAACGTCCCATTACTCGGGCGGAGAAGTCCCCTTGAAGTGGCCTCCTCATAGTGCTGAAGTAGACAGGGAATCCCTTGAAAATCTCCGCCATAGCCGTGATTTGGGAAGCCAGCTCCTACTCTAGGCATCACATCACGTCAATTCCCGCAGCCCCGTATGTTATCAAACACTCTCAAGGTCTCCTGATCGCCTGGGTAACATATCGCCGAAATTTGAAGTTGTGGTTTAGAGATAATATTTTCAAACGTTCCAACTCTCAGAATTTTGAAGTACCAACAATGAAACGAATCCGCATATTCTTAATCATGTTCGGGTGCTCAAAAAGAGTTTTTAAGCCAGAGACGGTTTCGTTTGGCTATATAGTTGGTGGTTTCTCCTGAATAAAGTCCGCGGATAAGATGTTCGGGTAGGCGGGGATGAAAATGGAATCCATGATCTTAGTAATGGTTTCTTGCATTACATGAAAATGTGCTTTCGTTTGAAGTGTGCTCGGTGGCTGTGATATTACTGTGAAAGCTAATTGCAAGAATAATTCTTACGATGGGGAATCCTCCGAAGTATCCTGTGGAGATCACTTTATGTTCTAGAGGAAGTTGATGGTCACTTAATTGGAGTGTCCATTATTATTAGTACTTGATGTTATCGATTACCAATCATAATATTTATTTCTAATTATTGTGCATCCTGTGAACTCATCTTCCCTTTTTCAATGGAATCGACTTTTAGAAGTGAAATTCCGTGAGTACATTATATATTTATTTAGATATTTTATTGTTAACCCATTCATTAAGTCATTAAGTTAAGTTATTGTTTATATGCTCATATTACGGAAATTTAATGGTGCTCATAAGACTACGAATAATTCCTAATTCACACCACATTAAAATACGCCTTCCGCTTTCTAACGAATTTATTCCCGTCACTTGGCATATGTATTAAAATATAGCGTTAAATGGCTTTTTTAATGGATAATTACGCTGAGTTTCCGGTATTCCTACGCAGAATATTACATTCATAGCATCAAACTCTCATCTCATGTTGGTTCCTTTTACCTGATGGAAAAAACTCGAAATATGTTTGCGAATGGCTTATGTCAACTTCTTATGATACTCTAATGATATATAAAGTATCCAGTGCTCATCCTCATGTGTTGTTTTCCATTGTTGGAAAGTCTGGATGTCTTCTATACTTCTATACTAGGCTAAGGTACTATCGTCGGATATATGTATATTTTTTAACGGAAAAGTTTTGGGATTCCCTCTGGTACTCAGTATTTTAATTGCAGGTGACCTGCTTTCCTTCCTCAATTTAAGACCATGTCATGATTTTTGTGGAGATTTAAATTCTGTAGATGGAGTGAAATATGTAGCTGTAGGTAGAGAACCCACTTACCATGGAAAAGTTTAGAATTTTCATGAAACTTTCACAATGCCTTCTCACGATGCGTAATAGAGCAATCAACGTATATCAATGACAGTTCTATGCAAATCGTCATTTCTCATCTCTATCTCGGGTTGAATCTGGCTGTTGTTGGATAATAATCTTTCAGAAGTGTTGAAAAACTGTAATGGTGTTTGAGTAAATAACCATGTCAAGCCAATTAGAAAAGAATATTAATATGAGCATTTGCATCCGACAGCAATACTGGAACAACCCTACGCTAATTAAAATGCACGTATGAAAGGCTATTAATTTGCTCCGCTTAAGCGTGGATTTATTTCAGGTTGACTGCATAGAGTATTAATAGTGAACATTAATCTTTTTAACTTCACAAACTCCAGTGAAGGTGCTGCTCGAAACGGGTGAAATTTAAGGTGCGGAAATTCATTGGTGCTCTTACGAACTGCGAATAATTCCTAATTCACACCACCTTAAGATACACCTTCCGCTTTCTGACGAATTTATTCCCGTCGCTTAGCATATGTATTAGACACACCGTAAACTAAATGGACGATGTGATAGTTAATTTAAATGCATTTATATGATGACATACATTAGGAATGATATTTTAGTGCTATTTGTAGAATATTAAAAGAAAGAAATTTTTAGATTATAATATAAACTTCTACGTAACAAAATAAATCAGCTGTTATCCACTTCTGCTATTTTTTTACTTTCGTCCCCACTGGAATAATAAAAGTTATTGGCCACGATCACGCTGTGTAAAACGTATATAACTCATTTTCATGTAGCGTTAAATAATTTCTCAGCATCAATGCACTTAAATATCTCTTTAGAAAATGAGACTTGTGGAACCTCTTCTAATTATTGACGTTACACCAAAAAAATGTACTTTTTTGTTATTAAATGATTTTAGAATGAGTTTTTTAACATCATTATCTAATTTTTCGCAACCCCACTCTATTAGTCTCTCGATATCCAAAGTAGTCGCCGCCTACTAACATTGGTCTCTTCCATTTTTCAAAACCAAGAGTACGGGCATCAGTATCTAGTTTTAAGGATGTCACTGATCTCCAAGGCATGAAAATGCAATACCTCTTTGTATTGGTTAACCTTGTGTTTACGTGGCATTATTTTATTTTGTCGTGGTTCGACGGCTGAAGTCATTTTGTACTAACTATATACCAAATGTTCACCTTAGCTGAGATTGCTAAACTGAATGACATGGAAATTACTGTGAATTTTTTTTTGAAATAATAGAGTAACTTTGTTTTTCCACAATAAATTTAATAACTTTCGACCATGGTTTAGACGATTAACGTCATCATCACTTCACCTGATGATGACGTAAATCGTCGAAACCATGGGTGAAAGTTATTAAATTTTTGTGGAAAAACAAAATTACTCTATTCTTTCAAAATGTTCAGTAAATTCCATAAAGTATCGTCGGAAACCACCAAATTACTGTGAGTTGAAGTTAATCTAGACTGGGAATCAAACGACGTATCATAGGTTTGCCGAGCTGCGGAGTGAACCACAGAGAGTCACAATTTTGAGGATTGATTGCGGGTCCAAGTAAAACGATTAAAATATCTAAAATAAGATAGGTTTTAGAGTTTGGTTTTCAATAATTAGTCTTTCCCGTCGTAAGAGAGAACTCTATGCGACAGTTCGTTATTGCGGTGACTTCTGCGAAATTTTCTGCAGTTAAAATTATATGCATCATTATTGTATGCAGTAACATGGGAATTAATGTGAGTTAATTAGTGTTTAGCGATCATTTATGGCGACATACTATCATGAGAATTCAGTGACATGTGCTCATCTGTTATAATCTTAATTCGTTAGTTCGAACGTTGGATTGATCAACCTCAATTCGCCAGTAAGAACCGCTCCTCAGGAATAAGTGGTAAACTTTCCTTGGTATTGATTAATGTTCATATGATACGATTGAGCCCTGGATGATGGAATAGACGAAAACGTGATTTGCCAACGAGAATGAATAGCTCCCAGCCCATTAAGTCAACCACGGGAGACGACGCTTGCCTTTTTTTCGCAACCGCTTGTCAATTAATCCTCCTAACTGCAAATGGCTATTCTCGAGAGCGTTTCTCATAGTGTGGTAAACCAATTCTTAACACTAAAAGACACTTGCGTTCCGCTCCATCGAGCTGCAATTTTCCGTGAAGAGGAGTGCTAGGAAGTTCCCGAAACTTTTCTCTTTCCGCGGCGCATTGGAAAGTTGGGGGAAATTGAAGATGGCGCGTGTGGTGGCAGGAAGGAAATTCCCTCATGACTCTTCGTCTCTGACACCTTTTGAGAGCAAAGGCGAGAATGGAGTGATCCGAGTGTTGGTGATTGCTGTACTCACTCGAAATGGGGAAGTTGATCTTCGAGAACATAAAACAATTTGAAAATCTAGAGGTGTGTTGCAATCACTCGAATGACATGGTATCAGTCCGTAGCGGAAGCGTAACGCATCATCCCTTTTAAATTGCAGATTGATTCATCTCAATAAAAATTAAATATTCGTGCAGCATTAATTGATGTTAATGACAGAGCCTCAATCTGTGGCAATATAATGAGAAAACACGAGTTGCAGAGAGAGAGATAAAATGTGATACGAAAATTTTTGGAGCGGACTGCGAGAAATTGAAAGAAAAAATAGTGTTAATAAAACTGGTTGAGTTTAAATTGTTGGTGCGACTCGTTCTTGTGCTGCAACCTGCAACTAGAGGTAAGCGAATGTAACTATCTAATTTAACGTCTTATGTCAGCTAATTTATAAAATCCGAAGATTTTTGTGAAATTGAGTGGAATTTTTGCATAATACAGAATAAAAATGAGCAATTTTCCACAAAGATAAAATTTACTTCGACCCGGGTTTCGATGTTTATACATCATCATTAGGTAACAAATGATGCTATGTCCGCTCAAAATATAGTCAGAGGAGGATAGGGAGGAAAGGAAGGGGAGTTTGAGGAGAAGTGAGTAGGAAAAATTACGTTTTGTTACCTGATATGATGTTATGTATAAATGTGAATTGTTACCTGATGGTGATGTATAAACATTGAAACCCGGGTCGAAATAAATTTTAAATTTGTGGAAAATTCCTCACGGTTATTCTGCATCAACTAATATACTTTTTGAAGTATTTTTATTTGCATACCAATTCACATGGAGGAAAAATACTTTAATCTAGGACTCATCAGCTTCCTATATATACACTACTAGTAATCGAACGCATTCTGTCACACTCCATTCTGGCGATTCTATGTAAATATATTCATCCATATGCACAACGGAGTGGCGTTTAGATATGAAGGAATTCGACTTTGTTTGTAAAAAGTTAGACTTTGGCGTTCATTAAAACACATTCAACCCTCGTTTTTTCACGATTTATATATCGATTAGGCTAAGCCTCAAAACAGTCATCTAACTAAATTGTTAATTTACTTATAAGAGAAATTGTAAAAACTTCCTATTTTATTGTTACTAGCTTGCTGCTCAAACTGATTTTCTGTTTGGTATTTAAAAACAAATAGCTTAATAAATGTCATATTTGAAATTGCTATCCTTTCTGAAGTTCCTGCCAGGCTTGAGACTAATAAAAAATGTAACTCTTGCTATGAACGTCATCTGGAATGAGTAATAAGGGTTGAATTTTCACGCCTTACTAATAGTGGGTCAATATGCTTTGATCAAGGAGAGGCGATCGATGATAAGAAGTAGGCCAACCCTTTTCGTCTCTATTCGAGTATACATGTGTGAGAACTTTCAATTCTACACATGCGTGCTTCATTTTCCATGAGTTGCGTAGGCAATATATGGAAATGCATATACTAACATAAAAATATTGCTGCATGTATACAGTTACGCTTTAATTTTTCGCCACTTATTATTAATGCGTTGGTAGTTGAAAGAGTAAATATCTCTAATCTACTCCTGGAGATAACACTTTTTGTACCGTTGAAAATACTGTCAACATTAATGTTTTATTAGTGGTTATCTTTGTGGAAATAAACTTTCGGAAGGTGACGTATGAAAGCATCAGATATTTAGAGTGCAAAAGATACAAATATAGTTGACTTCCCAAGAAGAGAGGCGGTCATAGGCGAAAGAGTGAGTGTCTTTCGTTAGGCACTGGTAATAGCGAGAGTATGATAAGGGTCACTCCGAACCCCTAAGTTATTGTAGCAATTCAAGTAAAGAAAATGCTTAGACATACATTTTTGAAACCTGTTTGTCGCATTCAATTCACAGAATTGTTCTTGGACCATCGAGAATCTTCAGTGAACGTTATTCCTTGTCTTTATGGTAGAAAGATGGCGTTCATTTTTATTTGGCTCTGGTATTCTGTGATTTTTCGATACTCTCATTAAGGCGAATAATTTTTCCCCAGAAAACGATATCCGTAAGGTTTTTATCCCACTCCATTAACTACTTTTTTCCACGTGTGCCACTAATTCTAACCTCAGGGATGGAGACCTTATCATTACTATCATCACTTCTTGATGAGGTGAAGGTAAACTGTTGTTCTTTTTCCAATTATTTTCTTTGATCCACATCTCGCCAATAACTTATCGAACATCCTCTTCAGAGCATCCCGAGTCCTCTCCGCGAAAGAGTGGCCACTTGGAAGGGTCCATTCCTGTCCACCCCTTCCCAACCGTTCGTCCGCAACGGGGAAGTCGGGCCGTAATGCCGCGGACTCTGACATAGATTTTCTCTCCCATTGTGTAATCGCAACGCGCTAGGTTTCAGTGAACGTAATGAAATCTTCTGCTCGTTTGTCGCGCTTTATCGGGAGCCTCCATCTCGTCGAGATTTGAATAGGAGAGCGTCGACTGCCCCCCTTGATTGCGGCCCCCGGGGGCCCTTGTTTCTCTCTCTCCCGCGTGCATCACAACAAGGGAAGGGCGATCTCTTTCCATCCCATGTCGGTGCTGGTGCTGGCGCGGACGCGGAGAGTGGTAATAATCCCTTCACTGGCCAACGCTTGTCCACCAGGTAGCCATTCTCCCTCTGCCCCCACCCCCTCGCCTCGTACTCCCGCCTCCAGCATCCCTCCCGCCAACTGGGTTTCCCTAGACTCACTCATGGACCATTGTATCCTTCTAGGCTCTCGTTGATTCCTTTCATCAAGTCCGGTTGAGAAAAGGCTCTTACGCCAACCTAACTCGGAACGTTTTCTCAGCGTACTTTGTAAAAGCCCCCGTAGCAATCAGTATGTGATATAGTAGTTTATCGTCAACTTTTTAAATTTAATATGATCTATTGGTTATTTTATCTAATATTTGTGGTTGTTGAAGTTCTCATTGCAAGAACCCGTGAACGATTACCGAAGGGTAACGACAGAAAAATGATGGAGCCCCGAGGGCAACGGCCTGCCATGATTGAGGCACCAGTTCCAGCTCTGACACCTAAGTTAAGCATCGCAGGAATAGGCTCCATACCGGAGGGTTGATTCTCTTATTTGTTCCGAGTGCGTTCCGCATGTGGTTGGCAGTAAGTGCAAAATGACTTTAACCGTCGATGCACGTTCAACTGAAATACCACCGCTACAAGAATCCCGACCTCTCTCTGGATTGTCTGTGGAGGGCATGAGTGCAGTACTCCATATGACGAAGAAGACCGCTAAACAGTGAAACCCTTGACGCCACATGATAAGAGGAGGACGGCTCCGACGCCGGGTTCTCCTTCCTCATTCTCTAATCCTCCTCCACTGTAAATGAGATGCAGACATTTAGGATAATGTAGAATTCGAGGAAGAAAGTGGAAGAGAGCATTATGAACCCCAATTAGAGGAACAGGCATTGTTATCAGCTGAAAAAGTAAAATAAAAGATATCATCTTAGGCTTTAGTTTAATGAATTCCCTTTATTTTTCTTTCGGTAATCACATTTTCCTCATTTTACTTGCAATAAACTGTCGCATATACGTAGAATGTCATGAAAATAGACAGAACCCTCACTGGGTCTTATAGGTTCTTGAATTATGATTAAATGAGAGAATTTATTTAGCTCAGACGACATCTTTAGTAAAATAGTACAAAAATAAAGCATGCAAGCATAATAAAGTTCAAAATAATGTCTGATTCCATGGACATTAGTTACTTTACCGGGTCAAATACCATCTCCGTACGATTCCAAAATGTGTTCAGATGTGTCCTGCGTTTTCTAATCCGTAAAATTTATAATCTGCCATCTTGCTGATATCCGCCGTGTAAAGTAAATTTGTACTGTACGAAATTTTTATGGTGACTTTTATCTAACCTTTCGACATTCATCAGTCATTAATATGGGGATTGTTTCAGATTTCGAATTGGTTTGGTGTAGTTGATATAGTTCTACCTTCCCTGCCCGTGAGCCAGGATTTATATCATGTCTGTTCCTGATATTTCAGTTGAATTTCAATGCTAAGTTGGGAGCTATGTGGGGAGATGATCTTCCAAGGTCACTAAATGCAATGGACCAAGTTCTCCGAGAATACAACGTGAAAATAAATAACATGAAGACAAAATTCCTAGTTTGCGGAAGAGAACATTTGAATGTAGAAGCCACTCTGAGAGGCGAGAAATCAGAGCAAGTGGAATCCTTCACATATCTCGAAAGCACCTAATCGTGTGACGGAAGAAGTACTACGGACATCCCACATGAATAGCCCAAGCTAAGAAAGTGTTCAAGGTAAAAAGTCAAATGCTGTGATCAAAAAAGTTAGGACCGCAAACTAGGGAACAGTATGCGAAAACATTCGTGTGGAGCGAGGCGCTCTACGGATCGGAAACATAGACCGTTGGAAAAGCAAACCAGAACAGACTAGAAGCCTTCGAAACCTGGTGCTGGAGGAGGATGCTGAAGATAAAATGGACGGACAAAATAATAAATGATGAAGTACACGGAAGAGTAGATGAAGAAAGGACCGTATGAAACACTGCAGAAAAGAACCAGACGGATTGGATGCATCCTGGGTTTGGTATGGATACATTCTGGGCATCCGGAATCACGTTCTGAAATTAAAATAGTGAGAAAAGTCCCCAGAGGAAGACCCAGGAATAAGTTCATGGTCCAAACAAAGAGGAAAGTATACTTAAAGAACTACTTGGAAGTACGGGACCTATAATAATATAGGGAAGGTAGGAGGGCTGTAGTCAACCAATCTTGAATTGTACGACCGATGATGATGATCCTAAGAAGAGAAGTACTGATAAGGGTTG
Source organism: Ceriagrion tenellum (assembly GCA_963169105.1). Taxonomy (NCBI): domain Eukaryota; kingdom Metazoa; phylum Arthropoda; class Insecta; order Odonata; family Coenagrionidae; genus Ceriagrion; species Ceriagrion tenellum. The sequence goes on along the minus strand of OY720633.1, from coordinate 144,516,624 downwards.
CTACGAGACCCTCAATAACCCTCCAATTTGCCATCTATGAGGACACTTGACCGACTGCTCTCCAAAATACGGAAGACGGCCTCTGCTACCAGCTGAACAATTAGTGGCTGATCAGTGTGACTCCGTGTCGCAGGTGCACTGGAAGGAAAGTACTCCTTCTGAGACATGCGATATTGATGGCCCTACGCAGAAGTTACATACTTTGTTAACCTCTAAAGCGTCTATAGAGAAAGGTTTACCTCATCCGTACCGAGCACGGTGTTCTTACTTCCAGTTAAATAGGTGGGAAAGACAACATTGGCCAAATTATAAGTGTGGTGCCCCTAGCCACCATACTGTTGAGAAATCCGTAGCAATGGCATATCAGGGTAGCAGAAAAGACTTATTTGACTCCTTAATTGCGTATATCGTTGGTTGTATCTCCAATGTTAGTCTTTTTCCGTATTCATTATTTTTGCAATATAGACCATGTATCTATTATTTCATACGCTAAACCTCAGTGGACATTTGCTTTCTCTGATAACTACCGACGATCACTGTTCTACCTCACAGGGGAAAGGTTTAATATTTTAATTCAGCGATGTTTTTAGATTAGACATAGAATTGTTGACATTGTAAATTATATGTCCAACTTAGTTTTTTCCTCATAGTTTTATTATAACAAGACGACTTAGGTTTCGACGAAGCTCATCATCATCAGGTGACCGTCACGTCATCAACCTGATGATGATGAGCTTCGTCGAAACCTAGGTCGTCTTGTTATAATAAATCTATGTGGAAAAACTAAGTTAATCTTATTATTTACAATGCTAAGCAAACTTCACGAAGTCACGCCCGAGGAAACGGATTATAGAGATTGTTGATAGAGAAATAACTTCATTACATACTCATGATTTCAGTTTATTTTCTTGGACACTAAATTCTCCTCTCACTCTTTCTCCCTTCGTCTATCCGTCTCATTCATCGCTCGCGTCTCTCTTCCGTCCCTTCGTTCGCTCGTGCTTCTTCGCTCCTTTTGCATCGGCGACGGCAACTGCCGCACACCTCACTCCCTCCCTCTTCAGGCAGGACCCGCCGCGCGGTCGTGAGCGCGTGCACCGCCCCCCTCCCCCTCATCTTGCTGCCCATCACAACCAATCACTCTCTGCACCCTCCGGCCCCGGCGGATCACGCGCCAGCATGACCTGTCGGGAGGGTGAAAAAGTGAGGCGGTGGGGGTGCGTGGAAAATAAGACGGCAATAAGCATTTCGCCACCGCCGCAGGCTACGACAAGTATTGTGTGTTGAATAAAGGTGGAGTGGTGTGACATTCTCTATCTGACCGGCTAATTTCGCATCTTTATTTTGCAGCCATCGTTGGTCAGCTGTTTGCCTCCGCCTGATGATAAGGACAAAAGAAATCGTGAAAATTAAAACTTTGGCTAATAGGTGGGAATGTATTGCAAGTAAATATGGCAGTTTTATTTCGTTTCGCTCGTTTCTTTGTCGTATGCCACGTCGCAGGTTAATGACCAATAAGCACATTGATGATTGAATAAGAACGAGTTTGAGGAAGGATTCGTTATTTTAAAAATTTGCTCCTCTAATTTTTTATGCTAATTAATACGGGCCGGATATTTTATCTCCCCTCAATACCCTTCAGTAGAGCATGCACATTCTCATTTTTTAGATGACTTTTCGTGCTACCTTTAATTAACCTTATTCATTTTCGAAGATAAACTTCATCTGTCGATACTCTAGAAAGAGATTTCTGAACATACCGATGACTGCTATTTCAGTCGTTCTAATTAATAGAGGCAGGTTTTTCAAAATGGTTGTGAATGAGGGTGCTAACTATAGTTCACAATTAATTCAAATTCGTGAGTGGTACCTTTATGCACATCCACCTAGACCCAAGCTATGTAATTTCATAGGAATCCCTTTTTCTGGGCAGCGGGTGGTACAAGTTGGAGAACTGGCTCCCCCTTTCTCTGATTCGTGAAACTCACACGCGGTCTAATTGCTACTTGTAGGTTATCGAAATATTATTGTAAAATTCACTTCAATTGTAGAAGTTCAAACCACTAGTCAAATCCGTTTTCTATTTCTGGGAGGTTATTTCCTTTGTAAATTTTTTTACTTCTATATCTTTGCTGAAGTTAGCGTTGAAAATTTGAGAATGGAAAAGAAATCCTATTTTTCTAAGTTACTTTGCGTTCTGAGTGTCGATATTTAATGTTTATTTCTTGGTTTCCCAATATGTCTTTAAGCGATCAGATGGTTGTATAAAGTTCTTTAACTCTTAAATGTACAAAATATATCTAAAAATACCGCCCTTAGGAATGAAAATGGAAATCGCATGTGATTATCAATACGTCATAAACAATGTGATAAGGTGAATGATATGAATAGATATGTTATACAGCATTCACTTATGTGTTGAAGAGAAGGCACAACACTTAGCGCTATACTTTCCATCATTGCATGTGTATTGTACCACCGGCATAACTTTGTGGCATAAATTTGGCCAATCTATTAATTACTCAGAGATGTATGCTTTTTTCTAGTATCAATAGATTGCTATTGTGTTCGATCCAAGCCCCTTATGAGATGCATATGCAAGGGGAAAGAGCGAAACCTGAACTGGCGTTGCGCCGCCTCAAAAGCACTTTATTCAGTCCTCTTATTGAAAAGAAAGTGTTCCGTGGTATTCCGATTTTTTTAGGTGTTTGGAAAGTGTGACGAATTATTGACGGGAAGTTTCAGCCCGACGTTATTATGGAAAATCGCGCAAACGTAACTTATGGGGGAAAACTTTCCAATGTTATTGCTGCTATGAGATGCTAATCTTTTTCATACAAAAGTGCAGTCGACGTTAAAGAATGTATTATCAGATCTACGACATCCAAGTTGCCTCGAAGTGCTTACAATTCTGAGTTTACAAGAAGAATAGAGGCTGAAGTGAGACCAAGATACAATATTTTGTTTGCTTTTCTTGTATTATGGGCACTTCGGAAAGACGATTAAAATTAGCAGATGAATTGAAAATGAGAATATTTAGATGTATTGGGAAAATATGACCATGTATTTCGCAAATGTTATCGCTATCGTAACACGGAATTGACAAGACCTATGGGTCTCATTGATTATGATGGAGCTAGTACTTCAGCATCATTTACTAGAAACCCATGGGCATCAAAATCATTGTATGCGGAAGTCAAAGACATCGATTAGGCGTTGTGCTACGAGGACTGATATTGGAGAAAGTGGAATTGTTCAGCTACCTCGGAAACAGTATTGCATGGGATGGAAGAAGTACGTAGGGCATTTAGGACTGACTAATATCTCTGTAAAGACACAAGTGATTAATAGGCTATTTCTATGCCGTAAAAAGATAGCGGTTGAAGATGAAGCAGATTTATGCAAAAACAAGCTCATTATTGGTGCCACTCTATTGATCAGAAGCATGGGCCATCAGGAAATCTGACAGCAAAGGAATTGGAGCCCTCGAAATATGTGGTAGAGGTACCTGATTATGAAGGTTTAATGGTCATTCCGTCTCAGTTCTACAACCGATATCTCCTCTGGACCTCAGGCCTCACTCATAATCGGAGTATGGGTAACAGGTCACCTCAGAATAGTTCAGGTGAAAAAATTATACTCTCTGTGCGTATTTCCAAGCATTATGATATTTGAGAAAATTCATCAGTACGTTTTTACATCCACCTCTAACTGTCCTGCGGAAATGATTCATGGATCGAATCATTAAAAGGTAGTGAATTAAATAAGAAAGTTGGTTTAACCACCTATCTAGAATTAAGAATGTATTTTGAGTACCCCGGGACTAGCCCCGGATGTAAGTCCATGAATATGCATAGGGGAGGAGGACGCCTCGGTGGCTTAACTGGCTGAGGCACTCGTACGGAAGTCAAGGGATCCAGTTCTAGTCCCGGCCAAGGTGCATGATTTTTCCAAGGCCTCTGTGGAATTTCGCAAAAGAATGTATTTATTTATGATACCTTGTCGGAGCGGAGTTTGTAATCCATCCAGCAGTATGCATAGCTTGCCTGTTGAAATGAAGGGGTCGAGTAATTAAGCAGTTATTGGTCCCTAAAACCTATATGATAAATGACATGGAATTGTAAAAGTATCAGGAAGACAGTCATAGGTTGGACTTTCAATTCTTTGGACGAGCAAAAAAATGAACGATGATACACAAGGTCTTATTTTCTTAAGAATCTAGCACCAAATTGATATTTAATCATGCTAGCTGGTTGGTCATTCCGCAGTTGCAGATAACCAATCTTAATGCAAATTATGAAATGTTTATCCGAATGGAAACGCAATTAAAGGTTTGGCGAAGCTTTTTCATAGACGCTATCATACGGGTGGTATATAGGTACGTATCGACTCTCCTTAATCTGTTCATATCTAACGCAAGAGTTGAGACTAGAGCTCTCTTTACGACAGCACCCAGCGTATAAAAACTGCTCAATTATGTTGGTTCAATTACATATGTTCATTCCCCGGCTTTAAACTTTCGTTGGTTTCCGAATTGGATACTATATATTTCACACTATAGCCATAGAATTGTCTTGAAAACCTTCATTATGTGGATCAGAAAACTTATGTTCTTTGAGTGTTCGCACCTCTGGACAACCCAGCCACCCAGCGACTTAATGTGACGAGCGATCTCGTTTGGAATGCGAAAGAGCAGAAGACCGATAAAGTAGCAGATAGAACAGGCATGCTAGCAAAGCGTCCTCGTGGCTTTGCCATATCGCGTTACCGAAGAAGGGGGAACGACCCTTAGTCGGAGGATCAATGACTGCCATCGCTGGACTGATGTCCAGGCCCTCGGGCTTGTAGTCGCTTCAAAATCGCGGGGTGTATGCCCCATACAAGTGAAGAGTCAGTAGAAGGAAAGTCAAACACTAAAATGCACGGTGGGGATTGGAGCAGTGGAATTAATAGAGGATTGGCTTCCCATATCGAGGGACCGGGTTTGAATTCCAGCTCCGACGTAGATTTTCTGTGAAATTATCATACTTATTTAGGTTTCTATGTGGAGATCACTTAGATTAATGACTTTCGTCCGTTGGATGGGACTCAAAACTGTGGACCCTAATGCACCTTATCTCAATAGTAGGCTAATCACGACACCGGGTTCTATCCACCCTTCCTCCATACCTAAATAAGCAGTTTTTTACTAACCTACTTCCATCTACCATGAAATTTGCAGATGACCACAGCTGTCGATCGCCTCCCCATTTGGTAACCAACTGACTGGAAAGAGATTGCTACGACGCTCTCATCTTCATCCCCGATTGGAGCACATGTCGAATAACTTAACTCCTTTGACGACAAAATCAGCGGCTGAAGACTTCAGTGCACAGGACGAAGCCAAGATCAAGATCTGAATCACCTCGGATGATATATGAATAAAGTTGTCTCGACACATGATAAATAAAATTGGCTCGATAGCACCGAATTGGACGGCCGTCAATTGAACCTGAGCGAAAGCGTGATAAGTTATGGAACGAATTAAAAGCACTGCATTACTATCCTTCTAGGACCTTCCTACTATACGCTTTAAAAAGCCTAGTTTCTTTAATGCTGTGCTGCATATGTTTTTTGTGTGTGTTCCCCACGATATGTCAGAAGTTAAGGTAATTCCAAGATATTTTACTGTATCTGAAGATTTGAGGAGCCGCTGCTGCTACCGCCACAGGAGAAAACGAATATGTGAAAGTCACGGTGAAACTATAGCTTGTTGATAAAAATCACACCCCTATACGGATTGAATCCGTTTGATGATCCTTGTTTATTAAATATGGCATATTGGTAGAGCAACACTGGCATTCTCTCATAGCTGCAGACCTTTTTCTCTTCTCACTATTTCGTTTTCCGGGTCATTCTACTTTCTACCTCCCTTCATGCCACCTCTAAAACCTATTCTCTTTCTTGCCTTCCCCGATTTCTCAATATCCTCCCCTCTATTCCGGTCTTACGTATCCCTTCACCCCTCAATAACTGCACAACCACGTACTCTACCGTCTCCTGATCTCTTCCTAAGGCTTTATCTTTACAAACCATACTGAGTAGGTATTTCTCCGTACATATTTCTTTCCTTTCACCGCAATTTCTCTATTCTCCTTCCCACTCAAAGTTCAAACACGTGGTTCATACCCTTATACTTTTTCCTCTGAGTTCTAGTGTTGCACAATTAAGCTCCGTACACTATTTCCTTTCAACCTATTCAGCATGGATGGCCTCACCTTGAGCTATTATTACTCCCCCGCCAGTCCTGGTCTAGGGGGCCATTGGAAAGTGCAAGTCCTTCTAGAGTGTTAAGGTTAAGTTAAAGTTTAGGCACTTAAGTCCATGGGGACGGAGTAGTGCCTCGGAGTAGTGAAAACAGTTCGATATAATGATATAAAATTCAACACAACCTATTTTTATAGGTGACTATACTCCAGGATTTATTTAAATATTTATACCGTGGTGCGAATTTCCAGCATGTATTATTCTCCATTATATAACTTGGTGGATTACTTATTCGTCCTGATGGAGAAAAGCATAGCTTTATGAGAAATGAAGGTGAGCTTTGTACCTCTCACGAGAATTTTGTCATCAATTAATATTTTTGGAAAATATTAATGCGGCTCTAATCCGTGCAAGTGGAGCACGGACTCTGTGGCCAATCGTGTCCGCGGATTACCGAGGCAGGGAATGATATTTGGAAAGGTTGCATGACCGAGCCGGGAGTAAAAATTGCGGTTGTTTACGCTGAAGGATCATGTGGACATTTTAAGGCATTGCTCCTTCCGATTGACTAATTGCTGCCCTATAAGTTTACTCATACGATACTACAAAATAGAGATTAACCGCCAAATGTAGTTACAGCAAAGACCAAATTGTTGATATCACATCAAAGAGTTTCCAAAAGAAGACTTTCCATTATTACGAACGATCGATTTCCATTTTTATAGTCTTTGGACTTTTAGTCATGGTTCACCTGGTGACCAAGATTTCATTAAGGCTAATTCAGGTGGCTAATCACGGAGTCATGGGAACTCACAATAATTTCAACGGTGAGCTGCTATTATTCCCACTCTAACGGGCCTAACTCTGTGTGAGATTCCAAGCCCTTAAATATATATGTAAAAGGAGCGCTGTGAAGTACTGCATCCTTAAATGTACTAACTTTGGGCAAATTGTTCAGTGGACCCTTTTTTGACCTTTTAAAAACTCCATCTGACTCAAGCACTCATGCCCTCGACCATATCCACTTTCTTTCAATACTTGGCTTACTTTTCCTTCTAAAGAGACGAGAAAAAGCTGTCATTGTTTCAAAGGAAAATGTATCGCTAAAGCAGGAGTTATTGTTTGGTTGGCATGTCATTTGACCACCGATTTTTCCATCACGAAAAAATAATTTTCACAAAAAGCAATCAGAGGGAAAAGCCTATTTCCGTGGATGCGGAACATGAAGAAGAAGGTGTTTTTGTTTCTTTTTATGTTCTTCGATTTTGAACTTCGATTCACCTTGACAATGTTGAGAGCTGGAGGTGATCTGGCGGAAGGTCGATATAGTCAATTTAAGAAAGCGCTTGCCTTGAAAAGCTTAAAGGCTCTAAAAGTGATCGAAACTTCATCCATGGATGCCTTTGTTCGTGCGAACAAATGACAGATGCTTTTAAATGCACAATATCGTCCAATAAAAGTGCGGCCTCATTCCATAATTAGTCATGCTTGCATGATGATGACTAAGCTGCTGTGACGAATAACGCATGTTTCTATTTATCGTAACTTTGGTGATTTTTAACCCTCGGAGTAATTGATTTATTTTGAATTGGACAACGCATATTAAGTGAAGGGTTGTCTTTAATTTCTATCTTCTGCTGAAAAATAATTTTTAATTACTTCAAAACCAAGAAACTGACAAAATGGCAGCGTCAACTTGTTTATTGACGAGTTATTCGCACAGAATATGTAAAGTTACGTTGAAGAATATGGTAAGAGGAGATGTGACCACAGTATCACCACTAAAGGGAGTAAAATGGAATATTCTTTTGGAAATTACCCATTTTTGTGAACGAATGGTGAAAAATTTTATTTCAAGTCTTGAGCTTTAAAATTTCAGATAAAATGCTATTTAATGGTATATATAGGTATGTACTCGAATACTGTTTTAGGTATTTAATGGCGCATTCCAAAAGTGTCTCATGCAGGGTAGAAAATCTAAAAAATCTAGGACTACTATTTAAAAACTAATTAAGAGTATACCTTGAAGTTCAAAAAAACAGAGCACGAGATCATAAGATTGGGAAGTATTTCACAGATAAAATAGATTTAAAAGATGTGGTAGTTTTTTTTCTATATCTAGATACCTCATAAATAGAAGCGGGTGAAAATAAAATGTTTCTAAGATTTTTACCACAGTCCTGAATCGTCAAAAATAGAATATTGATCGATAATGATCTCGAGATGATGTTGAAAACATTCGAAAGCATATAAATATAGAATTACAGATGTTGGCGGTATAAATATTAATGGCCTAAAATTAAATAGCATAGTTATCCCAATTTTGAAAAAGTTCATCTACTTAATCCTGAACATAGCTTTGGTTCCTGTAACTCTTAATAAAACAGCAACCGTTCGTCCTGTATACAAAGGTGGTCTTTGCGCTGAAATTCTAAATTATTGACCCAAAACGAATTGACATTGCCTTAGTTAGAAATTAAAAAGTTGTGGTTGATAGCTAAAAAATTTCAAGGATAGAAATGGCACTATTTATACACATCAATACGGTTCCCAAAAGAGGAAAGGAACAAAACTTGGAGTGTTTTTCTGAAATAACTCGGCATAACTTAGGTTGGGGAGTTAATGCGATGAAAGCGTACATGCATCATAAAAACCTTTCAATATGGTAGATCGCTCCATTTTATCGAAATAATTAGAAAATGTTGAAATTAGAGGCATGATACTAGAATGGTCTTGGGACTATTTGGCAAACAGGAAAATTGTTGTGAAGGTGAAAGATGTTGAAAGTGTTACCGTTGCGATAAAAATGGGAGTGCTTCAATGCCCTATTTTAGGACCTATATTGTATTTGATTTATGTCAATGACATGCATGAGTATAAGAATGATTGAAAATAAATTTTGCATGTAGAGGACACTTCTTATATCAACCCATATTAACTTAATGTTTCTGCGACTTAGATGCAGAAAGATTTCAATGATGTTTTGAAGTGGTTAGAGGATAATAAATTAGTTTTAAATGAAAACCAGTTTAGGACAATGCACATTACTTATGTTGGCTCTAAAATTAATCGGTTTGCAATAAGTCACGCGGTTATGTGTGTCTACATTCAAATTTATCAACATGAGATTGTAATATTTTATAATAGGTATCATAATATGAATGTTTGGGGGATTGTTGATGATAAATTGAATTTTAATTATCATTTATCTAAACTAAATAATAAGTTCTGGTGTACTCTAAATCAGTTTTACTGCATGAAGCATATTGTAACAATATGTGGCTTGAGAATATATGAGACAATGGTCTTTTTTAAAGTCTCTTGAAACATGGTCTCAACGTGTGGAGTTACAAACTTAAAAAGGATAAAAACTAACTAGAAAAGATTATTAAAAGTTGTAAAATCGTCTCGATGTGATGTAACAGGAGAGATTACGGGAGATGATGGAGAATTCAAATTACTTCACCCATGGAAAAGTTATTTCACTAAGTTGTAATCACTGACAGCTATTTCAGTGATAAATACGTAAATAAGGGTGTACCATCATAATTCTCATCTGAGACAAATAAATACATATGTAGTTCCAAGACTTTATACTTGTTAGTGTTGCTGGCAATTTATTGTGTTGATCCAACATTATTCAACACCTTGTAAGGTGAGTATAATTTTGGAATTCTGCAAGAGGGGTTAAAATGAGGACCACAAAATGGTTGTTATAAGAAATAAAATCATGTAAGCTCACTGTTGATACTTTCACGCAGGCACCTGCTCATGAGCCAAGAATGGCTTAGCAAAACCTAAAATGTTCAAATATTATATCTAAATGGATACTTTGTTTATAGAATTTGGCTTTTGCATTATTTCTATAGTACGTAAGTACACTAAATTTATAAAAACTTTTTAAAAAAATATAAACTTAGACCAAAGGAGATCGATTTATGCGGAATATTTTTATGCTTCCACTCGGCACGAATAGAAAAAGAAATTTGAAAGTTTTCCTCGAGGTGAGCTGATCCGTATCCTCCCCTAATTAAAAAAATCCAAAAAGCAACCACTGGCAGTTGGTTTCGGTTACTAGCTTTATATAATAGTTGCAGAATGTGTTTTTTCCTCGAGAATTTTTGTGAAGAGTTATGAAGAAAGATATTGGATGCATTAGCCTTGATTTTTTGTGGCTGTGGAACAAGGTTAAGTTGACTTCATACAAAAATATGTGCTCCAATTATTTAGATTCACTAAATTTTAACTTATTATCTGGGTGTTGCATATCTCTAAGTATAACGCCTCAAAGAAGCTTAGGGTATTCAACTAGTTGCAAAAGTATTCGTACTTTGTTGATGTTCCAGGTATAGGCATGGTAAGAGATGAAGAGATTGTAGGGATTCTATGAAAAAGTACAAAATCGGAAAGATAGCGTTATATTTTAGTACGTTTATTATACTTTATGATTTAATTTGGTGTCAATTAATAAATCACATTATTGTGGCAATTAAACAGATTTTGTTTGCAATAAATGGAATGTTTTTGCTGGAAAAATTGCATAGTATTTCATTACCAAACAGGCGCCATGATTATAGTTAATCTATTTAAAGATTTTTCTTATATTTTCCGGTTAATTCCATTGAAGGAAGTGATTTTAGCTTGTAGGTGCAAATCGGCTATTTTGTTAGGTTGTTTGTGGTGGTCACCGACAATTGAGTCATTTGCGGCATTGAGGATATTTGTGGAAGGACTATTCCAGATCGTAGGAAGAGCGTATGGAAACCCGGCTTAGGTGTTAGTCTGCTCCAAACGAAAAGTCCCTGTGTTGGTCAACTGGAACTCTAGCCATCTCAGAAACTCGAACGACCAAAGAAAAATGAATTATTTTCCCTAATTACGTTTTCTTTTCTTCCTGGCGAATGTGGAATTAATATCGTCATTATATGAATTTCTGATATAGATGATACCCAGAAACGAGGAGAGCCTCTCAAAAAGCTTACTTAATGACTCGTGGACCATATGTGCGGTGAAAGACTGATTGTGTGAAACGAAACCGGCGGAATAAATAAATGGAAAACATACATAACCGGAGACTTATGTGGAAAAAGGATCGGTTGAAATTCACCAGATTCAAATTTACAGCTTTCATTGGGCCAAAATAAAATTAAAAAATAGCTTCTTCAACGTATCATGTAATTCAGGCTGTTTTTAAAAAAAACAAGATTATACTCTTTCAGAGCCATGTCGTGGACCTGGGTGGTATTTGACTTCGTTACAGGTGATATATAGTCACCAAGATCGTATGGTTCATTGTAATTATCTCCTATACGTAAAAAGATGTCCATTTAAAACAGGTGAACATTTATGATGGTTGTGTTAACAGATTCTACTGCATTTCGTTTTTAGATACAGGTTCTTGAAAAGATCATAATCTAGACATTTTCCCTGAACATCGATTCTCTATCAACTGCTGTTACAACTGCGCCTCATTTTTGTTACCAAAGTAATGACAATACGCAGATTATATTCAATAGATATTTTTGTGAAATTAACCTTATGATTGATATTACAATATGGACTTTGCAGGCGCACACCCCATCAGGTATGCATCTGCAAAGCAAGCAAGCATGAGGCAAATATCATACCATATTTTGCGAGATTTTTCGCAGTTATCTCGAGGTCACATTGGGGAGGAGGTTAAAATATGAAGCTCAGTATTCTGGGAAGATAACGAGAAATCACCGCTTGCAATATTTCATTCTCCATTTTGTCTCTTTGGACGAGTACTCGTTTTGATACCCGCAAAGGAAATATTTCCTTGTCTCGACGATTTTTTTTGAGGACTTAGATTGAGGAAATAATATCCTGTTGAGCAAGAACTGAAATACATTCAGTCACTTCATTAGTGAAAAAATTATATTAATATTTTTGGGAATACGATCGGGACTAGCATGAACTGGGAAGATCCGGGCAAAAGGGTGGTAGTTTGGAATATGGGGTCAGGGATTTTAGGTAGGGGGCGTATGGGGATGAGGTTGAAGGTGAGTGGTGGGGAGGAAGACCCCCGTAGTGGGAGCAAGGGTAGGGATTCCTTCCTGAGTGACGCAGGTGAAATCGGCGCTTGGTCTGCGCTTGTGCGCCGGGATAAAATTCATCGATAAATAAGGTGACCGCCCAGTGCGTTTGAGAGGCCTCCGCCCATTGGCCCACGGGGGTTTCTGCCCCCGGCCCCGCCAATCCTCCCGCGCAGACAGTGGTCCTCTCCCCTTACAGCTCTCGTTCTTTCCACCTCCCCGTGGTCTCCACCCTTTACTCCACCACAGACGGACTCAAAACACACGTGGAAGTCCCACCCTCGATCCCCTCCCGACGTCCCTTACCCTTCGCATGGGCGAGCCAGCCGAATGCCTCACTCGCTACCCCTGCAATCAATGAAAATGGGGGCTGATGTGGAACCGAAGTTCTGAAATCACTTTTTGTCATGAGGGAGTGGGAGATAAGATCGGAGCGTTTTGGAATAATCATCCTTATCTCCATTTCCTATACGAATCTTTCAGAATTGACATGAGGACGCCATGTCTGAGTCCGAATTTTGTCCGGTGTGTTACGATCGAGTAAACCATGGCGTCCTCTTGAATCAATTCTCGTATTTCAACTATTTCTTTCGTTCAGTACTTGCATCGCCCGGCAAACCATCGTTCAACAGTTCTTCTGGTGAGTTATTCTACCGTCTCTGCTTCGTCCGTCTTCTTTTTTTCCGAATTTCCACAGAGAAAAAATCATCCGCCTTGACCGGGATTCCAACCCGGATCCCTCGATTTTCGGCCGAGTGCTTTAGCCAGTTAAGCTACCGAAGCGTCCTCTTCCCCTGTGGATTTTTGTGACCTTCACGGCACTAGATGTTCTCGACTGCCGGACATACAATGTAACAGTCAGTCGCTAATCAACAGGTTTTTTGTCATATCTAAGTGTGGGAGAGATCGAATACAATTTAATTATTGACTATGTATGGGTTTACAGTGCCTTGGAAGCACATTCACATTAAATACTCCAGCTAAAAAATCGAGTTGTATACTCATGAACTGAGTATTAGTTTGGTAGTATTGATATTTAATTTACTCAGATGAGTAAAAAATAATAGTTCCGAATTTGACAATTTCAGAAGTTGTTTCCGTTATGATAAATGTGGTGGAACATGCAGAGTAATTCGAAGAAGATGCTATAGTCAGTTTATTGTCGTCTACAATTTATTTTTATGATTGAATTTCAGAAAGGTCACAAATTGGAGCGGAATGATGTGAAGAATTTTATCTAACTAACATAATTCTACAAGCGCAGCACTTCCCATTCAATTATGTATATCTATCATACGTTATTGGACCTAATAGTCGGCCACAGGATACTTTTTGACTTTGGCTAAGCTTATGAAATCAGCAGCTATCATATGGCCAGGTCTTATTACTTGTATGCGAATTTCGTCGAGGGTGAAAATACGTTTTTGGGGACCAAAAGGCAGGTGGAAAAAACAACGTACGTACTGCAACTAAGGGGCATATATCTGATTTTTTAAACTCAAAGATAAGCTTTTTAAAACCACATATGAAATTAACGTGATGAATATTCTACTCAACATTGATGTTTAGTTTTTGGGATGTAATGCTTTACAATATTAGCCAAAAAATAAGTGTAATGTGAGGTAGTAATTCGTGCAGAACTTTACTCCCCATTTTATGAGAAAAGTTGTGCTATTCCTAATCGAAAGAGTATTTTTTAAAAATAGTAATGCGTTAAAAAAGGTACAAAAGACTATTTACTTTGAAAATAATTCTCTTCTCGAAAGTAAATGCGAATGCTTTATCTTTATTTCGTCCTCGGTACCAATTCAACCATATCGGTAGCCATTGGCTCGATTTAACTCGAAAATTTCGAGTAAATGGTCTAAAGATTTTTGCTGCGCTGTCTTCTGAAAAATTGGAAGCCCAAGTAATTTTCCCCTCCCAAACGTCTCGGTTAGTTCTCTTGCACATCCATCGATCTGAGATAATCCGTTTCCTTCTACATTCATTTTTCTGGAGGATTTTCTGGAGGATTTATTTCGGGTAATGGGTTTTTGAGACTATCTAATTTATCCTATTTTAAACGACGGCTCTTGGGAGTATTTTTCTTAATAGCTTTGCTTAAAAGTCTTTTAACTCGACGAAATTCCCCACTCTGGATCTTGTGCGAACGCCTTTGATAACACATTCACACAATTACTTGTAAAATTGTATTAGATGAGTCCCTGCAGTAAGGCGAGTTGGCGTGTTTACCCACGACGCAATTAAGGTAGCTCGAGCGAATAGAACCATAATCATGATGGAAACCATATTCAAATTATACGTTTTGATTTCTTCAGCTGTATGTAGCCTGAATAAAGAATTGAATTATTAACGGCGCAATAATATACTTTAATATGACAAATTCTAAGTATTTAAATAAAAATAACCACATAAGTCCTTAATTTGACTAATTTTTTTGCGCGGTACTCTTGAAACTTCTTCACAATGTAAGGTTTTTTTTGTGATCCTGAAAACATTACGGTGGTGAAAATATGATTTATTTTTCATTAAAAAAAATAAAGTCTCTATAGAGTGCATACACGCACCATTTTCCTTGTAAAAGGTCTGGTATTTTTCGTCAAAAATCTCGGAAAGTAGTCCGGTAAGGGCCTGATATTCTGGTATCTTCGGAAGGCTGAGGTAATTTTCTTTAAAACGAGACCAACTTCATTGATTTCTAGGTGAAATGATATTTCGCTTAAACTGCCTTAAGGCCGCTTTATACGGTACATTTTATTGTACAAACGAATGTATCATAGAATGTACAAGAAACTTAATGGAATAGAGAAGGTTCTATTTCCCGTGTAGTCATTCGGAAAATCATACAATTTGCCGCTTTACACGGTACAATTTTCCTCATGCAAGAGTTCATACATTCGTTTGTACAATAAAATGTACCGTGTGACTAGCGCGTCGACTAGCACTTGAGTAGTTGCATCACGTCAATTGGAGCTCAACTGGTTTGTTATCATTAATGTTCTCATATTCCTAGAATTTTCCATGTATTGACTCTCCTTCACCCTGCGTTGTTGTTTCTTGTTTAGTTTGTACGGGTTTATTCTCTTTTTAGATTTATTTCGGCTTGAAAACACCAAAGGGTCGCAGAAGTTGAAATTGAAATTTGAAGTTGAAGTTTTCGTTGTATTTGCTGTTTAGTCGTCGCCCCCTCAATTAAAATAATTTCTTTTGGCCTCTGATTGACCCTGGCCTTAATGGTGAAATAATTATTATGTAACCTCTTATTATTATATTATGGAGCATCCTCATTTATAGAGTTTTCATGGAATAATTATTTTGGCATCGAGAACCATGGGAAAGAAATATTCATGCCGCCAGTAATAGCCACTGAACTCCACCACGAAGTGCGCGTAATCGGAGTTTTCGATGGCTGATTGGGAGAGAAAGAGCGAAATTTACGCGTCCATCAAATGTGCTAATAGCTTACGTCTCATCGATTGGTCAAGGGACTCGCGCCGCAAAATTATTCAACCGACATGACATACCCTTCATTCAAGCGTTGCATTTTGAGGCTATGGGGGTTTGGTGCTCGAGGGTTTTTCAGGGTTCTCTGGGGAATTCTGGACGCGCAGAATTCAAGGGGTGCGGGAGGGAAAAGAGGAAGAAGGCGAGGCGTGGCGGAGAGCGTCCTTCGGAACATGCGCCGTCCCCCTCCCACTCCTTCCTCAACCCTTTCCCCCACACGCCCCCACTCCCATAAGGGAACACCTCCTTTCACCTCCCTCCCCCCTCCCACTCTAGAACACTATACCCACATCCTCCATAGCCGTGTAGGAGGAATTGAGAGTGAAAGGTAAAATTTTTTCATCCTCCATTCCCTTCAGCAGTTCCCAGTCGAGAGGCATACTACTACCCCAACAAACGTTAAAAACCCTCCTTTTTCCCCCTCACTCTTCCCCCTCCTCATTGCTTCCCCTGCCCCCCCCCCCACCCGTTACGCCTCCCACATTTATCCGCCCAGGCGCGCGCGCGCAACCGTTTTGCCTCCACCGCCGTATATATTTCCTTTTCCTTTTTTCCGCCTCCCCCCCCCCCACACACACACCTTACTCTCGTGAACACAAACACACCCACCTCTCTCTACCTGTCACCCTCCCCTCTGCTCCCTGTCTTTCACTCTCCCCTCTCCTCACCTGCCCCTCTCCCCCCTTCCTCTCCTCTCCTCCTCACCTTGCCACCGACACCGTCTCGGATGATTCCTCGACGGCCTTCCGGACGAGACGGAACCGCGACCAACGTTCGGTTGCCTCGCCTCCTTTCAGTGCCGAGGGACCGCGCCACACCGCGCAACGGACCTTCGAGTAGTGAAATTGAGCGGGAACCCGCGGCGGAAAAACTGCCAGTGAAGTGACTTTAGGGGCGAGAAACAAAAGACGTTCATTCGTGGACATTACGAGTGCGAACTAGTTGCTCCCCGGGTATCGGAAAGAGGAAATCTTGAGGGAGTTGCGTCCCGGCCTCGCTCCTAAATGGGAGGCTCGCCCTGAAGTAAGAGCCGCCTCTCCCTGGCCAGCCCAAGGGGGACGTAGGGCGATTCCTCTGGTGCGGGTTGTGAGTCGCCCCGAAATCCATCATGGACTACGCGTGGACCCTGGAAGAGGCGACGGCCGGGGGCGGCGAGGGGACGGGCGGTGGGGCCGTGGTGGTCGTGGTGGAGGGCGGCGTGGCCGGAGGCGTGCCGGGCACCGTGGTCGTCATGGAGGAGGTCGAGGAGGGCAAGCCCCCTCGGATGGTGCTCGACAGGCGACACCTAACAGGTCGGTCGGCCGAAATTTGCAATTAAACTCCCCACTCTGCCCGCACTGTTGTATTGTATGTTTCCTCTCTATAGTTGACTCATTGTTTGTGTGTGTGCTGGTGGTTTTACGCCCTCGTGTGATGAAACCGAGCGGTTGGTGATGACGAAGTGGTGCTCGGGGACCATTTGACTGTGGGGTAGTGATTTCTGTTGAATGTGAGTGGAATCCGCGGTCATAGTTAATGCCAGTGACTCCTATTGCCCTCGTGTCAATTTGATTGGTCAAGACCGTTTTGATAGCACAATTAGTTAAGGCATACGGTGTTTTCTATGCGGTTTTCCGGTCGCACCACGGTGATAGACATTTCTTTAGCCCGTATTACTCGGGGCACGAAATTGCACTATTTTATACTGCATTTTTTTCTCAATCTGGTCTGCAATAACAATAAAATATAGAGGCTGTTTTGCCATCTCGCGTTCGTGAATTTACGCATGCATTCTTGCAATCCACCGCTTTACACGTTGCAATTTAAAATGCATGTCCGTACATACATCAGATTGTGCAATTACGTGCCCCGTGTAAAATGGGCTTTTAGATAGTTTCACTCGACGCTTGAAAAAGCGCGAGTAGATGTAATTTAAAATATGGTTAGAGAGCCGGTATGGCGTGAGTGTATCCTTAGTTGTTTATATGGGACTATTTTTTGCACTTTCGTGCCCTGGGGTAGTTTTTCTTGCATACTTCATACATGTTTGTGGATACGTCTTGTTAATGCATCAACTTGCGCTATATCGTGCTTCGTGTAAGCAAAAAATCAGATGCAGACGTGGGAAATTAATTACCCAAAATCAGGTGTTTTTTCCTCGTGGTTTAGGTGGTTAGTTCGTTTTGTCGATGAAATCTATCCAAAATATTTTGATGGTCTCATTGTTTAAGGATCGTAGGCTTCCCCCGATTTTAATCGCAATTAGAATGACGAAACACCCATGTCACGTGATGTCGGGTGACGAGCACGGGCCTGCGGAAATGTGGGTTTGACGTTTCTTCTTTGCGCTTACGGCGCAAATTGTGTGATGAATATTGTAGTGCTATTTTGAATGTCCACAGTTTCAACTTTCGATGGAAGAATAACAGTCCACAAATGTTCTCACATTCTTAGTCTTCATTTCCTTTCATGTTTCTTTCGTATCAATATGGTGCTCATTTCATGAAAGGTATATTTATTGTTTATCTGAAAGAAGTGGGCAAATATTGAATGACTCGACGGTTTGAAGTCGTAATGCTACACCTCAAAAACTAAAGATATTGTGATAAAGAGTTTTCGCTATTGCTATATCACACCCTTTCCTCGAGGATTGAAACCTAACAATGGTTTCGTGGCGTTAATGACGGGCTATATATGTGCCAAAAATGTATGGTAGTGGAAAATTTCGATTTTTGTTCCTGCGTTCTTCTAATGAGGGGCTTTGGCGTGCTGTTATGATGTTAAGTTCTCCAAAAACCACTTTTTCTCCTTCCCTGGTGAAATGTGCCGTGATCATAGAGATATCAATTTATATCATTTTGATTCACTTTGATGCAGGACACTTGTAGTACTTGAAGGAAAGAAAATACTGGAAGGACTAAATCTTCAATATAATAACTCCGAAAACTCATACGTAGCCCAATGCAATCGTAGGGCATGTGATATCAAATCCGTGTAATGCTTACTCTTCTGTGAAATTAATTTTGTTTATTTTCACTTGCGACCGTCTTACATTAACCGATAGTAGAGAATCTTCTTGTAAATTCTAACTGTAAAGTCCAAAGTTTCCTCTGTGATATTTTGCATCGTTTTAGTTTTGGGAATAGATACCACTCCATGTGTTGGCTAAACAGTTTCAGCTGGAACGCTGTATTTCGCTTGTATTTGCTGTGACATTATTTAATAAGGTCATTGAATGGCCCATCCCCTTTTTTGTGGTTGATCGAATTGCCTATTTTCACTAACAGCTCGACATTTATCTTGCTAGATGTATTTTCAGGCTATCGTTTCTCTTTTCTTACCACCAAAAAATCCTCATCTTGAACAATTAATAACGATGTTTGCCATTAAAAGCTCACCACTCCTGGCTGGGTTCATAACTCCTTAATGTACTTTTTTGCTTTCAGGCTATTAACTTTTTATGCTACAGGGTTTAACTTTCACGCGGATATCCGAAACATGTCCACAAAAATGATGCTGCAGGTGCTGATACCTCACGCAGTTCTTGCGGCGGTTCTTCGACCGATTTTGTTATTCGTGTTTTGTCACTGCCATAGCAGAAGACATTTCTCCCTAGTTCAGGTTCCTCTGTGGTGTGTGCATTGAATGTAATTTTTTGCATTTTAAAGTCGAAGATCACTGTATTTGGTGTTTTCCGGTCTATTTTGCGGCGAATCGCGGACGCCTATGTATTTGTGACGTTCCGAAAGTTTTGCGGCCCCGTTGGATCGACTTCCCGTTAGCCGAAAACAATTATTTTCCCGAAGGCGGTACACCTCTAGGTTTCTTACTCTGGGCTGTGCCGAAGGAATACGCTATTGCTCTATATAAATATTTGACCAATTTTCTACTTACTTGGCGCTGACGCCAGGAAAACTTTTCCATATTACTCGCACAATAGAATGCGTTAGAGCATGCATTTACACGATGCTAGTGATTGAGACTGAAATGGGCTACATTTTAAAATGTTTCTTTTAAGTTACATTTTCAACTATACCCACGTTTCGTTTTGAGTGGATTTCGTTGGAAATAAAAAGGTATTACTTTTCGATTACTTTCATCTAACCAGTCAAATTGTCATCCTCGACAAGTCAGACGAAAACTGTGTTATCTATAGATTCTCGGCTACACAGGAAGCTCCTCGTACTTTTTTGACGAGAGTGGCATGGGAACAAACATCATGCCGTATATTTTTTTCGCACTTTTCTAATGTATTTTGTTATCCATCTCTTCCAGTAGTTTTCGTATTTTTCAGCGCATGGCTAATGAATAGCATATTTTATTCGACACTTAGATTCCAATGAGATTTGCAAATATTTTCTTCATATTAATATTTATTAGACATTAGTAATTAACAGCCCATTTTCCACGTTTTACTCCTGTTTTTCGAGATTTGCAAATGCCTATTTATAATGTCTTTTGTTGGCATTTTTTATCTTATAATAGCTTAGTTAAAAACTTAATTTTGTCTTTGGCTCTGCTAATTGATTTTTTACGTTTTCAAGTGAATCTTCTAATTTTGATTCACCGTTCCATTATTGTCTCCGACCATGATTGGTAAAATCATATAATTAATAATACTTTTGTTTTTAAAAAATCAGAAGTAATAATACTTTCCAATGAAAACAAATTGTTTCTCCGTTTTAAAATTTAATTTGTTATGGTAAAAACTGTGATGCCCTTTTCTGGTAATGTGAGTTATAATAGTAATTTTTTATTGTTAACACATAACGTCTGAGTAGCATGTAGGAGAAAGGATATTTTATATCTAACCTAGACGATAAACAATTTTTGCCGTGTCATCTCTTTCAGGCTTAAGTTGTTGCATGGCATGTTAGTTTCTGTTGGGTTCTTTACTTCTTTGTTTACCGACTATTAATCTTTGATGTACATGGAATTTCACCAAAATAGTCTCCTCGATTGCGGTAGTCTTTTATTCTCATTTGTGTACGTTTCGCGTTTCATGTGTGAGCTCATTCATACCTTTGTATTTAATGCGAGAAATGATGATAACTCACCAATGCGTAATTATGAATGCATTGGAGTCTTCCTTCTTTCTTTATGCGTACAATTTAATCCTCATTAGCAGTCTTAGAAACAACAAATTAAATTAATAAGTAAGCAGAATGATATGAGTAAAGAAAATACTTATTCCTTAGTCAACGGTTAAAATATGGTATATGTGTTGAGATTTTTACAGTAGACACAATAACGAGTTTCATCCTGATAGGAAAACAGGGTTTTAAGATTTAATTATTATATGTAACATGTGTCCAGTCTAAGTCTTTGAAGCAAAATCTTTGTGAAGTAGCTATCAACAAGGCTGAAAACTTAAGTAATAGTTTAGCTTGCAAATATAATGAAACATTATTATGCTTGATGAATTAAAATGCTAAAAAATAGAATATTACTATTATTTTCGCTTACTACCTTTCACATTTGTATTAATATTTGGAATTGATGGCAAACAGGAGATAGGCTAGAACAAATTTATACGCAGCCGTTTTCTTTTTTGGTTATGTGAGTGAATATTGTGCAAGTAGTGAAGTATAATCTGCGACATTACGAGTGTCCTGTTTCGGCTGAGAGGCCTGCAGGTCTCGCCGTGGAACCGAGGCCTCCCGTTCGGATGAAGTTTGTTTGGCGATTTAAATCCCAGGCTCGAGCAGAAACGTGCGGGAAAAAACTGCCTTTTTTCCCTCCCCTTAGACTGAAAGGAGTCTGCTGCACCACTTGAGATGAGAAAGTGCTCTCGTGGGTTATCCTTTGAGGCCGTTGATCTTACACTAGCGCCAAGTTTCGGAAACTTCACCTTCTTTCTTTCTGGGAATCACAACTTTGGACGATTAACTCTTGACGACAGGGTTGAGTTTCTGTACTGCATAACAATGTGGAACTCAGTAACTTTTCCCTATTTTGTGTTCCTTTCTCCTCCATAGTTTTCATTTTTATCTAGATTTGTTACCATCATTTTAAGTGACAAAAAATGTTCTTTACGGAGACTTATACTGTACTATAGCGTATCTTTTATGTTCTGAATTTCACTCTTCACTTTCGCGCATACTCTCTCAATCTTTTTTTCATGACAAGATTCCTTTTCTATCTCATAATATTTGGCGGAAGACTGGGTGCGATGTTTATCTATCACACCCGAATAAATCCGTTGACGCAGTCTAGTTTTGGCCTCTGTAGACCACTCGTCGCACGACTTTTTTCGTAATTTTTTTGGTGGCGGAATATTTTTTCTTATAGTTTTCATTTTGGATGGATTCCGCCTTTTGTACCTAATTTTTTATCCTTGGTTCATCGTTGGCGGATTATATAAAATCACTCCTGCTGGGTTCATTGAATTTTTATTAAATTTACTGTCGCCATTTCATGTGTATGGCGAAGTTGTTGTAATAAGTTAGTGCCTTTGATCGTGGTTGCAGCTGACTCCAATTCTTAAATTCATCTGAAAAAAAATCATTATTTCACCGCTTAACTTTTAATGGGCATATTGAATGGATGTAAAACATATTTCCAGAGATTGTCATTGTGGTTTATTAGAAGCTAAATTCAAAGCAGTTGTCTTGCAAATTTTCCACTAATTATACTTTGTCTGTTTACATTCGATGAGTCATGAATGCCTATACATTTCTTCCAAACCGTGCTCATGTGCTATTATTCCTGTTGAGTACTCATTTAATAAACGTTAGATGAAATTCTTGATCATTGTATTCTCGGTTTTATTCAGAAAGTTGATTGTACTCGAAAATTCTTCACCATATTTTTGCGTTTCCGTGATTCCCAATTACCAATATGCCAAAATTCAATACTTCATTGAAAGTTGTTGACCGATATTGTACCCCGTATCCCTAGGATTTGGACGGAATGCTCATCAACAATTGAGTATCCCTAGAGTAAAGCGCTTATAAAAACTAATATATTTGTCTGAATTTAAATTGAACGTCGATTAATTTGTTTACGAGGGAAAACGTTACATTTTAGAGGCATTCTAATAAAGTAAATAAATTATTAAAATAAATAATGTTGTAAAAAAATTAAAATAAATAATGTTGCTGCATCCATCATGAACGTGTTTTCCTGTCAGTAAAGTTTATTTTCCCATTCTCATTGTTGCAATTGGTAAGTAGTAGCATGAACATAGTTGCATTTAGGCATTTTGGGAGGTGATCGTTCAGCTATAACTTTAAATGTGACCTAGCCGTCCTCTCTCAGTGCGTTTATATATCAAATTGACTTAAATTTGGCTATTTTTATTTTGGCTAATGGATAAGGTAGTAAAATAATTCCTGCATCTTATTTTAGTTCTTATTATTTAAAGTATCCTACCGGTTAAGGTAGATTTTGCTGAACGTCAGATAATCTCCTCCCGGTGTTCTACTCTTAGGGCCTATCTAGCTCTAGTATATCCTTTTTCGCCTCAGCATACGATCTACCCTTCTTCATCCTGTACATGTAACCTATTCTCTTTCTTCCTCTTCCCCGTTTGCCCATCATCCTTCACTCTACCACACTCTCGAGCAACCCCTCGCCCCTTATTACATCCTCCTACCACCTGACACTCTGCCGATCAGGAATTTCATTTCGAAGTTTCCTTTCCTCGCCCACCATCTCAAACACTTCCTCGTTAGTCATCCTCTCCGTCCACCTAACATTTTAGTACTTAAGTGCATAAAATTTGTCGCTAATTGGAAACTACGACTTAAGTTTTGATAGAGGTTCACCATCTTAAAAGGTCATGGGAATGGCATTTTGGGCACCCGCAATGGGCTTTCGTTCAAATATCGCCTGTGCTACGAGCTTCGGCTTACAAATTTACTCATCACGCCAAAGTATTTCGCCGTTCACTGATCCTCTTCTATTTGAAACCAGGTACCTTGATTTCGACTCATGGTTTCCATTCGTGGTTGTTAGTTCTTGCTCGTGAAAGGTTTAAATAAGTAGAACTCAGGATAAAACTGGATACTCAATTGAATATAATTTTTTCTTGACTGAGACTTGCGATTTAAGACTCAAATCACTCAACCAATGAGGCATCAATTTATAGTTTAATACTGACTTTTGACTAATATTGACTTTATCATGTTTTAAATAATATGAGAAAAAATAAGAGAAATATCTCTTAATTGTCAACAAACAAAACCTGTTAATTTTCAGGATCTATCCCAGCCCAAGGACAGAACGACTTAGGGTTTTCTCTTAAAAGATATAATATTTTTAAGCAGGAAAAATATACTAATGTTATGGTTATGATAATGACTTATTAGCTCTCAAATATTTTTTTGTACAAAATTTACATGAAAAACATATCTCATTATCTACACTATGTATGCCTGCAGATGAATTATGTGCATATTCCAAAACAGTCTTGGCATGAAACCCAGCCTTTGTTTGATATGGAAACGAGGTTTCCGCAGTGAACACGACACAGTCGTTGCAGCGGTCAGTATCTTCATTCTTAGAGTTCCTTAACTAATGTTCTATTCTGCTATTGGAGTTTTTCAATACCGTTGTTGTCATGTAATTTATTGCTGAAACCTCATTTATTGTTATTTTCTTATCTTCTCTTTATTGCTTCCTGAATTTACTCAGTTTCTTGATCTCCAGTCAAGTATTTATTGTGGGCTTTAGCTCATTTAATTGCGGGGACTCACTAAAAATGACAATCGTCGCTCTTTTTCGACTGGTCCTATAAACATTTTGGTTCACCTCTGGACAGGGAGGACGTCTATTGGCGATACGTCTAAAATGCTGAGTGTCCAATTGTTGGGGTTAATTCCCTATTAGACGTCCATTGTGAACATCCAGGGTTATTATTGTCAATTGTTTTAGTTTTTTGTGTCTTGGGGATGGTTCAGCTACGTTTGTTTCCCTTTCACTTGGGCGAGATGTATGGCCGTCAGTAGAGCGAGATACCGGGCACAGTGGGCTATCCAACTGTATGTCAGTGGTGGCTGAGGGTGGAAAGTCTTGCTCAGATAACGCATTAGAATTAGGAGGCTATATTCCCGTTTTTTAAAAACCGTTTATTGTTATTGAAGCAGTGTCCCTAATGGATCGTTCAAAGAGCGTAGACTACCTTTCCAGGATTAGATCTTAGCCATTTCATTAACTCTTCTCCGTGGTAAGGGCTGAGAAGTTTGAATAATATCATGTCTAAAGGCTGAAGCCTGTGGAAACAATGAGGCGTTAAGCTCAGTAATATCACTCCATTTTCCTTTGCCGTGTCAATGAGCTGGAGGTTTTTTTTTGTGTGCGTAGTGTGACCGTCAAGTGTGAGGAGATATTAAGATTTTTACTCTGCTTTATAGTACTCAATATTTTTTTAATTATACAGTAAACAAAATCTTTGGTCATTCATCTTGATGAATAAGCCTCGGCCCAAGTTTCCGGAGGTAAACCAACCTCAAGTGCGTAAGCTCATAAGATTTCGCAGCATTAAACTGTTTAAATGCTTTTAAGAACTGTTTTTGCTTCAACTTTACAGTATGCACTTAATTTTTATTGAAATAAGTCCATTTTTGTCTTCCTCTCTTAATTTTTCATCATCTGAAACGTGAAAACCCCATTTTTAGGTCGCAATTTTAGACGCGCAATAAAAATATGTTACGGGACACTCCTTCCCGTTCCGTTCAAAGTGCACGTGTTGCCTTTTATCAATTCACTAGGTTATAGTTATGATGGATTTATTCTATAAACTATATGAAACTACAGCTAACTACTTCAAATTTATGGATACATGACGTCGAAGACAATGCATAATAGTAATGTACTTACCTAAGGTGAACTATCCGTCTATGTCGAAATTTAGCCGCAAAATCTTACAGGCGTATACGTTTCATACCAAACCACTGTTCGAAACTAACGAAATTGGGTTCCAAGGCTTTTTTCTGATGTATTTTAACTTTTATAATAAATAAGGTTACTTAATGCTGTATTTAACAGGTTTCCGCTGGGGTCGAGTGCTATCCGGTTTGGGTACTAGTGATTTCCCGTTCTATCACACTATCCCATACCATGCTGAGTTCCCCTAAATGAGATTCGTAGGTCTGTCGCATCATCTTATCGTGAATATGAAGGTCAGTTTCCTAACAGATAACCCCAAAGCGACCATATTCCTTCAACTAATCTATTTTTTTCATTATTCATCTTCCCTCATAATTTGCCTGATTCATGCCATCCCCGATGAATTTTCCCAGCTGGTGTCCCTATGAAAATTGTTTTCAGACAACCATATTGTTGCATAATGTGTCCTCATAGTTTGTCCATTCTAATCGGCAGCCATCGAGGGCCAAAAATACCTCAATTTTCTGTAAAATAGGGTGGACGTAAAAAGATCATCTGTTTCATTATTTCATTACCCTTTTTATGTATTTTAATTAAATATACTAATTCGAAATGAAACTAGCCAATGCGGCTTTTTCACTCGCGCGGGGAGATCAAGTCTAACCTCAGGCATGGGTGTTGGCGGTTGGCATTCTGTTTTCACGCCTCGGGAAACTTGATGCGAAGCCAATTTATTGGTATCCAAGGGGCACTCAGGTCATCAGAAGCGTACGGAGTGCAAAACATATTAAAATCCTAGAGCCAACCTCTTTATTTTACTTCTACATCGGCACGAGAGGGAATCAACTTTCAAAAGAAAAAGTAGCGATTTTGGAAGATCTATGTTCTCATTCTTATGGAGGTATGAGCGTGGTAGAACGTGATGATGAACGTGATAAGCGTTTAATTATCTGGTCAAAATCTATGATAAGTTCTAGTTTTGTCGGTTCTATTTTCATCATACTGTTTATGTCATACTTGGTTATCGTGTTTCAATTAGGTTTCCAAATTAAAATAAAATGCCAATCAATGTTTATTACAATATTTAATGCATGATACAAAATTACTGCATAACGTGTATTTCAGTTTCATGTAAATATGCTCTAATTTTTTTATTTTCTTGAAATAAATTAATGAAAAACTTGAAATAAAAAGCAAAACTTTTCCTGTATTTTCATATATTCTTCCTATATTTTCATATAAAGAAGAGGGAAGGTAAATGTGGTGTATTTTAAGTGCCTTCATGGAAGATACTGCACTAATGAATCCATAGTTCTTATTGTTTTTTCTATCGACTTTTTGACTAGCCATATTATTCAGCAATGAATTTTCCGCATTCATACATTCCACAGAATAATTGGTTTGCCAGTGTTTGGTAAATAAGAATAGTATTTTTTCAACGAACCACGGAACTAGCCGCGTAGTTACTTCAACGGAGTCATCCGCTAGTGATCACACTATTGTGTGGAATTCACAGTGGAATAATCATTCGCCTGGACTGGGAATCGAACCCAGATCCCTCGATTTCGCGCCGAGTGCTCCAACCAATTAAGCTACCCAGGCGTCCTCTTCCACTGTGTATCTCATTGTGAATTTAAGGAGCATTTTTTCCTCACAGGTACCGTGCATATGATGCCAGAGGTATCCGTATGCGAGCGCTTATCGCCACGGTCCACGGAATAATTAGTATATTAGTGTATTTGACTCAACGGTTCTGAAGTAATTCTAATTACATAGTGACTCTTAACTGGGTTGAGATAATGTCGGCATTCGGTATATTAAATTTTAATCTGTGTTCGCCTTTCTGGTTTGGAGAAAAACGTCGTTAACTCCTCATCAAGTCCATTAAGCATGTCCCCTTTCTTTAACAATACCCTCTTTTTTGCTAGCATCTTTCACTCCCATATTTTCGAGGTAAATTTAACCCCCCTCTCCCGTTATTTTTTGACGCTAAATTTCTCTTCATTGATACTCGAAGTTTCTTTCCCTCGCTCCAGAAGTTCTCGTTGAGCAAAAAATCCCGAGTGTTCCTTTTTTGTGTTAACCCCCGACCCAAAAGGGTGGAGTTAGAAAGAGAGAGATGGATCGCATTTGTCTTTTCTTCTCCCCCTCCCAAAACTTGTTCATAGTCTATTTACTGGAGGCTTCTCTCTTTTTTTGTCCCTCAGCCTCTCCTCTCGTCCGGAGAGAGAGACAATCTTTCGCCTGGCGATCGAGAATTTCAAGGCGCAAAAAAAAACACCACGCGCCGTTCTTCCAAGCGTCACTTCCATCATCGCTGCATCATTCGGCGAAACTAGGTTTTCCTTTATCGCCCTCAAGAATGGACAATAAGCGATGCCGCGCTTCATTTTTATGACTCGCCTAGTACCAAATTAAAGTCTCGGGAAACTTTCTCCGTCGTAAAGTAGTGTATGATGTTGTTGTAATGTCCGTCCATTTCAGCGGTGTTTTGTAAAGTCGCTGCTAGGGTTTATGAAAATGTCCGAGGCTTTTTTAGCGTGTAAATGAATAGGAATCCATTAGTTGCGTCGGACCTATTATCTCGAATGCGAACATTCGGCCTGACGACAATGCATTCACGGGAAGTGAGACACGTGGATCGCAAATGTGGAAAATGCGAAATTTCTCAACTTCCTCTCATCGGGTGGTGATGTAAAAATAAGTAAAGATTATGAGGAATTGATTTTGAGTACGAATTAAAAATTAATCAACTAAATTTGAGCATTTTATTATTTCAGATGTGGTATGAGTATAATTTAGAATTACCGCATTTGTATTGCTGCACTGCACGATGATGTACTAGTAATTACTTTCTTGGTTGATTTCCGGTAAGAGACCGTACACACGAATGCGCGAATATTTATTTTTTCTGTAATAAGTATAAAACTAGTAAAGTACTCGTCACATGCATAGAACTTCGAGGGCTATTAATGAAGTAGGAAAATCTGCTTGGCAAACATAGAAAATCAAACTCATATTTTCAATAAAAGCCGTTAAACTAAAACAATCATGTTCCCTCACGGATAAGTAAAATTTTTTTTGGAAAATTTACAACATTTCCTCGTTGCCCTAAACCTATTTGTTTTAGTACATCGATAGGTCGACTATCCCTAAATATGAGTTTAAAAATGAAATTACTATCAGAAAGAAAATCAAATACTTATGATTCGACCTACAATCGAGGAAAACGAATGTTTCGGACTCAACCGGTGCAGTAAAATTATTATTGCTTAAAAATATGGTTGATAAATGGGTAAAATAGCGACTTGTGATTTTCTTTCGTGATTGTGACATCTCTTGAAATTGTCCGTTCCATGCCTCTTTGAGAGTGATTCTTTTGTGTGCTTTCCCATTTTATCGGCTATTCAACTCAAATTGTAGTAAGACAACATTGCAAAGTCAATAATTTCTCAAGCGGCAATCTTGTTGTGCTCAGATTTCAGGAGCAAAAATACCCCATATTTATAAAAAAATAATCTCTTAAACATTTCATGAAATGTATTATGTATGTTCGAAGTTTTTTAGTGAAAAGGGGAGAAACTTTCTGAAATACGAACCGTCATGGTATCAGTAGCACTATGTCATAATTAAATGGGATCACTCAATGAAAATAGTAGCATTTAAAGTAATGGATTACTGGCATTGGATAATCAGATCTTATAATTTTCAATCACAATTTTCAGATCGATATTGTGTCAATTTATGTGGCATAAATGACTGTATAATTTTACTTTTTTATATGTAATTATATTTCGAATTTTCGAGCGAAATATTGCTGAAAAATGTGCAGTTAAACTTTCTCAAGTACAGCTCTTAACATACTGTTTATATTTATCAAAGTTTATCCAGTCGGGATGGTAAATTCAATTGTGAAGATTCTTTAAGGTGGGTTAAATTGCAGACAGGAAATGTGTCATGGTGTACAGAAACTTACGCATAAACGTATGAAATAAAACCTAAGTATCAAGCCTCTGATGCCTCTGGGACCCTCTAAAACCTCTGATCTCTTTCAAAATTCTCTACTAACAGCTTTTTTGAGTTAAAAAAATAAGTTATGACGATGAGATTGTATTACTCAAGTTACAAATATTCCAAATACCACTCAGACATGTATTCTTGGTAATCTTGTATTTTGCCTCGCTCTGTATCCTCTCAGCGCAAATATCAAACGCTCGATACAACGAATAACCATGTGGTCTTTATTCTGTTGATTAAATTCCAATTTCGAGTTGATTGGAAGTTCACGGTTACTAGCACTACTGCCGGACTTGGCAGATTGGCCTGCAATACTGAATTATCGATAGGCTCTTAACCCGTTGCCGCTTGATCGTCTTAACACGCCATATTACTCTGCGTTATACAGTGATGAGCTGTTCTTCTTTCCATGATGTGAAATTGGCTTTTTGCCATTATCACTTAATAGGAGAACACGCATCTTAGGAGCTACTTTATGAGCTTAAGTTGTCTTTTTTACTCGAGTTAGTGACGTTGTGAAGATGATTATGGTCTCTAGCGAGGGTTAGCGTTTACTTTACTTTCTCATTCCTGGGTAATTACAACGCGGGCATATAAGTAGCCACCCATAACGATTTGTAACCTACGATTCATGTTTTTTGTGATATCATTGACCTAATTAATGCATATTAAAGAAAAGGTAGTGAATTTCATCACTAAACTAAATAAGCAGGATCGCATTTGCACGTGTAATTAGTGCCAACGTTATTAAATGACTAAACTATCGATTTTTATCTAACTGCAATGTCTACGAAATCATATCGAAATGAATTCAGACCCGATAACTAGAACTCTTCATTTTGTCTCGCATGCAAAGATTCTGACTGCCTTTCTCGCAGCACATTACACTTATCTCTTCGGAATTCGGAGGTTGCTGTTGATGTAGTTGGCCTAACAGAAGGGGCTCTTCAGGCAAACTGCAAGTCTTTCGCTGAATTGAGCCTGTAATCAGACTTTCACCATGCTTAAGATCCATTTCTGGAGCTAATATTTTGAAAGAGTTGGTTAGAAAACGCCACATTTTTAAGCACTTTTTCCTTTATTTTAGTGTCGCTACACACATCTTTTTCTTTTTTTCTATGCCAAAGTAAAAATAAAGATAAAGAAATATTTATTGTTCATGGATCACTTGATCCACTAAGACCATACAAAAATTATATATTAAAATGAGAGCTTGAGTACAGAAAGATATTTACAGAAAAAGTGGGTACAAGCAATAAATGAAATTATAATTGCAACAAAGAAAAGCAAAAGAAACAAGCGTATAGTTCAATCGAATTGTATTTTTTTTCCTGCAATAGAATTTCATTAAACAATCTGTTTTTAAAAGCCATCAGTGAATTAGAATTTTTAATAGATTCAGGAGTACTGTTCCATATCCTTGCCCCTACAACAGAAAAAGATTTATTGAAGGTAGTGGTATTGAAGGAAGGGAAGGTAGTGGAATTTATTGAAGGTTCGATGAAGTGGGACTATTAAATTATATGGTGACATTCGGGTTAGTACATTTTTGTTTTTCTCCTGAGGCTGGAAAAGCTGCATGATGTATTCAGGCTGTTTACTTTTGAAAAGTTTACATAAAAAAGAGGCAAGCATGTGTTCCCTCCTTGTTTTAACTTTAAGCCATCCTAATCTAGCAAGATAAGGGGAAATATGATCATCTTTTTTTAGGTCATGAATGAACCTGACACACACATTAAATTGCCTTTGAATCATTCTATTAATCTCTTCAGTTAGATCGTGATAAACAAGACAGTCAATAATCAATGAGGGGAATATTAGCGAGGATACAAGTTACTTTCGGGTGTAAGGGGGCAAAAGGTTTTTATGAGTTTTTAGCTGAAGCAGGGTCATATTAATACATGGTTTTGGCAAGGCAAGTTGGGGATCAATGTGACCCCAAGGTTTTTAACAGAGTTTGCATATAGTATTTCCGTATCACCAACAATAATCTTTGGGATGAAATTGAAGTCAACATGTCTGAGTAGTTTTGAGGTACCGAATAACATTGATTTTGTTTTGCTGGGGTAAAGTACAAAGTTATTGTCTACAGCCCATGAATTGACGGCTTGAACTTACTGATTTACTTTGGTAACTGCATCAATCATTTCATGCAAATGGCAGTGATAATAAATCAGAAGGTCATTAGCGTATAACAAATATTTACAATTCATAATTACGTAGGTATGCAGGTACATATATCTAAAATGCGTGGATTACCGCTGACATAAATTAGATTCCAATAATTATAACTCGTATTTTATTTTGAGATAGGAAATTTGACAATCTCTATGCAACTATGCTTTGGTATTTAGATAACTTTTGAGATGAATAAAGCAGTTTATATGCACCAGGTTTTAAGCTCTAAGTTGCATGTATCATTATTGAAGAGCATGCATGGCTTACGTATTAGCTTGAATATTTAAGGAAACAATGGGTTATCTTTCTTCATTTTTGAATAGACACTCTTTTTTACGCTTCCTTAGCGGATATGTTAGTTTTTGGCGTGATCTTGTACATTGATCCGCTTGCGTTTTCTATCTACCTACTACTAAACGTTTTGCTACCCTAATTGACAGATCACAGTTATTTTGGCTGTACGATGAAAGAAGGACATATCTAAGTGGGTTATGTTCCTTGAGCATTCACTCGTAGACGTATGAAATAATATTTAAGGTTGTTCTTCCGGAACTGTATTAATGATTAAGCGTGTTCTGTTCATGTATGACGGTACTTTCTAGCTATGATTATTAATTAACTGCTGTTATTGCGAAACGTTAAATGTTTCCATCGTCTGGAAGAATCGACCTTCCAATGAAGCATGGGCGACGCTCTTGTCTGCTATTTCCTTCCCTATTTGCGTCATCTTTTCAAGAAGCGGTCATTTTTCATTTTCTGTCAAGCAAGCCTAGTAGTCGTCCCCAATCTGAGTGAACTAGGTCGCCTTGATGGGTCTGTCCTAAAGATGCTAATTCATAGGCATCTGGTTTCAACCTTCGTGTCGTTTTAACCTTAAGGTGATTAAAATGAACGTGCTGTGTGTTTCATTCAGTTTTTCTATTGACAAACAAATTCCAATGCAAAACATGATAGCATTATGCTTTGGCGATGGAGAGGTACCTCAATTTGAGCATGCATTAAGTCAAGAATTAAAATAATTTCGCTCGATACTCTATGTGCTATAAATCTGAGGATATTGAAAATTATTAATCATGCTTTTAAGGGTATATTACTTGAATTTTCACGTATCATATAAACCAGCGCTCCTACTATCAGAGTCTACGACTGTGGTTAAATTTATGCCTAAGTATAAAACGATACAGAAAATAACATGCGAAATAATCTACAAGCATTTCAAACATCCCTCTTCGTTGCTAGTAACAAATTTTCTGTTGCATATCCCGGTACATTACCTAAAATGATATCATTTATTGAATGTATATCATTCATGAATGAAATGTTCTTGTGAAATAACTAAAAGCGATGATTCAGAATGTGCCCTTCATATTGAGAGTGAGCATCTTGGGAAGAACGAGCGAGATGAGGGCGAGTGACTAAAGTTTCACCTTTCAGCATGGCCTTCATTAAGCATGTCTTCAAATGAGTTACTGACGTTTTCTTCGTGTGACGTATGTCCTGCTGAGCGTTCTAAATCAATTATGAGAGCTGGTGTTGTAAGAGGTGCTAATAAGCGCTAATATTCTTGGTGTTTTTTTCCGCCGTCTGAATATCGAAGAGTATTTATGTACGAGTGCGTAAAGTGCACTAAATATGTGATTCGCTCCTGCCGCGAAATATAAGTTGAACTTTTTGCAATAAGGATCTATAATCAAGAGAAGTCTAGGGTCAGAACGCTGTTTATTTACTTACTCTTATCCATTGCTAAATACGTGGTTTTATTCACAATTCATCAAGAATATGAAGTTTTTATGTATGTCGATAAGCATTATAAAATTTTAGTACTTCTAATATTTATTATCTTAAAGCCGTGAAATGGTATTTGATACGATTGCTTCAATATTTTTGTTTGAATATTCCTTTTAAAGTGAAACGAAGTCACATATTTCATTCAAACGATAGGATGTACTTGAAAATAGTTGGAAAAGACGTTATTAAAGTCTAATTACTATATACGCATTGAATACGCTGGATTTGATGTAATGGATGTGTATGGTGAACTCACGAATAAATTTTTATTCTTTTCAGTTGTTCATTTCCCACTGTCGATTATGTGGATGAAAATTTGTTAAGGTCAGAGGTAAAAACAGATATGATTATAATGATGGAATGATGAAAACCGACTTCAGCTAAAGGTTTGTCGTAAAAGCAAATCAATGATTTGAAACATGGCTCTTTTCGTTTTCATAGCTTACAAGAAATTTTGATGAATCTTGACTGCAGTCACCCATTATCGACTTTAGTTCTTGAAAATCGATTTGTTTTCATTGTGGGGTTGAGGAAAAATAATTGATCTGTCTTCTTTATTCTCTTCCTCGTAAACAGGCTTTCTCTGTAAGGAAAAATAATATTTGGTTTAAATTGATGACCTTGATTATATCAAGACAGTGGTAATCGAAGGTTTCTTCTCGGATTAAAAAAATGCCTTCCCCGCAGGGCCTAGCACTTACTCTCGATTGTAATATCCTCTTGGTCTTTAAATTGGCAACGAGTCTTCGAGAAATGAATGTGGTGTAGTATCACCGTACAAACTTGGACACTCCGACACTCTAGTCCTCATGCATGCACTGCCATCGACCATTCTTGTGTCATTCATGGCTGTCAGATCTTTTGTTTAGAATTTTGTAAAATCAACTATTTTATTGCTGCTCCAGCGACTTAAAGTAGTTGAATGGAAATTCTTAGTGATGTATCCAATGAATGCTAGGAGAATGTAGTACCTTCTATCTGTTCATTGTTAATTGGTGACAATTGGATGATAACGGACGTGCAGGTGTGACAATTGAGTCGAGATAGATCGTCGATAGCCTACAGGCTTGGTCACGTTTATCCCGTTAATGAGATGATTCAGACACATAGCTTGTTCAAAAACGAATACGCTTCGAAGATGTTGGGCCTTTTCAATGCTAGTAAAATCACCAGCACATTAATCAAACTAAAAATAATAATTCAAAACTCAAAATATACGAGCAATATATCCTACTAGCTGACCCGTGCGAATATTTCGCACAGTATGCAGCTTCTTCCTGTTTCTTCCTTCTTTCTTCCTGTTCTTCTAACTGGCGAAATTTCGCACAGTATGCAGCTTCTGCAGAGTTATTATTTGGCCTCACAAACATTTTAAATCAATTTCCGCATTTCCTATTTATCCATCTCAGTATTTCTAATTTGTTCGTATATTTCCCGACCTGATCTTTGCATCGATTTCCTGTTCTTCCCAGGGGTCTTTAACCTTCTAAGTGTTGTTTCCACTTTGGTTTTACCGTGTCCAATCCATCGCTTCTCAGATGAGGCCGGTTCAACTCAATCTACATATTGTTCCTATCGCCATATCTAGTTTTATGTAAAGGTTACTCATCTTTCTGATATAATTAATTCTCTCATTGGCTGTAATTTTTCTACCAATTGATCAACAGTTTGATCAATTTATCTTTTTGAAATAAATCTCTACAACCTAGGTTTTTCCAATCAACTTGGGTGCTTGTGAAGCAGCATCTTAATACGTTTGGTTTTATCATCATTGACATTAAGGGGGCTTTAACTGATTGATTTCAATTAATAGTATAGCTATGATGAAAATCAGACATTTTGTGAAATCTCACAGCCACTACCGTCATTCTCACGGCACAATTGGATTGTACCGTATTGTTAAATTGTAACAATTAATCGGAGGAAAGATAACCCCTCCTTGCTCAGGACTCTAGCCGGTATTCCTCGCTAAAGCGTTGATGGACTAAGCTTAGCTAAGGTACTAAGGCATTCTGCTTCCCCCTTACATCCTCATTTGAATTCTCGCAGTACTGTGTCCTTTTGAGTGGCTTCGTGAAGGCAAGTCTGCGGCTAATAAACGGTGTCTTAAAAAAGTATCGAATTGTTAAAAAAATAATTTCTCCCCCGTGATGAATACCGTTAATTTCCATGTGAATTGCAAAAATTGTATCTGATTCACTTGGCCAAACTCTTTTAAACCTGCTTTTCCATTGAGATCCCTTTTTACCGAGTCTGCTTTGCACCATCCGCCATCGCTCTGCGCCAGGGCAACTTTTTTCTTTAAAAAAAAGCCTCTGGCGACTCTAAGGGATCAATTTTCGCCCGCTCTTTATTGGACCATTCGGCGCCCGAGACACCCATGGGACCAATAGGAGCGCACAGCTTGTTCGCCACGGGCTCGATTCGATCGCATGAGGCAGGCGCATTATGCGCGTCCAGGGATCACGCAAGCGCACGCCAGTCCATGCCCCGTCCCACTGTCATCCCCTCCCCCTCACACCCCGCCCTCTAAACCCCCCATGTACGTCTCTCGCTAAAGGTTATCGGTCCCTCCATTCTCTACAACCCCGTATATGCGAGATGAGAAAAGATGGCGCACGTAATTGAAGGGGAAATGATCCAGCCTCTACAGATGGCCTTGGGGCCAAATTTTCATAGTAACATGTTACAACATGACCTGGTTTTCCTAAGTTCATCTTTGGTATTATTCAACAATCCGAAGATTTATTTGCTACAACTCTCCACTCCGTTCTTTACTAAGCGCTTTATCTCATCATTATGACTAATTTCGACACTCGTAGCAATTGCGAGAAAAAAATTGGCATCGGACAAGTGGACTGCAAAACATCCATTCGCAATGGCCATTTGTGCATTTTAAGGGATTCAGTATTCTCGGGGCCTACCACGCCTTATGAGATCACCTATTCTTTTGCAGAGTATATTCCAGTATATTCCTAATCTTGGCGCTTTCTTTAAGCATTTTTATATCCATAAGTTGTGATTTCTACTGTTCATACTGCACAAACAACTATCATTTCAGTTTTCCTCAGAAAACGCTGGATTTATTTTAACTTATTTGTATCGTACGGATAAACCTAATGGCTGTCACGGAAGCATAATACTGAGGATGGAAACTCATTAAATTATTGATGGAATTCCACTCTAAGGTTGTTTGGACCCTTTGGATTGTGTCATTCTGAGGTTTTGATGAATCATACTTGGGGCCTAGGTTTGTTTGGCATCAATGGCTGTAGCCAGTCGGATAGTTCTCCTTTGTCATGCGTTCAAAATAACTCCTTATTTCTGTTTATAATTTATTAAAAGCAAGCATTCTGATACCAATCGCCTCCTCGCCCGATACCGATATCATCGGGGTGTTAAAATGTTCTTCACTGATTAGTTATTTTTTTTTATTTCTCCAGCTTTTCTTAAAGTGAGCCAGGTATGTCGCAATCGGATATTTTAAATGTTTATTTTATCATGTAATATAGTTCTTGTTTGCTCAATATTATCGATCTTCTGTGTAACGCATTGTTGGATAAAAGATAGCATAAGAGTGAGATTGAGCTCTTCAATTTGAGTCCAGTGTAAACTTCGTGGGTGTAACCACAGGTGTGACGACAAAATGGACACTGCCAAGTCTTGTACTTTCTCCATATCAGCCTTTTTAGGATAGGGTTCGCAGTAAATGTACGTTTCACATCTTTAAAGTCTTATCTATAAAATAAATCCACTTATACTTCACCTGAGAAAGCCCACTCGTCTATTTCGCTCCGCCCAAGGCACAAAGTAGACATCTCTGTAAAAAGTAAAAAAATCCATACTTTACAAAAACATCCATTTAGACCCTGATTGAAATCCTTAAGCACAATGAGAGGCACTGTAAAGTGATCTCCTTGGAGTTCTTCCAGCTCTGGAAAATTCAAGATGCGTTGGTTTTTAAAAAGGACAAGTTCTTTGAAATCTTCTCGGATGGTCGATAGTTTTCAAACTGAGTCGTAGTTTTACTGCGTTTTCAGTTACCAATCGGTGAGAGCAATTATTATTTGCATGATGAAACGAATTAAGCGTTCGACATATGTACAGCTATTATCAGTGCGCGGTGAACATCGAAGTGACCAACAGGCGATATCGTCTCTCTCCCGATGTGACTCCGAGTTTGTGTAAATGTCCTATCACTGGTTTAAAGGAGCGTGTAATTTTACCTGTCGGGTTTCGAACCCCGAGAGTTTGGTAGGTGAAATTAAAAGGAAGAAAAAGGCTGTGAAGTAGGTGACGATATAGAGCAAAAAATTCATAATTTGGTGCGTCATCATACTAAGTGGTGACGCATGGAAATTTCCTAACTTGAGCCGATAAGTTTCCATTCTCGTGGGTGGAATAATTTTTGGATTTGAGGCTAAGAACATGAGTAAACTTTCTTTGCATCGGCGATGCTGTAGAGGCAAGTTTCTATCGTATTGATTGTAACGAAAAATAAAATGTATCACTTACCATTGTATTGCTCTGTTGTCTGGCAGAACAGTGGAAGTAAGCGTGTGCGATGTTGCGCACTGCCAAGCCTGTAAAGAGGCGAGGAAAGATGAGGCAATTGAGGAATGTTTGTGGGGAAAACCGAATTGTAAAAGTCGGATTGCTTCCGTGGCCGTGAAAACTCTCAGCTGTTTATTTTCCGTAGAATTGGAAAGGGCGGTGGCGATCGCGATGGGAGGAGAGAGAATTAAGTGCGCGTTCTGACCTTCGTCCAATTTGTTTCCTTCCTTCCATACGTATCGCATCGGCAGGCCTCTTACGGCACTTTTTTCCCACGGGTGTGGAGGGTGGGAGGCAATTTCACGGATGGCAGCGCGCCTGATGGTTATATGAATACGCAGGTACTGCCCGCCAGGGGACGAACGCATTGCGCATCACTGCTTGCTTCGGGGCCCGGCGCGAAAAATGTTCCGGTGGGGGTCGCCCTCGTCGCCGATCTCCTCACGCCGTCGAGCTGGCTGTTCCAGCGGCACACGCGCCGCTGAAATTGAGGCGGTGAAGAAATGGAAGGAAAGAGACGAGTTTCCAGTCATTGCATTTACAAATGATATGGTACGAAGTCACTCGCAGGGGTGCATATACACTGCATACAATAAAAGTCGCCAATTTTGTCGTTATATAAGTGACAATGTTGGGTTTATCCACCGTGACAGTGGCTTTGTAAGCACGACTATCGTCTCATGTGCCACAATGTGGACTTGAGATGCGAACATCTAGTTCGCATAAACCACCCTCGAAATTTGCCTTGAAGGAAGGAAGGTGGTGTAACTGGCTAACACACCTGACCGGCAATCGGGATATCCGGGTTCGAATACCGTTCAATTCAAATGATTTTTTAAATGTGAAATCCAACCCTTGGCGGAAAAAGACCCTGAACGAAAGAGTTAGGGAGTGAAAAGAGGAAGGACGCTTCCTGTTCCATGTATGTTTAGGATGTGGATACAAATGCTATGTCTACTTCAGCTGAGGCATCGAGGTCGCGCTAGATTTGTAGATTAATTCAACCACTAAATCCAGGGTAAAATTTCTGTGGCCGATCACATTTTATTGCGTTAAATTACGTCACTCCGCTAAATATTTTTGTTTCAAAATGTTGAGTAGACCTCCGCGTTTACGATACTTCAATGAAAAAAATGGTAAAAAAACTGGAGTGAGAAAATGACAACATGTGCCGCTAAAATTTTGTC
Organism: Ceriagrion tenellum; assembly: GCA_963169105.1. Lineage (NCBI taxonomy): Eukaryota > Metazoa > Arthropoda > Insecta > Odonata > Coenagrionidae > Ceriagrion > Ceriagrion tenellum. The sequence continues at coordinate 144,477,281 of OY720633.1, read as the reverse complement.
ATTCTTACTGTAATCTGATGTTAAAGTTGTTATTGTCAATGTATCATGTTGATTCGAATATTTAAGGAGCGGAAAACCTTTCCAGTGTAGCTATAGGCGGCGGCCCGAAATGCTGAATTTTTTCCCACCCTTAAGTATCGTAGTTATCTCCTCCAGTATATTTCAACTTCTTTGGTAGGAGTGGAGCTGATGGGAATGTATTTCGACACTGTTTAAGTGTACAAAGCAGTACCCCCACGCGCCATTGGCTTCGAACTCAGCGTCTTTCAAGTGGAAAGCTGTCAGTCTTGGCATTTGATTACTTGAAAGTAAAATTAACCTAGTAGCTATAAAAAGGAAGAAAATGGAAGAACTCTTCGTAGTCACTCATAGTTTCGTAACCCATGCTTTAAGGGAAAACTATTTTGATTTCCTGGTGATAGTATTAGTTTGTTTTTAGTGACTTCATTTTGTTTCCTTGGGAAACGTTGCCATGATTTAGTGATTTTTCTATGAACTGGCGAAAATAAGATTGTAACCTCTCCACTTTGCTTCAATAAAGTTAGTTTCGCTTTAAACTATTTAATAATCACATGGCTAATTTAACATGCCTTTAGATTCTTGGGCCAAGATTATTTACCGCCCACATCTTCCGTACATGGTAGTGGATGGTGCTGTTAGGAATTAATATTAACCTTTTAAAAGTACGTTATCGTACTCAGTAGATGCATACATTTATTATTAGGCTACTTAAAAAAGTGGAGAACGTGAAACGGTGTTGACCAAGTTTAATTAACAAATATTTTTTACTTGTTAGTTTTTTATTTATTTTTATTTATTTATTTAGCATCCCAACTCTTTCTCAGAAGATTACGCACTGCGTAACTAATACTCCTGTGAGTTCGACTTTTATAACACTGAGGCTCACGCCCTTTCGTGAACATTTTTTTGGCCCAAGAAGTATAAATTATTTGTCTCATCAATGCAATTTTTGAAAGGAAAATACTAATCAGAGTAATCACCCAGTCTTCCGTTCCCATTTCATCATCTTACCCAAAAGCTGACTTTTCCAGTTTCGTGAATTGCTTAGTTTTATTTGTGACTAGCGTTCACAAACTATGCAAGTCTCTAATTTGAAAGAGTATACACACAAAATAATAATGACTTAATGGATGATGACTGATAATTACCTTTCCCCGGATGACTAGTGAACAAATGAACGATCCTTTACCTCACAATAATAAATAAATTGCGGACAACAAGCATTTTTAAGTGACAAACGCTGGTGTAACAGTGAATTTATGAGATTATTAATTAGAAGGGGCGTATTACCGTTTGTCTCGTCGTATAGAACGTAAAGAACAAGCAATAATTCAACTCCGATCCGACTGAAGATGGTGATTGTGGTATTTACAGCGGTAACAATCCATCACTCAGCATGTTTGGGGAAGGCATTCCCTCCACTTGGCGCGATGGTGAGGAAATCGCCTCGGTTGAATGATCGTGCCCGTCCGAGTAAAGGATTAAGACGGTATTCCCCCTTGTGCTGTTGATTTTTTCCATCTCGTCTCCGACCTTTTTCCTCCTTTGCAACCCTCCGCACGATTGCTTCCTCTTGTTTTCTCACTCGCTCTGCTTGGGCAAGGGTTGCTTAGGAACGGTGGCGCGCGGCTCTGGGGAAAGGGTTACTCGGTCAGGTGAAACCAGCTACGCGTTAATACCTTTCCCGCGCATTTCCGATCGGAATCTATCCCCATTGCAAATTTGCTTGCAACCAGCAGTGGGTATATTTACTTCCGTATTCATTTCATCGCCTTTAATCGTTAAATAATGTAAACACTTTAATCAATTTGAGAGCTTTACGGTCCAAGGGAATCAGAATTTAGCCACTATCGTCACTAAAAATGAATTTCATGTGTTTTTTGTGGTTAAACCATGGTTTATTAACCAAACAATCAATTTGAACTGTGATGAAAATGCTCAAAATGATCATCATTTGTATTTGTCAGAGGTTTTCGATCAATATTTCGAGTTTTTTTATTACAACATTTGCACTTGGTTATTATTTCGGGCCAATAATAAAATATTTTAGGATTTTCTTCAATAAAGATCTTTTTTCTAACTCGATTCTTGGTTTAGTCACGAAGAAGTTCAATTCACTCCTCCAATTATGTTAAAATTTATCAGAAACTCTAGGAAAATGGAAACTGCTCGTGTATGTTCTCAACACCTCTAATTGATACTAATCTCCTGCTTACTGATCAATGGTAGCAACCTCATCATTAGTAGTTCAATCAGGAGATATGTTCATTGCATCAGTCCATTCGTTCCAAGTAAAACCCACTCTCGCAGTGATTATTGATAGTGTTCCATACATCGTCCCTCTTCATTTGGTTCTAATATCTCTCTTGTTCTTCTTCGTGGGGCCTTCTCTTCCCTTTTTCCCATAATAATGTTTCTTACGGATTAATGGTGCCAAGGGTGTACATTGACCAACTGATTGTTTCCTGTGTTTTCCATATCGAACTCTTTTATATTGTACTCTTTTTCGCTTTCTCATTTATTATTTAATCGATTCACTTGATCCTCTGGAGCCGAGTCTACCCAAGGGTTTCGAAAGCTCTTTATTTCTTACTTCTTTAGCGAATGATCGACAAGTCTCTGAACTTACGCAGCTCAGTCTTTTGAAAGTATCAAGAACCAAAATGTCCTATAGCATCAAAATGTAAATGTCAAAGGCAAAAGTAGAAAACTAAACACATTTTCCCCGAATAAAGTAATTCGTTAAAATGAACATAAAACTTTCTTAATGCTGTATGTACTTGATGTGTTCCTTTATGAAACATTTACTTCTCGTTTTCGGCAAGAATAAATCATTCAAATCAATAGGAAGGATTCATTTAAGTGCGTAAGGGCAAACGTTATAAATTGTGTTCACGTTTAATTTTTCCGGTCGGTAGTATAAATTAACTTTCCTTAAACTGGATTTTTTTACAACTCATCCAGTGTTACTGGTTCAGGGGGTGTCTGAATACTAGTGGTGTGTTCTACGAGTAGCGAGAGATTTCAATGTATCCGCGATCCACTTGGACATAACGGACCAAACTGAGATCTACTAATAAAGGATTTGAGAGCTCATAATTGTCTTTCGATGTAAAACTCGGATATTTGAGGGGGACCAGATTGGTGCTGTGACTAGAGTACTGGCATATCACCACATGGACCCTGTTCTCCTGAAGTGGTGAAGATGGTTTTTCATTCATACGCGAGTTCTTACATTGGTCCCATGTTGAAGGGCACTTTGAGAGTAGCAATCCGTCCGTCAGATGTGACATAATTCTATGTACCCCTGAGCGCCACCCGTTGCGACAAGGGCAATCTCGACGCCAGGGCTCTCTTCACCCTGCTTCCACACCCCATTTAACCCTTCTTTAGCCAACATCTACCCTAGGTGGCGCAAGCGACCTCAGTTTTTGGGTCGCCTCCCAAAAATAACTAACCAGCCGACCTTTATTTCCTATATATTTTTCGTTCCGGCGGGTAGAGGTTAATAATGCATACAAGAGGTTTGCTCGGTGTGATGATGCTTCCCATGGGGTAAGGTTGACCGTGAAGAGGGGGGCAGCTGCTGACGCGAGTGTCATCTGTTTTGTCGGACGGTTGGAGCGCGGAGCGGGTCGTACGTACGGGCGAGGCGAGTGAGAATGCCACGCAGGGAGCGAGTTGAGTGATAGCCGTCGAAAGCGTGCTTCGTTTACTCGCTCTGCTGCCCACGGCGCCTCCTGCCTCTCTCCCCCCCGCCTCCCTCAATGCCCCACAGTCCATTTCAACGCCCTCCTCCACCCCACACAGCCTTTCCTTTCCGTCCCCTTCCCTCCATCGGCCCATTGTTCTGGCTCCTGGCCACCACCGCTCATCAAGTGAAAGCGATCCTAGAGGAGCACGGTTGAATCCAATCGGTGTATCCTATCCTCGCCACGCCACGCGAGAGCGGCCTGCTTCTTTCTTTTCTTTTTTTATTTAATCTCTTGCCGCCACCATCACCGTCTGAGTATCGTCTCAATCTTCTTTCCCGATATCGCGCGTTGAAGTCTCCGGGCTAAATGGATCTTTCTCTTTTAATCGGGCCGCCGCGGGTGGGAGGATATATTTTCTTCTTCCGCGCTCAGCATTCCTTCCTTCCTCGATCGCTCGGCTTGCTTCTCGTCTGGTTAATCGACTCGAACGGAACTCGCCACCCAGCGGCGGCTAATGTGCGCGCTTTATAAACTCGATTGTCTTAATAACCTATCTATTGGAACGTAAATTTGTCTCGTTTAGCCGGTTGGTTTCCCACCTAGTCGCAATAGTTCTGTGCCGAATGATAAATGGATTGAAAAATTGCGTGGTAATCAAATTGATTGGCATTTTTGTTAATGATAGCCAATTAAATTCCATTATAGCCTTCGAATAGCTGAACCTTGATATACTTCTTATGGTGAAGGAGAAGAAGAAAATAAATTTAATATTTCAATAAAATATTTTCGATTACATCATAATATTTGCGTTTATTTAACACCTGGCATTCTCTGAAACACATTTCTAATTTAGATGAGTGTTTACAAGTCCTCTCTCAATATACCGAAATTGAACAATGAAAACAATAAGTATTAATGATGTAAGCTTTTTCATGGTATTATTTTTACTGGTTAAGCGACCGATGATATTTCAGATTAATTGCTTCTTACAATGGTGTCTTAGACCCAGTTTCGTAACATTTGAGTTCCGAAGCTGCGCTTAGATTTTTCCTTAGTATAAGAAATGCGTCTGGCGCCGAAAGCATTCTGAGTGACTTCCCCTCATGGGAAAAATTGGTTCGATGGACTGGGCTGAGATTATTTCGTATTGTCAATATAACTGGGGTAAAAACAAAAAGTGGAAAATTCGATGAAACTTCTACTTACTATGTGGGATTTGAATCTTTGCGCTCCCCTTTATCCGCGTCACCCACCGTACTAACTAGTACTCTAAGAAATTTATTAATATGATTAGTCATTCGGCTGAATACTTCCATGTTTAATGGATGAGAAGACTGGTGAGAATTAACATTGAGAATATTTTGGTTCCACTTTCTCACTGATAACATTTTTTCGTTCCTTTTGAAAGCTTGCTGTAAATATTTCATGACATTTTATTTCGGAAGTTCATTATGAATCACCTCAAAGAGTAAATGTAGAAATATCTCGCGGTAGTGACCATATACATTACGGTATATTCTGAAGCGTTAATTTATCGGCGTGTAGCAATAGTTATCGAGTCAGGCTAGCCAAAAGGACGAGATGGAAAACGTAGAATATTCCTCTGTAGCTTATACTTTAATTTTCGATTTCACATCAACAAAATTCAGTAAAGACCATTCAAGTGGGATAAAGGTATTTAGGCAGGTCAATCTCAGATTTTAGAATACGGGAATAAATTCCCATTCGAGTAATAAATAGCAGGTCCGGTTGTAGACGTAAAATGTGTCACCTTGGCATATTTTTCGGCTGGAACAAATGCGAAGCTCATCGCACGGGACGACGTGAAATGCGTCATGTGTGTGGATTTAGAAGTCGGAGCAGAGATTTGAAATGGTTTATTTTATCAAGCCGTCATCACTCACGGCGCGAGGCATGTGATGTATACACAGAGTGCGTGCGTATCACTCGCCGGCGAGTCCTTCCTCCTCTTCGTGAGCAGAAAAGATCAACGCGCCGATGTCCCTTCCCCTCCGTGCTCAGCCGGACTGAGGCGACGCATTAATCTCCAGGCACCCCCCTCCGCACACCGCTCTCCTTCCCTTTCATCGATACGCATTGCCTTCGCCTCCCCATCTCGTCTCAAACATACACAGTCGCATGCACCCACTATATTTTTTCACCTCCCTGTCTCTCCTTTAAGTGATGAATACCACTCGCTCTCTTGTCCTTTTCACGAAGCCCCCCCCTCCCTCTCTTTCGTGCCCTTCTCTTCCCGTGACTTATTACTCGGGACAAGTGTAAACTCCAGAGACACGAGTCGCTTAAAAGACACCAGGACTCATCTCTCTCTTTCTCTTATCCGGCTTGCTTTGTGACATTCGCTGACCATTTCCCTGGAGATGGAAATATCTCGAAAATAAAAATCTTTGAGAAATTCCGACAAGATTCTGTCCTATTAATAACTAAGTCAGAAGTTTAGTGGACCATATCACATTTGTGAAAGCGCTCTATCTTCATGTAATTTCCACCGTTTATTAGAGTACTTACGCCCTGGTCTTCTTTAAATCCAAAAAATACGATTGAAGTTCTTAGAAAAGGGAAAATTTCCTGCAATGAGAGGTTGTTTAAGTACTGTAGAGTGTGCACCTTTCATTCAATTTCAACCTTTGATTGGTGAGTTATTACCTTTTCGATCTAATGATGCCTCATTATGCAACTCATACATATTTTCTGGTCGTGGATGAAATATTTCCCAAATTATAAACGAGGAATTAAGCAGGCCATAAAACATTGCACCTAAATAAAAGTACTTGAAATGAAAACAGTTGATCATGTTTAGGATTTTCTTCAGCCTCCCCAATTTTAGGATCTGATTTTCACTCAGTTTTTCAAGTTGGAATTTGGCTTCCATTAAAAGAAAAGTATCGAGTGGAATGGCAGGTGGAACGATACTTCTCTAGTATATTTCCTATCCTCTGACAGCTTCTTTCCTATTCTCTTCAATAGTGAGTGTGTATCTCCAGAGTTTGCTTGCAGTTTACAACTTTAATTGCAGGGTGACTTCAATTTAAGATCCGATACTCCGTTTCTTTTGTTCTCTTTTTTTAAAGTTCGTGATTGGCCTGTTGAAATTCATCCTTTGGATTCAGAAGCGGCTTAGCTGTGATCGCATGTTAAATTTGCCTTGAAAAAATCAGTTGATTTTACTGAACTCCGAACCCATTGCCGGTCAGGTGTGTTAGTTTTAATACATATCATAACTGATGACTAATTTTAACTGGGGTAAAGACAAACTTAGCGATCTCGTCTCAAGTCCTCATAGTAGTATAGGGGGCGTGGTCGTACTTACTAATCTGCTGCCTTGGGGGATAACCCCTGAATTTACGAAGCTCATTCAAACGACAAATTCCTCAACTACAGGGATAAGGGTGATGCAGGTTGGTTAATTTGCGTTACCCAGCAATTCTTTCCAGCCCCCCCTGATGAATTATGGTATGTGTGCATGCTATGTCCCATCCAGTCGCCCCGACCCCCGTCCACTCCCTCCCCCAACTCGCTCGACCGATGGGGCGGAAGCGGAAATGCAAGACCGAGCAAACCCAGAATCTTCCCTCCCAAAAAAAAACTCCCCCCCCAATTCAAATTGACCCCTCTCAATCCACCCGATCGTCCCTTAAAACTACACCCCTTTTAAACGAATTGTTGGCACAAACCTCCCCCTCACCGCCGCACCTGTAACTGACCCTCCGCTTTGAATGGCTGAGCGGCGAAAGTAGTGTCGGAGGAGGAAGGGGGGGCGGCAGCAGCTGCTACTGTCATTACGGCAGTAGTGGCCTGCAGAGAGCTAAGCGCTGTGACTTCCTCTTCCTCCCCTGGCGTCACTCATTCACTCTCGAGCGGAACTGACGATGAGGGCACGTGCGCGAACTTGACAACCCGTTCTCTGCATTTGAATACACGTCGCCCCTGAGGAGTGAGCGGGTGGGAAAATTTACGTCTGACTTACAAACATACGGCCACTACCTCTGCATTTTTGGGTGATTTTGCGGTCGGAGTGATTTAAAATATCCATGCCGTTTCCTTCACCATCATTTCCCTAATTTTACACGCATCAGGCGCACATTCATCAGCTCTGTCCCTCTGCTCTTGCCGCTTTTTTACAAGAAATTAATGTTATGCTCTATTTTATGTCGTAAAGGAGTTCCTCTAAGCTTCATGTATAATTCACCATTGGACATAAGCAGCCGGTCGTGCGTCAGGAAAACGCATGGCGTAATTTCTTTTAATGGCTGTAGTAGATAATTTGTCTTAGTCTTACGTATGCTTACCGAGAATTTTACTTTAGTTCAAGTAATATTTTTGATCGATTCTCGGACTCGTCCATTAAATTGACTCATAGTTTTCATAACTCATTCTATTCTTATGAATTTAACTCACTCAATGAGTTCAATTCATAGGAATAGAATGTGCCTCGAACATTTAATTCATTACCGTTTACCGAAAATATTACTTTTTTAATTCTTTACTCTTTGACCTCGTCTATTATTTGTTGGTACTTTTGAATATTTATAGGTACTTTCAACATGATTTGGCCAAATAATGAAGACATTGACAAGTATCAGTGATGCCATAGCCCGTGGTAGTTCTATAATCCTTTTCTGTATTCTAAGATGGACATTTTTCTATAAAGCTTCATTTTTTCAACAAGGACTGAAAACAACAAAGTCAATGGCTGCATTCTTTCCCTGAAACTATCCTCTCAAATGATAAATTCTATTGAAAAATTTCCTGAACATTCTTTTCCTTAAGCAGTTTCTCTTTAAACCACTCAGAAGGGCCCTTTCATCCCATTGTTTCTACCCTGCCGGGTGTATATTCATTCTTTAAAAAGATAATCGGTTTGAACTAAATAGACGCATCATCAAGGTATGACACCTTTTTTAGGTTGTCCACTTTAGCCAGCTAACCTGTTGGTAACCATTAGGTACGCAATGACATTTGTACACCTCTTTTAAAGTATACCGTAGATATGTTATCTTCCATCCACATCTATGCGTGTGAACGTGCCTGTTTTAGTCACGGCTCACATATCAACAGAGTGGTTTGAGAATGTTGCATTTTAGTTCTCCAATCTCTTTAAGTATTTGGCTTATTAAAAGTGTGCACTTCATTGATTCGCCGCCCTCAATTCCTCATGGTACTAGTCTATTACAATGGATGTAGTCATGCTTTCCGTGCGCTTGTGCTTAATAAACCAGATTTAATTAAGGGCTGTTATTGTAACGGTATTCCGTACTTATGAAGGATCTGGTCTCAGTGCGGGTTTCAAATCCCGGAATATCCTCACGTTACCTATTTTGTATACTGCTTTCAATAAATTTAATGCGTAATAACAGTTCTGTGTAATTATAACTTTTAATCCGCTGATTATTGCTCAATAAATACAATTCTGGAGATCCGCATTCCAACTGAATTACATCGGTTTTTTCTTTTTCCGATCGGTGAAAATTACGGGCAATGCGGAGGTATTCGGAAGAGGGAAATTTCCTCTTCCGTGCGTTGATCTTATGCCACATGGCCTATGCACGCACTCACTCCGTATTGACCAATCTTTCATAATATTTCTATCTCTGTTGAGGAACGTCATTCTAATGTAATCTACCTCCATATTAATCAATTTTTGTAACTTTTCTGGAGGAATACATAGGGAACATTATTTTTTTACGTAGTACTCTCATTTGGTTAATTTTCATGTAAATTATTTCAAACTGGTATACCTCGTCTTCTTCAAACGGAACCCGGACCCACTTCTATGAATTTCATATCAACTTTGTAGTTGTAATTGGCGTCTATGCGGGAGCGTGGATGAGATTTTCCTTCAGCGAAATTTGGAGATTGTGGCACTAGAGAGAGATATAATCAAGTATACGAGAGCTAATTCATCTTGTTTTAAACTTACTGTAGGATTTTTGCTTCATATTTATTAAAATAATCGTCAGTTTTCCACAATAATGTAGTAATTTCTTTCAGTAACCTGATTGAGTAGATTTTCCGTTCAGGTACATATGTATAAGTGTTTATCATTTAAACTTCGTGATCCATAGTTTTTTCTCTTTACTCTGGAGTACAGCTGATCTCAGTGAACGATACTTAACGGCCGAATCTGACAACTTTTATCACATTGCTTGTTGTGACTTTAATGTGTTATGTCTGCTGGATTTTTCATAGCTCGTGTACCTGTCTGTAAGAATTATATCTACGTAGAAATTGTTTGATGCCCGATTCTTAGTACTTTCTCATCGTGTTTATACATTGCTACGGTGAGATCTTTTCCACAAATACAAGCCCAAAACTATTTGAATACCTTCAATTATGACTGTGACCAAAATAAACACCTTCCCTCCGCGCTGCTAACTTCGTGTGTATAACTCTTGGTGACGTTAATTGCACCCTTTGACTTTGTTATTCCAGTGAACTTTTTGCTTGACACCTTCCTTGCCAATGCCTCTGGTAGTAAATTCGATCAAACCTTTTAACTCCGTATGAACGTGCAATTTCTCTCCGAACTTGCCGATATGAGAGTATGATTGGCGGAGCGGGTTTTGGGCAAAGCCAAACCCATCAGCATTCGCGGTAATCCATTGTTTCCGAGTGGATCAGGGCGACACATCCTCTAGACGTGTTCTCCTTTAATCGGTGGGGGCGAATGAGTCACACTGAACTTGATTTATCGGCCGCAATCCGGCTTCGGTGGAGTGACTTTTTTGTTAACGAGACGCGTGAATAATGTACGGAATCAGAGCATTGCCGGGGAACAGATTGGAAGGCGCAAAACCGAGGTCCGCGGTCGCCAAAAATCATTCACGCTTTCCCGAGCTTTTTTTTTTTGGCGATTCTTTTCCTTCTCAGCTCAACTTCTTAGCTTTGCCTCATCCCCATGCAATTTTCTTGCCGCGATCTCCCCACCTGCGACGGGCGTCCCTTCCCGTATGACAAAGAACTAAATAACGTTGTTTCTATATTTTATTATTACGGTTTGCTTATTGCAAAACCCGGTTGATGGGAAAAATACCGAAGCCCTTCTCAGTTTTCCCCCGGGCGCATCCTGTTCTCTTTTCTTACTTCCCATTAGCCAAAGGTCTTTTATCTTTTTAAGGGCCTTATGGACAAAGTTTTTTATTATTTTGTTGATCTGTTAATCGTTTGATTATTAAAATTGCGCTTGTTTACAGCGCAATAGCGTGTGCAGAATTCATAGCATGGTAGACGATTGTGATTCTGCAGGAAGTTTCATTCCGATGTCCGTGCTATATGTGTATGAGTTTAAACAATTTCACTTTTCATTCAATGTATTTATTTTAACACTCGAGTGAACCTTTAAAAAGTTTGTTTTTTTAAGCCACCTATCGCTACTCCCACACTCGCCCCCGGCCTCAACTTGCCACTTGCTCTTCATCCGCCCCCGCAGCGCCACCTGCTCACCCCCAACTCTCTCCCTCATTGACATTCATCCTGGCAATTAACATCCTGTGCACGGTCTGGAGAGCATCACCCCTCTTTATAATCGCCCTGCTTCTATTCCTCTCTCCCCCTACCCCAATTCGCCATCAGCCCCCCCGTTGGGTGAGAGAAAGGGGTCGCCGAAATAGTTCACCCATTGCTGTCCTTTCTCTAGTGGAGTAATAAAAAATATTAGGGTACCGAACGAGGCATCATCTCCTCACCCCATAATTTTTCTCTCTGATGGGTCAAATGTGGGGAGGGGCTTTGGGGGGGGGGGTGGCGAAGGGAGCGTGGGAGAGCAAGTTTCAAACGCGTGCAGTGTCGCTTTGGCCGTTGGTTCAGGTGCACCAACATTCTACCCACCCTCGTCAACCCCACGCATCAATGCGTAATCGAATGAACACAACGCCCAAATAATCGGCAATTTCCACAACCGCGATCTTTGCTCAATAATACAGAGTAAATCTAAAGAGGAAATTGCCGACATTGGCTATAATTTTGTCTTGCGCACACCCTCATATTTTTAGCCAACTCCATCGCGTCCAGTCGCTAATTCACTGGCGTCGGACTGTGAGAGAAATGGCTTACCCCTTAGTTAGTCGAATGAATTGTTTTTTTACTACTTGGGATCATTTCTTTGGATTAATGCATCGCTTCATGCCATGAATAACCCTTTCCATTGTTCCATTCTTATCTTCCATAGAAAAAATAGTTGTGTCTCTTAAACATTTAGTGAGAAAAGTCGAAATAGTTTTACCTTTCCGAGTCACAAATCTACTCAATCCATTACTATTAATACTAAAAAACGAATAACGTGGAATTGCGTAGAAATTTAGGAGCCTAGGACAACGAAATTACAGGTAAATTTGCGGAATAAAGTTTTCGGCGAGCGTCATTGTGATGAATCTATCGAGGATTTATGATGCTAAATAATCCCAAATTTGTTGAAAAAATTACAGGATACGGAAGGAAAACTCAAAATGGACTCTCACTTATCATACTAAAACCTTGTTAGTTGTCATGATCGCTTCTCAAATGAAAACAAAATACATAGTTTATTATGAGAAAAACTGTCATCCTAAAGCGTATTTAAATGAAAATAATCAAGGGTGAAATTGGACATAATTATCCATGGAAAACTTTTTCACGGTTTATTACTTTTCCTATAACCACTAAATTCATAGAATGGCCTTTTAACATCCTTCTGTCGTTTGTAAACTTAGCATAGAGCATTTTTATCGCAGAAGTTAAGAGGAAATATCTAATTAGTTCCTCCTATTTTCCAATGCCTGCATTCTAGTGTTTCATAGGCATTTTTACGCATACTTGTTCAGTAAATGTCTATTTTGTGTTGAAAAATGAGGTAGTCGCCGTTGATACAAATTCGACCCTGGTTTCTGGAAAAATTAATTTTAAAGTTGGTGGCTGACAGCTTGCGTTGGCATAGACTATTTGGAAGGAATGCCAAAATTTTATAACGCAAGGTCATTGACTGATGAAAGATGTTGTGGAATCTCCCAAAACATTGGATAAAACTGAGTAAATCTATCCGTCGTTGACCGTTTATTCAAAATCTCTCGGTTATCATAATATGATGGATGGTAAAGTGGTGCCTATTACACGATTCAGTGTAGTATGTTATATGAGAACTCTTTCGGGTCACGACGGTTCTTGTCTAGGGCAAATCAAGTGGACTGCCTAAGAGGTGAAAGGTAAGTTATTCGTGCCGCGAGGGATTTGAAATAGTGGAGAGATTGCTCGCGAGATGACAGTCGGCCCCCGGAAAACAATGAGTTCATTTTCTCGGGTCTGGTCTGCGTCTCATGCGACTCGAACGTCAGCGAGAATCGTGCTCCGGAAGGAGTCCGAAGACAGTTTACAAATGCAAGTCTCGTGTTCTCCGAGGCACTTATTTGACAGGAAATGTGATTAATCCTCCACCCGTAATAATGAAAATGGCGTCGGTGCATTTCATTGAAAAATGAAAAACGCTTCCAATAGGAGAGTGCCCTCATAAATGTGTGAGGTGAGAATAAATAGGGAGACTTATAAAGTATGAGTGCAGAGAGCGCTCGAAATGGGAATATTGGGTTAAGTGTGGCCGAGAGAATGGCGGGCAGACGGCGGAAAAGCGATTTGCATGACTGTGCTTGGACTGTATCCAATTTCATCTCACAGGATCGATCGGGGATCATCAATAGCCGAAGAGTTCCATTTAAAAGCGAGTCCATGTTAGAAATCTCCCCAATAACGAGAATAATTCTCGTTGGAAGCTTGCAAAGGAAGTTGGACAAACGTAAAATGAACTAAAATAATCTCATCTCTTAATTCTTGAAGCTATGGTGTCGATGTTTATAAACGCCATTCCAGGAGCGTTGGTGGAAGTAATTTCGTTTGCATTGGGAAATTGAAATTTACATCTCATTTTCAAAGAAACTTTCAAGCAGCTCTTCCCTATCGTAAGAGTTTGACCTATGCAATTAAATTGCATAAATTACGGATTATACGTTTGTGGAGGTCGAAAAATATTAACCAACGAGTGATGCAACTATGAAAAGCTGATCTTCAGGGGCACGCTCGAATCTGACAGTGAATATGGCACTCGAGTTGCTTCTTCCTTTTCTCGTATTTTCTGACTTGGGAAAAGGTTATGAAGTCAAGCTTTTGCAAAATTAAAACCATGATAAATCAAAGGTCTTGATGGTTCAAGTGGCGGAAAAAGACGATTTTAAAAAGGAAGAAACGGATGAAAAGAAGATATTGTACCTTTATGTCACGGTAAAATAGCCAGTCATTTATCAAATAACAAAGTCTGAGTTCTTAGGACAAAGGAGCAAATAAGTCAACGCCCATGGCTGCTAACTCTCTGCTCTTAAATTCATTGGTGTCTATCCTAGGAAATCAATATTGCGTCATCTTCATTTTTTCTAAATCAAATTTATTTGGCATTATGACATCAGCAGTCGGACCTTGACACTGAAAAACAAATACTAGTGCTAGTACAGAAAAGGAGAGAAAAGAATTCTTCTTATTTGGAAACAGGAATTTCTAATGCAGCGGTTCATTTTCTGCCGAGTCTGAGTTATCTTTTTTAAAGACCGATTCTTGAGAGATAAAATTAAAATCATTTTCTCAAATTTAAAATACTCTGCTTCAGAAATATCCGCTAATTGTGATCTTTGAAGGTCGTGGATTATGAAAATATTAATTCTAATCCCTAGAAATAAAGCATTGAACTTAAACTTTCCTAAATGTTTGCAAAGATTTCATAAGATTTTCTTAATGTTTTATTTGGAGTGTTGCGCTTTATGGAGAAGAAACATGTACAGTCAAGAGGAAAGAGGAGTAATATCCGTAGGATTTTGAAATGTGGCGATGGAGGCGAATGGAAAGATCAAAATGGAGAGATAAAGCGAGAAACGAGGAAGTGCTGGCCAGGATAAATGAAAAAAGGAATATATTGAGATCAATGAGAAAAAGGAAGGCGAACTGGATAGGACACGTCCTGAGGAAGGATTGTCTGCTGAAAAGAATATTAGAAGGAAAGAACGAGGGAAAAAGAGGGAGTGGAAAACGAAAAAATTATATGTTGACATGCATTACGAATGGAAGGAGTTACGAAGAGCTGAGGGAGGCAGCATAGGATATACGAGCATGGAGGGAGCAGTTCAGTTGAAACCTGTTTGAGGACAGGTTCACCTTAGAAGAAGATGAGGAAGAATGTTAGTACTCATAAAAATCCAATGGATTAAAAATTATCTTTTAAAACATGTCTCTTGGAACAGTTGTCACTCAGAATGCAGCGAACGATGTCTTACGGATAAATTTTCCCTAATTCATATATACGTGATAGTCGAGTGGCAAAATCATGTGAAATTATAATTCAATTGATTAATTTTCCACATCAAGGTGAATTATATCCGAGTCGTTATCCACTTCTCTTTCCAGTTCTCTTTCCAATGTATCCAAGGAAAATGTACACTGTAAAGCAGAGAATTGGTACTTATTTAAACTGTGAGGGTCTCAAGAAAACCTGTTTCACTAAAACGTGGAACTCGCGCGGAAACATTCAGATAATCTCTCATCGCTTCCCTTGAGTAGTTCATTTTTGTGTGTCGCTATGGTTTTTTCATTAATGAATGTGGGCCTAGGGAGTATCTCAAGCGCAAGATATCCAAACTGCAGGCTTTTTGATATAAAACATATAAACCAACTCGCTAAGACAAAAAATCAACTCCTTAGAAGATACTATTGACATTTCGAACATCACGCCGGCATGTTTCGAAAGACGCATGCTCTCCTTGCTGAGATTCCTCGATCCGCATACTTTTAATCATCCGAGGAAGAACACGCGGACGCAGACTGGTGAATGTCTGATTTGCATAATGGCTCACGATTTATTGCGTTCCGCCGTTTTGAATGCGCGCGGGCTGTTCCGACGCCCTTTCTTCCGTTCTTCGCCTCTCGCTTCCCGCCTCTCCCTCTTACTTCTGCTTTGATTCATTCCTAACTCTCCTCATCTTCTTTACAGGTCGCGGCGACTTTGTCGGAGGAATCGACAATGAAGCGCTGGACTTCAGTCAACTCGAGGACTTCATCAACGACGATGACAACGCCGCGAACAAGTAAGTAGCAGCTGAACGCGTCTTTTCCATCATGCAAGTGGTTCCCACATCCTATAAGGAACGACTCCAATACACGCTCATGCTCAGCCTTATGAGGATCATCATTGAATTATATTCGACCGTTTTTGGCTTCTGATCCCTTTAATACTCTGGGGCACTTCAACGATTTTTTTCTTCATTCTGACTTCGGCGGTTTGCGGCTCACCTTTCTCCTCTCATAATCCCCATTAAATTTTATTGCCACTTTCTTTTTATGTAGAATTAAATTTAAATGACCTACTTATTATTCTGGCGCAAATTGATGTGTTTCAAGCAACGTTGAGAATCAATGTTTTCTTTTATATTTAATTTGGCTCCCCATTGAGGTGGCACTCATAGCGGTCGTCCGTGCTCATACCCCTTTACGCATGTGCTCACCTGGGCGCTGCACAAAGGACCCAAGAGCATGGAGGACCCAGTCAGTCCATTGAAATCTATTACTTTGAGTGCAGCTAGAGGATTATGCGGACCCAGAGCATTGCATTTCCAAGGGGAACATCATGACTGAAGACTATTGAAATGATCCGTAAGATGCCGCTATTGCGATTCGTAAGATTCTGGTGGTCAGGTCGGTAACGTGCCCTCCCGGAAAACCAAAGTGGGAGAGTTCGAATCCCACCTCAAGTATGATTGCTGTGTTGCCTAAGGATTGAGATAGACGGTAACATCTTGAAATAGATGGTAAAGTACAATCTCATCTGATGCACCTAAAACCTATGTCTACTAAAAATTTTCTACATCGTCCTCGGAAATTATCGGTGCCGTCACTAATGTAAAAGCACCTCTTACTTCAGAACGACAAAAAGCACATGTAGGAATAGAGAAACAATTGAGAGAACGGGGTATTATTGTGTGTAGAATTGGACATTACTGGAAGTGGTAGGAAATATATCTTCATTGCTCCCCGCGTTAAACTAAAGTAGTTCCTTGGTGACCAAATATTTCATATAACTGAAACTGCATGCAACGCTAGATGAGGGATAGTCTATTTTATAAATTTCACATCCCGCCTGGTTTAGAATCCACCCACCACTCAAAAATAACCTCTAAAACTAAGCTTAAATCATTGTTTTAATAGTCTCTCCAATGAAGTGAAATTGAAATTAACTGAATGTGTAATGTGATCCAATCATCTCTATCGGTACAATGGACATCGGCAGTTAATACATTAGCATATTTTTCTGCTTGTTATGCAAAGGAAATTTGTAAAAGTATATAAAAGTATAATTAAAAAAGTGTAAAAGTACTAAATTTTATGGGAATAAAAAGTTTTATTGCTTTATCCTGCCGAAGTGTTCTAAATGCCTTTTAGAGACGGTCCTGTTTTATTTTCTTCGTCACAACACCCTACTTGAGGTTTGTTATTCTGAATATTCGTTCTCGATTGAGTCTCGAAATGAAATTAATTTTAGTGTTTCTGGAATGAAGTCCACATGGCATAATCCATGCAAGCGGCTGCTCAACTCATAGAGACATTATTCTTCGATCCTTACTCCGAAAATGGACTTAACGGTTGCCGAGGTAAGGGAGGTTGAACTGTCGAAACACGAAGTAGGTTTACTAAACCACTTTGATCGGACTTGGTGCGTCCAAATTTGTAAAAGATCTGAAACTCGATTTATATGCAATTATTATGGCGACGCAGGACGAAGGAAGACAGCATGAATAACGTCACTGGACCATATCCTTGAAAGCTGCGTTGAGGCGGATTTGCATTGCATTACCCCCGATACTCCTGAATGCCCGCGTGGTTCCCAGTGATTGTTTGCACGCTTGAAACAGCCATTCTTGGTGCTAGGTGCTTTTTGATATTTCTCAATTAGACGAAACTCCATGAAGCCATTAGAATCCCGCTGTGATATCACTTAGTTATTTAATGATTACCTAAATCACTAGTGTTTTAAAAATTGATATTGCGGAAAATGATGTCAAATTCTGTAGATTCATTAAGTAGTTGCACGAGATATGACATCAGGTAGTTCAGAAGATGCGCTATAATGCCCATTCTCGAGACTGCAATTAGTGGCAAGCGCTCGTTTACTTATAAAAATCTGAAGATTTTTGCGAAATTGAGTGGAATTGTTGCATAATGCAGAAATACAATGAGCAATTTTCCGCAAAGATAAATTTCCACAAAGATAATTTACTTCGCCCCGGGTTTCAATGTTCATACAATATCATCATCATCAGGTGATGATTGGATTCCGGGTCGAAGTAAATTTTATCTTTCTGGAAAATTCCTCATTTTATTTCAGCATTCACTCTTTTACTGCTATATTAATTTGCCAGTAAAAACTGTAAACTCGTGTTTTAAACGAAATGTTATCATTTATCTACGTAATTCAATCCTGCCCCGCTCAAATCGGCACTTCGGACCGTATTGGATATGTAATGTGGAAGGCCACGGGTGGTGAGGAGACTCTCACCTGCTTGGGCCTGCTCTTAAACGAAAGATGCCACAGGAATCTCACGAGACGGACGGCGGACTGCGTTTGAAGTGCCATCGTCATATCGAATTTTAACGGTTCGATTTACCAGAAAAATTTTGGATTCAATCCCGGACCCTCCGCCTAGGAGGTAATTAATCGATTCGCTGTGCTGATTCTGCGTAGTAATTTGTCCGATTCTGTCCTAGTCATCACTTCATAGTGCTCTAGCGCCGTGAATTGGAAAAAAGATCGCAAATAATTCATATGCATTTGTCTTGATTATATAGGCCGGACCCGGCTTTTAAAATTAATCCGCGGAAGAGTTATAGTAATCAATTATTATTTCACTTATAGTTTGTCCAGAAAGGCAAATGGAAACCCTAGCTTTTGAAAGGTTTTCAGGCTTTATTTTTCTGTCATATGAATTTTTCTGGTTACATTTTTCGAAATATACTCGAGAGAAATCAGTTGCGAAGCTGCTAATATTTAAACCTATTCTTCCGCCGGGTTAAACCTTTTCCCTATCCCTAGCCGTATCAAATTTGTTCTATTTCGATCGAGTATTTTTATCGAAAATTTCACAGAGCCTACTTCACGGAAATGTAACCGTGTGAAGCACGGAGGAGAAAAAGCTGCTAGCGAATTTTCCCCTTGCACGGCCATTACTATTTCTGCGGTGAAGTCCCCGCGATCCCAAATGTAAGCTACCAACGAACGTCCCCTTTTGCGTTGGAAGCAAAGAGGGCGGGAACATGGGAATCGCTTTGATTTTTAACCCAGGCTACCTTGGCTAAACGTCGGCGCGTGTTCAGTGATTCCTGGCTGAATCGGAAAATGAGGCGGGAAGGAAGGAAGAGGAAAGAAAAGGGGGAGGAGGGAGTGGTCGAGGGGGAGTGGAAGAAGGAAATCATGAGCACGCGCGGCTGTTTAAATAACTGCGCGATAGTATCTTTTCCATTTCCACCCCTAAACGCTTCCTTCCTCCTCCACCGCCTCCCCCATACCCAATGGACTTATCTCCACTCGGATCTCTCGGCCCCGCCCCCTCATGGCGTTCTCCCTCCGCGGTCATTTTTTGGGAAAGGAAGGGGGAGGTGAAGGAAGGAGAAACGAGGAAAGAGTGAATTCACTACAAAGGGGGAGGGGGCGGGATCCTTATCACCAAAGAGAATGCTTTTCAAAATGTCCGTCATATTTTTTTCCATCCCCAACTCTTGCTCTCATATCTCCATTAGGCACTGGAGACGGAAAGGCAAACTTTTTTCAAAAATGCATCCCCATGCTCTGCATTTTCTCCAAATCACGAATCCACTCTCGTGCTCCTTACGGAAAGGACGTTTACCGTAAGTTGCGCAAAGAAAAGTTCGGTTGGCGAGGGAAAGGCGCATACGAAACTAATTGTACCCCTGTAGACCGATTATCTAGGGCAATAATGGTGAACCTTTTTCCTATTCTCGTGCCAAACTTAGAAAAGAATGGCGAGGGCATTATTTTTACTTTTCTAGAACAAGGACAAAGATGATTGAGTGCTGTATTTTTGAACAACCGGAGGTTTTAATAATTACTGGTGCCCCTCTGAAACTTATTCTACGGAAAAACCTTTCATTTTGGTTTGTAGGCAGGAGATTCATTTTGATAGGAAAACCGGAGAACAAATGATTGATATTTACTCTGGTGCATCTGGCTGTTCAGTCTCTATTTCATTAGTTTCACCATCGACTGTGTCGGAAATATATGCTAGGCTGATCAATGAATTTTCGAAAGTCAAGACGGGTTAGGAAAGCTGGTTAAGCCAAACGCTCGCCTGCACACTTGAGGGCAACACTAGCAGAATTAAAGTTGCCGTTGTAATTTGCATCCTAAATCCCCTAAAAAAACTCGAGGGCAACAGGGAACTGGATGTTATGCCCTTGCGGTTGTATCCTATACCAGCACATATGCACGAAGAAATTGTTTTTTGCCGAAAATACGGCGATGAAGTACGTAGAAATGTCCACGAGATAAAATCGGCCTGGACCGGGAATCGAGCCAAGAACGGGAAACGAACAACGTAAGGGCATGGTATTAAGTCCCCTTGTATCCTCCAAAATTACCACGTGAATTAGGAAAGTGATTGGGGATTAGTGAATTCGGAAACCTGGGTAGAGTGGTAGTCCGCGTATTGGCCCGGCAAGAGAAAGATCGATTTTCGGCACACACGGATTTCTTCATACTTACAGGATAAAGCTACTTTCTCGAACATTCCATGGATGTAATTCTTCCTTACGTGGACACTTAAATATTCTTTGTTCGTGCCCTCGATTGATTCCTCGCATAATATATGATACCTCGTCACTATCTTTAGGTTCACTCATTACAGTGTATGTTTATGAAAATTAATACGAAATGAGCATTCCGGAAAGTATTTCATTTCGTTTATCTATGTCCAAAAAGGTATTAATTGTCACAATTAGGCCTCAGATTAATTTGGCCGGTGAGTGAAGCGCTTCCTAGATAATTTACCGACCACCGAGCCTTATTTCGCTCGTTTATAAATTCTACCCAATATTTTTTCGAATTAGATTTTATCGGGGATTAGAGTCTTCTGGTCGTGACTTGAAGACTTTGTGTGGGTACCTTAAATCAACGAATTTGCTACATTGTAATGACGGTAATAACTCTTTATATTCGTGTTTTACAAACTATTGCATAAAATATAATTAAAATAGTAAAAATACTAACTGTAATTTACCGTATTTCCCGCCCTATAAGACGCTCTCTTTTTGTCTCGAAAATATGTTCTAAAATCGGCCTGCGTGTTATGGGATGAAGGTATATTTCTTATATTTTTTTTCTAGAATGGAACCCGAATAACTGCGGTATGTCTTCTAGGCCAGGAAAAATGGAACGTTTATTAGTATATTTTAATGGTCGCTGATTTATCACCCTTAAAACTCTGGAGGATGACACGTAAAATGCACATTGGTTCGTTTAAACCGTTGGTGGGTCTTTTCCTTCATTTTTATGTCCGTGGAACTTATATCTACCGGCTGCAATTGCTCGTAAACATGAAGCCGCTGCCATTCATAATCAACATTTCCTCCAGTCAAGTCATTTTATAGGCGACTTTAGTCTATTTTATGGTGCAAACGGATGTTCCATCGGAAAAGCAGTCAGTGTCCTTAACTTCTAATTCTATCCTTGGTCAAATTAATGTAGATGATGGATAGCGAATGATAGCAAAATATTTATTTTTATTATCATAAATAACTTACCGAAAGATTAAAGTTTATTTTGATCCAAGGTAATTTTTATATGGTTAAGTATCTCTTATTTTTAGAGACAGTTTTACAGAGTTTAAGCCATATGTGAAATCACTAGATGAATGACTTTGTATGATTTAACGGGAACACTAATGGTTGCTATTCAGAGCAGTTGCGGGAACCCAGTAGTTGTGTTCATTGCCTTGGTTTTCTAGAAAAAAATTATTACAACTTCTGTCAATTGTGAAGCCATGGGAACAATTGTTGCACGCCAGTGTGGGGACTCGTTATTTTATACTCAGTGATTTGCAGTTTATTGGTTTCAACGTTTATTGATTCAAACGTATGAAACTCGAGAAATTTTACTGCAATATTTGACTGAGTGGATCGGAATAAATTTAATGATACCCGAAACGTCTTATTTCTGTAATCATTCTATGAACTGTATTAATTAGTTGAGAATACTCTGAAACTAATTGAAATGATCACATTTTAATGTTGCAGCGGGCTCAATGTCTGAAACATTGCGTGTACTTATTTTTATACACATGGACAGTCGAGGTTACTTGCACTTTGGAAGGAACATTGAATGAGAGAGTACAAATAAGAGATTGGACAATGGCAGGAAAGGGTTTAAGCGGCAAGAGTCTAAAAATACCTGGCCGCAGTGGAGGCCTCGCAATCGATTGCAATGGGGGCTCATGTTATTCCGCGCTCAGGTCTCCCGGATGATATTCGAAGCCACAATCCCTCCCATTGCATTTACAAAAGAAGGACTTTATCTACAGGGGAGCACGGAAAATGATCAAAATAATCGAATTTCCTCGACGTATATGTTGTCACGGTATAAATTCAGCGAGTAACCCTTTTCTGAAGCCTACATCAGTATTATTGAGGTTGTGACGAGAGATTTTCGGCAATTTCGAGGCTTAATGATGTCGTTCTATTATTTTTGTCATTGACTTGGCTTATCAAACTCTCTCCCTCTCAGGTAGAAATAGTTTTTTTTTAGGCTGGCTTTCATTGCAGTACTGGCAATATTTTGACGAGACTGGAAAATTCCCCAAAAGACTTTCGGGCCGCTGCAATGTAGTTCTAGCAGCGCCACCGATAATCTTCGTCGAAAGTGGTGGGGATCGGTGTGGTGCGGTTGGAATGGCTATATATTCCGAGGGTGCAGGTTCGAATCCCGGTTATGGCGGAAATTTATCTGAGGAATCCTGATCTCTAATTGTGTTTTACGTGGAGATTCTCCGTCTCTCGGATTTAACAATGGATACTTGGTACCTTCAGTTAAAAGGAGACTAATGCCGATTCCGGATATCGCTTGACCCTTCATCCCGCATATCCCTTCCAACCGACTTAACTATGCTTTATATGAAAATGACCTGATTTGTCGGTCGTCTCCCCAATCGATTGTGGTTCAATATATGTATGCTATGCAAGCGAGAAGTATATCCTCGTTTTATTCTTGACCCAAGTCTTGGGAAAATTATTGGCTATTGACAGCCTTACACTTATCAAAGAAGTCGACTAATGGTCAGTAGAGAGTGGAATTGAGTTTGCTTTCCACTCAAGTGTCCACTTGCTGTCCACTTAAGTGTGACAGGGAAATCGTTGGACAGTTCTCCATTAGTCAGGCCTTTTGTGGAGCAATCTGACATTTGCTACTTCGCTGATGTCTATGCCCATTCTCATTGCTATATTTTTATAATTTGCTCGTGTAACTCCTCAGAGAAGCGACGCAACCAACGGCAAATGAGTTATCGAGAGTTTTGGCAATCTCAACTCATGAAATATTTGTTGGTTGGCTATTTGGGGTCGATGCTTACGGTATTGACCCCAAATAACCAACGAGGTCAACGACAACTGAGTTAATTTACGAAACTTAGGCCAGGTTGTTTGATTTGCTGTGGCAGAATTAATGGGGAAAACAGGCAGGGGAGGAGAAACCCGGCATAGGCACCAGCTTACGCTTAGCCACTAACTAAGCCAGTATCAATCGGGGTCCGTATTGAGCATAAATGAGGTTGGAGAAGACGTGAATTTTATTGTAAGTTTAGAGAAAATTGCTGTTCAGCCAATTGAGTGTAATTGCGACTACCGTGTAACATCCGATGTTTAAAGATTTTAGCTCTGCAAACATATGAAAGAATACAACACTCAGTTTTTTGCGCTTTTAAATATTACAAACATATTTCAAGTGCTGTTGAAACTGAATGATTAATGAATTCGATATTCTATGGTAAAAACATGTTGGAATTTCTCTTTTAATGCTTCTTTTTAAAACTGAAGTAAAAATTCCGGGGGGAGACGTGTATACCCCATGGACAGTCCTGGCTAAGTCAATTTGCCTCTGCCACTGACTCGAGGAGATCTCAGTACAACAACGGTCCATCCGACCGACGGACTGCAGTACTTGTAGAGCTCTTAACTCCTCTTTCCTAAACGCCAATGCTGCAGACAACATGGGCATGTCGTGGCAACTGATTCCAAAGATCCCGAGCAAGTATGACGGCAATGTACCGTTAGCACATGCAAATTCACGCATATTATCGTTTTCTTCATTTACCTACTCATATAGG
The DNA here is from genome assembly GCA_963169105.1 of Ceriagrion tenellum. Classification (NCBI taxonomy): domain Eukaryota; kingdom Metazoa; phylum Arthropoda; class Insecta; order Odonata; family Coenagrionidae; genus Ceriagrion; species Ceriagrion tenellum. The sequence continues at coordinate 144,453,160 of OY720633.1, read as the reverse complement.
TACTCAAATAGGTATTTCAGAAGGTGGCGAACTCACTCGGGAGTTAGCGTCCGCCAAATCAATGGAACGACAGAGCCATTTAGTTTCGATCGCGAAAGTCGATTCCGAGAGTACTCTTTCGACTCCTGGAAATTTTCCTCTCTCAACCCGAAGTTTACTCGTGATTCATTCGTTGGCTTCCGCAGCGTTCGTTCTCATTTTTTCCTTCGGGTTAACGCTACAGGCAATGCTTTTTTGGACTGGAGTTTCGCGGGAATTCCTGTCTGCGTCTTCAAGTTGACAAGGAAGTCTTTGACGTAGACTTTATTGGATGGTGATGAAGAAATAAGACGAGCAATTTTTCACAAAGATAAAATTTACTGCTTGTATTCTTCCATAATTTACTTCCAGTTAGTTAATTTTATTTTTGCGGAAAACTGCCTGTTTTTATTTTTTCATCAAGTACAAATTCCTCTCTAATTTGCAAGAATCTTCGGATTTTATTTGCTGCATGGGTTTTTCGAGAGAAATTTGATTCAACATGAACGTCAAAATTTAAGTCCCAGTTAGAACATTGCCGATTATAAAATTGCCGTTTCTCCACCAAGGAATCGGTAGATCGACCCCAAACAGCCCGATTGGGTATTCAATCATTTTATTGCTATTGTCCCTACCACTCTCCCAATCCGCTACGCGGCATCTTTCATTCTCACGGTGTCTCATCTCGCCTCTTGACGTTCCACAGCTACTTCGCCGACACTCTAGCGAGCAACGAAGTTTCGCGGCACGGACCGGCCGGAGGGGCGCCAGTGGCGCAGGGGGACCATGCGACCTCAACGCCTCCCCCTAACATCCACCCAGGGGCCTCGCAGCCGCCCCCGGTGGGCTCCCAAGGACCTCCGCCGCCTCCTCCGCCACCGCCCCCTCCGCCACCTCCACCCCCGCCGCCCCCTCCGCAGCAACCACAGGGGTATGGCAAAGGACCGCCTTCGGACGGAGGGACCGCTGCATACTCCCACCCGTAAGTGCCTTCCCTATCTAAAGAGCAATCAGTCCGTCTAATATAAAGCCTAGTCACATGGGCTAGAGATGTTGTATCTCTATTACGGACGATTTATTGGAAAAAATACTATAAATGAAAGGTAAAACCCAACAAAACATTTAGATGCATAATTTAAACAAAACTAGGTGTAACTTCTTCTTGGTGATGTTGGTATAATAAATATTTCCACACATACTAACTATACTACTAAGTTTGCCATAGATTGATTAGTAATGTGGCATAAAAAATTATGTTAACTTAATGAAGTTTACATAATTGGTTGCAAATGTCTAGAAGGAGAGGATTTTATTGTTGATCCTAACTTAATCACTAAAAATTATGTAATTGTTTGCATGCATTGAGGGGTCTAAAGTAAGAAACCATTGAAATGTACACATTAATCCATGAATTTTATGGAAAAGGGTGTTACTATATTGTAAGTGTCTTAAGTAAGTCATGAATGAGTGAAATTCCCAAGCACAAGGCTGATATAAATCCCATCTTCCCAGTCATAGCCTTCCTGAGAGCCCACCAGATTCTGGATCAGAGCCACCATACTCACCCCAGGATGCAAATGGAGGAGGTCATTCACCCCGTAAGTATTCTCGAGTAATTTATGATCTGCTGGTGTCATCATCATTGGAATTATACCAATTGAATGATCCTTACGTGTATTGTGCATTTGTATTTTTGTCTCAAATTTCCATAGATTAAGAGAGTTCCTTTTCACCCATCCTCATAATTCATTTTCTGCTCTTCATATTATATCCCTTCATACCATCCAGTGTTCCTACTTTTCTCCTCCCTCTTCCACATTTACCCAACATTCTCCCCATTAACACCCTAAGGATGTTTTCAAGTATCAGTACATGATATGATATGGGTATACATCTCTAGATTAATGCATGATCACATTCTAAAATGATAATGAATCCTTACATTAATTGACAGTTCATTAATGGATTTCTTTATTTGTTGCCCCATCAGAACAAAAGTCCATCATTCCTCCAATGCAGCCAGACATGCTCATCCATCATCACCACCACCAACACCACCATCACTCCCACCTTCAGCACCAGCAGGCGCACCTGGCCCAGCACCACCCTGCAGCCGGGCAGGGGGGCATCGCAGACTCGTTCAAACTCAATGCCTTTGGTCCTCCCAAAGGGCCCCCTCCGTCGCTCATGCCCCCAGATCAGCAACCCATCGGAACAATCCTGCCCTCTCCTGCTGTACATCTCACCCCTGTACCCCTCCTCATGCAACAACAACAGCCACCACAGCAGCATGGTATACCCACGCCACCTGCCCCACCGCCTCCTGCCGCAGCCCCAATCATGGTGGGCAGTGGAGCACCATCTCCCCCTAGCAGCGGAATCCTTTCCCCCCACTCCCCAGGTCTCACGACACTATACACGTCCACGCAAGGTGGGGGCAAGCGGCGGAGAATGTGTGATGGGAGCGCACGAAGCGTGCAGGTCAAGGCGGAGCCATCAGATGGTGGAGGTCTACTGCTGGCAGGGCTACCCTCTGGTGAGGAAATACGAGGTGCTGGGAGTGATTCAAAACCAATGATGCGTTTTCTCTCCCTTGCAATAGTAATAATAATGAAAAATTTACAAATAAAATGAATATGGGAATGGCTGTGTTGGGGGCATAGCCATGGGCGTAGCCAGGGGAAGGTTGGGGGGCAGACACCCCCCCCTCCCTCTAGATGACACACTTCATACCAAATCTGCCATACGGAGCTGGACAGGATAATATCCTGCCCCTCCTCCCCCCTCAGCATAAATCCTGGCTACGCCCAAGGACATAGACGTGAGTTTTATGTGAATACCTGATGAGATGTTTTGCTTTTATTTCCTCTGTGCTTTATAGTGAGTAGGAAATAGAATATAACATGCTCAATTGATTAATTATATTTTGGTTATCATCAGCAAATACTGTAGAAAGTCGAAAAATTGTAGAAAGATGAAACTCATGCCATAACATCATTATCAAGAGATATATGGCATAGAGACTTTTGCCAACTCCTGAAAACAGCCACCACTCTTTATTCTTGCCCCTCATGTTACTTAAGCATGCTTAGTGCCAACTTAAGGTCTTGCTCCCATCAACGTCATACTTCCAATCAATTGAGACCACATTTATTTCAATCATGCCATAAGTCACAAAGTATTGTATATGTATTGTTGTAAGGGTTTATCCTACTAGCATTATATTGCTACCCCTCTCATAGAGGTTAATTCATTGATTTTGTGCTTTGGATATGTAAAGTAAAAGCAGATATTTGTCACAGTCCAGCCGAATATCTTTACTGTTCTCATGGCTGATAAATTTTCCCTTGTTTCCACCCTGATTTGGAAATTCTTGTTTGAGCAACTGAATCTGTTTCTCAATTTGAACCTGAAAAGATTTCCCACAGCATGATACCCCAAGCAGCCTCTTTTATAATGACTTGCACAAGAAAAAGATAATATTGTAGCATTCTTTCACATAAATACACACCATGGTGTGAATTTGTATACATTTTATACTCACATCCTTACAGACATGTCTCCCGACCCAAGTTCCAATCAAACTGCTTTACTCGATGAAGATTATGCTGGATTTGACAGCTCAAGTACAGGAGGTGTTGGCAATAACAACTCAGGAGGAGAGCCTGGAGTGTACCTTGACTCCAGTTACCAGTGTATCCGCTTCCAACCTTTCCAGCAATCATCTTGGCACACTCTGTGTGACCAAAACCTCAAAGAGCTGTGAGTATTTTATTTGAATTATTAGGAGATTTATGCATGAGTTCATCCCAGTGACCTGTTCTTTTGTTTTTCTCTGCATATGCCAAAAAATAAATGTAACCGTTAGAACTTGATTTTACAACCTAGGCTGGCTGCCGTAATCAAGTCTCAAAGTAAAGTTCTGTTATGAATGAAGAAACCTAAAAGCTAACCCTTTAAGTTATTCAAACTCCAATCATTGACTTGACATACATTTTACATGAATCAATGCTCTTCATGTGAACAATTTCTCTCAAAATCTTATAAATGAAAGCATGGCTATGACCAATAAAAAAATTAAACTCCACATCAAGTTTCAGAGAAGACAAAGCAAAATACAGTGAAGAAATATGTATTCAGTAATCAACACATCCAACTTAACTTTGCACTCTTTCAATTAATAATTTTAGTACATGCAGGTGGTGGATAATGATCCAATTAAGGTTCATTTGAGAATTTAGGAACCCATAATTATAAAAAAGGCATGTTCATATGGACTAATTTTTTTTCAATGATTCTCCATGAAGTAACCATTTGGATGCTGATTACTAGACCACTAAGCACTGCCCATTTGGCAATATTCCCTCATATATTTTAGAAGCTTCAAAGCACATGTTCTACCATTCTTGGATATTACATGTAATGTTTGTTTTCAAGAAAACATTCCCGCCCTTTTTCCAAAACTATTTGGCATGTATCTGGGGAAAAAATATAAATGAGTGATATGTTGAACTCCAGCATAGAATAGCTCTTACAAGGAGCACTAATGAAGTCTCTTGTGCCAATTTCTTACGAATGTGGCAGGATCACAGTATGGCAAAATTTCCTGAGCCATATACATGATTGTAGACAATGCTACTTTGTGGAATTTAGACATAGTAAAATAAAAATGTCTTGGTAATTTTCGATACTTCTTATTAAAATACCTAACTGGTTTTGATGTTACAACATCATTTTCAGAGGTTGTGTATTAAGTACAGGTGCAATGGCTGATAGGGGTACAGGGAGGATATGGTGGAGGGGTTGGGGGAAGGGGAATGGATCATTGGGAGGAGGGGAGAGGATTAGGTTGCATAACAAAGCGAGGACACTACCACAGGAAAGCGTAAAAACAGCAGCATCAAATATTCAAGATAGGAGGAGAGGCTCAGTTAAAAGGAGGGATAATTTGTGTGGAATAAAAGCATTTAAAACCCTAAGACTACATGTTTTACATGTTGAAATAATTTCAAAATTTTCTAAAAAAAATCCAGTTTAACACCTTTGTTACAGAAACATACAATAGAGGGGTTAAAACTAGAGGAGTGATTGGAATCTAGCTTTGAACTTGATACTTTCTCATCCATTCATGATGTTATATATTTGATCTTTACCAGTGAAATCTTTCCCCCACAGTCCTGTCCCACACTACAGAGTTGATGCAGACAAAGGGTTTAACTTCTCCAATGCAGATGATGCTTTTGTCTGCCAGAAGAAAAATCATTTCCAGGTATTACCATTCAGTTTTTATCACATTTATTTCATTCTTATCATTCCTACTTCACAGGATGAATAACATAATCTTAGGTTAAATATTTTTAACTACTAATTTCCTTCTTGAGACCAATTTCATAATCTTTGGTTGAATATTTTCTCACTATGATGACGAAAATGGATGTATTCTATGGTCAAAAAGCTTAATGAAGCTTACAGTCTGTTGTAATTCACTAAATATATACTTTCCATTTGCTTTAAGTTAATTCTACGGCTACATCACCTTGTGGGTTACAGTCATCAGTAATGGTAATAGGTCTTGCTAATATTTTTCTCATTCAATGTTACCCACAAATTACCCATTTATAAAAGTTGGGTATCTCACATCTACCATCAACATTTGTAATTCAATTATAGAATTTGTTTGAATTGACCCTATTGTCTACTAAAGTTTTGATGATTTTGATGGGCAAGTGTTTTGAAGAAGCAATCTGATTTCCAGATAACATGCCATGCACAGCTTCAAGGAGATGCACAGTTTGTGAAGACTCCTGAAGGTCTAAAGAAAATTGGGTCTTTCCATTTGCATTTTTATGGTGTCAAAGTGGAGTCTCCAACACAGACAATCAAAGTGGAGCAATCTCAAAGTGATAGAAGTAAAAAAGCCTTCCATCCTGTGCTGTGAGTATCTGATCCTCTTTCTCATTTCCTCTTTTCCTTCAAATCCTGGAACCTATTGTACCCCTTGTACTCGAATGCATTATATTTTCCTTGGGCAATTCTCATGAATAGAATATCCTCTGTAAAGTATCCAAGACTTGGAAGAAATCTCATACCTGTGGTTACATTCAGGAGTGGCTTGGGAATACCTGAGTTTCTCCAATTTTCTGTCCTTAGCTAACATTTCCTCTGTGACTGCCTAGTCCATTCAGGTGAAGTTTTTTTATTCTTAAATTGATAAATTTTTAGATATCATCATATTTATTTATTCCACTAAGTTTTTTCTAAGATTTAGGATGAATTTAGGAATTAGATAGTGAAAATAATGCTTATAGATTATATTTTGAAGGCAATATAAAATACCTTAGTGCTGATATATCTAAAAGTGCAGAGACATGTAGAGATATGTGATGAGTTTCACCTTGAAACCAAAGGCTTGGTACTTTATTCAGCCAACTGGCCATAAAAGGGTCAACATTCTCTGAAAACTTCATTGGAAGTATCATGATGATTCACATGGAATGCAATAACTCATTTTGTAAGGATATGAATTATGTGTCCATATGACATTTCTTCGTTGTGGTAATCGTGGCCATCTGCATTTCTCCCTTCCTCCTACGTGACCCCAATCCCCTGGCCTCACCCATGGACCCTTCTGTCTGCCTGGCTGTGGCTTCCTTGGGGGTGGTGGGGGGCCCAGGGTGGATCTTCAGGGGGAGCAGGTGACTAAAGTGACCGTGGGACGCCTGCACTTCAGTGAAACCACTTCAAACAACATGAGGAAGAAGGGGAAGCCTAATCCAGACCAGAGGTACTTCCATCTCGTAGTGGGACTACATGCTCATTGCCCTGGGGATCCCACCGATTACCCAGTGGTTGCACATGCATCTGAACGGATAATTGTCAGGGTAAGCGGCTCGTCAATGCTTGTCCATGAAAATGTGAATGTGGTCCCCATATATGATCTCCAAACATGCTCTCAGACTACTGTATGTCTTCGAGTATAAGTTGAAGTCTCTTCTCCACGTGAAAAAATAATTAACTAATATTTATGACTTAAGTTCAAGTCTTACTGAAAAGAAGAGTTTAATCTCTTGGTTTTTTGATGAACATCAGCAAACCATTATAGGCCGAAACCAGTTGATTTGTGTTTTAAATACATTGGTGGAAAATACTAAGTGTTTTCATTTTTAAGATGAATCATAATTTCCACAAAGTGAATTCGCCAACCATTGATTTTAAACCATTATAGGTTGAAGAATAAACATAAAAACAAACTGTAGCAACACAAAAAAGACAAATTCATAAATATGTATTTATCAATAATGCCTTTACCTGCAACATAATCGGCTATGTATATGACGACCATGTATATGACTATGGCATTCTTTGATATGATTTTTCGTGATTTGCATGATGAGGCAGGTACATGGTCATCATCATTCTCATTGTTTTTGCCATCTAACTCTTAAGTGATTTACAGCATTATCATGTAAAAGACTTTGGGAATACCATATTAATCATCTCAATATTAAGTCCTATTTTTGTGAAAATACCTGTAGTCAAAAGTGTGAGGGAGCTGTATTTGAGTAGAAAGAATGAAGAAACACTCAAAAATTCTGTCTCATGGCTCAAATAATGATAGAACAAAAGAAAAATAGATAATGTGCAAATGTAACTTAGTTAGCCTTATTTCTTTGCAATTCGCAAAAAAAGATTTTTTATGCAATTAATCTTTCTTCACTCAATGGTATCTAATCTGATGATGTTGTTATGGTGCTCAGAGCCTCAGATAGGAAAGCATGCTAGAATCCCACTTGATTCCAACTTGCGTTTTCCTGTGTTCAAGTGGGAATCCAATTGGACCCATGAAATGTGCAAGTTGGATGCAAGCCAGATCCCAGCTGTGCTTTTTATACAAAGCCTGCAGTGTACAAGTTGGATTTCAGACTAATCTAATTTGAATGAAGCTGGATTTGAAGGAAAGATTACAGGCTTACTTTCATAGCCAGATTGAAGCCTCAATATTCCAGCTGGAATCAAGGTATTTTCAAGCGTGCCACCACCAGTTGAACTATATCAGCCAAAATTCTGGCTGGAATCCAGCTTGCTTGTTATCTGGGGAAACTCGGGTAAAGTGAGGGTAACCTTATGCCACTCACAATGCAAATACATCATAGATATTTTTCAGCTGATTAGAGAGTAACTATGGTACTCATTGTAAAAAAGAGTCAAACAACATTGCTCAAGAATTCTATGAATTTGCTAACTATTTTTTAGTATCTCATTAATTTTCTGTTATGATGATGATGTTATGATGCAAATGCTGATACAGTGGAATGGTGGGCAATGTGTCAGCTGGAACGCTATTGGGCCGTGAATGATTTTCGTGCATTAGCTGTAGGTACACATTGAAAAATGATGAGCAGCTTTATTTTTTATCTAAAGAAGATAAAAATGAATAATAACATTTAACATAATGGAAATTTAACCAGCCCTTTATTGACAGCTTCATGCCTTTGTGTGGAATGGATGCTGGATGTTCCAGTCATTTGTTCACACATCGAAAAATTCAGGCGTAATGGTCGTAAATTAGGGTTATCTAGGTAAAGTTTGTTTTGGATTAATGAGAAAACTCATGTTCTAAATTAAATATGAGCAAAAATGGAGATGAAAAGTGGAGAGAGGGGACAAATATTGTGTATCAATCAGTGGGGCATACCACTTAATCTAGCATCATCAGTTGCAAATCAAAATATTCTTGTATTTTGAATAACTCTGTGGGTCATGCTAAATAGATATGTGATTTATGATAGATAATGAGTGGTTTTATGCGTCTGATGTTTGAAAAAAAATGAAAAGATTTATTGTTACATGCAAATAATTAATACAAAAAATTTCATGTACAAATATTACATACAAAAATATTTCATACGGAGCCTTGTGGTACACAACAATTCACTATTTTCTTATTTCTCATACTACCTATCATATAACTTGATTATGATCTATCATCCTGTAAGATAACTTTTAAACCATTCATGGATATTGCCTCTAATACCAATACCTAATAGAATATTAAGTAGAATTTTGATATACACTCTATCAAAAACCTTGGTATCATCAATAAAAGTAGCAATTATGTATTTCATTCTTTTTATCCAGGTTCAAATTAACAATATCTAGAAATAACTTTACCACATCCCATGACCCTTTTTTCTCTAGAAAGCCAAACTGCAGTTCATTGATCATTTTATATTTATTTATAAAGGCGATCAGATTTTGAGCAACATGCTGTGCTACAATTTTACTTTATGATGGGAGAATTGAAATTGGTGTATAGTTTTTCAAGTTTATCAAGTTTTTCAAATGTGGAAGCATTGACCCTATAAAGTCAACTTATTTTGACGTTCAACTTTCTGTTAAAGGTAGTTCTTCATTTCTTGAAAGATGCAATATATCCATGCTTATACTCGAATGTATATAGTGGCTGAATTTGTCGCATTAGTCGGCTATTGGCTATAAAGTAAAATTTCTTAGTGGATAAAAAGAGCATGTTCCCTTGTTCACCTTGTAATGGACCATTGCCTTTGGTGAAATACATCTTCCGTGAACTATCTTTTAAATTTCAATTTCCATCCGGTGAAATATAGCCAGAAGTAGTAGTTGAACTATACATGGTTATATAAGTGAAGTTATTTTTCATCCATGCAAGTCTTGAGTTTTGCAAAATGTTTAAGTTGATAGAATATGTATGTGAGATGGCTCCCATTCAATTGGGTGGCATCATTTAGCCATTATGGAGGACTTCTCCTGCCTGAAGACACTAGGCCTTCCTGTTTCAGGCCTCCAACCCGGGCCAGTTCGAGAGTGATGTAGAATTATGCTGGCAGCGAGGTCATACCCCTGAGTCTGTTTTCCATGCTGGGAGAGTTGGCATCAACACCGACAGACCAGACGAAGCTCTGGTGGTGCATGGAAATGTTAAAGTTACTGGGCATATTGTCCAACCTAGTGATGCGAGAGCTAAGGAGAACATATCGGAGGTAAATCTTATGTAATAAAAAATAAATTTTCTTGTAGGTATTTTTAGTGTCATGTCTATTTTGATATGTAAAGCCCAGCAGTTTACCCTGCTAAGAAGTGAAAACTTATGATCTCAAGGAGTATCTCAATTGTTTCAAGGCCTATTATATACCTTCTTCTACCATCCCAGTGTAAAATAAAAGCAAGTACAGATTTCTTCTAAGCATTGATATACAGAAAAATCCAGTTATATAACACCTCAGAATGCCTTGGGTCTAGGCTGGTCCCTCAAAATTATCAGCTCGTTTTTCTCTTTTACTGGCTTTGTGTTGAACTAATCATGAGCTATTTCATTCTTTGAGGATCCAATTTACACTGGTGAAGTCACACCAGTTCCCTAGTTGCTTGGCAGGAACATTACAAAGTAGTTCATACCAATTTCCCTTATTGACCACTGTTTTGTCTACTGCTGCCCTTGAATATCTATGCCTACAATTCAAGTGCAGTGAAACTGTGCCAAATGTGGCTTCCCACCCCTGGGATACAATGATGTGTTGCCGTGAAGTACAAAAATCAGTGCTAAGCTTCAATGACCAGGGAATGTAATTCAATACTCTACGGTTGCCTATGAGTGCCTTATCCTGAATTTTTCTTACAATACGTATCTTTGTCTAAAATAACTTAGAAATTGTAACTTCAGAATGAGCTTCACCACCAGATTTAAGATTTTTTTAACCAGTTTAATTTAACAATGGTGTGTAATTGTCAACAGCCATATCCTTTGTTTTTCCATATTCAGAGCTGTGCTGTCAGTTTCTTGATACTGTTTATTTTATCATTTGTCAATCTAGAGCTACGCATTTCTGTGCAACTTTCTCACTTGATAGAGATTCACTACTAAAATTTAGTTAGATGTTGACCAATGAAGTAATATAATCAATACCTACTAGGCTACAAATTTTCTCAAATACCATTTTACTGGAAGAGTAAGCTGGCTTCAGGAAAAGAAGATCTTGCATTGATGATGTTTTCACATTTAAACAAATCATACAGAAGCAAAGAGATTTAACCTAGAGACTCGTCTAACATTCATAGAACATGAAAAAGTATTTGAATAAATATGCAGAAGCACCAGAATGGTAATTGATGCTGGGAAGCAGCAGTCAACCAAGGTATCCGTCTGTCTGTCAAACTGTCTATGCTGTATAGTCAAGGAAAAACAAAACAGGAATTTGGAAGATTTGAAATTTGGATCACCTGCATTCAATTATGCCCCCAATGAAAATTGGATTCCTAATGTCTTTCGACCTTTGCAGCAAATAGATGCTGAACCCAAAAGCCAAAATATAACAGTATGTAAATGTGAAACCATATTTTTGTCTTTTAGAAAGTAATGTGAACATTGCCTCATGTTTTTACTCTGAGCTTCTATTAGGTGAACAGATGTAATAACTCATATGCGATTAGTTCTTACTCCTCAAATTAGAGTGGGTTGCCTATAACACAGGTATATTTCTATACCCCAGGACCTGTGTTATAACCAGATTTCTCTGTACCTTTAAATTTTCTTAACTTCATGCCAATGAATAGAATCATCCAAGTGGACCATCATGGATTCTGTGAAACTGAACCTATTAATTAAATAATTTAAACTATTCTCTCTTTGATTCAACATGCCACGTTTTGTGACTGATTGTGTCCAACTGAATGTTTATCTGTGCAGTTCACAATAATTTAGTCCATATTAAAGTTAGCATTGCATGCTTTAATGTCAGTCACATTTCTAAGGTGAGGTAGTAATATTATGTCATGATCTTTCTCTACAGGTAGATACGAGGGAGCAGTTAAGAAATGTGCAACGACTTAGAGTGGTTAGGTATCGTTATGCCCGCGAATTTGCGAGGCATGTTGGCCTTGTGAAAGAAGGTGAAGGTTTTAAGCATGGAGAATGTGAGGAAGACCTGACTGATACAGGTGTTATTGCACAAGAAGTTCAAAGGATCATCCCAGAGGCAGTCAGAGCTGCTGGAGATGTAGTGCTACCTGATGGCAGTCGGATAGACAACTTCCTTGTAGTGAATAAGGTAGGAAAAAATTACCGTAATTTTCCGTGTATAATATGCATTTTTGCCAGCAAAAATTCGTCAAAAAAGTAGGGTGCGTATTATACATGGTTACAAACTTATCGCATTTTTATTTGGGCCGTAGATTACATTTGAAGTAATCTCAACGTACTTATAGGTATTCGAATTTACAACTTTTAATGAAAAAAGTGCAATGAATCAATTTAATTTATTTATTAAAACTAAAATTTACACACAATCTCTCTTGTCTTTCACACTGTTAGCACTGAATCCTTTGAATTCAAAATCACTATCCTCGCTTGATTCGAACAGTTGGTGCGAAGCACTGACACCACGCTTGCTGGTGGCATATATTGCGTCGCCAAGGATATCATATTTGTCCTCCTCATCGTCCACTATGCATTTTTCATCCCTAAGCAAATTGTCGTTGGACCCATCTATCACGTTCATGAGGCAACATTTTTAAAACCTTAATCACAGATGAATCGATGGCATCTCAGGACTCTTTAATCCAGTGACTTATTAGCGATAACTCTGGATTCTTTGACGTTCCTGAAGTTGTCCAAGAATGTGGTCCGGAATAAAGCCACTCAATCCACTTTTTACGCATCTGTGTCTTAAACGGATGGTTGCAACTGACATCCATCACATGCAACTGGCTTGTCATCCCTCCAGGAATAATGACGAGATCTGTGCCATTCTCATACAATATATTCTTGATGCATGGCATTCGATGGCATCTAAATGCACCTAAAACAGACATATGACGTCTACAAACTGCATCTTTGAACCACACATTTCGCTGCCAATCTTTGGTTGAATTTTCATCCATTTAGCCATTTTATTTGACCGTACGAGCATATTCTGTAGCCATATTAGGGAGTGTTGTTCTCTTAAATGCTACACAGAAATGTAACATCTTCAATCAACAGAGTAACGTATCTTCCGCTAGTAGATTGGAACGAATTGGACAGGAACAGACATGAAGGGAGAGGAATTGAATACAGGCATGGGTATTTTTTAGCGGCAGTGTAGCAATTTTATCATTTATTGACGAATATTTCCGTAGACACGTATGGAAGTTTTGGAGGGGAAGACCCTGCTACAAATAGATCATCATACTGAGAAACCAGAAGGGTTTCTAAGAGCAAGGGGAAAAGCCATCCATAGGCAACATTATCACTTGCGCAGTGATCTTTCGGGCGCTGAACGGCGAGGCGGACATTGGCATAGAATGCCGTTCTTTAAAAGCCGACTGCGTGTTATACATGGTGATAAGTAAATTCTTACATTCCGCTCGCCTTAAGGTGGGTGCATCTTATAGTGGGTGCATATTATAATCGGAAAATTACGGTAGGTTATATGAGCTTAGAAACAGATGGCATGCCATTTGAATTACCCACTGAAAAGAACTCTATATCTCTCCTCTTTTTGATTGAGTTGCCTCATAAACGACTCAAGTGATCTAGTTTCTTTATATTGTCTTAACCTCACCTATTAACCTAGCTCTCTGATTTATCGATTTTCACTGCATAATATTTCATGCTCAATGATTCTGCTGTTTTAAATGTTATTATGTATCATGAAATTAGCCGATTAGTGACATGAAAATTGTCAATTGATTGAAAGTACACCTAAAAGGCTGATCTGCTTATAAGCAGCCAATCTTCTTCAATGCAGAAAAAAATGTTTTTACTTCATGAGTAATTATGTACTTATGATTGATTAGGATGTAACCATTTATCCAGAAAAGTAACTTTATGTTTGTGAATTATAAAATTGTCTTTTATGGTGAATGGAATAATTGTCACTTCCATCTGTGTTATTAGCAGTCTCATGAGGGAACATGAGGGAACACCTGTCTAGTTGCAGTGGATTCAATTTTGAGGCAACCATTCACATTTAATAGTTCAGTTCAAGCTACCTATCCAAAATTTTATGCCTATGTAAACATAGTGAGAGTAGGGCTAGTTTATTCCATATCAATAATTTGAGTGGCATACTGTAGAATCTCCAATGCACTGGAAACAGAAATATGGGTTGCCAGATGCATGGAGGAAGTGGCAGAATAAGGTGGTGTGGTGGCCCCTCTGTAACCTGTGGTAAAATAAGAAAAATGGTGGCCATAAGGTATTCCATACACCCAAGATTCCCAGAAAATGGCAATCTGCTCCCTCAAAATATGAGGACATTAGTCTTCCCCTGCATGGAGGTATGCTGAATGAATGTTATGTGGGTTGCATAGTAACAGGAACAATCCAAGACTACATCCAAAGTCAGGGTCTTGGTTCATGGCTCAATGCTAATAAATTAACCCAGCCAGTTAAATATGTAATTTCTCTAGTTAGTTGGCCCTCTATCGGTTACTTGACAACCTTTGTACTTGTGTATACGTTTTATAAATGCATGGTAAGGTTAGAAGCTGAAGGAAACAGTTAGCAAATCTTAAGCATCTTGATACGCATCTAGCTCAGCTCTTAATTTTGCAATCCTCCTCTCATATGCAACAAATGTCATCTGCTTTTTTAAAAATGCTGCTGTCCAGTCGGGCTACGTTACTGAGAGATAAGAAACTCAGTTGCTGTAGAGATAATTGCCAATCATTAGCGAAATATTAATGAATATACACCAATTAAATGTGGAGAAAGTCAATTTTTACAAATTGCCATTGAGAAGTTGCTCACTTCCATATTTGGACCCCCATGCATAATTCAAACGGTGGTTTTTTTCATTATCGAGGTTTTCTAATAGGAGATAATTGCAGGCATTTTACATCTATCCTGGAATCCTAAGGGACTGGGACAAGGCTTCATAATATTGAGGATCATTGTCAAAAGATCATAGTGTGTGCCTATCATTTAAAAAATTTGTAATAAAATCCTTCAATTCCACAGGAACGAATATTTATGGAGAATGTTGGTGCAGTGAAAGAGTTGTGTAAGGTTACAGACAATCTGGAAAGTAGGATTGATGAATTAGAACGAATGAATCAAAAATTAGTCAGTCTCAAAAGGATGGATAGCCTGAAGTCAAATCCAAGCATCAGCACAGGTAAAAGTAGTAATATCTCATGCCATGAATGGTCTGTCATAATTACTTGAAGATTTAATGAAATCTCTGTCATTTTATGTAGTGTCCAGCTGTGCACCTTCCAACAAATCTTGGAGTAGTGGACCTCGATGCATTCAAAGGCATAAAAAGTATACCAATTGCTCCAAAAAACATGTTTCAATGGAAGAAGATGATTGTTTACCTTATTCAACAGTTTTTTGTTCCAATAAATTTTTACAAATTGTCATAGCTGTTCTCATTCTTATCATGGCCATATGGTAAGTGTACTGCTTTTGGTGAATTGGATTAAGAGTTCTATATATATAGCATTACTGCATACATATGAATTGCCAATGCAATGGTTTTTAATGGTATTTTACATAACATTATGTAAATGCATTGTATTGTGCATTTTTTTCAGTTTAGTTGCAATGGCTACTTTATATTTTCTCGAGTACCAAAAAAGAAGCAACTTTGAATATCCACTCCAAGGATCAATGTAAGTAATCCTGATAAAGAAACTGTGAATATTTTTGTGGAGCTTTACTTTTAAAGCTACTATCCTCCAATGCTAATTAATAAACTGTGAATATTTTAATAGAGTTTTGCAATTGGAAGCTCAATGTCCATGAACAGTATTAGACTCCATAGTTTGCTTAAGTACATAGTTTTTATAAAATGCATAGATTGGTACTCCCTGCTGCAATATGTATTTACTATGCAAGAGCTAAAGAAAATACTTAGTGTGGAGAATAGTTACTTTGATAATCTTTGTTTAAAACTACTAGCCAGTCAATTTTTAAATGACTTTGATACATTTCACATCCATTCTTTATCTAAAACAACCATTATAATGATTGATTTATATAATTTGGATGGATTTGATAAATACATTGACATTTTTTTTGAGTGTATGGTTGCTTGGTAATTTTTTAGCCAGAAGACTATCAATATAAATTGATCTAACTTTCCAACAACAATAAGTGGGAAGATTGGCAAGGGATTCATTGAGAAAGGACGTAAGATGTTGAGAGGCCCAGAATTGGCAATGGCCAACTCTTAAACAGATATCAAAGGGTCCTCAATTTTGCAGTCCATGTGATGGATAGAAAACTATATTATAGTGCTTGTAACTTAGCAAAGAAGTGGGTATAGGGATTCAAAGCCAGATCTTTGGGATGAGAGGCTGTTGCACTATAATGGTGCACTAACCCAATAATGATTTTATTATTAATGATCCATAATGTTTTGGGAGAAAAATGATAATTGCCTCATGGCTGAACTATTGGCAGATATCTGAGTGAACATCAAGAAAATAAAACCGAAATACCAGGGATTCATTACGTTGAAGTAGAAGCCAATTTTAACATCCTCTAAGAATGTGGCGAATGAAATGTAAAATAATCTGAACCATGTAACCTGCATTGGTGTTAAATTCTGTACTCCTTAATGTCATGAGATTGATATCTTATACAAGGGGCTAATATGTTAAATCTTCATTGAGGGCAGTTTTAATGCTGTATCTCTTGGAAATATTTCAACATAGCAGAGGCTTTAACATATTTATTTAGAAAATGTGAGGTGTGTTATGGAGCTAACCCTTACCACCATCCTGTTTTTAATGTGAATATGTTTGTATCTTATGGACAGGGGAATTCTCTCTGTCAATGGAATGGAACTGTATTTGCAAACCATAAGGAACATTTCTTTTACTGGTGCCATCAAAGGAAGTTTTATGGGATAATAATTATGGAGACAGAGTGTTTAAGTGATAGGAAGCTGTAAAAATGATACCCCTTGGTTGCTGGTTATTAATATTCCTCCCTCTAAAAATTGCCATCAGAATCATGAAGCCTAGGTGATGTAGTGATCTGCACATATGCCCAGTAAACCAAAGATGGGTGGTTCAATTTCCAACCTCAGGGAATTTTTTCTCATGAGAATTTCTACTTATTTCAACACCATAATTTAGTAGGGATGAAATTCATCACATTATATATATTGGGGTAGCTCTTATTGATACACTGTAGACCTTACCTTAAGATGAGTTCAATGAATATCCTTTTCTTTTTGCCAGGTATCCAGAGAGACAAATTGGACCAGATCAATATTTTCATAGTATTGATCAGCATTCTCAATATTCAAGGTATAGAAGCCAAAATTCTTTACAGCCTGAACAAGAGCAAGTTCTAAGATGGAGATCTAAGGTTTTTCAACCTTCTAAAGTGGGAGAAGATGTTCCACCTCCAAGGAAAAAGACCATATACTTGCCTCCAGTCATAGGCCGTCCGAGTCAATGCCACCCTAAGGTGTCTTCTTCCCTCAACAGAAGTCACAGAAATCGCCTTTACGAGTCTTTCCAGCCATGCCAAGTAAGTTTTCCTTAAAATATTATGTAGTCTCCTTAAAAGCCCCTGTGAATATTGTTTACCTGATGATATAGTACATCTAAAACACGGTCGAATTTAGTTCATCTTGTGGGAACTTGCTCTTTCTGTTCTTCATAATGATGAAATACCTCCACATCATGCCTTATACTTCTCTTTTTGGTTCCTACCAAGTATAAGTGTCCACTAGGGTGGACATGAGGCAGAGGTTAGTCTTTGACTCAATATTTACCTTCTTCCATTAAAATCTGAATGATATATTAGAAATACCGCAGAGCTCAATCGTTCTGCTAATACATTTCATTGAGTTGTTCATTACATATGATAGGTAGGTTTCTGTCTTCGTCCTGCATTATTTCATCTTGCATTACAATCAGAATCTTTAGGTCTGATGATGCCTCCTGGAATGTAAGTGAAACTGTCATTGTCTAAGATGAGCTGACTCAAGAGGAACCCAGAAACCTTGAAGTCATCCTTAAACCTCCTTAAAAATGTTCATAGCTAATATCCACAAAGGGCATTATTATTCATGGAGGTGTGATGAAATTCTCAAATGTATGACCTTATATATTGCCAAGTAAACTTCAAAGAGTAAATAATCATTGCCCACTGATTTTAAACTATTCTGTTTGATATTAAAGATCAACCAATGTCAATTATGCATTCTCATACCCTTAATTCCACTGCCTCACCCTACCCCTCCTTACTTCATTGCCTTAATCATTTTAATATCACACCATCAAAAGATGTTTGATATCTGCCATTACTATGCTTTTGAACTGGTTATATTACTCAGTTCTTGGACAACTTGAATGTTGTGGGCATATTGACATGCATACCAAAGTATGTATGGAATTTTATATTCTCCAGTTGGTGTCTCTGACTTGACAATGAATGATGGAGTCAGCACTGCAAATATATGAAATATCTTACTGATTTTTCTAGTATATGTAATCATCGTGAGGTGATGATAAGATTACCAAGAATATGTACCAAGAACTTTTTTCTTGTGCTCACAGAATTTTTGCTGTCAACCATATGAACTACCAGGTCCCAGTGGCCAGCATCCCCTAGATACTCCAGCTATACCAGGAGTTTCACCATCAAGTAGTGAAACTTTACAGGAAGAAATAGGTAAATTTTTATGGGTTATATTAGTAGGATATGCTGAATATCCGAGTGTGTGTTATTATTTTTGCATATGATCAGTGCGTAACTTTTCATTCTACCTTTGAATAAACTGGAAGAGATGATGACATATTGCTGAAACAAGTTACAGATATATCTCACTCTATGACTTGAGACAAATTTCTACAAAAATTTAATTTGGATGTAGGCCAGTCCAGCACCCTAAAAAACTGCCAAGATACACTTTATTTTGCTGATAATGATTATATATTCATGTACAAGGCCATCCCAAGGTCCATGTTATAGCCAAATTTTTCTGTATGTATTGACATCTCCCTTTTATTGTTTGCACTGGCCTGGAGAAACAATTGTGTGGCATTCTAAGGATATTTTAATTTTACTATTATATAATATGGCACTGTCAAGCTCAATGTGAAGGGTACATCTTCTAGGGAACAATGCAGAGGCAGATTTTTAACAATTCTATTGAACAGAGTGAATGGTTTCAGGCACTATATCGTGGAAGTTATTAATCTCTGAGGATATCATGCTGAAACGTGTTTTAATGTTGCTACATTCAAAATGTTTATGATTTTTTATGCAGCACACAATCAGCTGGGCCCCCAAATGGATCCTGATCAAGTCCCACCAATTGATGAACTTGATGAAATGGAGGGAAAAGTCAATGTAGAGAATGCAAATGTCCCTGTGAGTGGAGTGGAAGTGCCAAAGGACCATCCAGATCAATCTTTGGTGAATCAAGTGAGTAATCTGCAAGATACTTGATTTAATTTTTCATTAAATTTTTTAGCATGCAGATAGAGGTTTCCATGATTGATGCCATGAGCTAAAATTTTTTTAAATTTACCCAATAAATATGAAGTTAATATATTAGCCCCAGTATAGTTTGAGGTTTTTTCTTAAATATTACGTTTGAAAGTTGTGTTCACACTATATTCAAGCACTTCCAGCTTTGAAACCATTAGTTGTGTATTTAGTGCCTCAGTATGAATTTTTAGCACATCTATTTATAAGCACTATTTTACAAATGAATCAAGAATGCATGTTGCATTGTTCAAATATCCTGGAAGAGTCTTGACATGAATACTGGAAATAGATTTAGGTCAAATTATTGCGACCTAAGTGTTCTCCTGCTGGAATTATCTTTCATGCACCCATTGTGTTGCAATGGCAATAGATCTAACACCAGTGTTTTTGGTCTCGGTAGTTCTTATGCCAAGGCTCTTGTATTTATAATTTCTGAACATTCACTCGTTATGTATTTGATGATGGGCATAAAAAATTATATTGACTATGTTGAATGAAAGGCTTCTTCTAAAACCCACATTAACCCTTCAAGCACGGGGAGGAGATTTAAAGGAATCCCATCTCGTCGGTTGGAGGAGATTCAAATGGACTTGCCAGTTTATAACTTTAAAACTATTCATTGAATATATTTAAAATTCTTTGTGCATATAAAATAATATCTTGTCTATAATATTTTGTGGTATAACTTGTACAACCTAATACCTTTTATGATATTTTCTTTGGTGAAATATTTTTTTAATCTTTTACTGCTACCTAAAATCAGATGTTTCATTTTTTAATGCAAAAAAGCTCTTAAGTATATTTGCTTATAGGTAGTACTACTTTAAAAGTACACTATTTAATATTAAGTACTAGGCGATAAATATACTATTGTTGCACATGCACAAAAGGCTGCCTCACCTCGGCAAATCAGGATGCTCGCATTACACATTTGGCGATGATAATCCCAGTTATAAAAATGGCCTACCTCAATAATTCTGCTTGGTGTGGTAGATCTCAAAACAGTCAAAGCAAAGTCCTACATCACATTTTTTACACCAGTACACAGTATCTCTTCTCCTGGAATGCTTTGCGCAGACGACACACCTCCTTTGCAGATGTTGTTTCTTTCCTTACGGAGGGATCCTTTTAATGAAATGCCTTTCTGTCAAGCGAGGCACTAAACTATTGGCGGAATGTCAGCCGGGCACTCGGGCGTCCTTTTTGGCATATTTCTGAAATAGTTTCTCTACTAGCTGGACACGGAAGGTGAAATGGTCAATGTTTTTATTTGTTTTCCCAGTAAATTATTAGAGCATTTAGTACTGCCGAATTCAGGAGTCATCGAAATAGCTTCATGTTGAGACTTGTTGAGACGTTTTCTTTCAATCAAGTCGGTTTGAAGTAACTGACCTTTTAGATCCACCCCACCCATATATTTATTATGGTCAATAATACTTATTAGTTTTATGAGTTTGTTCCCCCTTTTTACTATAGTCTTGGTTTCTACGCCATGGAATGTAGAAATCATGGTGACTACTTTTTATCTTTCTACTTTACTACTGAAACTGGGCCACAGTGTTGACCGGCTACCTCTCCTTTTTTCAATTGTTTGTCTTTCACCTTTTGAGGGACATTTTTTCTATTGGCTCTCAAAGGTCCGACACAGTCAGTACCGTAAGAAACTTTCAATAGTTTTGCTAACTCCGGTGAGTTGTAAAAATTGTCCATCCAAAGTGTTCTGCATTGATTCAGTAAAGGAAACACAAGATTCAAAACGATTGCAGTTGTTTTACTTGAGTTTCCCGTGCAAATTGGTGATCTAAAGATTGTATCTCTCCCAGTGTAGATTAGGAAAGACCATAAGTAACCGTAAGGTGCATCACAGAGCGCGAAAGTCTTAATATCAAACTTTGATGATTTCAACAGCAAGTATTGTTTGAAGGACAAGCAACCTTTCCATAAAGTCAAGGACTCATCAATTGAGATATTTCTATTTGGAAGATAATATTCCTTGAATGTGTTATTGAGATGTGAAATGACTGGAAATACTTTTTTCAACTACTTTTTTCAAGTGTCTTCGTTGTTCGTGAAGTGTAAAAATTTACATATGAGTTCAAAACAATCTCTTGTAATTACGTCTCCATTCCCAGTTGTGGATAGAGCTCTTTTGGTGGAAAAGTATGAACGAAGTGATGGCTTCTGTATTATTCCCATCAACATGAATAATCCCAAAACTGTATAAATTTCATCAGCCGACACTATTTTCCAAGAGAAAATTCTGGATTTTTTGGAAAGGGACGGCCCACCCAAGGTCATGTACCTATCGGCATAATGATTAGTTTCCTTTACAATTGTATGTACAAATTCTTCATCACAGAAAAGTTCAAAGGCATCGAAAATATCAGTCACCAATGAAGCTTTCCCTTGCGGTCCAAGCCACCGACGAACTTTTCTCTTTCTCCTTCGTAATTTTTCATGTCCTCCCAGAAAAAGCTTTCCTTTGGTTCCTCCTCCGAATAGTCCCTATATTCCTTTATCAAATCCAATTCGGAATGATCTTCAATCACCTCGTCATTATCACTTTCAGAGCTCCCCCTCTCTTCCGAATTGTATTCCAGTAGGAGTTCCTCTTCGATTTCTTCTTCAGGTACTGAAAGCCTTTTTCTGATTGTCGATGCCATTATGTAAAATAAGAGTTATTTTCAAGGTTCAATAAGTTGATGCAGTCACAGAAAAGAACTTCCACAGGAGATACCACACTCAAGAAAGGTTTCATTCAGACTAAAGCATTTGGTGTTTCGAAAAGAATACTTCCCCTAAGGTGTGAACTCTGACTTGGCCATGGTCAACCTTCTTGGCCACGCAAGCAACTTCATAATGAAAGGCATATTGTACACAAACCAAACGAGATGCAGACCTAAAGATCCTCCTCATTGTTTACGATGGTGAGAGATGAATAGCAGACGAAGCACCGACACATAGTGAGAATAAAGTCGCATAAAATCATTTTTTTGGAATAAGTATTGAGCAACAAGCGTTCAGAGAGTGTGAAAGAAATTTTCAACAATTCCATATAATTAAAACACACTCAATAAAATATGATAAATTAAATTTTATAACAGCTATGATTACAAAAAGCCACATTATTCTGCTTTCGAATAATATCATATACGCAAGGATCGTGAAATAATGTGATAGATTAAAAAATTAAAATATGCAGATGGTACCCACAACGTACGTCGCTCAACAGTATGTGAAGTCCGGGTGCAACATACTCACTACGTCGCTCGACGGTGAAGGGTTAATAAAAGAATTTGACAAAATTATGACATGTGCTTTAACCCTAATATGGGCAAAGTGAGTCTTTCAAAGTAAGATGGCAGAAAGTATTATGATGTCACTACTTGCTTCTTACCCAAAAAAAGAATGGGAAATTCTGCTCAATGAACAACATCTATGCATAAAAATTGTCAAGTGCAATAAGAATTGCCATAGATTTTTGATTTAGTAATCAAAATTAATGATTATGGCTACCCTTTATACCAAAGGTGCAGTCCGGGTGACAGAGGATTCATAGGTCAAATAAACATGGCTGCTGCTGCAAATGCTCCTTTTGATGTTGTCAGCTGCTGGATTGTATATGTACTCCAATCCTGATTAAGACACTCAATGCACATATCAATTTAGAATAACACAGCTCAATGAAGTCTGTGAATGTACACAGGGGAAGCGATCAAGTTAATTCACTCAGAAGATGGCTCAAGAGAACTGGAGGACGAGGTGACCATCTATCAACCTGGGTGCTATTTAGGTAGTATTTAGTCTGCGTGGCCCATGTTTGGGTCTCCTGTGCATGAAAGAGGACCAACAGTCACTCATCTCTCCATGTGCCTGGAAAACAGTCAGTGTGTCTACTACAACGAACACAACTTACAAGATAGGTTTTGAACTCCTCAAATAACCATGCTGACAGTATTCTTTAGGCTTTGTGGTTTTCTTATAAAATAAGTTCAATGTTTTTTCACACCCATTGAATTTCAACGGTTACCTTCGGCTGGTATTTAATGAAAGTGTTGGAACTAAAACTTCTTTAACCTGTTTATAGGACCTTGAAAAACTTAGAATAGAAAGCACCCATATTATTCACGAGTTAAGAGAAAGTTGATGTTTAAAATGAGAAAATAAAATTGGTGTTTCCTCTTTCTGAGTTACCCTTCAAAATACTTGGTCTCACACTATATTCAGGGTTGTATTATATTTGGGCTGATATGGTGCTTCAGGTGAAATCTGACAAACAATATTCAATCTACCAGACAGATCTTTCGCTATCCAGCCACTGGCAAAATATTATGTCTGTGGCTTCATGCAACAATAATTAGCCCTTTCCTTCAATTACTGCTATGTATTGTAGCAATGGTTGTGTTTTCTCTCCATATCCAAATCAAAGTCATGCTATTTTGTTAAATTTAGTTTACTTAATTGTTAATGGAGTCTTTCCATATTAATTCCTTGGTAGTCACCACTTTGGGAGAAGAGAGAAGAGGAGAAACTGGAAGGACTTAGTTTAAGGAGAAGGAGGAGAGAAACAAATGAGATTGGTTTAGCCCAAGGAGACTACGGAAGTGGGACTGATGGAACAGGAAGAATTGATACCAGAGGAAATCTTCCAAACCATGATGAAGCCTTCTATGGTAGACAGTCATTTATAATAACTAATAATTTGATACTACATCAATGTAGTAAAGATGCCATGATCTCCCTATAAAAGATGTTGTTCACTTTCCACAGAGTTTTATTCATACTGACCAAGATTTCAATATACTTTCATTTTCGAACCTTTTTAATATATCATGAAAAATATTTCCCCTCCCTCTCCTCCCGACTTCTCTGGTCATTGGAAACATTTAAAAAATGATTTATAGTCGTAATGTCATTTCAACATAACTTATGTTGAAACCTTGGTCGATGTGAAGAAAACTCTGTGGAAAGTGAACAACATCTTTTACTGTGAGGTCATGGCTTCTGTACTCTATTTCCACAAAATATTGCCTAACATACTACACTTAACCCTAGTGAAGCCAAAAAAAATACTTTTAATTTATTAATAAAATATTTTTCTTTGCTACAGTCAACAACGGGGTGAATTTAATGCTTGCTGGACTGAACTTCAATCAAACAGTCACCACAGAATATTGCTTTCCTGATATGGATAATTACAGAAGCTGCATTAGAAGAGAGGGCTTCAATTTTACATATGGAATTCCTTTGAGTCGCTTTATGCCAGATGCAAGTCTGGCTCTCCACATAATGTAAGTTGATTACATATTAGCTCTTTTTGGCTTTATCACCTAATTGAGAGATTTGGGTGAAAAATTTATTCATCATATTATAATAAAATTCATTATTTTAAATTTTACCAATTGTGACTCATTTAAGGTTTGTCGCGTTAATTCTGAGCTTTTGGGCACCAATATGTAACCTACCTTATTTTCGAGTGATTGCCCAGCTCATTGCTAGTAGGTACACTTATCCTGCACGGGATCTCTGCTGTCTGCTGTGATCACTCTCCGTTGTCCTATCGTGGCCGACCTTCCTCGTGTATTATCCAATGTCAGATCTCTGCCATCTGCCACAGGATCATTCTCCATCATCCTATTGCGGCCGACCTTCCTCTGGTATTCTCGGATGTCTTCGGTCCATAATATGCCCCTTAACTAAGTTGGCAGGACCAAAAAATCGGTACTTCGTATTTTTGAGTTTCGTATTTTTGAACCTTTTTAGTATATCATGAAAAATATTTCCCCTCTCTCTCCCCCTGACTTCTCTGGTCTTTGGAAACGTTTTAAAACGATTTATAGTCGTAATGTGAGAAAGCATTCGAAATAATGCCTTTAAATCATAAGCTAAATGTAACAAACGTTCGTGAAAGAACTTCATATTTGTTTTTCTCTTAGACCACAAAGTCATACAGATAGTCACATTTCTGTGCAACATTCTCACCCATTCGAGATGCACAACTAGATGTTGATCATCCTTAAGATCAGAATCTTTCATAGTGAAGGTGTGAATCTTTTCTGTTTCCTATTAGCAATTCTCATTGTATTGTCATAAATAAAAAAATCCTTCAAAATGCTTTTATTACTCTCCGTCCATTATAAATGACACTTATTGTTAAACAATGTCAAATATCAAATAAAAATTATGGTAATTTACTCATATATAGTTTAGTTTTTAAATGTTGTATAATTTTGTACTGATTGATAACTAAAAGTTTCATTGTATATATAACAACGTCGACAAATATTCATTGGAAATTGCATTGCCTGCCACCCATATATGATAGTGTCATGATGATGGTATTATTTGCTGCACTGGGAGGCCTATGTAAGCTGGTAACCCATTGACAATAGGCATAAAAGCTCAACTGCTCTATTATATCAGATGATGTGTTTGGTGTTTCTGCTCGCATTTGTCAATTAGAGGTCTAGATGTCTGGTTTGATCACCAATGGGAGTCTTTGATGCTGCCCATCTCTATGCAGTGAGTTCATTCACCATGGCAAAAAAAGTCCAATGACTGCTCAAAAAGTGAAAGGGCCTAGGAACTGCATAATTGGGCTTATTTGTCCTAGGACCAATCGATGAACCCTGTCTTCGTACCATCCCCTACCAACCCTGACAATGTTGTCTTGTACCGTTTACTTTTTAGCCTCGCCCATGACAGAAGCCACAGAAATGGCTCTCTTCCTTCATTTCCATGCAGATACCCACTCCCTCATCACTTGGCCCTTCTTGCTCTCATTGATAGTCTTTCACCATGATGATTGTAGTTTTTGCATGTCATCTATGTGAGGAGGCCACCTTGAATCGACACTTTCAATTGATTGGGAGAATTTAGTAACTCACTCAGAATTATTTGTTGGAATGAATTTGGTTGTCAGAATGTCAATGACCTCATGCAAAGGCAATAAATTAATGGAGAGAGAGTGTCTAGGGAGTATGGTTATGGGAAAGCATTAAATAATTTTGAAGATTTGAAATCTAGATCTCCTGCATCCATCCTTTACAAATTGTATTACAAATTAATTTGAACTATGCAACAATTAGATGCTAGACCCAAAGCCAAAATATAAAAATATGCGACGGTAAAACCATATTTTTGTCTTTACTGCAGTTATGTGATCATTGCGCCATACTTTTACTCTGGGCTTCAATTATGAGGACAGATATTGACACTGTGGTATAATTAATTCTTCCTCCTTGGATTTTGTGGGTTGCCTGTAATGTGGGTGTATTTCTGTCTCCCTAGACCCACACTATAACTGGATTTTTCTGTATCGTATAAAGAACATCCCAAGCTAGAATGCTGGGAAGGTTGTTTCCCTCCCAGAGTAACCTGATTGGATTTGAATTATGGGGAAATGGTGTATAAAATGTATACTTAGTATTCTGAAGTTCTTTTATATGTGATAGGTCCCAAAACATATCTACTGCATGCACTTCATATAGTGGTACTACTCTATGTAATTGGTTGAGAGAAAAACTTTCTAAAAATTTACTCATAGATTGCAGAAAACTGGTAAGGTGTACATGCTACTTTTCTTATTTGTATTGTAAATTGAAGTCAGTTTTGATTTTATTCATAAAAGATTCTCTTTTCTAACTGATGTTTTTCAGTTTTCTCCTCTTATTTTTGCTCCCATTTTTCCCATGGCTTACTGCTGACTTTGATGTCCTTATTTGTAGTTTGCCTCAAGATCTTCGAGGGAAACCAATGGAATGTATCGCCAGAGTTGATTCAAAGAATTGTCCTCTAGCTACCCCAGGAATTGCCTTGCCATCGCCTCTTCCTATTATCAGTTCTTCAAAAGAACCACATATATTTTCCTTGAATGTGGGTCCCTATGTAGCAAAGTCATACCGATTCAGGATACCTCTACATGAGTTAATTACTGTAAGTACAATAATTTATGCTTTTATGCATCTACCTTCAATTTCCTCTGGCCCCTCTACCTATTTCTGTTCTATCTATTTTTCCATCAATTGTAGACTAAAGTTAATTCTAATTGCAAATTTTGATTAGTGCATTTATATACTGTATGAAAGTTGCAAGAGATATTGGTTGACTATTTTACCTCTGAGCAGTAAATTTTGGTGTACATATTGCTCCATTAACCTCTACTCAGCATCTCAAACTTATTACTTTTAGGATTATGAGAGGTTTCAGAGTTTTTAAATTTTATTTTCTCATTAGATGCTGTCATCGAGGATAGCTTGCATAAGTATAATCATTGCCCTTCTTGACCATCTCAAATTCAGTGATCCTATTGTTTTCTCCATTGATTTTACTATGCCTGTTTTTATTATCTCCCACCTTCCCTTGAATGTTCCCATTTGCTTTGCTACACTAATGTTCTTTTCCACTAGTTTGTGGCATTACCTCCTTTTCAGCCCTTTCAATGACTCCTTACCACCTCTTCGTCCTCCAACTTTAAAAAGCCTTTTCAATCTAACATCACAGTTCATCATCATTAACCTTTACCTGAGTTTTTCCGTAGTAGTGAGCATTGCTGGCCGGGGTTTTTTAAATGACCAGTGTTTTTTAAATGTCCATCAACGTGCCAAACGAACACGTTTGGCAGTCTAGGGACACAATTTTTGTGCCAGAGAGACACGCTCGGAAGATAAAGGTTAACTAGGCTAACTAAAAAGGCTATGACACGAGTTCACTCTATGGGATACCTGCCCCCCTCTACCCTTGTGGGCTGCATCTTGTGGTTGCCAGGATTCAGTTCTCTATGAATGACTCATATTAAGGGTAATTGATCATTAGGAGGAATCCTCACTAGAATGTGGTACATTATTTTTTAATTTTCCTTGAATGTTTCATTTCAACCTCTCAAATTATGCTACAGGGTGAAGAAATGATATCCTTAAAAAATTGGCTCTATTAGTTATCTTTAAGAGGTTGCTCAATGGTGATAAATGCAGTCGTTCAGTTTTACTGATTAGAGGGAAAAACATTTCTAATGGTGGCAGTGCATCTGATCAGCATCCCTGGAAATGTAACCAACTTTTTCCCCTGAGATAAGCTGCCTTTGATTCATGAAGTGCTGCAAGTGTTCTATCATTTTCTCAAACAGTGTCTGCAAGCTCTTAGGCAACATAAGGGCTCTTTTCCCATTTTGGACTGGTGTGTTTAGAAATTGTGTGATTCTAGACTTATCAAAAATTGATTCAATCATAACTTGAAATTTACTTTGAAAGTAGAAGACAACTGCTCACTCTATTTCCTTGCTATAAATATTTCTAACATCAACAATCATCTTGAGTTCTCCATATTTCGGTAAAGTTCATATACAGACCAAGTGATTCATTTTGATTCAAGTCATTATTTTTCTCTGAAGTTATCTGCTTTCCATGCCATGACTCTCAGGTTCATGAACATTCCAATGTCTCAAACTAATGTCACAAATGAATTGGGTACCATAAAGTTAGTAGCCAGAGAAAATGGATACGATGAGCAGCTCATTGACAAACTGTACCTCAAATAGCTAAAAATCATGCAGTCAATGATATCTACAAATCCCAACCGCAAAATTGCTCTATGGCCCAATGGCTTAGAGTTATTCATCTGGATGACATTTCACACAAACTTTTTTAAAAGCTGCCGAAAGACAATATTAAAATAGAATATTATAATTAACTGAGCCTCAGAGAACTACTTTCCCATATGAAGGACACTATTCCAAATGGTGAAAAAAGGGAAGTGTATAGTTTGAGATGCTTGTGTGATGCAGTGTATGTCAGGTAGACTGACTGAAAATTTGAAGAATGAGTGATAGAACATCAAGGCTGTGGTAGAAAGAAGAAGACAATGTCATAATTTGCTAAGAATTTATTGGAGCAAAACTATAATAGTGATTTTCACTTTTAAATATTTCATGAAAAATTAAGGATATCGTTGGATGCATTGGGAAAGTTAGAAATTCTAAATAGTGTATGTTGAAATGTAAAGATTGTTAGTGCCTTTTTGTACACCTCCCACTTCCCTCTCCCCAACTTTCCATGGCTCCACCCCAAAGTTCTATTTCCTTTGGATGCTTCTGTTGTGACAAACCTCTTTGCTTCTCCCAACCCTATCCCTTGACCTTCAAGTGTTCATGAGTGTTTATGGTTTTGCTAATGCGCAGATTACGCCACTCCCCCCCCCCCCCTCTATTCTTTCACCATTAGAGCCAAGAGCTCCAAATAGGGGTCCTCCTCCCTTTTTCTAACCTTTCCTCCATCATGCAATGCCTCACTGGACCATTCCAAACCCTACGTCCTCCCACCCAACTTACCCTTCTCACCTTTCCATCCCTACTTGAGTGTCATGGTAATCTGATGAAGAGATCTGGTGAAAAAATAATTCATTGTATCATAATAAAATTTATTATTCTTATTTTTCGATGTACCAGCTGTTACTCATTTGAGGTTAAACATCTAATGAGAAATATACTCTCGAATGAAGGAGTTTTGATGAAGACTATCACAATCAAATCTTTATTATAGAATCTTATTCATCCAAGTTTACTAACTAATTACATTGAATAATTGAATGCACATTGAATTGTGCGGACATTCCATTCCATATGTTAAACACTTGTTTTTTTTAGTGTAGTTTTTCTTCATTAATGATTCATTCCTTAATTATATGAGACTACTATCAGAATAATCTCATCTCTGTGTCAAAATAATTCAGTCTGCACTTGTCGTGAAGCTAAGTAGAAGACTGAGTTCACATTGTTGACATTTACTGTGCCGTATGAACTTTGTTTATGAATAAAATATTTTCCCTTCCTATGTATCATCATCTTCAGTTAAGAAAAATGGCACAAATAGTCATTTATACCAAATCTGGAGTAGTTTCAGTATTGGCTAATGACTTTTGCATCAATATTTCTGAGTGGTAACACTGTACAAACTACTCTACCATACTATGAGCTAGATCCTTACTGAAATCCGTGTAATTAATATGCAAAATTTTCACCATGCAATAGCATTTACATGGTTTATTCTATTGAATCTGTCGCTATTTCCAGTTTCATCTTTTTGGAAAATTCTTGATTTCATTGCCTCTACTCTGCAGTTTTATTCAAAACCCTTATTCTTTGACACTTTTTGAAAAGTTCAATATGCTCCCCACCCCTACCTGATGGATGTCTTTAGAAAGCTAAAGTAAAATTTAATGCCATGATTAGCGAGCTGTTGGACCAAGGCCTAGTGCTAAGTGCAAGTACCAATGCTGGCTTTATCACCACAATGCCCCCTTGTAATCCTCTTGTTACCATTTTACTCCCAATTCTTGTATAGCACTCATGGATTCAGCTGTTGGTTGCCTCCCCACAATACCTATATACCTCCCTCTTAATACTGGTGAAAAAAGACAAACACTTTCTCTTCCCTTACTGATATGCCAGCATAGTGGCTACAAATCAGTTGCTACTCTATGCATACAAAACTGCATAAATCTCCACTTCACATAGTTTGCTGCATTGGGATTTGGTGCTGTGTGTTCATGTGAATTGCATGTAATACATATTTATTCTTGCTTTTATCTCTTTCAGAACCCCTGCTCGCTTCCTGAAAATAATTTGGGAACTGAATTTCTCGAGTACAATCTACATTTTTACAGAATATGTGATGAATGACCAATTTAAGGTACAACTTGGATGCTCATCTCTAAAGTGATGCCTATAAGGAGCTTTATGCCCCAGTTTAAAGCTATTCATCCAATTGTCTGAACACCCAATATGGTGTTTGGAAAGAAGATAGATATTTGCCTATATTAAATTGGTATTATTGCTATCTTTGAAGCTGAACTAGTCCTTTGTGAGTGGATGCTGAGGTGTGGTTAACCATGAACCCCAAAACAGCTTCCAATAGTTAATAAATACATATATTAATGTATGTGTACATTCATCAGTTTTGACCGATAAACTTGTAATATGAAGCAGTTAATTTATGAAATATTCCTACAAAACCTGTTTGAAAATGAAGGTACTAAAGAGACAATATATAGGACTTCCATTCATTGACATAAGTCTATTCAGTTCAATTATGCTCTTTTGAGCTTTACTAATTGGACAGCTTTTACTCTCCAGGAATGATTTTGTTTTGAAACAATAGTAGAGATCTCATAATTATTTGCTTCATCAAAAATACTGTACATCACATGCAGCAGAGGGGGCTGAATTTAGTTGGGTAATGGCAATGGAGCAAGATGATAGTTTTACCATTACACTGGATTTATATTTATGTGGAGTGTTACCTTTGGGTCATTATGCTCTAAGTGCATATCAACAGTACAACTGTGGACTATATTCAGAAATATAAGAGTTTCATTTGAGAGAAGAACTCTTTGGAGCAGTGAGTGTGAACTGGTTACCTTCTTACATGCCACATATATACTTCATCTCAGTGAAGAAGTTACTTCTGCATAATAATTGGAATGGATGGTGCAATATTGTGGGTCAAGGATGTACAATATGATAGTTTTTTTATAATGAAAAAATGAATGTGTTTCAGCTGTACAAATGAAGTTGATCTCTCCAAGGACACAGTTTGAGGAAAAACTACTTATGATGAAGCATTTGCTTTATTTTTTCCCTATGTTTTGTATGTTATTGGTAAGGAGGAGACCCTCCTTTAAAATGTTGCATGGGCTGATTTGCCGTACAAAGAAGGTGAAAGCCTGAAGTATTGGTTCGCCAAAATATATTATACTTTTTTATAATGGCAGGCCCATTTATAGTCCATGGAAGTTAATTCCATTATCTTTTCTGTGAGTACCTGTTCCAAATCAAAGATTTTTTACTGCAATAAGTTTTATTTTTGTTTTTACTCTGTGATTGATTTTGGATACTTAAATCTAAAATTACAATGCTATTCATATTTTTGAAAGGCACAGTACTTTAAATGCAAGTGCAGTATATTAAAGCAGGGGGCCAAAATATGAATAAATGTGAATCAAATGCCTTATGGTAAATGATAGGGGACGAGCTCGTGTATAATATTTTTTCACATAGGTACATAAATGATTATATATTGACATTTTGCATGAATAGCCCTCTCATTATGAATTCTATGTAGATACTCCAATGTTTTACATGCAAAGGCACTGTGGGTTTTGCTCTTAAGAAAAATTATACTTTTGGTAGGTGGCAATGAAATCGAAATAAAATGTCGTATATATTGTATATAGTGTACACATAATTCATACCCAGTGTCTTAAAAATTTTCCTTAGAAATTAGAAAAGATGTGAAGCATATTTTAAAAATTGGTTTCAGACAGTGGAAACATAAGAAGTGATTCATGTAAAAAAATGGGTGAACTTTCTTCTAGCTGTAAACTACAAGCAAATAAACAATGCTTAATGAGTTGTAAAAAGAAATGATCAATATTGGCTGTACATATTTTTTGCCTAGTTAAATATTTAAATACTAAGTATCATGTTACTATAAGATGTAGAAAGAAGATACCACTTACCTTTGTATTTCTAAGGGGAATAAACACATGAACTTAACCCATTGGCTTAGTATTTTTGCATGATATCCTTGCCCAGGATTACAATTTATTTCAGCAAAGGTTTTCTAATGAAAAATAATTTATTTCTCAGAGGATAATTGTTTAACTCTCCATTAGTCATGCAGTGTCTGGTAGACACCAAGTAATATTTTTTTCTTCGTACACACCATTTTTGCATATATAGGAACCTCTCCCTTCATGTATCGTATTATTTTATGCTTGTCTTTTTTATGTATTCATTTTTTTGTTTTTTTTTTCACCTGGATGAATTAAATATTAGTATTTTCAAATTTTTGGTGTATGGTATATAGATGCCACACGACTACTTGCGTTATCCTGGGTTACCTCAATATTTTTGCAATATGCATTGACAACATTTTCCATACATATCATCTTACTTTGTTTTGTTTACAACTATTAATAATATACCTTAAAATTTTACTCAATAACTATATTTTTCTCATATTATTGGTGTAACACCAGGAAAAGCATGAGTTTTAGGAACTCATATATATTAGGTGTGCAAATAATCAGTTGAACTTAAGCATATATTTTATTTGTATTCAAAGCGTATCTTTATCTTGTTCCTTTGAAACATTTTGTCAATTCACTGGCTGAGAAGAAATTTTACTTTCATTAAATTTCCATCATCTTTCTCATCTATGTTTGAAACCATTTTCTTTCCTATAGGTAAATGAAAGTTACCTGCATATATGTCTAATGTCCTAATGTGAATGTGGCTGGATCTAGCTTGAAATAAAGAAAACCTATCCAATAAATATAAATTACACAATGTTCCAGTTATGGTAAATAATTTCATTCCAATCTGGTATGAGAATATCTTGCTCAGTTTCTCTGGAACTCGGTCGTAAACTAAAATGTTTTCCTAGTCAAAATCTCTGCTTGAAAAGTCAACGCCACTCATTGGATTCATGAGAAAATCGCAATGGAAAGATATTGTGTTCCTTTTTGTCAAATACGTAGTGAAATGGGATATCTTCAAATATGGAAGACCAATATCATGGGTTCCCATGCTTCAGTCAACTCTCTAATTCATTCAACTCTATGAAACTTAAAGAAAAAAAAATCCTCTGTGAATTACTATATGAAAAGCCCAAGTCATTCTGGTCTTACGCCAGAGTGCTCCAGGGCGAATCTTCGGCAGTAGTTTTTATTGGACACAAACGGCTAAATGGTCACCAACAGTATCGACAAAGCCAACTTAGTAAACCACTAGGTACTTCGAAAGTGTACTCACTATAAGGACAAAACAATACACAATTTAGACAAACCGGACTTTAACCGATCCGATCCGATGGCTGACATAACAGTTCAACGTGGTGCATTCGATTAAAAGAAACAAGTCCCCTGGTCCACAAGGAATGCATGCGCGCGTGCTGAAGGTGTTAGTGCCTCAGATTGCACCATTCTTAGAAATTATATGTAGCAAATCATTATCCGAAGGCAAGGGGCCCCAAAACTGGAAAATAGCCAACGTCACTCCGATATTTAAAAAAGGAAAAAGAAGTGACCCAGGAAATTACCGGCCTATATCGTTAACATCACTTTTATGCAAGATCCTCGAACACATTGCCGTTAGTATAATATAATATTCCTGGATAATCGCAACTTCTTCCATAGTAGTCAGCACGGCTTCCGTAAGGGCAGGTCCTGCGAAACACAGCTTGCGCTCTTCCTTCATGATATCCCAAAATCAAGTGAATCGATTAAGCAAGCCGACCCGATATTCCTTGATTTCAAGAAGGCATTTGACAAAGGTTCCTATCAAAAAACTTTTATATAAATTGAAATCATGCGGAGTTAATAGAAAAATAGAGAGTTGGATTAGGGACTTTCTCAGTGACCGAAAAAAAGTAGTTATTGATGGTTTTAGCTCTGATATGATCGAAGTCACATCCGATGTTCCTCAGGGAAGTGTGATCGGCCCTCTTTTATTCATTATTTATATTAATGATCTAAGTCCTAGAGTTAGCAGTTCTTACCCTGTACCCTGCCCAAGCTTACATATAGCCGAGATCGAAGAATTACGTCGTAGGGCGCAGCGTGGGAGGATGAGCCGTGTATGAAAGGCTCGAGGCCACCGTAATGGTCGGTGTAGAGGAGAGGATGTCCGAGCGGCCTGCTATGGTGCCCGTCGACTATGCCCAAGTGATCTGCCGTTCCTCCCGGCAATTCAGGCAATAATTTCATCACCATCTCGTCACCAATTCCGAATTGCCTTACAAACTTATCCAGTACCTACTTCTAGAAAACGTCTGACACTCTCCTCGGCTTCCCCCTTCAATCGAAGTTCCCATCGTTGATCCGCAGCAGCGAGGATCTGTTCTAACTCGCGGTAGTTAAATCCGGTTCCCTGACTGGAAATTGGGGAAGTAATATCCGCACTCGGTTTTTCGGGGACTATTTCGCTTAGTTTTGCCGCGAGACGAGACGAGACTTGAGCCAGTCTCGTTTCCTAAACTCGAGTCTCGTCTCGTGATCCCCAGTCTCGTTTCCCCCAAAATAAAGTACCATAAAGCCCAGTTTCCTTAGTGTATGTTAAAGCTGAAACGATACACTCGAATTAGTTATGGCATTTATATGAATTTTAAATATATATTAACTTGGACACCGAATACATCAAACTGCGTGTATATACAATCAGATTATATTGATAGTTACTCAATGAATATACTAGATATATGAAACATAAAACTGGAGAAAAATAGCTTTATATATATACAGTATAACAACGTTAGTACAGAGAAATCCACAGAAGGTTAAAAAATATAACTGTAAAAGTAATGGTTTTGGTTGTTAGTTAAAAAAAGAATAAACATTTTGCCTCAAAAAGTAGTTTAAATAATTTTAAGGTTTAAAATAGTTAAATCAAGATAAGTTTTTATTTGACTGACCACATTGCACATCACCTACGAGTTCACACATAAACTTCTGGCAGATGCGTGGCCCAAGTGATTTCTATGCTTTCT
The DNA here is from genome assembly GCA_963169105.1 of Ceriagrion tenellum. Lineage (NCBI taxonomy): Eukaryota > Metazoa > Arthropoda > Insecta > Odonata > Coenagrionidae > Ceriagrion > Ceriagrion tenellum. The sequence goes on along the minus strand of OY720633.1, from coordinate 144,417,124 downwards.
TATTGTCAGGACTGCCCGAGAGAACAACCATTCTGCTGGAACAGATGTAGCAGATTGCTAAGGCCATTTTCCGTCTCTCGCCATTTTTTCCAGCACTGGAAAAGTTGGCTCATTTGCCTTCCTGCAAGTCAATATGTTTACATAACTAGTAGATCTCGGCTTTTGAAGATAGTCTTTAAGTTCTTTGCTCAATTATTCATACTGGAATGACTTACTAGGGGTTTATGTAGGAAAACCTTTATTGAAAATCAAAAAAATTTAAACAAAATTTCTGAGATAAATTTAATTTTTCTGATCTGAATGGTCAAAAATGTTTTGGTAAGTGAACTTAATCGGCGAGGGGTAAATAAAGGGATAAGTTTAGTTGAAATAACGTACCTCTCATTCCTGGGTCGTAGCTGCTTATTCAGAGAATATACATCTAGCAAGTCGTCCACATTACTTTATACCAAAGCAGACCTCTCAAGATTCTCTTGATCCATTGACTGAACGGACTCCATACAAGTGGAATAATTATCGTGATGTACTTTAAACATTTCTTCAAAATTCAATAGGGACTAATCCTGCATCTCTTTTTGAATGGCGCCATGGAGAAAGTTTCATATTTATGACGAGGATAAAACACTAATATCGCGCAACAAATCCAGTTCGTCAGGCGGTAGTGCTTTAATATTTTGTCCTGAGTAGCTTGATAGGCAATTGCCTAGTCGGTGACGAGTCGAAGGGTAACGTAATTTTCTCCTCCTAATTTATTCATCAGAAGTTTAATTTTTTTAAAAACTTTGTGCACATTTTCAAGCAGTGCTCAATCCGATCCACTGATTTTGGGGCGTTTCAGGTCACTGATACCATTGCATAGGATTAAAAAACCTCTCTTAACGTTAAGCGCTGTTCCAATCGTATCTTCCATTGAATTCCACCATATATGACAGGGTTCAGTGATTGTTCCCCTGCAGCTTGAAAGCGCAACGGAAATTATTTCTTAACTGCTCACTTTTTTAATTACAAAAATAAAAATCTTATTTTGGCAATCGAAGTTATATTTTCTTCTTCAAATTTAAAATCTTCATCATGAACGTCAATTAATAAAAACTGGTCTTCTGAAACCCCGCCCCCCAGGGATAACAGTCGCAAATGATCCTCTAGTGCAAGGTATAGTATATGGAACATGCCTCTAAAATGCTGATCAGTGCTATCAAAACTTGACAGCTCCTTGCCGAGTTCCTCCATGAATTTAGCATTTGAGGAGGCGTTACCCACGGTAACTCCTTGCAGTTGTGCTCAAGTTCAAAGAATTTTAGGGTATTTATAATGACTTCAGCAATATCTCTTCCTGTGTGGTTACCATTGGATGGAACCAAGTCAATAACAAGATATTTGTACTCCCAAATCTCGTCTATGAAATGGGTTGTGATTTCGTAGTACGAATTTCCAGCTATGGATGTCCAGCCATCGATTGTGAGAGAGAGGATGGATTTATTTTATTTCAACAAATGCATCACCGCCTTCTGCATCCTATTACAACGGTCAAGTACCCTCTGCCGCAACTTTGTCCTTCAAGGGAATGTAACGGTGGGATTCAAAATCTTGAAAAAAGTTTTGAGTATCATCATCATCAAAAAATCGGAAAGGACGGTATTTCTGCGCTATCCAGTCAACTATCGCATTTCCGAAGTCATTATTTCCACTATTCTGAAATTAAAATTCTTTCTTATTTGACTTTTTCGGTAATAAGATAATTTTGCACTCTAATTGTGCTTTGTAGTGAGAGACATTCGTAGTGAGAGAAATTTCGTAAACAGAGACTTGAGAGGCATGGATATCGATTGAAATGTACAGTATGGGTGAAAATGGTTTACTTAGACTTAATTAACGCGTTTATCGCTTCAATAAAGTATAAATCGCACACATAAGAGATTACTTGCGATACATCTGCTTCTTTTCAGTGAATCGTGAAACCCGTAGTTTTTTATCTGCCACCAATCCATTGTAGCAGAGTAAAAGTCGACAGTCTGCAAACAATTTTTTTCGCGAGGTACATTCCCCTTTATGAATGCACTGAATGCAGCCAAAGTACCTGCCAGGTGTTTGTGGGAAAAGTAGGATGAATGAAGTTGGAATAAATGGCTGATAAATAAATGCTGGTTAGATGTTCCTGGTTGATCGGACTTTATGATGGAATGGAATTTTTGCTAGTGAAAAAAGCAAATGAAAACAATTAAGACAAGCAAAAGCTAATTATGGTTATTCTTTTTCTCGTATCATCCTTGACACAATTTAACGACATTAAGCTAAACATCCTTACTAACCTAGGAAGATATATCATGCAGGAAGAGGAACATAGCGATTTCAATTCTCATCCATCCTTTCGCCGAGGTGATGTGCGATGCGCTATTCGAAATTGCGGCATCCTTTTTTCTTAGCAGGCACGTTATAGGCAGTATTGAAAGTGCCGCTGAGCGATACTTTACACCATGTGCGAGTAAAATCCATGATATTTTTGTTGTAGAAGTGATCACTTAAAATTACTGCTTTAGAAAATAGTGTGCTTTATGCTGGATAAGTTTTTCAAGGTATTTATAGCAGGTAATAATGAAAAGTAGTAAGCCAATAACACGCCCTTTCATGGCTCCAGAAGTCACGGTCATGCCATCAGAAATCATAATATTGTCAAAAAATAGTTTTTAATAGTAAGATAATTTATCGCAAAATCATCATTGAATTATATGGCTAATTTAATACTTTAGGAAAACGTGATACTTACTTAGTATTGGCAGAAGGACGTAATTTTAAGGATAATGTTACACTAAATACCAATTAATCGTACCCCTCTGTATTTAGAGAGTCTCGTGGAAGTGGTATCGTCTCGTCAAAAAGCGGTCTCGTCTCGAGTCCCGTCTCGAATTCTCCACTACGGCCTCGAGTCTTGCGGCAACACTAATTTCGCTATCTGTTGACAGAGTCCGCACGTGCTCACGCAAACGTTTCCTCAGCTCGTCCAACACCCCGTCACTACTTAGCCCGAACCGCTCACAGAAGTCAGCCGCTGCTGATTTAGACAGGTCGTTAATCCAAGCTGTTCCCTCCGGTATATTGGACGCCATGGTTACCATCGATCCCTTCACTGCCACCTTTATTAACCACGCTCTGCTACCATTTAAGTTTTCGCCATCAATGCGAATTAAGAAAGGTGGCAGTAAGAAGGAAGAACACACAATTACGCACAAATAGTTTATTATAAGTAACTGAGGTGGTATAAACTTTTTCTGCGTCATCCGGACCTACAACAAGGGGGGGAGGAGGGGATAGGCAAGGAACACCCAAGCATACCGACGTGCGGCGAAGTGGCGGACCAGTAGCGACGTCGAGACGGGAGAGCGGCACTAACTTCCCTGCACGGAAAAAGACCGAGAAAAAATCCCCCCTGCTCTCTCGGCCCCTGCCTTATATATTGAGGGACGACCCATTATACTCCCAGAGGAACTCCTTCGGGAGGAACGGCAGATCACTTGGGCATAGTCGACGGCCACCATAGCAGGCCGCTCGGACGTCCTCTCCTCGCTCTCCTCTACACCGACCATTTCGGTGGCCTCGAGCCTTTCATACACGGCTCACAGTAAAATAAGATTATTTGCAGACGATACAGTTATCTACCGTGAAATAAGCAAAGACGCGGACTTTGAAGCTCTGTCGTGGGACCTTAACAACGTTCATCCGTGGTGCCAGGAGTGGGGGTTAGAATTAAATATCAACACATGCACCACAGTTCACTTCCTGCGAATGTTATCACAATAATGCCGTACCTATTCTGCGGGTGGAGTAAACATAAAATCTTCAGATACAGTAAAATATCTTGGAATCACCTTTACTTCTGACGTATCGTGGGGATTACATGTACAAAACATATGTGGCACACTATTAAAGAAATTAGGATTTGTTAAACGCATAATAGGAAGGTCCTCGGATGAAAAAGTCAAAGAGATGCTACTTCGCTCTGGTTAGGCTACACCTCGAATATGCTGCGAGCATTTGGGTCCCTGGTCAGAAAGATCCAGCAAAAAAAATTAATAAAATACAAAGGAAAACAGCGCGCTTAGTTAAAAACTGCTACGAGCGTACATTTAGTGTCTCACAACTTTTAGAGAGATTAAGGTGGAAGCACCTAGAGACTCGGAGGCTACACGCTAAGCTTAGGTTGCATGAGAACTGATATTTTTCAGAGCGACACAGAGAATATTATCATGACTCCTCACTACATCTCTAGGTCTGACAGATGCGATAAAATAAGAGAGGTACACTGCCGAACAGATAGGTATAAAACTCGTTCTTTCCGCGCATAATAAGCGCCCACAATAAAAACGGAACTCCACAAATACACTCCCATAATATATGTGATCATTTCTCCTCCAAAAAGCTTACATGGTAATTTGGGGAGGCGACTGACGGCTAAGGTCATTTGCGCCAAAGGGGATAGGTTAGAGAGGAAGAGTGGATAGAAACCCGGCGTCAGCATTAGCCTACACTTAACGAAAGGCGCCAAGGGGACCACGGCTTAACGTCTCATTCGACAGACGGAGTACTCCACTTGAAGTACCCTCCACAAGACACTCAAGTAGGGATCGGGTTCCTCTGAAAAACATCCGCCTCTGCAGGGATTTGAACTCTGGCTGCCCGTGTGGTAGGCGAGTACTCTAGCCACCATACCAACCCAATCCCCAAAAAAGCTTACATCCTTACACGACTGGTGACCTAACACCCCCTGCCACACGCCCCTATAGCTGCTCCCGGGGTATTATGTAAATGTAGATGTAGAACGTTTCCCTCGGCTCAAGCATCTCAATCTGGCAGTCATAGAACAAATGCGGTCGCTCTACTTGGAGGCAGATAAATTGATATGGTGCGGGATGTTTAGGGTGTGCATGAAGATTGGAAAAATTATCCGAAGTAATGAAACCGCTGAGATTTGCGGTGGTAGTAGAATGTAGGGTGACTGAAGATTTCAAGAACACAATTTTCATGACCGTGAGTAAGCGATACTATAATACTTACGAAAATATAAATTATGACAATTTTTCAATGGACACATTTTTTATACAGGCGTTAATTTTATATACAAACTTTCCCTATCAGCCATGCAGTGTTCACGGCAGTCATGAAGCAAATGGAAGAAAGTTATTTTACAACCCTAATTTGATGCCATTCATTCTCAAATACTGCAGGTTATTTTTCGGTATTCTCTTTTTCTCTATGTATTAATGCTATCATGAACTTTTACCATGTTAGCTGTAGATCATTTTACGAAAACCTTGGTTAGATTTAAACTATAATGATGTTAAAAAAAAGTAGTGTCATCATCTTCAGGGCATTTTATTGGGAATCATCTGAATCAGAAGTATTGCACGCTGCTGACAGTGGTGAAGATGAAGAATACATTATAGTGTTAGCAATTTCAGGTTAGCAGCAGTCCTTATAATCTAGATAAAAGAATGGCATTACCAATCTATACAGCTTTTCCGTCAAAATGATTCCAAAAAGAAATTGAAGGCAGAGAAACTATTACCTAGACATTCCGCTGCTCAAGTGTCATGTTATGTTCTAAGGGAATATATTCGAATGACAAAATATAAATGTAATAATTACGTCTGACAATAATATTTACTTAGACCATTCTGAAATGTTTGTAGTCACCCTGTTAATAAAACATGTCGTCGAATTGAGACGCTATATAAACAAAAATATGTGCGAAAGGAAGATGCATCAAGTTTCATATTAATATAGTAGTCTAAATTAAAATTATACATTTTCCTGTACCCCGCATATAGCATGTACCTAGGTAGTGAATAAATGATATCCATTAAAAATATTCTGTCTATTCCTATACATTTTATAAAACTAGTTCTAAATGGCGTCCGACGGACGCCGCGCGACAATGTGCGCCTTAAGTAAAATGTGAAGGGGTAATTAACATGAAATTTTTACATGCTTTTAATTACATAGCTAAGTAAACGTATGTATGCTGAGATTTATCGAATACTGGAAATTATTCGTGATCTCGAATAATTATACCTAAGTAAGAAAATCGAATACCTTGAATAAGGATTATCGCGTGGCTCTACGTTCGACAAGTTTACGAACTCTTTACACTAACTACCTACATCGAATAATCGAATGCACAGCAACAGCCATCAAGCAGCAATCAAGGGTAGTAATCTTTGGGCTTGACCATCTTCCTTCTGTTTCACGGCAAGGCCTAGCAGCTCTCTTCTAAGCATATGTGACCTAACTAAAGCCTTTGATACAGTTTTGCATGATATCCTGCAGCAAAAGTTGCACAGATATGGCTTGAGAGGTCCAGTAATAAAGTTGTTGTCCAGCTACTTAACAAAAGGCAACAGCAAGTATTCTGGGGTTTCAAAAAATCAAATACTCGGCCCCTAAAATATGGTGTTCCTCAAGGGTCAATCTTGGGTCCTCTTCTTTTTATCATATATATTAATGATTTACCATACCATTTGAAGCGTACATCTGTTTTATATGCAGATGACACCACTCTAATTCACACCCATGACAACTACAATGAGACCTGGATTATTGCAGAAGGGATGTTAAGGATGTACAAGGAGTGGTTTAATGATAATGAATTATTAATCAATGACTTAAAAACAAATAAGTTCTCTTTTGGACTTAGAGAAGGAAACAATTCGAGTAAGTCAGTTAATCTTCTAGGCTTTCTCCTTGACAAGAAATTATCCTGGGATAGCCATGTAAACAGTGTATGTATAAAACTTAGCAGAGTGTTGTATTTAATCAGGAAAATAAGGCCAATGGTCTCAACACAGGTGATGATGAATGCATATTATGCATATTTTCAGAGACATATACTTAATGGTATAATTCTATGGGCACACACAATTCATACCAAAAATGTGCTTCTACTACAGAAAAAAGCCATTAGAGGGCTCTATTTGGCCTAAAAAATGATGAGCACTGTAAGCCTTATTTCATTCAATATAAAATAATGATTGTTTACTCTCTGTATGTATTTGAAGTTCTTTCCTATGTAAAAGGAAATCTATCAAACCTGCCCATAAGAGCAGATGGTCACAGCCATAACACCCGAAAGAAAGAGGGACTTGATGTGCCCTTTTGCAGAATCGAAAAGATTAAACAAAATGTCAATGTTTTAGGTTTGGAAATGTTCAATGTACCTTATGAAGCAAGATTAGCAAATGAAGACTGCTTCAAAAGGGGTATAAAAATGTGGCTTCAGCACCACCCACTTTACAGTATTAAAGAATTTTTCAGCTCAAATATATCAGATCTGACCTTTTAATGTTTTTACCATCACTTGTAAGTGTTTTAAAGTTTTGTATTGCTGTTTTTATTTTGTACCTGTCTCTATTAACCCTCTAAGTGCTGACCCCTGCCAGCGGTTCTAGTGAGAAATGCGGAGGGTAACTAGAATTAAATGTATCACTCTAGGAAAATAAATATTATAAAGTTATTGTTTAAAATATCCATATGCAGTTTTTCTTGTTGTGTATGCATTGAATTAGGTAATAATAAAAAAACGCTTATACTTCGTACAAAAAATAATTGTAATTATATTTGTGTGCAAAAGTTAAACAATATTTTGCCTATGAGCTGATATATCGGCCCGCCGCACTTTTTGCCTGAGATGCCAAAGCCGATATATCGGCCCGCCACACTAAAAGGGTTAAAAATTACATTGAAATCTGTTTAGAGCCCATAAATGTGTCTAGGTTTAGTATCTGTATTTTGCAGAGATGTACTCATTTTTTACTTGCTTTTGATTACTGCCATTTAAATTTTGTAATTGTATTTTTCACATGTTTTTGACGAGATCTATTCCACATAATGTTGGCTGAATGATAAATAAAAAATTATAATAATAATTATTATTATTAAACATAAGAGTAGACTAAATGCCATGGGTATGAGTTATCTATGGAGTGTTTGCAGCAAAAGTAGGATGAATAGGGTCAGTAATGAGTGGGTAATAATTGAATGTGGGTTAGATGCTCCAGTAATAGACATATATGAAAGGAATGTGCTTCATTGGTTTGGCCATGTTGAGAGAATCGGTGAAAGTCGAATAACACAACAGATATATAAGAGTGAAATGAATGGTACGAGAAGTAGAGGTAGGCGGAGAAAGTTGTGGTTGAATGTGATGAAGGAAATCCTTAGGAGGAGGAATATTAGGAGTCTTAAATGCAGGAGAGCATGTATAAAGCAGTGTATGGGGGTAAATGAAGCAAAAGAGGTTTGCAAGTATAGGTCAGCATGGAGGAAATTATCGAAGCAGAGTTAGGAGTACAAATATGTATTTATGAGTGAAGCTTAGTTACTCTGCCTACCCCAGATGGGAACGGTGTGATTGGTATGTATGTACAGGTGAAGGAAACTTACTGAACACAAAATGGCCGCAGAAGCAATATAAGCTTACTCACCTGGGTCATGCAAACACTGGGCAGTGATTCTGGAGACTCACGATAATGCAACACTGTATTCTGCAATTATAGCAAGCTTGTAGACTTGAGCATGTCCGCTGGTTGTGTTTGCTAACAAAAGTGGTAACAGGTGAGGAGGAAGAGAGAGGAGGGGGGTGGAAAGGAAGACTTGGAGATCCCCAAGGCCTCGAGGTATACTGTCAGCCCTAGCAGCTGAAACATCATTACTATTTCCTTATTCATTTCCCATACAGTTTGCTTTTTCTAGCTGTTTTGTGCCACTTACATGTAATTCAGATTTAATCACTCTCATTTTTTGAAACCATGCCAGGAAAGCAGGGCCTGTGCCCTCAAATTAAGCCTCCTTTTGTCTTTTGACTTCTGAGCTAACACTGCTGATATGAGAGGTATACCTTGTTTTATTTGCAAATTTTTATGTGGTCTCCTAGAGAGCATGTAGGAATTTCTAAGTACTGAGCAACACCATTTTGGCACTAAATCAGTTCCATGCAGTTTTATTCAAATTTCACTTTTCATTATCACTGTGAAGGAGGACACTCTTCATGAACTGCAGCAGGTGTTCATTCCCTGTATTCTACATCTGCATCTCTATCTTAAATTTAAGCTCAGAAACTAGAGGATATGACCTGTGCTCTTTTTGGATCTTGCCTTTGCTGATGGCATGTCCTAATTGTCAATTCAGCACAGAACCTCTAATATAGCATGAATGAATGATGTAATTTCTGCCAAAAATATGACAATCAGTCCCTAGACCTACAATTTTATCCAATCAGCACTACATTAAAAAATTAGATCTAATGAAAAACAACTATTATTAACCACATATTCAATTTATTTTGCATCTAAAATGAGCATTCAATTTTATTAATTTACTGAAGTTTTGTGCACATACTTGTTATAATTCTCAAGAATTATCAAAGAATATAACTCCCTGATGAGACTAATAGGTCTTTCACAAGCATATAATTACAATTTCTAGCCTCCCTATGCGTACCCTCTGAGTTATCAGCACTTGGAGAGTTTGAAATTAAAGAAATATCTGAGGTAATAAAATTAATTTGAACTTATTTGGGAAGTTATTACCATAAATTCAATGATTTGGTAAAAGAGTCACCACTCTACACTAGGCATGTGAGGGGGAGGCTATGTTTATATATCTCCCTCCATTGAAAAATAATCATCAACATACTCATTCGTTTTCTCTTATGTTACACTTAGATAGGTTTAGTACAAATCATTCTTGCTGAATATATATTAGGCACTTCATGATATTCATTAAAAATATATGTATGTACATCATTAATCATGTATGTAAACTTTGAAGATTTTTCATAAGAATATTAAAAGATTTTAATTGACAGAAATATCACAGATTCATCATATTTTCAGAGGAGGGTTTAACTTCAGATTTCTTTTGCATCCATGAAGGTAACACCAGTGTGTGTATGTACATTTTGGATTTTGATCCAGGTGAGGCAAATAAAATTGCATAACTCAACTTAAAAGACTGAAATGTGATCATTGAATAAAATTGATATGAGTAATGTATGTGAATGATGATGACATCATAACTGCAGTAATCACTTCAGTCTTGAGTAATACTCTCAGTCAGAAGACAATTTATGAACAAATGAGAGTGCTGGCATACATTTATTCCATGAAATAGTGCACTCAAATTAAAGTTGAATATCAACTCCCCTCCTTGCAAAAAAAAATCTTGATGATATTAATTCAAATTCTTTAGCTAGATATAAATTTTTTCAATACATTCTGCATAAAGTATATTTCTCCTCTCACTGTATATCTTTCTAATTGAGGGAAAGTAAACATAGCACAGAGTATCTAAAATTTGTTTCATTTCTACAATCCTCTTGTTAACCAGTCAATCTCATCTGTCCATAATCAAATTGGACATTAAAAAGAGGACTGACTATGTTGATTGAAATTAGCTACTGATTTTTGTATGCATCATTATGGAAACTTGGTCATACTTGGTGAAGCTGTTTTCACAGGTCCTCATTTCACATTGCAAGGTTTGTCAAAGTAAGGGAGTATCTATAAAAACAAGCCCTAGCTCAACACATTTGATTTCTATGAAAATGTAATGAAGGTACTTGCATTGTACAGTGTGCGGGCTACTTCTCTTTTTTTTTCATTATCATCATTTCAAAACGTTTGCCAATGCATGTAAGCATATTTGATGAGCACATAATATTACTGGCTAATGGGAAGTAAAATAGTTTTCAATGATTATTGTGAATAACGTTAACAGCATACATGCCATGCCATACTTACACCAATGTGGGTAGATCATAATATTTTATTGTTTAGTGATGCATTTATTAACCCTTTGTCTGCACAAATAATCTGAAATATAGCTCTCCCCAGGCACAATTTATTTTCAATAATTTTCAGTAACTTTATTTATTTTCATTTTTTATCTGGAGGAAAAATTGTTTAAATATTTTATATTGAGTAATTGTCATCTAATTTTCCTTTAAAATACAAATTGATGGACGGTTTTTACTAAAAGAGGAATTTTTTTTCAAAATATATGGCATCTGGTAGTAGAACCATACTTCAAATCGCCAATAGATGATGAGAGCAGTCAGCTATGGCAATCACTTACAGATGGTGGGAGCAGTAAAGGGGTTAGATATTTCATTCAATTTTGTTTTAGCCATATCAAAGGTAAGAAATGCATGGCAAAGATTTTATATCAATATTTAAACCTTTAACTCACAAATGAAACTGCTGAGTTTCAGGCATTGATGGTCAGATTGAACATTTGGCATTCAGTAGAAACCATAAGGGTATGCAGTATTGGTGTACCCTTCATATTAGGATAAATTTAAATGCACACTTGTCCATTAATGGTTAACAAGACCATCATCATTTCATTTCCAAATTTTGTGATTAGCCTTGGAAGTTGGATTTTTCACTCCTCCTTTTGAACTTGGAGAGCTGTAGCTAACTTGGAGCATCAAATAAATTTTTGTGACTAGAAAGCTGAAATCACTTGCTAGACAAGCAGTGGTCAAAATCTGATAAAGTTGGACTGCAGACATTTTACTATCAATTTTCTGGTCCTATTTGATTAATTACATCAAGATTTTATTTACCCTATGAAAAATTTCCATTGCGGATCATAAAGGACTTTAATCAGCCCATCGTTCATTAATTGAAAATTTGAATGAGGGATCAATCACAGATGATAAACTTATTTCATAGTGGCTTGCCCCATCACTAATTAACCCTCAATGAGATTTTGAAATGTGGGCAACATATTTGTTTGATATACCAATAGGATGATAATCAGTTAGTATGAAATCACACACAAAGTGCTGCCTAATATTTTGGTCACTAGGTTCATGGAGTAAACAATGGGTACAAAGACAACTAATCAGCTAGTAAATTGGATAAATAGTCAACAATAGGTACAGTGAAACCTGTATTAACCAGCACCACCTGACCCATGAGTCAATGATCACTTGAGGAGGTGACAGCTGAAGGGAGGGGAAATTTACATTGCTGAAATTGTTCGGAAATTCATTCCATCCCCAAAAAAATGGTTTCTCACAAAGGTGACCAACCAAGGAGGTAACCATGGAGGAAGGTCTCACTGTATATGAAACAATAATAGACAATAAATATAAATGAGGATATTTCTCACTCGATGACTTAATTGATGAAATAATTTTCTTCCAAGAGAAAACTGATTTTTCTTGTCCCTGTGCATGTCCCTTTACACTAGCAGTCTTCATTAAGTATCAGCCTGTGATGGGTTTCTTCCCATAAACGATGCAAAACATTTTGCTTCTTTGGGACGACAAAGAAAAAACACAACACAATGAACATCTGCTCTTAATTCAAAAACTCACATCTCAAACATGAGTCTTGACTTGTTAGATGCCATACTGTGGGGTGAAAATCACATCTTCAAGAAGTAGCTCTTCAGGAAATGGCCTTTGGAGTATACTCCCTGAAAGAAAATGAAAAGGATTACACAATTAGGACATGTGAACTTTTCTCCAAGTCATCAATATGGTATAACTTTTTTGGTATAATAAATAAACACATAATAAAATCAATCATTACCAATAAACATTTTAAGAAAGAATTAATAACATTTTACGTTGCATGGTCAATTAATAATAATTACTCGAATTTAAATGTACTTTTTCTAGCACAAACTGCTCTTCTGCATTGAAATTAATTAAGAGGGCTTACAAAAATTAAGGGGAATAAAATTTATACTACCATAACTTAATAATTAGATGAGCCTCATGTTCAAAATATTTATGGTAGGTAAGTACCTATTGTAGGGTGCTCTATTTTATAGTTATTTCAGATTTTTATATAACACTGTTGACTTCAATATTTGGCTTTAAAATTAGTAACTGTTGAATGATAAAAATTTAAGTCTAGTAAAGAAAGAAGTGTTGTGCAAATGTTCACAGCAAAAATTTTTTGTTAAGGAATATTGGTACTATTGCGCTTCCTAAAAAAATTTTTAAAAGTGTTTCGTTAACTGCCTTTTCACTCAACAATAGTCATAAAAATGGTAATTTGAGTCATCCCAGGTGGAAATATCTATTAGAGTGAGAGATCTGTAAGTTTTAGCCAGACAAAATCCTGGTTGGCACTTAAGCTGCATCTTAACGGGTCACTAAAATATCTGGCATTTGATGTCAGACACCGAGTGTCTCAGTTAAGACGACTCTGAGAGCTGTGTCGCGACACTTGCGTGGATGTGTTGCGACACTAATGTCTCTGACCGCCGTGTCTCGTTAAGACATTCCCTTACACTACTAACTTTTTCTTTGACCGTAAACTTACAATAGCTATTGATGTACAATACTGTTTTTCTGTCATTCAAATTCACATAATTTACTGCGGTCAAGTGATCAACCATCATAATCTTCAAGTGACTGATTGTTTCTCAATGTTCTTTATGGTCTCCTATCTGGTGAGAGAGTCGATTAAGGACGACAATTCACCACTCAACTCCAGCATTGTCCTCAGGGCAGAATTGAATAGTGAATTTACCTCTGCAAATCAAAGAGATGAATAAACCTCTGGGTAAAGAAAAAGTTTGCAGTGTAGGAGCCAAATTACTAATGTTTTGCACAATAACGGGACTCATTATGGATGTGGTTGGAACTCATGGTGTTAATTTTCATTTTATTTGGAGCATTTGAAAGTCATTTTGACATTTGGCACAAGGGGAAGAGGGGACGGCTCTGTCCCATCCAACCAAGGATAAATAAAATACAAGTAATAAAGGTGATTCACAGCAACATTTAATTCACAAAAATATTGAAGTGAAATATGAACATTTCAAAAATTTGATGTGAAATTTAGAGTGAAATATGAAAATAATAGAGAAATGAAAGGATTAAGTAAATACAACCACTAATCCAGATAGAGGGGTTTTTGTTATCATTGCCAAACCATTGACCAGCATGAAAGATGATGGTTAAAGACTCAATAATTTTATAAAGGTGAAAGGAGAAACTATATCTAATCATTCGTCAAAAAACAGTACAAGCAACAAACTTCCCTCCCCAGAGATAATAGATTCTCAGGGGGCAATCATAGTTAATCATTCAGATCAACTAATAGATGCCATTTGCATTAATTTTCATGCAAAACAAATTATTTTGCATAGAACTGCCCCTTGATCTATGTACTGTCCAATATTTAATATTCCTCAAAATTGAATGCAATCGTACACATTTTCATTGATTTGAAAAAATATTATTTTTTTTGGCTCTGCATTTGATAGATTACTGATAATTAGTACTGAATACTGAAGTGTTGGTAAAGGAAGGAAAGAGAGATTATGAATACATTGGAGCACATTTTATGTGATTAGAGCAAACAAATTTTTTGGGTACCTTAATTTGGTACAGATGATGAATAGTGGATGGATATTATTAACAAAATATAAACAAATCAATTTTAATTTTGTGGCTGGGCAGAATCTATTACTTTGGTGCTTAAAAGTAATGAATTTTATGATATTTATCACATAGGTACATATTGAATGCTTGGAAATAATAATTTTCATTTTCATTAATAAATAAACTTAATTTTTAGTATATGGAGGCAAAAAAGATCAATCCACTACTTATTAAAAGTCTTTCAGGCAGGCAAGTGTAATGAAATCAGTCAGCATCTGAGGTGAGGAGGTACTTACCAATAAATCTTAACAGTCTCATCAATGCACCTTCCTCTTTGCCAGCTGCCTCACTGATTGTACAGCTGAGGTAGATACTCGTTTGTTTGATCTACCTTTTGCCATGAGCTTTGGGAGGATGAATGAAATTAACAATAAGATGGCTGCTAAGAAAGCCATCACAATAAATAAGAAAAAGGCCAGAACATCCACTCCATATGCCTGCACCAAGCTGAGGTTACGCAGCGGTGACTGCAAGTGAGTGGCTCCTCCATGACGCATAACATACTCTGTCCAGTATATAGCACGGTCCAGTGGAGTTTCTGGCTGGTCCCGAAGGAGAAGAGAACGATGACGGACATTTTCCTTGAACCTGTGAAATACAATGCCAGTTCCTTATTACCTTAGCTTAATCTATCTGACGTATGGATGCATACATTTTTGTCTGAGTCAATACTATGTATGAAATAGTTTATATGAGTATTTTTTTCACCTGCTGGAGTTCCCCTTTAGACTCCAAGGCATTCTATAAAAGAATAAAATATAATCGAACATTCATTCTTACATTTATTGACTCCACTGTTGATCCATCATTAAAACAATGGAAAATTATTGCCATATTTAGTTGCTGTGTGACAAGGATGCTTATACTATTGATGCCTCAGAAACTTTGGGTTTGATCGATTTGTGTAAAGTTTTGGCTTGAGGGAACAAACTATGTAAATTTAAAAAGAGCCTGAGAAATTTTGAGAATTAAGCTCCCAAGATTTTAGTGGGTTATCAATTATTCCTCTCTCTCCAAAATGTTCTAGCCTTGATAATATCATCATTATTTTCTGCAAGAGGATTTTAAGAATCCTTCTTTCTTTGCAAAAAATAGCCTATTTGTGAGTGGAAATTTTAAAAGCACATTTAATGCCACTACTCTAAATGAAAGGATTTTAGTTAGGCGCTCAGTAATGAAGCCGATCGCCTTTCTTGAGGCGATATTTGCACTGAAAAGTCCACCTAAGACGAAGAGAGATGAACCTAATGCTATCTTATGAACTTCTTCAAGGAGAATTCGCCAATATCAAAGTAATCACCTATCAAGAATATGCTATGTACTGTAAGCACCATGCTTATTCAAGGCCTCATATACTTGCAGCGAAATATGAAAAATCAAGAGTCTGGTGAATTTCTTTGCAAATCTTAGTGAAGGGAAAGTATAATTGGAGCGAAAATGTATGTACGTACTCTGGTTCAATCATAATCCTCTGAATGGCGCCAACAAGGATGTCCGCTGTTAGTTCCTTCAATTCCAGCTTGATGGCGTAACCGTCCATCTCGGCTTTGGCGGCGTTCGAGTCGTGGTCACAGAACACTGGCATTGTGACGACGGGGACGCCGTGGAATACAGTCTCAAACATGCTAAGTAGTCCACCGTGGGTCACGAAGGCTCGTATCCTTGGGTGCCCTGCAAAAAAAAACTAAGGGCTTAAGATTGAAGGCCCAAATTTATTCTCCAATCCACCATTTGGATCTCCAGGGGTTAAGAACTTCAAACGTAACTTGGAAGAATTTTGTCACAAAACTCATGCCGACGGATAAAAATCTTAAGCTTATGGTAGCTTACAGTGACCGGGTTCCTTTACACGTAGGTTGAACCCTACACTCTCCAACCCTTGTGCTCTATCGTGCACGATGCGAGTCATTTTTAAGACGCTCCAAATAGCGAATGGTGTGGTAAAACATTGTGGCTAATTCGTAAACATGAAGATATAAGGGATTGTTTAAGCAAAGAATTAAAACTTGAGACATGGTAAGAGTACAAAGTAGTTGTATTAGTACCATGACTTAAGTAAACGTTTCTAAAATATGCCGTGATTAGGGGCCAAATTGAGATATAGAAAGAAGTCATTAAATGATGTGTGATGTGAATAAAAGTGATGAATAGGACAAAGCTAATATTTTTCCATGGCTGGTTGAATATTTATTGGGCAAAGAATCGTCATTTAATTGAGGTTTATGAACTGAAGGCTAAAGAAGAAAATTGCACCATTTTCGTGAAATTTATGTAAATATCCGTGTGGAAAAAGTTGGGAAAGTATATCATTCCTTACATAAAAACTGCTGTTGGCACAAATATACTAAGCAATTCAATTCTTAGGCTTTGAGCTTCTCGCCCTGAATTTATCCCGGTGTTAATTTTGGCTTTAATAGGATTGTTTAAATAATAGTGGGGTCAATATTTAAAATAGTCATGAAAAATATTGTGAAATTCCTATTCCGTTTCTTACCGAGGATGTCCTGCTGCGGCAGCCAACGCGAGACCATTACGTTGGCCGGAAGTCCGTCGGCGCTCGAATCCTCCCACTTCCAGAGGACCCTGATGGGGGACAAGCGGGCGAAAGCCTCGATGAAGAGGGCCTTGAGGACGGGAGACATGTTAGCGGCCTTCACGGAGGAGCCCATGCTGAAGTACACGAAGCCTTCTGGACCTTGCGAAACGAAGTCTTCCAGGTCCTGCGAATAAATGTGAATGGAGGATAAATGACAATTCTACATACTAATGCAAGAAAAAGGGATGATCTATGCATTCAGTAAAAAAATGGAGGGAAATAAGTTATGATCACCAAAAAAAATAGTGTGGAGAATGAAAATTTTTTTCTCTGCCGCGATTTTATGTGTACAGCAGAATAAATTGCGCAATACAGTGGCCTCATCATGGACATGAAAAGCTGAATTCAACCAAGAGTGCATTAGTTAGAATCGGAGGGTGGAAGGATGTGAAATGATGGAGAAAGCCAAAGTCTTGACCCATATTTGCTTTCCGCAAAAGAATTTTATTTGAATGATAATCCTTTCATCCATCTCCATTGCAATTTGAAATTCACGAAAATTTTTTAAACGTAATATTAAATAATCATCTCATTAAATGCATACAGAGTTTTCTTGCGCAAAATAGTTGTCCTATGTCGTTTGAATCCTCTTCATCCCAACTTTATGCATTGAGTATTAATGGTAGATAGGACATATAAGTAAGGCCGTTGAAGATGTCCATAAGTATAGTATGCTTGGTTATTTCGTATATGATCGCCCTGGTCTGTACGAGCATGTATCTCCCTTTTACTGTCACAATACGAGGTGCAAGGACTTTTACGGATTTCAAGATCATTCATAAATCAAATGATACCGAGACCAAAAGAACCGGAGGTGTGTGATCCAGTGAATCGAGCATGGTGTTTTTAAATTTCAAAGGGCGTATATTCAAGTTTCATCCGAAGGAGCATCTTCTAAAGGCCATGGAATTATAAATTAAAGACAACCACGGGAATTTCGGTCGTCACTAACGTTAAAACAGATTTCAAGGCTTGATTTTGGCGAAGAATAATTTTATAACTATACACAATATCCATAAAAGTGATGGAAGTGAAAAAGAAAGAGACATTCACCTCTGAACTGGTAGGCAAAAGAATAATTGCTCGTTTTCACGAATCATTTGCGAACAGTTAGTAAACGGAGCGATTACTTTATAGCGTCGCGCAAAGACAGTTCACTTTCACTCTTTCAACCCTACTATTCCTTACCTTAAACCCTCCCTCTGTGATGACCAATCTCTTAAGGGTCTAAACACTTCCCACTACGCACTCCTGTGGTAGTGGGTCGGAGGCTGGTAATCGTTAGATGAGTAGGAGACCGAACCGCAAATGAGGTAACCCGACACTCTAAGAATTATGTGGGAAGAGAAGAGAGGGAAGGAGCGATTCGGGAAAGGGGGGTCGGAATTATATCTGCTAAAGGATGCCAGAATTTCGTGAAAACACCGATGAACCTTTTGTAGCATCATGTGCGTTGATTATGCTCGTTCACTCTAGGAGAAAGAGTGATCAGAGGCCTGGAAATATATTGTTGGTGGAGGCAGGAGGGGGCGTTAAGTTGGAAAGGATGATGGAGGTTAGCCAGATAGAGATTTTAATTCAATAACTCCAAATCGGTGTAGGGATTGAGTCAAACGAGAATTTTGAAGTCTTTAAATGATGATGATAAAATAATGATAATACCAACTACGTTTCAATCCACAGAGTACCTTATAGGTAAAACTAGTTTCAACGCTACTGAGTCATCATTAGGTACTGGTACTCTGGGGATTTAAACATAGTTGGTATTTTCATTTTAATTCAATACTGGACTTACAAGTTTACACCTGAAAAGATTAATTTCAACTTTAAATGATTTTCACAGCATCCAATTTGAGAACTTTGCTCGAGAAATATATTGATTTAGGTGCCTAATTACCGAAAAAAATATATCCACGCAGTCTCACTTTTACGTTCACGTGTTATATCTGAAGATATCTTCCGCGTTCCATCGCTCTTCCTTAACATGCCGCAAAAATAAATTGGAATATTGTATACATGAAAATTCACAACATTCACCAAGTCTAGCTTGAAGCAGTTTTAGTTAAAAGAACTTTGCATTTAAAAACTGTGCACGACTCCTAATAACTGGAGTTGACCACGCTGATGCTTATCTTAGGAAATTGCATCCAGTATGGGAGAAGCGTGAAAATTTTTTCTTTGGTTGCTTGGTTACGATTAGAGACGAACCACAACAGAAGCCATTAGCGCAAAGTAACTTCTGTGTAGTACTTAGCAATCCACCTCATTGGTGTAAAGTATGGAGTGAGTTTCCACCATCATTCATTACATTATATTCCATAAATGTTTTTTGAAACTATGAGTATTTGTGCATTAGAAAAAAATATGAATTGGTGTCAGGAGGTAGGGTTTCGCCGGCATACACAGGACATGGATACAAGAGTTACTTTAGAAGCTTGCGATGCCCGATGTAATGCTAAGAAATTTATATAAAAAGCATTAGGTAAAAAATCATATGCTCTATTAAAAGAATTGTCTACGCCACCCATCAACAGATAATTACGAAGTCTAAAAAGCAGCTATTATGGTTACTACCAGTAAGCCTTCTCAGAGAGGTGAAGTTCTAAACCTGTCCGTTCTTCAATCTATTTCCTTCATTTTAAACACATTGTCTTATCAACTGTAGTGCCTTACCGTTTATGATTTGTGAGCATGGACGCAATCACAGCTCTTCATTTCGCGTTCGCTCGCGTTGGCTACTCCTATGACAGCGAAAAAGTATTTACCATTCTGCAAATTTTGTCAATCACTAGTTGAAATTGATAAAGTGCGCGCTTAGGACGGCTGTAAACATTGCCCTTCCAGAATGGTTAGCGCCTCCAATAACAATTACGCTACACAAGGAACCTCACACCTCGGGTTTTTATTGAAGTTTTATTTAAAAATGGGAGGAAGGTCATCTCAGCGTTGGCAGCAGACTTCCCTGAACGAATGACACCTATGGATCCACGGTTTTATAGTCTACCCGTCGAGCTTCACGCTTGGAAATATCTTGACCACCCAATCGGGATTCTACTGAAAAATATCCGCCACTGTCGGGACTCTAACCTGGGCCTGAAAATTGGCAAGCCCAGCCAAGCCTCTAGCTGCATGATTTGTTGGCTGGTAATTCGGCAACTGACAAGAGAGAATTTAAAGTAATTTGAGCGAGATAGTTCCCTAGTCATAGTAGAGAACATATTCGAATTATACGTTTCAATTTCACCAGATCCAGGACGTATGAATCAAATACTGCATTACAAATCGTGCAAAAATATAGTTTTATACGACAGAAATTGTACCTAAGTAATAAAATGGTCATATCTAACAAGTCTTTAACTTGACTAATTTTTTTCACGCGGTAACATACTGGTCTATGTATTTCTGGGACATGAAAATATTTTCTCAGATCAAGATGAAATTTGGTGTGTATAGGTTTCCGGGGTCGCTGAATATGAATACGATGCCAAAACAATTGAATTTTTCCATTAAATGTGAAAACTTGCGGATTAAGTTTTTTGCAATATTTTTGCGAATAGATTTTATTTAGTGCAAAGAGGACCAAATTAACAAATAACGTTAATATAGGCAAATGTCGGCAGACACTTATGAGTTTGTTGTATACTTAGTCATGTTAGTTACACTTTCCAATAGATTTTTTAATGGAATCTCATGGAATGAGTGAACTTTTCACTAATTTTAATTATATTTCGCGGATTTAAGTTCTCTAATTTTCATGATTTTCAATTTGAAATTGCATATAATGACAACTTACAATAAATATTTACTTAAATATATAAATAGTACATACTTTTCGGAGATAAATCTAGTTCTTTGAATTACAATCGATGCAACAGTCTTCTATGCAAGCAACTCCGAAGTTAACGCGCATTTGACTGTCGATAATTAATAGAATGCATACCTTACCTGAGCGTTCTCTTATATTATCTCTAACAGTAAAGGTGCGTGATACCGGTTCAGAATCTTCGAATTCTGATGCATCATCACTTACTCTATCAAAACGTACTGCACAAAAGATTTACCTGAATACTTTATTTTTCTTACCATGTCCCATTTTTCCATATTCTGGGACCACTGCGGGTACGTTTGAAACTCCTTCAAAACGGAAGGTTTAGAATTTACTAAGGTGATAATAATATTAATATTCATATTAAGTAAGTAGTTGAGAAAACATACAAACTGCACGCTGTTAATTTGACGAGATTTAGATGTTAGAAATTCATCAATTTTTTCAAATAAGCTCTCTCTGGAGAGCACACACGTACCATTCCCTTATATAATGACTGTTACTTTTTGGCATGTATCTCGGAAATTAATGTGGAAAGGGGTTGAATTTTTGGTGTCAATGGAAGGGTAAAATATTCATCTTTAAAATGAGACACAAATTCATTGATTTCTAGCTGAAATAATATTTCTCTTAAACTACCATAAATCTCGCTTAGTAGTCATACTGTAAGAACAAAGCGAGATTTTATTTCTCGTTCCACTTTTCCACAAGCTAAGCCTGAAACATAAACTTGCAACGGGAATTTTTTCCACTGAGAAGAATAGGCGTGCTAGTTAGTTAGAGAGGGACATTACAGAGAATGGAGGGAGGGTGGAGAGGATTCCGGCGACGGCATTAGACTTCGCCCAAGTAAATTGTGGAAAATTACCATTCGACGGTGATAGTACTACACTTAAAGTACCCTCTAAATTCAATTCAAGTAGAGATTGGCATTCCACATAAAAACCTGAAATTCAAACCCAGATTCTCAGAAAGGTAGGCTATAAATCTACTTCAGACACCACAGCAACCCGATCTCCAATATTTTTTTGGAAAGGAGAGGAACGGCGGCAAGCATCCGCTATAATGGTTGGTGACCTTTATTCAACCAAGAAACACGATAAAGTAAAAATAATATCGAGCCAATGGTTATTATTTATGACAGACTCATACCACAACCTGCGATCTCTTGTTTCCTAAATTTCGACGAAGAAAATAGCAGCGATAAATTTCGCACCTCCCGATTTTATAGGTGTTTAAATTTTTCCACTGCCATTACAAGAGGAATTTTGGACCCCAGCCAGAAATGTGAAGGATCTCCAGCCATCAAAAATATATGTACTCTCATTGTTTTGGGATTTTGATTCTCTGCTTCTCGAACTTTGATCCCCTGCCACGCACTTATTCTTCATCTCTCGTGCTATCAGATAAAGCACTCTAATAATCGAGCCTCCGGGTTTTGCATTATGTTGTGGCTCTATACCTATAACTCCTTATATTATTTTTGTACCCCATTATATCTATTACTCAAATATGCATTATGTTTTGTTCTTAAAAAATTTTTACGTAATAGTTTATTCAAGTCTTAGCTTCTGTTACCGCTGAAAACAGCATGTAAACACAATCCTTGTTTAAAATCTATCGCGGCAATGCAATTGGATGCCATGTTTCAAGCAGGAATCCGAAGAATTTCAATGCTTCACGTTTATGTTTATTCATCACTTCCGAGAAAATGAGACGATCGCTATCGATTGATAGCATTAACTTTTGCCTCAAAGACGCAATTTCATTTATTAAATATAAAAAAACTTAGTACAACTAAAAATCACGTGAGTCGATTCAATTTTAAAACTCATTTAAAGTGATTCACTGCTAAAAAATACACTTTTCTCTATGACTCGCGCATACAGATAGCTGTTTCTACTTCTGCTTCTGTTCTCGTTTAACCGTGGACTCCGCATTGCATTGCTTACGCTTGAATAGAAAAATCCTACGGTTCAATGAACAGCGCCTCTCACACACTCGGTTAACTATACTCCGGGAAAACTAATTCACTCACGCAGCTGGGCAAGTCGAATGAGCTGACCATTTTTTTGATCGAACATAACCAATTTGCATATGCAAATATTTTGCGGTAAAAACTTATATAAAATGAAAATTTATATAATATATACTATCTTTTTCAAGATAATCGATGATAATATGGAATCATGGACACTTTCTATTTGAGTAATTGTTTACCAACATTTGCAAATCACACCACATAAAAGGCAGCACAACCCGGTATTCCACGAATCATCGCCATCATCAGATCTAACTTGGGTCGTGTTACCTTTAATTCAGAGTTATTTATAAAAATAGGTTGATATATTTGTTGACAATGGAGTACCGCAAATTGACTGAAGGCAGGCCTATATTTATAATTTCTATTAGATGCAGAAAAAAATAAGGAAGAATCTGTGGGCGTCCGCATTATTATAGCAGATGGAAGGATGCTCTGGCATAGCGGTAATATCCATCGAAAACAAACATTTTTAAGTTAAATTCTGATGGTCTAATAACGCCATTCAAACAAAATGCTTATTTTGATGCAAACATACCTTGCCCAAGTTATCTGCGGTAAAATAAACATATTTGGGCAAGACTCTTGAGTTCAGTCATCCAGATTACGAATATTTCTCAATCCATACTGTTTTGCGTTAGCCACAAAAGTTGTGTCCCTATAAATGGGTCGTTAAATATAGGAAAAGTTATAAACTGAGATATTTAAGATTCAGAATATTCCAGGCTAAGTTATTAGATTAAGCTAATAATATATTGATATTTCAAATTAATTGTGCAAACAACAGATGATTTTCATGATCGTGCCGCAGCCTCGCAAATGCGCTCTGTCTCGTGCAGCGGCAGCTGATGGCTGAAGCTGTTTCGTCCTCTACTCTGTCGCAGTTACAATTCACGTATGTCTGTGTTGTGCTTATAAACTAGAATTGGTTGGGTTTCAATCTAGTGCTGTCGGTACCGGTTTATTTACCCATCAATATCATCCACCCATTGTTGCTGAATTAGTTATTACTGTGACGTATCTTTCGTTAATCCACATGAAATTGTTACTCTCTTTACATAGAAGATATCATTTTACATATTTCTCCAGTAGCAACGATCTAACATCGTTGATCAATATGCCGTTCTTTGGTTCGACTCAATCTGTTGTTCGTAACAGGGAGTTCCATGGAACTGATTCATTTTGATAATGTTTCGGTCGCGAAAGTAGATGAATTGAAATTTTTAAGTTCTTGTAGAGCCACCACTATATTACTGTCCATTAAAAAAGTCAAGTCCGTTGAGTTTAGGGCGCTGTATATTCAAGCAGATCAATCGATTTTAGCAAAATAAAATGCATACGATAGAATAATTATTTCTACGTTTACTGATGCATGTAAATACTTTTTGCCTACATTTATCTATACTTTTACGATATATTTTTTTAATGGCCGTTTTTGGCGCTCAAAACCCGATGGCCCGACTTTACGTTATCATCATTCTCTTAATATTGTTTGTAGAGAGTAAGCCAAAAATTTTCAAAAACACCAAAAAAAAAAATTTCTATGCTATACACGTTTATATGTTTTACACGAGCTGTCGCAAAAATTGTAAATCTCGGCTAGTTCCGAAAATAAAGATGCGATAGAGGCTTAAGTTATACCGTCGTAACCGCAATGACGCTAGCTTTATAAATATGTACATAACCATTAGTCAAATATCCTGGAATTTCCAATAACGATTTTCATTTATTTTCCTTTTCCGCCCACCCGAACAGTAGTAGATAGTCATCAAAAGACACACTATTAAAATATATGAAGCCAGATAATATTTTTGCGTCTTTAATGCCATATGTACAAGTGGAGATGCAGAGAAAACGGAAAGAGAGCGGAAAAGAGCATAACTTGGGGAGGGTGATTCAAAAAAGATTCTGCCAAGTTAAAAAAAAGACTCAAAGAAAAGGGAGTTGGTCTCACTTTCGGAAGTGGCTTGGCAGGCTTGCAGTGGATACAGGCCACCTCGGCGACGTGCGGCAGATAGGGCCGAGCGTATGAAACGCTGGCGTGTCCGTTCTGCAGGATGAAGCTGACGTTCCTCTCCAGCTCCACGACGTTGGGCACATCCGGACCGAATGCTTCTCGAACGATCCCTTGCAGCACCAATTTGGCCATCGTGGCCTGCACCGTGCCGACGGAGACATGGAGGAACGTGCTGATCACCCTCTGGGGGAAGGTCATCTCCTCCGTGTAGGGGCGCGTGAAGAAGGGCGTGACGGGATACGGCAAGGGACCACCGGCGCGGGACATCATCTCCACGTAGAAACCCACGGTGTTGATATACATGAATGGCACGCGGAACCTGGAGAGATTCGAGAGAAAGTTTTAAAATAATTGGGAAAAATATTAATTAAAAGTTTATTTGAAGATTTGTATTAAAGTAGAGATTACCGAAACTATTTGAAACTACCGTGGCAAATGGTATCAGAACAATTTGAGGATGTTGAGCAACAGATTACCCGTGGCACTTAGAAACTACCGATTTGCTGGTTAAAGATATTGCGGATGACCAAAGAAACCATGGAGGTATAGCTCTAGAAAAATTTCCTGCGTATTGGGCAATTTTGGGGCATTGTATACTAAACTTTCTGAGTCCAGCTAAATAATGGAGGAGGGTTTTTCAGTGAGGATCCTTACTAATTGCTGCCAACACAGGTTTCCATAATTGGGATGACCTGCAACTACCTCCCGTCCTGTTTTCATTTCTCAATGAGACCTCAGGCATGGGTCCCTATTTCAGTCACGAAGATGAGTGATTATAACCTCTTGCCCAATAGCCTCCTTGCGCCCTAGTATATTTCACGACGTGTTTTGGTTCCCATGCCCCACTCTCTCCCCTTGCTACCCTTTCTTCCCTTCGTCCCTTCCTTCCACCCCCTCCACTTCTAACCAGGAATGTTTAACAAAACCGGTGCCAAGCATATAGTTTTGATACGGAACGAAACTATTGGCTTTGTTTTTTTTACTATAGTTTCATTTCGGAATGAAACTTTATATACAGCTTAACTGTAGTTTTGGTAACGGCACGTAAGTAGAATGTTGAAGGAAATATAACGTTCCGGAAAATAAAACTATTTGGAATCTTTTTAATTGGAGAAATATGGGATATTTTAAAATAATTTATTTTGACTGAAAATCATTAATTCCATTAATAATATTACGATTTCAAGATACCTATCAATATCTAGCTTGCTTCGTAATTTGTTTATCATCTAATTCAAATGTGAAAACGTGCGTTTTTCGCCCATTTGTGTTAGGCAGACTTGGAAAATTTGAGGAGTGATCTCCCGTATACATCTGAATATTGTTTGAAAACTATTATGCTTAGAAACTTCTACTTATTATGAGTGAAAAGAGATTGAGCCCTTATAATGTATTATTGTAGTGTCAGTAATTTAGTTGTGTCTAATCTTCCCGTCCCCTAACCCTGCCCACCTTCTCTCCTTCCCCCGGTTAGGGGGATGAGAGAGGAAGAGAGGGATTGCCTTCTCACTCTCGCCAAAGTCGGAAGGTGGGAACGAAATTTTCCTAGTCCGAACCGAAATTAAAACGGTTCCTCTTTCGTTCCTATGGGTTTTTGTCCACTTTGGTTCCGAGATTTTCGTTCCTACTTTCGGTTCGGTTTCGTGAAGCGAAACTTTCCGAACCGTTCCGGAACCATGACTTTACATTTGTTTAACATCCCTGCTTCTAATTTCCCCCTTGCGGCGCAGGTCTGCTCCAGGAATCCCATTTTTGAAAATAAAAACTTTCCACACTTTATATTTCGTCACCGACCATGGTATCAGCACATCATGCCACCACCAGGGTACATTGCTCCAAATGCCTCAGCCTTTTTTACACTATACAAAGTGGGGCGGGGAAGAGAAGGGCAAGGGGGGGACGAGGATAGCCAGTGACGGTGGGAACAGAGAGGGGGGGGGAAGAAAGGAAGCGGGAGTCTATGGGAAAGGTTGAGAATCGGTGAAGGGCGGGGGGTGGTGCCGGGAGAGTATTTGGTATTGATTGAGCGGTACAGTCCTTATGTCACAGGCTTGGAAGTTTGAGGTTTAGGAGAGGTGAATGGACAGCAACAGTATCATTACATAGTTGAGATTCACTGTTATACATTTCAAAATTAAAAAAAGTCTTATTTGTAACCTTTGGACATAAAATGTAGGACTTCCGCGTCAAAATCACTAAAATATTAAACATTACACAAATGTTTGGAAAAATATGATGTAAGTATCCTTATTATTTATGTAGCAATTTTGACGCTCTTTCATCCTAGTTTTAATGCTGCCACCTGTTTTTCCAATGAATTGTATACCGCATTCATCGCAATCAAGTCTATAAACATCACTTTTACCCAAGTTTTCCATATTTGTCATTTGAGTTACTATAATTATAAAAAGAGACTCGGACCTTTATCTTTTGAAATAATTTTCCGTAATTTGTTAGAAATTTCTAACAAATTTCTTAATTGCATATTCAAAGGTTACAAATTAGACTTTTTTGAACAATTTGGAATATATAACAGCGGATCCAATTATGTAATGATATTTTTGTTGCCCATTCATCTCTCCTAAACCTCAAACTTCCCAGCCTGTGACATAACTCTGTTCCAACCGTCACTGCTTATCCTTGTACCTCTTATCCCTCCCCTTCCCCTTCTCCACCTCCCCACTTTATAAAATGTATAAAAGGCTGAGATATTTGGAGAAGTGTGCTCTGATGAAGGCACAATGTGATGATGCCATGGTCGGTGACGAAAATTAACGTTTGGAAATTGCATCAGTTTTTATTTTCAAATATGGAAATCCATAGGTTTCACAAAGTTTGTACCAAAACGCTCCCTTCTTCTTCAGGAACTCTAGTTGGAGCTGAACCCGCTTCCAACTGAAGCGGACCAGGGTGAATGGCTTAATCCGAGACCTTTTTTTCAATGATTATTTTCAAGCAGAGATTTATGAACCGTGAATTTTTCCATTGGAATCTGATCGTAATAGCTAGACATCGTCGTTATTGTCATCGCTAAATATCCAATTCGAGTTGATTGACTTACAACCCTGTATTCCATCCAGTCCACAAATGACTTTTATGCGCCCTTTCATTCCTTCTGTTTTGCAATCCCGCTCAAAAATGAAACACATGAATTAAGCGATTCCATAAGATCATATTAATAAGAAAAAGCTGCTTGTTACTGCTCTTGAAGTCCCAGAGCAACTAGATGCTTGAATCCAGCATTCTCTTTTCAAGGATTATTTCACAATCTTCTGCCAAATATTTCGTGCATTTTGCTGAAATAAGGACCTTAGGTCTGTATTTCAGCCTTTTTTTCACAATATTACTTCATCGGACTTCAAAAAACCTTAAGAAAAATTCGCAACTTTAGGTCCAAACTGATGAGTGACGATGGCCGATATTTATTTGAATTTTTTCTAGGATATTCACAATTAATCTAATGGAACTTAGGCTTCTGATAAATCTTCGCTATTAACTTCTTTGGAAAATCTTGTTTCAGTTTGCCTCGGGTTTCCTCGTGGGGTTTCCCTTCTGTATTGTTTCTTAAAAATTCCTTATATAAACTAAAACTAACGGGATGTAAAATTAAAAACGATCCTTAAACATTTTAAGAATCCAAAACAGAACGGAATCAACGGTTCGCTCTCACCAAACCGAAATAATTCAAAGAAATTAGATAAGGGCCTGACGGAAAAAACATAATTTCATTAATTCGCAGATTGTTTTCTCACGGTGCCTGGGATGAATTATCCAATTTATGACTTTTAAAGTGGGAAACTTGATGACATTTTCACATATATCAACATTTGCAAGCATGATATAGCCCGATGGGGTTCCTTCTGGACTAATTTAAGTTCGTTTATTTTATAATGAAAAACGTTTATGAATTTTGTAAGCATTTCTAACGGACATGTTTTTCAATCCGCTTAAATTACAAGAAATCCACTGTTAGAAAGCTAGTTTTAACCGTATCATCCAGGGTCTTCAATCTTCCTCTAAGTGTTTCTTCGTAAGTGTGAGTGTTAAGCCCTTTTGGTATCCTTATTCCACATGAGGTTCATAAAGATAGGTGTAAGAAGTTGTCTATGTATCTCAATGAACACCTAAACCAGCTCATCGAGAGTTGCATCTACGTGAAGCACCGAAGCGTTATCTCGTTTGATGGAATATGATGGATCACTATCTCATGACCATGATTATGATAGGCCACTGCGGTGGACAGAACATGAAGCCTTGTTCAGGGTAGTTAACCTGATAGTACCGCATTGCGCAGAACTGCTAGTTTCATAATCGTGGTACAAGATACCCCACCATCAGTGTTCCTAGAATGAAAAATTATATTTAGGTAATTTAAGACCCCAGCGAGTGACATATTTGTCATCCTGAGATTTTTATACAATCTGAAGGACTTAAGCATTCAATGAAATGATCATGAATCTTATTCTGGGCACTTACCACGTTTTTGTCGAAACAAGTTTATATAATACAGTTGTGGATTGGTTGTATAATATAAGAAAATATACCCGTCATTCGAAGTTTGAAGGCACGAAATACTAATCCTAAATTTTTTCTCACAAGGATAAAGTAAATTTATGTGGATTAAGAAGTGTCCTCTTAGAATCGTAAAACATTAGGTAGTGGAGCTGGAGTGGGATCAAAATTCTTTCGCTCTCATGAGCGAAATCGAAAAAAAAAATCAAGTGTGAGCGCAAGCGTCACGGAGAAGCGTAATCACGCCCCTGATCCGATTTATACGATGAATGTTTTATTAAACCAGCAGAAATCCGTAATTACCCCATTATTCCTGAATCCTATTGTTTAATGAAGGTATCCGAGAATCGGCAATTGAGTTAAATGCGTCTGTCAATATTTATGTGAACTAGCAATTACACCATGCTGGACAGCCACGGAGAAAGGTTGTATTATTATTTAACATAGACATACGTACAGGTCTTGTAAATTAGCCTTTGGGAATACTACTAATTGCATAATCTCATTCTCATCTGGCCAATCATCCAAAACTAATAGATATACTTGAGACCAAAAGTAAACTTTTGCAACTGTCTGGATTTGAATTCAGTCTTAAATGAGAAGCGAGTACCACAGAGAACACACGAACCTGATATCCAGGGACTTGAAAGTCTAATTGGAGGGCCACGCCTAAGTATAATGGCAAGGCAACACTGGGCTGCTGCTATGCCTCTTTACAAATTCGAAATGACATTGAAAACAGAAAAATATTTCCTCAGATTCAACATTTTGAACTGAAAAATGGTTATCGTTACTGAAGAAAAGAGTTAGGAGTTGTCTGTATATCTCAATTTTCACCCAAACCAGCTCATTGAGAGTTTTATTTACGTGTATTTCTTAATTATTATTATTAATTATAGTTACCGTGTATGGAGCGGGAGGTTACTTTTGGACTGAAAAACCGTTAACCGTTACCACATCCACCGAGGCGTACATGGTAACGGTTTTGATGAGCGTCGATATTACCGCATGCAATATAGCGATAATAATAGCAAAGCCATAGACCACCACGGATATAAACTATCTGCCTTGCATTAAACAACAGTGTTAAAAATATTGAGAACCCAGGGAATATTTCAAACATTTCTTCAGTCCTAATAACGCATTTGGATAAGACACAGCCACACATGCACGAGCGGTTATTGGATATCTTGGATATATTGTTGCTACTAACTGTAGATTATGGTGTATTTGAAACAGTCGAAAAAGTTGTTCATTTTTATTCACAAAATAATTTCAGGAAAAAATCATATTTGTTGATGATTACGATCATTCTTTCTCAACCATATCTCCTTCCATTTTTCAATATTATTACTCGTTCTCCTTTCATTAAAAAGTATGTTATATAAATCAAATATTTGAACAGAAGGGAAAACAATATAAGTTTGTGATGTATATTCATTTTTCATGAGCGTGATAATCCGCTTTAAAGGTAGTTTGAGCGAGATAGTTACATAATCGTAATTGAGCCCCTATTCGAACTATACGTTTTTATTTCACCAACTGTAGCCTAAATGGATTAAAAATTCAATATTAATGGTGCATTAGTATAGTTTTACATGACAGATATTGTAAGTAATAAAATGAAAATATCTAAAGAAGTCGTTAACTTGGCCCATTTTTTTCGCGAGGTACGCTTGATATTCCTTCAAAACGGGTTTTTTTGTAATCCCGAAGAATTTACTGAGGTGAAAATATGATTAATTTTAAAATCTAGTTGAAAAACATACAAACATCACACTGCTAATTATTTGACGAGATTTTGGTCTTAGAAATTCCTCATTTTTTATATAAGCTCTCCCTGAAGTGCATAAACGTACCATTTTCCATGTAAAAGGGCTGGTATTTTTCATCAAATATCTCGGAAAGCAGTGTCATAAGGGATTAAATTTTTGGTGTGATTGGAAGGGTGAGGTATTTTTCTTTAAAATGAGACCAAATTTATTGATTTCTAGGTGAAATGATATTTCGCTCCAGCTACCTTCAAAGTCTCCTGAGTGGTAGTTATCGAGCTGCATTTTTGGAGAAACATTGGACTACAATACCTGTGCGCGAATCCGACTATACAATCCGGGAAGGCCCCATCGGCCACCAACAGGTCGAACGTCTGACTCGGGTCCCGGATGAAACTCCTGGTCACGGGGTCGCCCAAGAATGCACGGCACGACTCGTAGGCGTAATGTATGGCCTCCGGGAGTTGACCGAGCTCCCATCCGTGGATCCTCCGCCCCAGCAAGTCCCAGTCGGTGAACTCACGGACGAATTGCACGAAATTGGGCGGAGCGATCTCAACGAGGGACGCCACCGTGTGTTCCTCGTATGCGGAGGGTGGCGGGGGCGGACTCAGGAATCCCTGCTTCTTGGGGACGCCCACCCAAGGAACGGAGGCTATCACCCGGCTAACCGGAAGGCCCGTGGTGTTGCCATACAGGTTGGACTGCTCAGGAACCGAGGCATAGAGCCGGTGCCGGTGACCCCTTGCTTCCTCCGTGGTCGACCTTGGTTGTGCCGTCGAAATCGGAGACTCGTCCGCCGGGAAGGCGCTCATCATGATCACCGAGTGACCCCTGCGAATCAGCGCGCGACCCAGCTCGAGGAAGGGGATCTTGTGGCTCTTGGTGCCGCCCATGGTGACCATGAGTATCCGGGCACCGTCCGTAGGGTTCCCTATGAGAGTCAGCATCACCACCGAAAGAGGGAAGAGAAGATTCAGGAGGGAACGCATCGGAGTGGGTAGTCTTCTTGCCTCTGGTCACGGAGTGATATCACTTGCTCAGGACCTAGGCAATATTTGAAGAAAGAAAAGAGCAAAACATGTAATTTCCATGATCAGTCATCGATGAACGTGTAAGGGGCCATTTAAGTACTATGTAATACGTTTTTGGGGATGGGGGTTGTGTTCATCTTACATTATCTTATGACGGGGGGGTAAGGGGATCTGGAACCAATTTACGTAAGATTTTTGTCCGTCTTGAAGCATTGTATCGTTTCCGAATGAAATTTAGCAGTGACATGGAGAATCCGCTCGTTAATGGCGTATTTTCCGTAATCTCACCGCTACATCAATGTTTATTTTCTGACGCCTGCCTGGCTAGCTATATTACCTCCATGCTCAACCAAAGCGAGCGTTTAACGAAGAGTAAATTCATATATCTAACGTCTTACGTAAGACTGAGGTGTAGAGAGCGGGGATTGGAAAGATCTTACATCATCTTACATAGGGGAGAGGGTGGGGTCAAAGATAGCATAAATCCTCTGACATTACAATTAAACTGCCCCTAAGATCCGAGTGAGGAGAATCAGAGGGCAATATTTAGAAGGTATGATCATTCAATATGGATTAATTCACCCCGCAACATATTGAAACAGGCAAGCGCCCTATCGTGGTGGTATTAAAAGCGATCTGTGCCAACATTGTTCGAACTAGTGACAGAATAAAGCGTTCTCGAAGCGAAACCAAGACCTAGAGGGCCATCTGATGAGTGCCCAGTCAAACACCAGTATAATTGATTGACACTTCTCACACTCTAAAACACATAACGCTTTCTCTTTCACAGTCGCCATTTGGCTATCCGATGCCGCACTGCTACCTGGTGAGTCAGCATTGGCGTGGTGTCACAAGAAATTAGTGCATACGAGTGTTTAAAAAAAAACTCCGCGACTTGACCTTACGATGAGTAGTGTACTGCATATATTTGTACCAAGTACTCGTCCGTTTTTAAATTAGTATAAAATAATCAGGTGAGCGTAATACGGTAGAGTATGCCTTAAAGGCCATTCTCGTGTTGCCGGGCCCATGTCCATATATGTCACTTGGCTGACAGCGCAGAAAACTAGTGCATAGGTAGAAATAAGAAGACGGGTTCTCCAATTTTGTCAAACGAAACACATATGTCTGGTAATCTAATTTGGCTCATTCCAAACTCTACCGATTCCTTTACAGTCGCTTGTCGTGGGGAAACCTTTTTCTGCAATTTTCTTTGTAAAAATTACGATGTGTGTCATCAGCGAAGAAGCGTGGTACACGCGTAAATGTGATAAATATTAGACGATTTGGAAGGAAAAACTTAACCAAAAAATTGCGCTGGTCCATTAGCACACTCAATGATATTGAAATCAATGAAGAGATCTTTATATAAATGCAAAGAAAAGATGTGAACTGAATGTTTTTATATGTGATTCCGATCGGTGTGTCACTTAATATCTCTCAGCGGCAAGCGATGGGCTAAAATTGCTAAATTTTGTGATGCAAGCAATCAGGAAAACACAGAGGGTATAGTCGGTAGGGAGGCAAAAAAACTAGAAGTACGAAGAAGCGATGGGTTGAGAGGGAGAATCAGGGATATTGTTGAGGGGAATTTGGAGGAAGAAGTCCAAGTGGACATACGCGGCGTACTTGAGGGTGTGATAGAGGAGAGAATTCTGGGGAAAAGGAAGAGAGAGAAAAGAATGAGGAACATTGGGTCGGTCGATGAAAGATAAGGAGAGCTCAAGATGGTCTTAATGTGGGAGCGGTGGTGTCTTGGGTGAGGAAAAAGGTTATGGATGACTCCATGATGTGAGGGAGGAAAACGAAGGAAGAAACGGTTCACGGCACTATCAATATTGGCAGAATTCCGATAAAAATGGAATTTGTAGGGAAAGCTCGATGAATCAAGATACTGGAGAAAAAGACACACAGGGTCGTGAACGCTCTCATTTTAATGAAGGGAATACACAAAGTACATCTGCATCAGAGACCGTGGTATGTATAATTTCATATTGAATTTCTTCTGAGCTACAACCGTTTTAGAATGCGAGTCTTGTTTCGAAACAAATGGAACTCGACACCATCAAGAAGACAAGCAAGCTCAAAACTGATCTTCTCGCCAATTTTTGTTTCAAATTTCGTATCAGCCGATTAGAAACAACAGCCGTCATGAACCAGCGAACCCACCACAAGCCTGCCAATGGCAAAGTTAGATGGAGAAAATGAGCCGACGAATACGGTTTTGAATGCTGCGTTTATCAAAATGAGTAGCCGACAATGTCGTCATCTCAGATTAAATTGCTTGCTCAAGCTTGTTGCTTGGAATGAATAAAAACAAATACCCAGGAATGATGACGTAATGATGCCCAATTTTGCTTATGCCTCGAATTTTGAAAAAAATACTAGTCTCTATTCAAAAGTCTCTAATAATGAGAGATTATTGAAGTAGTTTCAGTCAACTGAAAACTTGTGTTTTATTTAGCGCACGCCTATTCTATTGGAGTCTATTTGATTGTTCAAATGGCACCTTCAAAGAAGCTAGAAATTCTGAAAGCTTCAAATTAAAACGCCTGAGTATTTTCAACCAAATATTGGAGTATGCAATGTATAGAAAGAGTTCGAACTGAAAGTAAAGATCCAATTACGTAAATTAGCACAGGATGGATAAATCCCCAAGAATACATCGTGAACATGGAAAAGTGCATAACTCACATTAAAGAAAAAGCTTCTCATTAACCGAAAACACATATATGAATTTAAAAATTTCTTGAAATGGATTACAAAAAATTCAAAGTTGCACAGGTGTTATTATTTTGACCAATTTGAGTGCTTATCAACTATACCTTATAGTTTTTCTGGAGTATAGAAATGATCTCAGTAGCAATTTGGCGCAGTCATAGATGATTTTCCGCTATTTACCGGAAGCAGTGTTTATAAGTTGACAGTGTTTTCATGCAGTAGTAAATTAACACAAAAACACCTAAATATGCATCTCCTGAGCGACAACCGTTTTAGAGTACGAGTCTTGTTTCGAAACAAGTGGAACTCGACCCCATCAAGAAGATCGTCCATCATTGACTGAAATTATTATGCATGTAAATAATTGACGTTTTGTAAAAAATGGTACCAATGTATGCGAAAAAAATTCGGTCAAAACGAGCTCAATTACTTCAAACCTTGACTTAGGTAAAGTTTATACAAACTGTTCAACTACTTTAACCTCAGTTAAATGCATGCCGATGGTATACGTGTGAGTCAAACAATAAATTGGAGCATCGAAATCATTTGTTCAACGAAAAAATCACACAAATCCCCCATTGAGCTCAGTCAAGATCCAATTGTAATTGTACGAGAGATACCTAAAGATAAATTCGTCAATCACATAATGGCCGGGCCAATTTTATAATTCAATCAAAATCTTATTAAACTTTATTTGATGCAGTAAGCATTTATCAAACTGTAGAAATGCGTGCCATTTAACTTTGAAAGAGTAAGGGCTCGTTCAATATAATGGTAACATGAGCTTATGACTGATTAATATAAGACACAGAATTATGCACTTTACCTAGCAGAATTCTCAGAAAAGCATGGGAATGAATGAAGTCAAATTATGATTCCGTATCTAGTTATAGATTATGCTTTCCGAGTTAAGCTTACCCCGAATAACTTCAGGATGAAATAGTCGCTATCACAGGAGTTCAGTTTTCTTGAGCAACACGAGAACTCTGACATTGAGATGCGACGAAAACCGACGAAAAAAAAGAGATTCTTAACAATAAAGTGGTTAAAGTGTGGAGCGAGGACAGGACAATTTCAGGAAAAAGATTCAACACAGTAGCTTATGACAGATATTTTGTGAAATGACAATCAAAGGAGGCCCATACTTTTTTTTGAGCCTCTAAAAATATGGGCCCAGAGTAATTTAGAACAGTTATTTTAGGAATGAGGATATCGAGATGAACGTTTCTTCGGTATTCCACAGGGTAAGCAGGTCCTTAAATCCCAAAGTGGTTGAGAAGACGGCATTGAGAATCCCTGACGATGGAGAGCAAGTCGTTCTCAGAAACGTCGGGATTCATGGACCTGCTTACCCGATGGAATACCCGAGAAACATTTATCCAGCAGATATGAGGGGAAAACCTAAGATCTTTCTGGATATCGAGA
The DNA here is from genome assembly GCA_963169105.1 of Ceriagrion tenellum. NCBI lineage: Eukaryota > Metazoa > Arthropoda > Insecta > Odonata > Coenagrionidae > Ceriagrion > Ceriagrion tenellum. Next base: position 144,380,719 of record OY720633.1, on the reverse strand, counting down.
GTTTGTGTAACGCTAACAGCCACGCGAAAAGCAATCAAGACTAAACAGCTTGGAGGATTGATTTAACTGAGCATAAAGCCGGCAGTTAATATTTAGATGTGTATATAAGATCTGTCGATTGAATAAATACCCTTTGCTCTCTCCTCTTATTTCTACTCAAAAGGAAAATGAAACCATCTTAATACTATTATCTGTTTCATCATCTCGGCATACATCTTACCCATCTTTTATCTATCCCATCTATCCCATCCATTAAGCATTGACCCTTTCTCCCCTGTTCCTGCTCATCCAACTTCTCTATATCTGGGCGTTTAAACCTTATCCTTATCACCTGCACCATCCACCGATTCTGAATCCTCGTAATGACCTATTAAAGATCCTTTCCTCACCCACCAAGGTCATCACTTTTCCATTTTTTCCCTCTACTTTCATCGAATTTGCTTCATTATTTTCCACGTACTCCTATAATGTCAGCTAATTACTTCTTATATCTTAAAATAATGGATTCACATCTTTACGATTGAAAAAACGCTAAATTCAACCTGGATATTCAAGTAAAAAGTTTTATTCACGTCCACTAGATTAGTTATCAGCAAAAACCGTACGCGTATAGCATAGAAATGAGCTGGAAATTCTTATTTCGTGTCAACATTTATGCTATTTTCGAACTTGGCAAATCGAGCAACCTTTCCTTGGTATTTATAGCTCATTGAGTAGAGATGATGTCAAATTCACGTAAATTCTAACGCCAGGATACATTGATAAGGATTATTTCCATTATTATCCAGGATAACGTCTTAATTATTAATTAATATCCAGGATAACGTCTATATACATTGTAAAGAAGCGGAGTAAATGAAAAAGGAGTCTTGTTATGCTCACTACGTGGTAAGTTAGAATTTGGGGTGTGATAAAATGGTTATATATGGTAAACAGAAGTAAAGACTCTTTTAAATGGATACTATTCTACCATTAGTTCATATATTTTTGTGATATTTATTAATTTTTTGTGGAAAAATTGATGAATTCACTATATTAAAGGATTTTAAATGTTTATATCCTGTGAAAGTATTTGGCAGCAAATAGTTCTGTGAATAATTCTATACATTGCAGATAATCCGTATTAGTTTACTTTATTGAACCCTAAAATTCTCTTATCCTTGCTCTGTAAGGAAAAAATACCGTCTTTGAAACAATTATGGTCCGATGAACGCCCGTGAATTAACCTAACCATTGCCTATATTTCATTTTTATTCATTTTCCCAGGAGTATGGGAAAATTTTCATCATAAATGTTAATTGTCATATTGAATAGTAATGTTAGTGTTTTTTTTGGTCCGGCCTTTTAACACGATACAGTCCGTGCACAGGCATTTGCAGGTATAATTGTCAACAATTACGCCTGTCTATTGCCTGTCAACCCTCAAATTGGACGCCAGGTGGAATCGAGCACCACAAGCTGCAGGACTGGACTATAGGATATGGAGGGGCCATGGCTGCGCTGAAACCTAAGCGGGGACGAAGGGAAAGCAAAGGAGCGAAGGAGATAACCGAGCAAAGTGAATCATGCCAGACGATCCGCAGAAACCCCAAACCGCGGTTTACCCACAATTGGGGTGGAGAGGAGGTGCGCGGAAAACAGGTCATTGCTCGAGTGAAAACTCAATACTGGGAGGAGAGAAAATACATGAGTGCTTAATCATCAACAAGCTGCATATTGGAAAAGGAATAAAATGGTGAGAGAAGGGGGAATTGACCAAAAAAGTAGTAGGAGAACGACCTGACGACGCCAACTCAGAAAGAGAGGGGCGCGAATTGAATTCACAGGTTTGCGAATTGAAATAACATAATAATGGAGTAATTTTAGGCTAGGAGAAAAACGCAGCGTTTCATAAAACTCGGAATATCTGTATAGCTATGTAGCATTATTTTTGTTACAACATCATTCGCTCGTGCATTAATTGCAGAAGAGCGCGAATGTAAAAATATATTCTTGTGTTTATCATATGTTATTTGGCTGCATTTGTATCGCCTGTTGTATTGTTCTGCTCTAAATACCTCTCTTCCATCAATCATTTTGACGCTTCTTAATCAGCCTTTTCTTGAGTACTTTTCAGTGTCTTACTCTATCAATTTAGGAATCTCTCTTACTTTGAGTTGAAATATTACACAATGGTGTGTCAGCACTGCTACCAAATGCACTTTTGCCTCCTCACTACGATATCAACGTCCTTCGAAAATCGGTTGATAAAACCAAATTTCTGCAACCAGTTGTTTGCCAATTTCCCATCGTTCGACGAAAGTTCATCGGAGTAACGTTAAGGGAGCGTAGGGTAAGGGGGTTGGCGAGATATGAACAGCCATCGGAATTCAACTGCTCCGCATATTTATTTCACACAGCCATTCATCAGACTGTCATTTCAAGTAGCGAACAAACTTTATCAGAGGAAAGAGCGTGGGAGAGGAGGGAAGGCTTGCGTCACGAATGCACTTCGCATTTTATACGTTCTCAAAATCTGCGGATGTGGTGGTGGGCCTATTGCATCCTCTCAAAGCGATGGGAGCGAAATATAAGAGGAGGGTAGGAGGAATTTGGAAAGGGGAAAGAGCATAAAGCAGCAAACTCAGGAGAAAATATTTCTATCAACAGCGATGATCACCAATTTTCTTTTGATGTGTCTGATATCTGACCCATCTTGACATGCGATGCACAAACAAAAGTTGAGGAAATACCAACCCCAGAAAGCAAATAAGCACTGCAGAAATGCATACGGTTAGGATCATCACGGTCTCAGTTGTCCTGGATGGAGAGGGAAACTTCGAGTTGTGGAGGAAGAGAAAATAGCAAACCACATCAGATGGTAAAGAGGGTGTAAAAGATACTGGGACGCATTTGTCAGTATGATGATGAGAGACAGACTCCTCGTCATTGCAAAAGGTAACGTCCCACATGGAAGAGAACCACCAGCTCAAAATCAGAAGGCCACGAAAAAAGATGAAATGACAATTGGAAATCCACTTTCCAAGGCCAGGAATACTTCCCAGTTTCTAAAAAGTGAGTCGCCAGTTTCAGTTGAGCCAGTCACTAATTTAAATGTAGTAAAACTGAAAAGGGATAAATAATAATTCAGGCTCAAAGTAATTTTTACTTTTATTCTCAAACCGTGATGAAATAAAGAACTAACTGTTCAAAGTAGTGGAATCATAACCATTGGGTTTTTAGTATTCAACTAAATGCTATAAATTTTAAAATTAATATTTTAACTCCCTTAACCCTTAATGCCAATTTCAATATACCTGGGTACCAATTTGGCCTAAAATTGAAATATTTCCCACGCTCCAATGAAAATTTTTATTTATCATTAATGTCAAATTTAGTGGCAAGCAATAAAGAACACAATATCTTCTGACTGCTCGTTACTTCAAACTGGCAGTCTACGTGACTCACAATTTGTTCTAATTTTTTTCTCTTTTTATATCGGTAATTGATATCACATGTAGAAGCATCCAAGAACAATTTTTCTCTCCGTAGAATCTATTTTATCTACATCACCATCTATGTAGCTGTACCTTGAGCATGGGGTTTCATTTAGCATGAGTTGCATTCCATGGCACACCTCGTTGAATGTATTATCGTTACTCAGTAATTTTTAGCTCGCCTTTCGATCGTCATCCTGGCTAATCCTTTGCTTAGCTGTCGAAGAAATAATCGCTTTTATTTGGAAACTGTTATTTCCATTATAAGCTATGAAGGGTGCTAAGACTGCGTCATCTAAAATTGCAGAGCATTGCTACTATCTGTTTGTATGTCGTTGTGTAGAATAGCATGCTATCCTTTGGTAAATAGTAAATACATCTCCCATAATATCATATCTCCCATATCTCCCATACTTTCATAATTATACAAATTGATTTCTTGTTTCTTTTTCGCATCGTTTAATACAGATACATCTAAGTGCATGCTTGATTTAAAAAAATAGGTTTCCTCCAGTTTTACACGCATGTACAAGTGTTATTTATCTCTAAAATATTTCTGCCCCTATTTTTTTAAGGAGTGTCAAGCTACTTAAGTAGGTACTCTCTCGCATTGGTATTTTTCACGTACATCACAGATTTTTCCAGTGCATATACTTTAAAGAGGGGATTTTGTTTCTGGATCACAGACCTACTAATCCTTGCTGCCTTACTTAGCTGGTTTACTTGTTATGTAGAGTGCAAAAAATATGCGTACTCGACAATGATATAGCTGTCCGTCTTCTGTCAAATCTGCTCTGAGTCTTCACATTCGGCTGACAGTTGGATTTTGCATGTCCCAAATATTGATTCTTGGAGCATTTTTTCTATTTGTGCTCGTTTTATTGGTGTGATTGAATCATAATATTTTATGTTACGTCCAAAAGTACTCTAAGACAATTTAGACTCATCGTAGCTCAATTTACTGTATACAACGATAATTTCTACATGTTAGTAGTATGATCAGTATTGGAATTGTTAGCACCAACGCCAACAAAATCTGATTATATGTACACTTCTTAACAGTAACATATTTATAAACACGTGACTCACAGTTGGGTTGCTGATCGTGATATATCTACTATGCTAGCTTCATCTTTTCTTTCATGTAACCAACTTATAATGCCATATTTTCCATTTTGACTTTTGACACGTACCCACCCGCAAAATGCATATTCGCTTTCATGCATGTAAATTCTGAATGCATACTAAATTATTTACCAAAGTAAAAGAATGGATGATTGAACATCGTTTTACGTTATTATTCCCTCTAGTTCAAATGTGAGTAGCTGCTGTGCCTGAATAGCCAAAAGCACCCCTATAAATAAGCTATAAATTATTCTTAAGGTTAGAAATTTAAAAAAAACCTAAGCAAAAATGAAAATCAAAATTCTTAAAAAATGTTTGAGCTACATCCTTTCATTTCTTCCGAGCAGTTGTGACACAGATTTTTATCGGCCTAAGCAAGAGAAGCGAGAAAAGTCAAGGATACAAGTTGCTGGAGTCTCAATGCCAATCTTTTTTTAATCTTAAAAAAACGTCTTTTTTTAATGTACTTAATTACCAACTTTAATAGGGATTCATGCTCGCTTTTATAGTGAGCGCGAGTAATCAATGCCTTCTGTACCACGGTATCACATAGAAAATATTTTCATCACTAAAAGTATTAATTTGCCTTTCTAATCGATGTCACCGTCCCGCTATGGATTGGTATTTTTATCTTAATACTTTATTCGTTACACTACGTAAAAATCTAGTTCTAAGAGCATAACTTATCTAATAAAAGTCGTGAATCATTAAAATTTATCGCTTTTTAAAATTTTTTCTTCATCCCACATAAAACTGCAAAAAAGTTTAAATTGACGTAATTTTCTATTCTCTGATCTTATTTTTGCATGCCAGAGAAATTTAAATTTTGCAATGAAATCAGCTATGATATGAAAGTTTGTAGGGAAAGCATGAGTTGATACTCCTCAAAATAATTAAGACATATTTTTTTCGGCAACCATCTCCGTTCGCTTGTAGGTATGAAGAAGAGGAAAATAAGGTTGAGAGACCAGATTTGTGTTGGAAGCGGATAAAGCACTTAATAAGCGTAAAGGGGCCTCCCTCTCTTTATACTTGAGTTGGAAAGCCCGCAAGCAAGAAAAGGTGATTTTTAGCGAGCTTAGAAGCGAGAGTGGAAGATATGGGGAAAGAATTGGTTTCCACCCGTGATAGACGCTCAGTTTCGCTGAAAGGAATTAAAAGCTCTCGGAAAAAAATATTTGCCAAATCCAGGTAACATAGTTGAAAATACCCGAAAAATATTATTGACACATCTTATTGAGAAGAAATACCCATCAATATGTAATGTTCACGGTATGTTACTGGATACAGTCTCGTAAGTAGGAAATGGGCGAGAAAAATGAAGATCTTTTTCAAAGAACTATTCACGAGGAAGAAACAATTGAGTAAAATATAAAAGCCTAAATAAAAGTCATCAAATGAACGATTGAATAGCAAAATAATGAATCACGAACATTCAGACACATGGCATCTATTTTTCACAAATTCTGAATTACTTTAGGTGGAAGGTTTTGCATGCTCCTGGACAGCCATCAATGTTGGACAGAATTCTCAGCCGTAAATGGCCAAGTTGAAGGAATTAAATTAATTAGTGGGCTATGAAACATAATCTGGCATATTTATAGACGATATCTAATTCTTTGGTAGCCAATGAGTGAGAGCTTTCCTTGCGTATCCCCAAAGTAGGTACGAAAACTCGAAGTTTTAGCATTATAATAGGTAACAAAATGAAATGAATTATTCAGTTTAAAGTGAGCAAAGCAGAAGATTAACACAGACAATGAGAGACCTAGCTGATTTGTGAAACATTAACTATTAATTTATAAGGCCATCAGCGCGACGTTTAGAGTAGATAGAATGCGTGTCAAACGCAAAAAATGCAGCACCGGAGCTGATACTGAAGCCTTTTTCGCTCTATGGCAGATTTAAATTGAATGTGTTTTGGATGGAACTTGAGTTAAGACATAATTCTCTATCGGGTATGGCCATGCAATTCATGAATGACTAAAGTGAGAACCATAGATCTAAAAATAATAGATCGGTCCTCATATTCTGGGTAGCCAAGCTAGAAAGAAAAAAAACTCTTTCGTTACATTCCTCAGAAATCAAAAAATATATCTACCTTTCAACATTGTCATATCTAATAAACAATAATTTTAGGTTTAGTGAATAAATAGTATACATGATAAGTAGGCAGCCAGCAAGTATAAAAGCGCTGAGACTTTGAGGACGCTTGTCAAACACAAGCGTACAGCAGTGGAGACGAATATTAGGCTTACTAGGCGCGTATTCTCCACGGAACACGAGGAAATTCATCACACTTTCTCGACTCTATTGTCACGGTTGAGGATTCGACGCGGAGAACATGAAGGAAAAACGTGTTGTCGGGAATACCATTTCGGAGCTTCGTGCGTTGGGTGTTGGATTCGTCTCACTTGTACTCTCACACTCACCCAAGCAATCGCGAGTCGGTGCACGCACCGAGGAGCCGAGTCGCTGGGAGCGGTGAGCCGATGGAGGGCGCGGGCTGAATTGGACCACTGGCTGACGATGCCGGCTCGACTAGGAAGTGAGCACTGGTTTGGAGCCCAGCTATGACCGAAACTGAAATGGGGAAGAAAGCACCTTATTAAAACCCCGATATCCTCAGCCTTTGCGGGCAATATTTTTCGGGTGACGCCATAAAAGATACGAATTTCTGGGCTAGCTGAGAGGATGGTTAGCCTAAGTATACATGGTGTGTGGGACGTGAAATTTTGTGAACACGGGTGCTTAACCCCTGAAAATGTCACCCCATAAAATAAAAGTGTTGGTATTAATGGGAAAATACCCAGTTAGAACTAAAATTATTATAAACGATCTAATCCAGGACTAGGTATACACATTTATATATCTAAAGTGTGAAATATCTATCATGGTTGATCAAGAGGTTGCAAAAAACTTAACCAATTAATACACATATGCAGAAAAATGCATACAATTCTACCATGTCAAATATGAAAAGAAACTAAAATTAAATTTTATAAAATAATAATAATAAACGTTTATTTTCGTAGACCTTTAAGGTCTTTCAGACTTTATAGGAAATAACATGAAGCCTACATAACACTAAACAAATATATAAAAATAGAAATTATTATGCATGTTATAACATAGAAAAATGATAAAAATAATAATACGTGTTACTCAATATTCACATCATTATATTGGATATCCTATTGATATGGGATTCACAAGAATTCATTTGATGATATATACACAGGAAAAGTTAACAAATGATAAAAAATAATCCATGATACACAATAAAATAAATTACATTATGTTTAAAAGGACATTATGTTTATGAATGATAATTTTAAATGGATTAACTACGTTTCTACGGTTGACAGTTTTTCATGAATATATGATTAAATAATTTTCTTTTAAAACAAGGTACAGATTGGCTAGTTTTAACATCAACTGAGAGTGAATTCCAATTTCTTGATACTGTAGTAATGAAGGATTTATGATACATTTCTGTTTTGTGCTGGGGGATCTGTAGGTCAAAATGATGGGATCTTGTGAAACGGTTAAGGATGTCCTTTTTGAAGGTGAAGGAGTTGAAGATGTACGGAGGACAGCTTGATTTGAAAATTTTGAAGGCGGAAAGAGTAGATAAATAAAGTCAGAAAGAATTTTATTTGAGAGAGCGAGATGTGGGTACTATTAACATGAGACAGGAATAAAATTGAATCGGCTGAAATAAAATTCGTGAGAACATAAAAGGTTGAACATTATAAGATAGAATCCGTAGTATAATCATAAGACAAGATTTAAATTTTTTTACATCCGAAGATAGCATAAAGGAGAACAAAATAAATAGGGCGTGCATGCAGGAGGAAGACAGCGGGATAGCCTCCCCAGAAGTGCTTTGAAGAACAAGTCTAGTGGACAAACAAATGTTGGACTTCCGAGGTTAAGATGAATTCCGAAACAGGCAATACTGCCTAATCCATCAAGGGATGAAAACTGAGGCTCAATATGAAGTAATAAGGAATTTCATGCCGTCAAATGTTGCCCTCTTATCCATCGAAGTATGGAAAACCTTGAAGCATTGTGACTTTCAGCCATTGAATAATTAAGCAAATGTATACACTAATGTTTATTACTCATACCTAATTAAGTTATAATAATTAATTGATTGGAATTGTGCAATGAAAAATTTTCTCACTAGCATTAAATTCACCGCAGATTTCAACTGGGTAGTGCGTATGTCAAATAGTAAAGCAAAAATTCTGCGGATTATCATGGACAGACCTAAATATAACGAAAATTAAATTTATTTAAAATTAATTGACACTATTTTGGTTTTGAAGTAGATTAGGACAACAAAGAATTTTATCCGGAAATAATGGAATAGCACACTCCTGTGGACATGGAATCAGGGACATAAATTATAGGACAATTTGAAAGATGAAACAATTCAGAGAAAATTTTAACAAAAATCAGGGTGTCAAGAGAAAGCATATAACTTACGAGATAAAATACTTAAACTTGATGTTAAAATGCCTGGTTAAGGTTAACTAATTAATGACGAAATCTTAATGCAGCTCTGACATTAACCGAGAGTTTGAGTTTTGTAAATGAAATTAAGCTTCCAAGTCATAGACATAACCGTATTCGATGAGAGAAGGTTTAAATTCGGTTATCAACTGGAAATTATATTGAACCTGGGTTCGCCAAGCCGAGTTTCAACATTCTGCCTTCTTGTTATTATTTTCAATTTTGTGCGTACTGTGGTACTTTTCCGCGTTCACTTAATTGCTAATTTTTTCAAGAGAGACGATTCGTCTGCCGCTAGCTTTTCAGTGGGTGTTTATTCCCACCGCAAAATTGAAGAACATGGGGCCAAATATAAGAGATAAAAGGAGAACGGGTACGCGAGGGCGATGTTGGCGGGAAAGGTAGTCGTGACGCTGGGGGATGAGAGTTGTTATGGCTCGGGGAAATGTACGGTTTTCCTTCGCTCCATTTTTTTTCGGGCGGGCCAAAGACATATTGAGGCAATTCTCCCGTTCTACTCCTTCCGCTTCGCGTGCCGGCCATATTTCTTTTCGACCCTTCTTTCACGTGCGTGAGAAGGTTTGAGTTGGAATGAGATGGAGAGAGAAAGAGAGGAAAGGATTAGGGAAGATTGTTGGGAGGAAAATTGAATCATGGGTTGAATTTAAGTGAATGGCGATAATGCCCAAGCTGATATTAGCGACATGGTTTTAAATTTAAAACCTCAAAATATGGGGATAGGGCTGGTGTGATGGCTAGAGTATTGGCTAGCCATACGGGCGGCCAGGGTTCAAATCCCTGCAGAGGAGGATATTTTTCAGAGGAAACCCGATTCCTACTTGAGTGTCTTGTGGAGGGCTCTTAAGTACAGTACTCCATCTGTCGGATGAAACGTTAAGCAGTGGTCCCCTTGGCGCCTTACCTCCCTTACCTAGGCCCTATGGCGCCAATGACCTTAGCTGTTGGTCGCCTCTCCAAATATCCAAATCCAATCCTCAAAAAATATTATTAAAAAATTGGTGTACCGATGGAAGAAAATTAGAGAGAGATCAAATTAGTTGTACTTATTTTTCAAATACCCTCAGGATCCCAATTCGACGATTTTCTTCTACTGCGACGCTCTTAATATTTATTTACCCCTCTCATAAAAATCTACACTAAAGAAAAAAAGTTGGGCGAGTAATTCAGCTTTTTTTTGGGTGGCAAAAACTTAGAACGAATGTTAGCACCAATCGACGTGTCATTTGAAGGGGATCGGGTCCATCGAATACTTTTTAAAGATCGTGTTGTCTTCTATATCACAGTGATGATATACGTAATTTTCGCGAAGGGCAAGGTAGATTAAGTTGGAGCAGACAGCCAACGTATTTGATAGCTGGAGAGCTTTTTAGTAAAATGCCGGTTGACAGAAGATCCTAATGACGGGGTTTATTATTTTTATGGCGTAGTTGGTACTGAAACAATTTGGACTAAAGTTTTTCAAACAAAAAAGATTGCCGTGCTAACTACAGGTAATGATAAGAATAATAGCGAAACTGGAGAGATTTTTGGCGGAATTTCCATCAAACGTCGAAGTTACCCTTATTTTCGTTCATACTGTTTTATTTCAACAACAACTGTTTTAACTTTTCAACTGTTTCAACTGTTTTATTTCAAGAACAGGCACGAGAAGCGCACAAAAGTTCAATGCAACTGTATGGCATGCGATACACGGAAATTTTTCCGTTTCAAAACGAAATTGTTCCGTGAAGCACGCTGTAGCGGATAGCAGATGGAGGCAAACCAAACTACGGATGATAGATCGGCGGCGTTAGAACAATGCTGGTAGTTCTGCATTATACGTAAGAAAATGTTTTTGCTTTACTAAAGGAACAATTTTATTTGGATCCGTGAAAGACGCTTCACAGTTCTATTTCTGACGGCAACGATCGGCGAATATGAGTTGGCTAAATCAATCAGAAACCGAATGAAATATCTACATCTACATACTACGCTGCGAGCCTCCGCATGGGCGTGTGGCAGGGGGTGTTAGGACACCAGCCGTGTAAAGATACAAGGGCTAAGGTTTTGGGAGGAAATGGTGACGTATATTTTGGGAGTGTATTTAGAGGAGCTCAGTTTTTGTTGTGGTCGCTTTTTGTGTGTTCAAAGAATGAGTTTTTTTCCCTATCTGTTTGGCTATGTATCTTTCTTATTTTGTTGCTTCTATCAGACCTATAGATGTAGTGAGGCATCTTTAAAATATTTTCTATGTCACTCTGAAATGCACCAGTTCTGAATTTCTCAAGCAAGTTTGGCCTACCGTGTTTAGCCTCCAAGTCTCTAAGGGCTTCCACCTTAATTCCTCTAAACATTGTGAAACAATATATATTATTGCAATATCTATTAAATGAATTGAAATATGTTGAAATCTAACAAATTCTAGTTCGTAACCAAAACGCAGCAAGGCGCGCTGTGCAATTGGAGCAGAATAGAAGATGAAACAGTCAGCTTCAGCAATCGGTGGCCGCTGCATAGCATTGAGCACATTGGCGCGGCTGCGGCACGATCACGAAACTTACCTGTTATTTGCAACAGATATTGGAAACAGTTGAACGACAAAAATAGATACAGCTGCTGCCGTTTTACTAGGGCAGTACTATGTTTTCCTAGAACTTACTTCCTTTTAAATCCTTAAGATTATATATCGTTAGTATTGGAGCAGTTATTTTAGGGGTTATGAAAAACGCTTGAGTAAATGAAGATCGTAGACTCGCGGCTGATAGCGGGAGAAAGTTTCCTCTTTATATATTATTCAAATTATCTGATATTATATCCACTTTAGGTGAAAATTGAATCAAGCTAAAATGGCTGTCTTACCTTATTAATTATGGCTACTCAGAATTCATTCAAACTGGTTCCCATATTCAATTCATTGGGTGTCAGAATCCAAATATACTTTTAATTAAATTATTTCCTCGTCCCCGCTTTCCCAACATTCCTCCGTCCATCACCCTTTTCAGTATTCACCCTCTACTATTATCTCCTCCATCCAACCATTTACTCGTGTCTTTTTATATTTTCTTTTAGCAGTCACCCTTCTTCACCTTCCAGTCCAAGCTCTTCGTATGTCCTTGACCTATCCGTAGGGTATTGTCCATTTCCCTTCTCATCCAATGCCTACAAATCAATCTCATCTCCCCTAAAAAGTATCCAGTTTTCTATACTACAGAGCACGATGCTCCATATTTGACTGTACGAAAATCTAGTGTACACTGTCCAGCCAAAGATTCCAATCATCAATCCTACCCTCTTGGCAGACGCCTCTTTCCTGGCGTAATTCTCTGCCTAATATTCTCGCTACCTACTTTTTCGGATTGGATTTTTTTGGGGAGGCGACAGACAGCTAAGGTCATTTGTGTCATAGGGGATTGGAAAGGGAGGAAGGTTGGATAGAAACACAGCGTCGACATTAGCCTGCTCTTAACGAAAGGCGCCAAGGGGACCGCGGCTTAACGTCTTATCCGACAGGTGGAGTACTGTGTTTGAAGCGCCCCCACAAGACAAGTAGGGGTCAGGTTTCCTCTGAAAAACATCTTCGTCTTCAGGGATTTTAACCCTGGCCGTCCGTATGGTTAGCCAGTACTCTAGCCACCACGCCAACCCGATCCCCGCTACCATTTCCCACCTGAATGCTACTCAGCAAATCAAAATACATACCTCGAATATGTAGATTTTTAATCAAGTTCAAATGAAGTGGAATAATAGACGAAATAAAAATTACAATTAAAAATATGAATTGATACAATTGATGGAAATACACCCAACTAAATTATATGAATTTTACGCTCATTGAAATTTTCTTGTTTTTTTTTAACTTTGTTTATAAAGGAAGCTCTTGTACGCTTAATTATTTTATAACTGCACATCAAGGCAAATATGCCAATAAAACATTTATCTTTGAGATATGCCCTCGATCATTTTTTTTGGTGTTTTGTTTTCTTTCCTCGAGTTTATATTCTCTCAAATCCATTTGCTTAACGGTAGAGACAAATAATTGCATCCAATGAATCAAATTTCAAGCTTACTTTCCTTTGGTATTCGTAGGTTCTTTGTACCCCTCTGCACGTGGGGTTTTTTCCGCCAAGTATATACCCCTAACATTAATATCACGTTTCCCTCGAATATACCCTTACCCTTATGTAAATTATATAGACTAAATATAAGAATTTATAGCTATGTTTTGATTTTATAATTACAAATTGATTTGCATTTTACATTAATTCTAAAAAAGTAATTCACAACTATCCATGAAACGATGCTTTTGCTAGCATGAAGGACTCTATAAGACTCCATCTAGCACCATTGCATTCGTCTTACCACTTATGGTTCTTTCAGCTAAAATATCATATTGCCATTGGTCAAGTTCTTTATTTCTTCATTTACTTTTCTCTTTCATCTTTGCCGCGGCTGCCGATTTCGTTTTAGAGGTAAATACATTAAGGATTGCTGGCCCTTCATCCGGACCCACTCTCTGGTTAGAGAGGAGGATAGAGGTTGAAGTTGAGGGGTGCGGAAAAAAATAACCACGTCGAGCGCTTCGTTGAGCTTTACAGATCACAACCTTTCTAACCGCTATTCTCTTCGACGCCGTCTGGAAAGCTTCCCCACAAATCATTCCCCTCTTTAACCCCATCTCCTTCACTCTTCCCCCCTCCACCCTCCCGCTTCTTGCTCACCCCACCCACTTTACGCCTCATCCCCCGTTCCCCTCCTCCTTCCCGCTCGGCCAAATGTAACGTAACGGCTTCATCGTTCCGCCACCGCTCGGAAAAAAATGAATGATCTCCTTCGGGAAAAATTTGTGTTTTTTCTCCGTCCCCCCCCCCCTCCTCCCTCCGACCGACACTTCCCACGTCACGGAAGCGGGAAAGGAGTGCTTTTGAAGCTGCCAGCCGATGAGGGCTCAGGGGACGTTCGAAGCCGCATTCGCACGACTAGTTTCCTACCTTGGCTATACATTACAAAGGTAAGGTATAGTGATGAGAACACACCGGATAGGTGGTGACTATTGTCTTATCAAGTACTCTTACCACGTTTTGGGAGCTCAAGTGATGTTTTTATACCATTCGGATTCAAATTAGTAGGAAGTGTTTTGTAAGAAGTCAACATAATCATCATGTTACTATGGAAAGCGATCGTGAATCAATATGGCGTTCGGAACAAAATGATACTAATGTGAAGTTATTTGAAAACATTGCATGCACACCCTGGTGGATAAGAACTGTAACGCATGCATTTAATAAGCTATCATCTCACATTATATTCTCAAATTTAAAAACTAACATAGCACTATGCTAAATTTGGTAGTGGCTTGGATGAAAATATTTTAATTATATATTATTAGAGGTGAGTTTTCGTGGAAAAACTGTTCATAAGAAGCGATAACTCTTATGAAATTTAATAAAATTAAATGTAGGCGAAATTATATCCTGTCTATTTAGTTATTGGCAAATTACTGCAATATTTGATGCCGAGTTTTTACGGTTCAATAACAATGGCAATAGTGTCGCTCTCAGTAACTGGCATAAATGATCAAGAAAATATGCCAATTTCATGCCTTAAATTTTATTTTAATAGCTAGGGTATGTCTTCATGCAAAGCAGAATTTTTAAGCGAAATGAAAGAAAAAGCTGAATTAACTGCATCAAAATGTACGAATCAGCTCAATATAAAGTAGCAGTGAGGCATTCATATGAACAAAGCGAATTGGAAGCAATCGGAATACGGTTTAATCAATAATTATGAATACCAATTGGATTTAAATAATCACCAATAAAAAGATAAACCAGGTGTTCCAGAAGAAATATTTGCGATGAAAATTTAATGAATGAGAGGGAACAAACTAATTGAACCGCTTTAGATGTATGAGGGTGTTAAATATGGGAATGATTTGCGGGAAAGATTTCCAGCCGGCGTCAAAGAGAATGGCGGTTAGAAAGGTTGTGATCTGTAATGCTCAACGAAGCGCTCGGCGTTATTTTGAGGCAGGAGGTTTTTGGAAGACTCTTGAAAACGCTAATATGACAAATATATGACAAATAATATGACAAATGGCACATGAACATTGGCACATAAGACAAACGATTGATTACACCGGGGAAATCATTTCAAACGAAAAAAGAAGACTAGTAAGGGAATAAAGCGGTTAGCTATAAGTAAAACGAAGTAGAGAGCTGCAGAAAATCCATCTCCGGGTTGATGACTACTGATAACCGACGTTTATTTTAAACGAATTCATTTGATTTTCCCATCAAATGATTGAGATAAAAGCCTTCAAACCTGCAAAACTAAATGTTTATCAATAGACACATGTAATCAAATAGTAATGCCCATGAGATAGATGAACTCTTCTCCCAAAAAATTCAAGAAAAGTGGTTTACTGGATATCAGAATTCTGTGAAAAACCGAAGGTGGCAGCCGCTTCATGGGCGTGTAGCAGAGTGTGATAGGTCACCAGCCGTGTAAAAATTAAAGGTTTTGGGAGATGAAATGGTGACGTGTATTATGGGAGTGTGTTTAAAGGAGCTCAGTTTTTATTTTTGTCACTAATGTGCGCGAATAGAACAAGGATTTTTACCCATCTATTCGGCAATTTATCTCTCTTATTTCATCGCTTCTGTCAGAGATGTAGTGAGGCGTCATGATTATATTATCTTTGTCGCTCTGACACACACAAGTTCTGAAATTCTCAAGCAAGCTAAACCTAGGGTTTGACTTCCGAGTCTCTAGGGGCTCCCACCTTAATCCCTCTAACAGTTGTGTAACAGTATATGTGACTTCATATATGTATGTTAAATGAATTGAAACCTATTGAAATCCAACAATTTCTAGTTAGTAACCATAGCGCAGCCACGCTGTGCAACTAGAGCAGAATAGCAGAAGCAGAAGAAAAACCGTAGATGGCAGCGCAAATTATAAAGTACGCGTGAACTTCAGATGAGCTGATTTCTAAGTGGATTTATGTCACGCAATGAAGGACCAGTTCATGCTGTAATATTAGATTTTCCATCAAAAACCAATCTTCGGGTTAGTTATAGCAGATAAATTTGCATGAAGACTTTAACTCTCTCTCCTTGAGATACATACTGTTTAGGACACTGTATTGCTTTTCTGAATACTTTTGGGAGAGAGAGAGCATTCCACAATTTATAATTACTTTCGGGTTTGGCATCGCCATGTTTCATGCTTATGCAGGAATATGGAGGTAATTTTCATCAACTCATGTTTTTAAATATAGATTGATAATGTTTATGGATCAAAGCTGATAGTGTTATTTCTGGGATTCGAAAAATAAAGGGGGATCGGGTAGGTGTGGTGGCTAGAGTACTGGCTAACCATACGGACGGCCAGGGTTCAAATCCCTGCGGAGGAGGATGTTTTTCAGAGGAACCCCGATCCCTACTTGAGTGCCTTGTAGAGGGCGTATAAGTGCAGTACTCTATTTGTCAGATGAGACGTTGAACCGTGGTCCCCTTGGCGCCTTTCGTTTAGAGCACTCTAATGCCGACGCCGGGTTTCTATCCACCCTTCCTCCCTTACCTGTCCCCTATGACCTTAGCTGTTGGTCGCCTCCCCTAATGTTCAATCAATTTGAAAAATGAAGTCTTAACAGATTGTTAAAAATTGTTAGAAGAGGAATGTAAGCGTGACTAAATCCAAGGGTATGTTCGAGCGGAAATCCCTCAATTATAGCGACAACAAGCGAGATTAAGACGCGCAGAGGAGCGCAGGGCACTCGGGTTTTTATCTGTAATCAACGTGATTGACATGCTATATTTCCCTGAAAGTTTTATCCACATTGGATAGAATAAACGAACAGACATTTGTGGTCTCATGCTTCCCCCAGTGTCATAGCAGTAGGGTTGAACTATGCAGGAACTCATACGTAGAGAGAGAATTGCATTCTTCATTCAGTCAAGAGGGGCGGGAAGGTATTATCGGTCGATAAGTCATCTATTACGGACGTGAGCCCTTGACCGGGGATATCTGATTAGAAGGCGAAACATACGTCTAATTTGAGCTCTAAACCTCCACAAATCCTTCCTCGGGACTCTAGTGAGTCACTAATTGTAACTGCAAGTTATTAGGGCCGCAGTTCCTCTCTAATCTGAACGCGAAGGCGAGTATTGCGTCATATTTTTTTGGTCAATATTAATAGCATCATTACCAATCCATATATCCAATAGCCAATCACTACAATTTTAGTTAACTTTGTGAGCGAGTGACTCAAAAAAAGTGTAAAATCCAAAAAAGAGTAGTAAGGTATATTTTAAGTAAGTAATGCCAATGTGCAAGGAGAGTTAGGCCAATGTGTAAAATGGAATAATTTCATCTATAAATAAATATTAGCTGCAGAAAATGTGAAGGGTCACTGGCGTAGGTTTAATATGGACACAGAAACTCATGTGTAGAGAGATAATTTCATTCTTCTTTAATGAATCATCATGTTCGATCATCACTTGGTGAAAATATAGTCCTAATATTTCCTGCATTCCTGTGTGCGAACTTGAACTGTATGGATCCGTGTTTGAACTAACTGGAGTGAGAAAAGGCATGCTTGATTTGGTCATATAATTTCCTTAAGGACAAATTTAGCTTTACTAAATTAATATTTTTACCTTGGGTTTGTGATTGAGAGACTGTTTCCTTTACAAATCCAAATGGAAATGTTTGTGAGGGAACACGTTAGTTTTCTCAGTTAAAAGTGAACGTAATTCTCTCGACTCAACCGGTGAATTCATCAAAATTCCCAAATAAGCATTTAACGAGAAACACTAGCGGCTAATTATAAACTTAAGTTACTGATCATTTCCAGGGAGGAGAGTATTTTAGAAGATGTTGACTCATTACGCTCCACAAACAATAGAAAACTTGTGTGAAAGAGTGGATATACCATAATAAATGTGAGACGACGTAAATCCGAGTATATGTGGTCAAAAATAGAGTGTGTTGAATAATTTTTTTAGTAGTTGAATAATTTTTTAAATTAAATTTATTTTGTGAGTCTCTCAATCATCAAAGTATCGTCATCTATTTCCAATAAAACATTGAAAACCGCAAGAGATAATTAATAAAATGTTAACTTTCATGATAAAATATAATAATCTTCTGTTAACTTCAGTATTTCACGTTTAAGAAACTGACAACTTTACATAAAATTTCATCAGAAGGATGTAAGAAAAATTACATACATTAGATACAAATATTCAATAAATGTTGTGGGCATGAGACGATATATACCGTACCGAATCGGGCCCGTGGCACATTTTGACTTTGATGTTTTTATGCCAATACATACTATATTAACTCTAAAAAATGTGGACTTCTAGAAAGACTAAATAGCGCGGCCCTGAAAATATTCCTTTTCACGCGTACTCAATTTTTATCATAAAAACAACTCTTTATCCACTAAATTAAAGGGTTCTTACGAATACTCGAGGTTTAAGTACTTTCTGTTAACACACTTGCAAAGAGGATGGCAGAATAAGACTCAAATATGTTCATTCATCCTTCTACTATGAGGCAAGCCGTGTCGTTTGTTGCCATCCTTTCTGCCAATCTTCCTCGCGAAGAAATATTTGATGCAACTTCAGTGTCCAATGTTCGCTTGCTCTTCCACTTTCGACGTCACGTAAAATAAATTCCCGACAGATCGGCGCAGACAGTTGGCCCTTCTCCAATATTGTTGGCTCTGATTTATTTTTGCATTTTTGTTTACATTTTTCCACGGACATGCTGCTCAAAGGTTTTGTGTATTGATCGGTTAAGATTTTCCTCATGTACCCCTGGCGTAGTTACGTTCGCTCATGGGGTCTGCCTCCGCACTAAGACATTGCCCCATTTTTATTTTAAATAATTTAAAGAATTTTTTTCAAATTAATAAATTTCATATTTTGCTAGATTTTGAAGATATATTTAGGGTTTAGAAAGTGATGGATACTTGGATACATAGTTGCTGATTTTAAGTTAACAAAAAATAAAAAATGATAATTAGGTGTAACCAACAGGTCAAAACTGGGCAGTTTTTGCACAGGTAGCGAGGCCCACTGGCAGTGTAAGGGGTTGGGACAAGGCTAAAAATAGTGGTTGAAGCAATCATTATTAAATAAAATGATAGCGTTAATTTTGAATTTGAATTTATAAAACGTTTTTGTAAAAATTTACTCTTTGAAACCTTTAATCGGGGACCATTTAAAATTTGAAAGTGTATCAACGCTGATTATACGTTGGAATGGCAACCAAAAGGAAAAGCGCTTGAATATTTACACAGGTATTGTGATATTGTGTATTTGTCTAAGAATCAGGTGCTATAGATTTCCATGATCGTATTGATGATGATACTATATAACCTCAGCAGTGTCGTTGAATGTATCTCGAGACTATTTGCACATGTATTCAAAGAGTTGAGAAATGAATCTTAAGTTTGGTACTCGATGTCTTTATCAGCTTGAGAACCAATAAGATAGATTAGACGATACGAGAAAATTTATATACTTAAAGTGCATGAAACGAAATTATACTATCACAAACATGTCGACGCTTTCATTTTAATGAAGTATTGTAATAAAGAATTCGTACAAATTTATACCCATTTCTGGCATTTTTTGGATGGCACCAACCCATATACAACCCTACACAAAATTGCAAAATTCTTTATATTTGGGTAACTACTGCAAAGCGCTCCGCGACCCACTTATGCAATTATAATATACGAGACCTGGAAAATCAAGTCAGCAAACGGAAAAAAATTCGTGCGTTTTCCTCACATTTGATATTCTGAAGGTAAACTAGTCCAAATCAGGCGTCGGTCGAGGGTAGTAAACATAAGAACAAAATCTTGCGGGCATCGAGCGATATAATAACGTGAATGAGATGCAGAAAAAACTTTAATCTATTCTCTATGAACTTGCCGACCAATATGGTGAGGAATTATTTCTAACTCACGATGCTGAATTTATAGACTTTTCGTTATAAATATATTGAATACACTAAAAAAATTAGGTTATAAGTAATTAAATGCGCTAGATCCTTAAAAAATATTGTAACTTAAGTCAAAATAGATTGATACTTGATTCTTTTAGGTCATAACTATGAAGGAATGTAATGGATACTGTCTACATACATGAATACATGCTATCATGAATAAATATTTATCATAGACGATGTTAAAAACATGAAATTACTCTGCGCTTCAAGCCTGCAGATGTGTGTGAGTTTCTCTGACGTACATTTCACGAAGCTAGACTGTTATGAGGCCAATAAAGGGTATTTTTTATTCGGCTTCTCGATTGTGCAATAGAATCACATGATAAAACATCACAACTTTCGAAAACGTGGCTTTTCAAATGGCCTCCTCCAAATTACCCGCGAGGTTAACTGGTTTTTGGCTTCGTGTAATTTCAAGGTCCCTTATGATATAACCAATAGGAAAGTTTGGGAAGACCGTTTGGTGACGTAAGAAGAGGAGGAGATGAACGGAAGATGTTGGAAGGTGAAAGTAGCGTTGGTCCGGGAGTGTAGGTAATATAAAATAGGCGTGAGCGCGGCGCAAAGCCTCCCTCTCGGAGAAACTTCTGGAAGCGCCAAAGGCTTCTCTACAAGACGAAATGAACTCCCTGCAACTGAGACCGGATGGAGCATGGGAGGAGTACATTTTTCAAGGTCGGATCCAGAAAAAGATGATCTCTTACCACCGATCAGTAGGAGCTTGATTTTCACGTTCGTCCGTCCTTGAATGAGAGGAATTCTCCTGTAGAAAGTGAAAAGAAGCTTGGGCTATTAAAGTCGAGAGAGAGAGAGAGAGAGAGAGAGAGAGTGAAGTCAGTAAAAAGACTCTCAGAGCACACAACGCTAGCTCACGATGAAAGCAATGCGAGAAACGAGGGAGAATGGAATGGGAAAGACATTAGAGAGTCATCATCAGGGAGGGACGTTAAAGTGATATGGTTCTGCGTCCGGTGCTTTTTGGACACTCGACTTCAAAGCAATCCGAATTGGGTCCAGGCTTACCATTGAGGATCGATAAAATCTCTCACAAAGTGCGACTGAGCGCCTGATCCAATCCAGGTTTCGTCTGTCATAGATTAGTGAGGATTTGAGGGATATATTTCCATTGCAACCATAGGTTTGAGGGAAATATTTCCTTGATAACCTGCCAAAGCCTGAGGCTTACGTTTGATTAAGGTGGAGGTTACAGTTTTCCACTAAATAACTTTCTTCATTTATGCCAAACAGTCCAACACTGCACTATGCTCAAGTTTATTTCAGCAATGGCGTTTTAGTACCTAAGAGGGGTTAGCGATTTTCTTCTCAGTACGATTACCCAATTTCTCTTTTCGAATCCCAACAATTTTGAATGGATTAATGCAGTATAAGAAAAAAATGTCATTGGGATCAGTGTACGTGCGATAGAATTTAGACTTTATTTGAATGATGTCATCGAAAGAGATATACCATTATAGATAATCAAATGCATGAAAAAGTCAAGTAAAAAAATTAAATCTACAAAATTCATTTACCGAACACAGTCTTCAGGAAAGAAAACTTCAACTGAGAGAATAGATAGTAACGATAGTCTTCCCACTCATCTAACTCATACATAAATCCTATCCCTGTTTCCATCCGAATTGGGATCTGTGCAAATATTTGAAATAGTTATAAATTGATTTATTCCGAGAAAACTTAAATATCTCCATTTAGTAGAAAAAAAGCAGCTATTGCATTTGTATATCTTCATCTAAACAGTTTGATGAACTGTGCCATATTCAAGATAAATGTGACTGTTTCGCCATTCCTAGGATTGCTGTTACTAACCGGACGCCATACATGCGTCGTGATTACATGACTTTTACTAATACTGAAGAATGGGAAATTATCTAGAAGCCAAGGAAATGAGACGGATGGTTAAGTTTGATGAGGCAAACATTTTTGTTGAAGGTGTGCTCCAATGAGGCCAGTAATCCAAGTGTAAGTTTCCTTACTCGCCGAATGATTTTCTTTCGTGAACGACCAAATCGGGATCATCTACTAGCAGATGATTAAGCATCAAAGCCCAATATAGAATAGTTCCATAAGTACAATGCAAAGGGTGAGAATGATTTTTAGTTTATTTAATATACTTTACTCACTCACTCTTTCTGGGTTTTATTTTTAACTCAAACATTTCTTTCCTGATACTGTTTCAACACTTAGCTCTTTCAATACTTTTCTGAAATAGATCTGTGTCTAACTTATCTGGCAAAATCAAATTAAATTTATTGAGAGGACATTCATTCAAAGTTAGATATTCTATGGCTGTCAAAAAAGGCATGGCCCAGAATTTAGATGGAGTCAGCAATCCGCCGATTTGAAATTGCGTAGGAAAAATTCGAACCAGCTGACATGACGGCCAACTTCAACTTAAAAGAAAAGAAAAATTGATCTTCTCTTCCACGAAGACCGCTGAGATGCCTATCTACTTGAATGAAAAAACAGAACTCTGGTGAACCTAAAATAAACCAACTTTAAATCCGATGCATAAAAGTGTCGTGAATGACTTGGTTTTGGATAGGAGAGACCCACATAGAGAGCGGCGAGGCAGAAATAATTAATGTGACCGCCGCGCCCAGAAAATCTCTGGGACTTAAAATAATAACCTAACATGCCGTCTTCCATCGATAACGATTTCTCATAGTGAGGAATTTGAAAAGGCGCAACAATAATGCAATGAATTGAAAACTTTTTACAAATTTTTCCCCCATATTTCCGTAACCGAATTTCAATTTTGTAAAAATATTTCGAAATATGAAAACGACTTCCTCCCTTTCAACTTGAGAGTATGGGCAGTATTATGCAATAACCATAATGGCGTTGTAAGAGTACGTGCTGGTTCCAGACTTTCCTGCGTTTTTATAGCGATCGCAGGTTCTCAATAATCGATCAGGAACATTTTCTATCCAGAAAATTCGCATGCGAAAAATAAATTACGAGAGCTATCGCGAGATATTAGCAGAGTTTAGTTCAAGTTCTCCAATTTGAAATCCTATGCTTCATCGGACTTCATGAAGATTCGTGAACTGCCAGCTTTAGAGGGCGAAAAACAAGTGCACCAGGTGCCGGCGGTATAAACACGCAGCACCTTTTTCCACCATCATCTTATCCTATCAGGAGACCCCTTCTTCGAAACGCTAAACGCGCTTCCTAGCGTGAATAAAAAAGAATGGGGACACGCCTACGATATCTTTGAGGAGTCTCTCCATTTATGGGCATGTGTTCTGGACGACTTTTTTTTTGTAACACCCCCCCAGCCTCAGCCGAAAACATTGCCCAAAAATTCGAATGCATGACCTATATATGGATGCACATATGTATGTGCTTATAAAAAAGGGAAGAGAACACCAGTATCCGGGGAAGCAAGCACACGAGGAAAGCAAAGCGGCAGAGGAGGGAAAGGAAAAAATTGCATCGCGCGAAAGAAAGAGACGGACTTGCTTCTTTTTTTTATTCTCTTGCATTGAAGAGATTTCTGTGTTTTGAGGCTCAGTCGCCGCCCACTCGCTCGTCTGTGACTCCCTCGCGTCGCAGCTTCACTGCTCTACCTGCTCCTCACAACACCCATCGTTCACCTTTTTGGCCCACCCTTCCCTCCCCCCTCAGCTTTCCCCATCAGGCCAGTGCATTTGCATCGCGCTTTAAGCCCATTGGTCCATCTCACGGTTTGATGCAAATGCAACCTGAGTCATTCGACGTGCTATGGGGAAGGTCCCTCAAATGGACAAGCGTTATTCATGTTCATTTATGCTAGGAGGTCCATATAAGCAAATTGGATGGTTTGTGGAAAGAAATTCAATAGTACTTTTAACTGACTATTTAATTTTATAACGTGACAAGTGGAAACAAAAAAAATCCGTACAGCGATCTCCAGTAATGAACAGACAATGAGTGAAGACTGCAGACTAACAAGCGAGGCGAGTAAGTGCAGCGATACAACTCTCGCATACTCATATCGATAATGTCTTGATATCGATATACTTTAAAGTTATTATTGATGCATTAAATATTTAAACAAAACCAAAAACGCTGAACTTAAATATTTATCCAACAAAGCATTATTGCGTGCATGTAAATTTTTTATGGTATGTATATATTGTACAATTTATGCTGGTATTACTGCTGTATTACTGCTCAAAGAAGATTGGACAACTAACCAAGAATCATTATGTGAAAAATTCGTGTGGATCGTGACACGGATCGTGACCGGAAGCATGGACCATTGGAAAAGCTGACCAGAAAAGACTAGAAGACTTCGAAACCTGGTGCTGGAGGAGGATGCTGAAGATCAAATGGACGGACAAAATAAGAACTGAGGAAGTGTACAGAAGAGAAACAGAGGAAAGGACCATGTAGAATATTATACAGAAAAGAAGAACAAGATAAATTGGACACACCCAGAGACACAATGGATTTGCAAAGAACATAGGTATTTAGGATAGGTAAGAACATAGGTAGGATAATTGTATAAGTGTTACGAACTTAATAGAAGAACTAGGATGGGAATTACTATCAGAACGCAGGTTAAAATATAGGTTAAACCTTTTAAGTAAATTCGAAACAGAGTTGTTCACAGATGACGTTAGATATATATTGAGAACCCCTGCGTATTATGCTAGGATTGATCATGTTAACAAGATTAGAGAGATAGATTGTCGTACCGATAGATTTAAAATGTCATTTTTCCCGCGTACTATAAGAGAGAACAATAGGCAGCGCAGCAAAGGGATAGGTAGGTGAAATATAGTTAGAGTAGTCTGTAGTGCATGATGCATGTAATAACAACCAATAATACCTTCCTTATTATGTAGATACTAACCATCTAGCTCCATGTGACTCTATTATCTAGCATATCTCCCTTAAATATCCTACTTGCATGTCAATAGTGCATGTTTGGTGATCTTCACCCCCTGCTACACACCCTCGTGGTGGCTCACAGGGTATCACGTAGATGTCTAGATGTAGATAGGTAATTGAAGGAAAAGTCCTCAGAGGAAGACCCAGGTATAGGTTCATGGACCTAATAAAGAGAAAAGTACATAGGAAGAGATACCAGGAGGTAAAGGAACTAGCATTAGATAGGGAAGAGTGGAGGGCTGTAGCCAGCCAATCTTAGGGTCGAACGACCAATGATAATGATGTTTGAATGTGTGCATGCAAGTACGTGAATGAATGCTTGGTTGATATCGCATCAATGTGACATTATTTGGACTGGAAAACTATCTTATTATGAAGCCAATGACTTCACCATACTGAAAAACCCGTGGCATAGGTCACCAAAACAACGAATCAGTTCCCTCTAAGATTTTAATGGCTTGTCCATAGGGCTAGAATTACCTCCTGATGCATGGTTAATTATTGACACGTATTGCATTGTCTCTACGCCTGTCTAGGTGAGTACATGCCGAGAGAATTTGTTTTACCCGCGTTGCGAGCGAAATACTGTAGGATTCGTACGTGTGAGCTTCCTTCCCTCGAATGAAGAATCTATGCGTGAGTCCGGTGTGTTTGACGCTGAGTCTTGCAAAATATGGCTCCTTCCCAACCATTTCCTGGAAAGTTACTCGGCCGATAATCGATGGCCCTCCGTATGTCCTTGAGCCTATTGCTTTGTGAGTGACCTCTGTCCAAAGTGCACATACATAAGGCAGGCAAATATTTTATGGTCGAACTACTTAAAACTAATCCTTCGGTCCGTCGCACGGGGGGGGCGTGGGAGGGTGGATGCATTGCCAGCGGAGTGAGACGAGGGGGGTGATGTGTGACGTGGGGAACCATTGCATCGATTCTCAACAGGGAAACGTTGGGCTGACCTCTATCTCGGGAAAGAAACTTCTTTGCAAACATGTCAAATGCCCGAATATTTTTTAATTACCTCCAAGATAATTCTTCCGCGGTCACAATCTTACAGTTTTAAATTTATCCTACTGAAGATGGGTTGGATCTCAGGTTGTAAAAAGAAAAACTATGTAAATTCCACTTAGAGAAAATTTAATACACGACCTGGGTTTCAACACATTATGTCATCTTCAGGTGTCGTACTTAGATATTCAGGATATACTTTTCTAACATGGAAAACTTTTACATTATTCACCCTGAAACCGTACGGTTTGATGCCAAAAATGTAGATGTACAACAGAGTTTTGAAAAATTCATCAGATATTTAAGTGGATTTTGAAGAAAACCTACAAGGCAATCGTTTCTAAACGCTACCAGCGTTCAACTTCCCGCTAAACTAAGAGCAATCCCTTGAACGGGTGAATGGTTATTAAGCGGATCCGATGGCATTTTTGCAGTGAACTTTTGTAATTCAATTTTCTTTCTCAGAATAATTTTATTGCAAATATTCATTCTGTGGAAAACTTTTTAGGCGCTATCCCTTAGAGATAGCAATTTTTTTACTTAACGCACGTACATCATGATGGGAAAAATATCCATAACAAAAGGCTCAAATATATTGTTAAAATTCATTTATTCCAATAAACCGGCCTTTAGCTCAAATACTTGTCTCAGAAGGAGTAATGGTAGTATATACTCCCGCGGCCTGTAAAATACCTTATATAAGAGAGTAAAAGAGAGAGCGACCAGCAATTGTTCGAAACCTTCACTTCATCAGTCTAATGTACAGGAATAAGTACGAATTCTTTCTACCAAGAAGATTACAATGTGTTCACTCATGGTTGAACCGGAAAAATGCAAATTCATTGTCAGACAATATTCAATGAGCCGTCACACCAAATAAAATACAACAGTGCTACCAGAATCATGATAATTCTAAGAAGCGTTTAAATACTGAATAGATCATATGATCGAACGCTCCCTGGAATACAAGTTGTGGATATTTGAAGAGAATGTATTTAATGTGCAAATTGGTTAGGAAGGATTTTATTGTATAAGAGGCATTTAGTTAATAAGTATTTTTTTAGTGTACCAACCATGTAAATAACTACAAAAACCATTGAACGGGCAATGTTGAATGTGCAAACCAATGAATGTGCAAATTGGTTAGGGAGGATTTTATTTTTTAAGAGTCATTGCATTGAGTGTATAAGTATTTTGTTAGTGTACCAGCTATGTAAACAATTACAAAAACCACTGAATGGGAAAATAAAACAAACTAGAAAAATTTGATGATCCAAGGGATGTATATATCAGAAAATAATGATATACTAATATGTAGTTCTTATCCAGGGTGGTTGGAGCGGCCTAACTCGCATTTTAAGGCCCTTTTCGTCTTCAGTGGGCGTGGCAGCATGGCTTAAATTCTAGAACACTATTTTGCCGAATAACAAACCTTATAAAGAACGCTAGGGTTATTGAATGAACCAATTTAGGATAGAATATGACCCTTCTCTAAAATCACCACGCCATTTTTTCTCAGAGCACAAATATTATTCGATTTCTTGAGACTGGCGGCTTTTATTAATTATGTCAATGTCACTGTAAATTAAAAAATTATCCTCCAAACATCTCACGTTGCTTCTTCTAAAAGTCTAATAAAATTTTAACTCCAGGTGGCATCTAAACAACAGGATTTATGTTTTTCTCTGTTATATGATGCCTTCTTTTTCATTTTCTAGCTTCCAATTTCGTGTTCCTGGCGTATCCAAAATCAGGTTTTTCATGAAATCGGGAATTTTTCTTCCTCACTAATGATCATTTTGAACAAACAGATAGCTTTCCTCGGTACTTTCCAAAGTTATTGGAAGTAAGAATATCTTCCCAATAAGTTCCAAATGCTTGAGGCGTATTTAAGATGATGTCCCACAAATGAGAAGCAACACTCGCCGTCAAAATTTCCATGAAATATTTCCTTGCCTTCCATTCCTTTACTGGATATACTCCTTCATTGCTACTCAAGAAGATATATTGATCACTCTTTCTTCCATATTGAGTCCGATATCGGTGTAACACCCGATGGGATTATATGTTTTTAAAGAGACAACTGCCATTAAACATTATAGGAGCGTTGAAGTCACATATCTGATGTCTTTAAGTTCATTTGCGTTACACATTGATCGAAAATGCATGAATTTGAGGAAAACCTAGATGTTAAAAATGTGCAATGTAACTAGATTTTATCATTCCAATATTACTACATAGTTTGCCGCGTAGAGATCATTTCGTAAGAAAAAATGGATGGTGGACAAAGAAATACAGAAACAGAGCCAACGGCAGAAGGATTTCGGAACATTTACACAAATGATGGAAAGACAAAAATTGAAAAGGGACGAAGCAAAGCCTAACACTTGCTAGAGTTATATCAGACAAAGAAGAGCTAAATTAAAAAATAAAAATTGAGGATCAAATCATGGTTGGAATCGATTCCACTTTATTTTGTTCAATTGCCATTTTTATATTACCATTTGCTGGCATTTAGAGGCAGTTTACATGAAAGATTACATTATTTCCACAGATGATGTTTGATACTATACTGGACTAATTCAATTTTATTGAATGCAATACCTCATAAATGGTCTATGTGAGAATGAGTTCACCGGAAATTTTATGATTTTTCTTAGTTAAAAATCGATAACGAGGGATCCATATGGATCATTTTGACTGGAAAACCGATAACATTGTATGTACTCAATAAAATCAATTAGGCATTAAATATATAATTTGAAATCGTTGATCACTGGATAATCATTATCATGAGTCATCAATCCGGAGGTTGGTGTACAGAAGCTCTCCACTACCCTCTCTCCTTGGCTACCAGCGTCATTGTTATGTCATTATTTACTTTGACACCCTTCAGAATTTGCTTGATGTATTTCATTCTTGGTCTTGCTCTGCGATAATTTCCATTTATTTCTACTTCCTACTTACTTACTGCTTTCATTTTGCCCATGGTTAAAATAACGTGTTCAATAAGTTTGCCTCTCCTTCTTCGCAGAATTTTCACCCTGCTTCTTGTCTCTCCTGGTCTCTTTAAGACTTCTTAGTTAGTCATTATCTCCGTCCATTCATTTTTCATCATTCTTTGGTACATCTCCATGATTTCTTATCTCTTTTGCTCAACTGCTGCTTTTACCTTGGCTCCACTGCCATAAAAGAGCATACTCCAGATATATGTTAAAATAAAGTGCTTACCTGCTTTCAGGCTTGTGTTACTGTCAGCAGGCTCTTCTCCTGGTAGGACACCTTTTTTGCTTGGGCTTTTCGGTTCAAAATGTCTTTCTTGTTTCTTCCATCGCTAGTGATTTTGTTTCCCAGAGAACAATTATTAGCCGACTGAGCAAGTTTTGGCTTTCCATGTTTAACGATTATTTTTTTGTTTCTCCCATACACATAAGCCTTGTTTTCCTTAACAATAATCTTCAAATTTTATTTTTCAAACTCTTTCCCGTACAGCCTAGCATTCCTGTCAGATATTTTTATTTCTCACTGCTCTGGTACTCCTGTTTTAATTCATCATAATCATTCACTCTACATTAGTCATTAGTATCAGAGTAGTCAATTAACGGAGTATGAGAGAAAAGAAACCTCACTGTTAGCGAGCATTAAACTCCCCACAACTATTTTATCATCCAAGATGGCTGGTTCTCGGGCGTTTGCGGATTGGATGCCTAAAACCTCTTTCAATTCATTGACCTTGACTCGGCGTGGCCTTACCAGAGGTGATCAAGATACGAGAAGAAGCGACTAAGATCATTCGCTGGGTCAAGGTGACGAAGGCCCCAAAATTTTTCAAAGCAACATTTAAAATTATAAGGATCCATTTTTATGTAATTTTACTTTCAAAATAAGACATATGTTAAACATGAAAATCAAATGAAAGATATGAAAAAGAGAAAGGGATACTCTTATGCCAAAAAGAGCCGCTGTTGTGTGAAATCCCCCGTGAAGAATTCATTCGCCTGAACTTCTACTAAATATATGTAGAGAAAAGATGGAAAGGAAGCATATAAGAGATTGTATACTGCTGGAAAATCAAGGAAATGGGAGGATGTAAAGAATGTGGCTTGCTGAAAGCCTCGAAATAGAGAATATCTCTATAGCTAGAAAGAGTCAGAAAATGAGTATGACTTTCCATCGAGCTTCACAGGAGTTAAGAAGTAGAGGAAGATGAAGAAATGAGAAAAATCGAAAAGATGATTGCATAAAAGCAAAACAAAGTAGTTCAGGGTAAAAAATAAATTTAAAGAGTCATTAATATAATCTACTTCTGTCTGCGTAAATTCGGCAATTACTTGTACGACATCGTTCTACTAGAGCTAGACTCCTTCGTACATTATTCGTGTAATGCGGCCAAGAGGATACGGACGCCAAATTACTTCAAATTTCCATTTGAAATATCTCTCTTTCTCAAGGAATGCGTTTTCTTCAAGGAAATTCCAAACTCATCTCAAGGGTTTATTCATTTCAGAAATAGAGCTCCTGAATACCGGGGAACTCGAAATCTTGAGCGCAGAAAATTTGACGTCACCCTCTTCTCCTTCCATTACTCGAATACAGAAGCGCTGGAGATGCCATATAGAAATTATGGAATATTTTTCCGATGACTAAGGGAAATCCATAGCCATGACGATAACCTTTAACCAGGAGAGTTTCCAAGGCGACTAGGATAGAAAAGAATAAAAATGATAAGTAAAACAGGATAAAAAATAAATTTATTTATAACTTTTTTCTTACAGTCTATGCATACTTCGAGTGTTACAGTCTATCATAAAAGACGCTCTTCTGATCTAAGCACGAATAAGGAGTCCATACGACAGAAGATGTATCACAGAGTCAGCGAAAAAAATTGAAGACTATCGGTTAGATTTCTCTATTGAGCCTATTGAGGAAAAGACAAAGAATATCTCTACTTCTTTCAGCCCAAGGATCAAGGGAAATATGTGGGGCTGCTTTTCCACCAAAGAAATTTGGGCTGCGGCTCTTAAATGGGATTGTAGAGATCCTATTTAATACAGCAGCTTCCAGGAATGAATAATATGTTGACCCAAATAAGCAAATCTCTGTTTGAGGCTCTTTGTTCCAAAAATAAACCATTACTTGGACTCATTAAATCACGTTATTCTTTTTCCTTTAGGAGGGCCAAGGAAAAGAGGACTGTAGGATGCCCCTTGAGCTATATTAAGGACTCATTAATTTTTGGAGTGCAAAGCAATCTAGGAATACAATGATTTGCATTCATTATGAGCTCTTCTGCTAATTTTGCTACATGAGAGCCGGATCATCGTGTAAACTAAATCACTGACGTAAAGCACTCATGGGAAATTTCAGTTTTATATATATATATATATATATATATATATATATTCGTCACTTAAGTGATCCTAAGTGCATTTATACATATATATATATATATATATATATATATATATATATATATATATATATATATATATATATATATATATGCTTGCTTGCGCAATACGGCATCCAATTTCCAGGCCTCTCTGTTTTCCCAATCTCCTTCTTGCAGGTTTCTCTCCGCCATGACTTTGGCTATTCCGCTTCTCCATGAGTTAGGTGGCCTTCCTCTCTTTCTCCTTTCATAGGTTTTCCACTCCATGATGGTGCGGGGCAGTCTTTCTTTGAGCATCCTCTGAACATGTCCGTTCCACAGCAGTTGTTTTGACTTGATTTCGTCCAGAATGGTTGTTGTCATTTTCATAATTTCTCGAATTCTCTCATTTCTTACTCTATCAAGCCTGGATTTTCCGAGTGCCCTTCTGAGGAAGTCCATTTCTGTAGCTACAAGTTTATTTTCGTCACTCACATTCATTTGCCACATTTCACTCCCATATGTAAGTATGCTTTTAAATATGGTGTTGTATATGTATCTTTTATTTCTATTTAATATATCTTTGCTCCATAGTAATGAATTTAACATATTAATGGTTGTTCTACCTTTATTAATCCTATCTTTAATCGTTTCTGCGCTCCTTCCACTGCTGTGTATTTTTATGCCTAAATAGTCATATGAATCACAGGCCTCTACTATTTCATTGCTATCCTCTAGCACAATGTCTTCATTTTTTCCTCCAATACAAATTTCAGCATAAAGAAGAATATTCAAATAAGGTTATATTAGAATAATAAGGTTATATTATTATTATGTGCAGATTTAGAAAACAGCCACATGCATTCACAGTGTTGCAGGGGGACATGAGAGGTAAGAGAGTTGGAGGCACGGATTTGGAACGTTAATTCGGTGACAAGAAAATTCAGTGACAAATTCATGAGGATTAAAACTGGAAGGAAACAAAGAGGTTGTCTGTGGAGAATACAAAATTAAAATGAAGAACAAATAGCAAGCTCATGGGCATCATTTAGGAGTACAGGATAGGAAAGTTGCCTCCTTATCCGGTATTAAGAGCTTTCCTTTAAAAGTTAAATGACTCTGGTGTTGGTGCAAGAATAATCAGAAAAAAATCCCATTGGTGTCAAAATTATTCCATTTTAAAGCAACTTAAGAAAATGCAGGAAGAAATTATTTTGGAATGCGTGTACCACGGAGAAGGTATATAAAAATATTACCCATACTGTTCATTTGCAGAAAACAATAAGTCTTCTCTGATGAAGAAGCTGAAATAGTGCCACTGAAAAAGAAATCAAACGAAAAAAATCAACTAACCTAAAGAGTGATCTACTTAGCTTAAACTTAAACTTAAGTAAACTTAAACTTAGTAAACTTAAGATCTAGTTGCGTTGTATCCACCAAAATTGCCATGGGAATTAGGAAGCCTGAATAGCTTAGTGGTCTGCGCATTGGTCCGGCAAACCAAAGGTCCGTGGTTCGATTCCCGGTCCAGGCCGAATTTTTCTCATTGCAATTTCTTCAAGAAATTCACCCGCAATGTTTGAACCTTAAGAGTGTAAGAAACTGAACGAATAAGACAAAAGTGGTGAATTTTTCAACTCCAAATTGAAATACCTTGCTCCAGAGGAGAAGAAATTTGAATCCGCAGGAGAGAACGCGTATTAGGCGCGTACGTTGTGGAAAGTATTAATTTCGGGCGATTAATTTGGAGGAAAAGGGAATGGATATAAAAAAAGCAAATTGAAATGTACAGTGAAGACTATATTTAAGGAAAATGAAAGGAGCAACCAAGGATGCCAGTGGACACCGCCTTTTCGAAGGAATCTGAAGTGCCGGAGGATTGCGAGTGGTAATGATGTCCAGGGCTATGCTGGTGTTAGCTTAGCCACTGACAGGACCTCCGTTGTCGTACTGGTTTTGACTGACCTGGCAGACTAAGACCGTTTTCGAACTTACAGTTTACTGCCTTTCAGGTTATCATAGTCCCAAGACAGATGGAGTGGAATCTTGGTTGGCATTTTCGGAGCCGTCTAGGACGGAAGAGACATTCGGGTGTCGTTTTCTCGTTAAACGTAAGAAAAACGCTATCCACCATCATTATGAGTTGGCTATACACAATTTTTAGGCAATATTAACTATAAAAAACATTCTGGTGATGAATGAATTCATTTTGTCATCTCATGGCAAAGAATGACTATGCTTTGATGCTTGACTCAGAAGTGAAAGATATATAATCTCCCATCCATTTTGTTACAGCTAAAAAAGTCTATATACAATAAAAAGGTATTTTGCAAAATACATGATGATGTGTTTCGTAAAACATCGTGACCAAACAACTTACCAGTCATTGTTATGTTGAAAATGAATTAAAGTTGCATTAAAGGTTAATTTTTTCCTTCTATAATTTATGCAGTAATACTTCTCTAATGCTGAGTGGTAGTATCAAACCCATGTTCGTATTTTAACTGATGCTACCACTAAAATAATGAGTCTACGAAGTATCTTAGTTAAGACAAAAATGTTTTCAACGAAGGATTTTTTTCCTTTCAGCGCAAGAAAAACGGATTCTGTATAAAATTTAGCAAATAAAAAAATGGATAACAGAATTAAGAAAACAAATTAGGAATACGTACAATGTCTACCTCATTCACGGAACTCTAAGCAAAAAATACTTTGACAGTATACTTCGCTATACTCCTGAATATTCTTTAGCATAACGGGTGTTCAAAAATTTATCCATAAGAAATGATAAAAAATCTCGCAAATATATGTTCTTGTAAAAAATAATTCACAAAAAAATTATTCCCTGTAACTTGTCATATTAGCCCATATTATCACACTCCAACCTCTAGCTATATATATGAAAAGAGCATACACATTATAAGGCTTTAGCCTGCTAAAAGATTTCCGTTAATTACGAGAGGACTTTGGATTTTAAAGTAACTGGCTGAACTGAAAATAAAGTGTATTATGTTATTCACTTAAATTCTTAAGACTAAACAGATCTACTTAATGCCGGGAGATTTTATGGGGGTATGAAGGCTAAAGAGATTTTCATTGGAGAAAAACTTGAGTGGGCAGAGTAGTTTGTGTTAATTCAGTGGAGTCGGAGACATTGGTCAGATTAGCAAGCAGATCCATTCAGAACTTTGCTGTATGGAAATTGATTACGGGGGAGGTTGTTAACAAAAATGTATGTAAAGATGAAAATAAAAATGTAATCAAGTCATAAAAGATGTAATTTAAAGTAAGCATACATTGGCTCAGAAATTTTGTCATTTGAAGAAACCCATTCGGATACATCAATGGATTTAAAGCAGATTTGATTGTAATTAATGAAGAAAATATATTTTTTCAATGAACAGAGAATTGGATACCCAGTTATGAAAGAGAAAGGTTAAAGAAGAAGAATTTTAAGGAAGGTTTATTTGGGAAGATCATGTTCAACGGAAGCGAATGTAAGAACGCAATTGTCCAAAAGAATATGTTCGGAGCATTATAGGCAGGGCAATAGGTTTGGAGAGCTTCAGAAATGATTTAGGCCAATTGATTTTTTTTGAGGTGAGTAAAAATATATCCCCTTTCAATTATTTTTTATTTTATTAACATGCTATGGCCATGTTTGTTACCAAATTTGCAGTCTCTCAAAATTCCGTATGGATTCCGAATGGATCAATGGAATATGGCTGAAGTAATACAAGCGGGAGTTTTTCAGAGTCATTTCAGGGTCTATTACCGGCAATTATTTTTAATGTTTTAGTACTCAAATAAACCATGAAGTAAATTATGACCCAAAAAGTGTTAATTTGATTGATTGAATTTCTCAGTAATTTATAAAGCACATTTGAAGCGTGAGCAGGACTTTTTGCTCCATGTCGTGAGTTCATTGCCCTGGAAGTGTTTTTGCGAGTCAATATAAAGTATTACGGTGGATAAAAACGGTATATTCAACAATTATCGAAAGATTGCAGGCCCTATACATTGCTTCATTTCCGATATGATCTGCGTATCAGAAATTTCTCATGTTTTTTAAATGATGTTTCCTGGGTCTTTTAGCCGAGCTATATCCCACAGAATATGCATTTATTTCCGAACATCTGTCAAAGCACCGCTCAACAATGAGCTGATATTTTAGTCTCACTGGAAAGAATTATATATTTTTAAAAACCTTTTCTCGCAAAAATGATAATTTATTGGTGCGAAGCCAAATCAGAGAATTAGGTGGGTACGCAGTGATATCTCCCTCAAACTACGTCAAACTTAACTGACATGTCGGGTGGTATGTGTCCGCAGGAAACCACGAAGTCATCGGAGACAAATACTGAGTGACCGACGAGGGGCATTCATTATATCCTCGATCGTCTTTCTTCATATCTCGGATCTTGTATGCATTGAGAAATGCAGGATTGAAATATTTTCCTCAGGCTGGCCTTAATAGTTAAATTTTGTTGGTTGTAAAATGTTTACGTAAGTGTAGAACAAAACATCATTCTCAAGAAAAAAATGGAAATTTTTGTTCCGGGCATTCTCCTCCGGAATATTACAAAAAGTGGCTAGTTTGGATATTTTTAATTAAAATTCCACTGCTCTATTATAATATTTTTCGGTTTATGGTTGCAATAAATTTTTTTATACTGAGGAAAAATACTGCAAGTCTTTCGCTTTCTCAGCCGTCGTCGCCAATGATGGAAAATACGTACAAAGCGAGGTTTCAAGACTAGTAATAGGATGGCCGTTACTAGCTCGTACTCAAGCCGTCACGTCGCGTCGGGTCCAATAGTCCCTTTCATTTTTCTATTCGTAAAAATTTTGCTTAGAATACCTGGTCGGATACAGACGAGTCAGTCAACAGGTACTAACTCATTTTCTAACACTGCAAAGTTACGGCGTATCATAATTGCGAGCCAGTCTCAACGGCTCGAATGACTTCAAGTGATAAAGGTCACTTTCCCTGAAATCCAAGCCAAGTACCCAAGTGGTGGATGGCGTGAGATGCACAGATCGTCGTCCAAAAAGGCCGTCGAGATCGAACGGTGTTTTCAAAACTTGACGAAACACATCCGTGAAAGAGGATGTAAGTCGTAATTTGGCACACGCGATCCGATTCGACACGAAGTTCTGATTCGACGGAGCGTTAAGCTTACGTCATTTCCCGCAAGATACATCGCGCGCACGCGCAAACTGTTGCCGCGTCCTGTAGGTGATTGTGTTACCGGACGGACATTTAGATAGTAGGTCAAAGGGTCCCGCACGCACTTCGCGCCAGTTCATGCTTGACTGGAGTTTATGAGATGTCAAAACTCATAGGTTCTCCCGGAATGTGACTTGTAATTAAGTATAGCCATTGTAAAAAATGAGATTAGTCCATTGCAACCGGACGCGACAACTACAATTCAAACGAAACTGTTTCAGGCGTTACTTTGTGGAAGTTTTTAATATTCATAATGAAATGATAAAACTTGGTTAATTCCACACTAATTTATTAAAACCAATCCGGGTTTTGGCAACTGAGTGCCATTTTCAAGGTGAAAATGGCACTCAGTGGCCGAAACCTGGGTCGGTTTTAATAAATTTGTGTGGAATTAACCAAGTTTTATCTTTTCATTATGAAGCTACAATTCACTCTTGAAAGCATGCGGCTTTGTTTCGGCGTTAATCTTACGCAACATTTTTATAATCAACTCGTTTTCAGTTTAAAATAATTAATTACAAACATCAAGAATATAGTAGCAAGTATCTTATTTTTTTGTGTGAGGTACCGGTTTCGTATTGTTCTGAACGCAGGCTATGGAATTTGACCTAAAATGTGCAAGTCATTAGGCCAATTCTCAAATTTTCACTTTTTCGTATTAAAAAATACTGATGTTAACGTTGATAAAATAGTATCTACTGAAAATTAAAGTCTTCTACCTTCACTTTCTGCAAGATTATTCCACAAAAATGAGAAATAATTATGACATAAAGCCTTTCCTTTTATTTCTAGATTCCCTTTCTAATACCTGATATCCAGGACATTTTGAAAAATACGTGTGATGAAAATGTAGGCATTTAAGAATTAGCTGGCATAAAGAGAGAAAAAGAAATAGAGAACAATTTTATTTAAATATGAGGCATCTCCAAAATAAATACATTTACCAATTTACCATCCTGTCTTCAAAAAACATTCAATATGGAATGTGGCGTTATGTGAGTATCCTCAATGACCAGTCTTCGGAGGCTTCTCAAATTTGGGTAGAGATGAACGTAGGAGATATCCTGGGTAGAATGAGAGAGGCAAACGATAGAGTGCTCGCAGTGGAGGAGGAAGTAAGGAAATACGTAGGAAATAGGGAAGAAAAGGTGGAAGTCGAGCGTTTTTAGTGGAATCGGAAAAATTAAAGGGGATATGAGAGTGGAGAACGATGGTTGAGCGAGGAGATACATTTGCGAGAGATAAGATAACCCGTTTATGAACGAATAAAGGGAAACCTTGGCATAAAGGAGGTGATGAAGGAAAAAAAATGTTTCATTTTATCAAAGTTCTTCTTCGTAGTTATGAGAAACAAGAGTCATATTTTGGGCGTGGAAATAAGGTAATGTTCAGAGATTATGAGCCAGGATAACCACAAATGACATTACTCAATACACATCAAGTGTTGTCAATGTGTTATGTGAGCATACATAGATAATAAGATCGATTGTTTATCTGTGTATATACATGCGTTTGTTATTCAAGCACTTAAAGATTGGGAAGAAAGGAACATAAATGGCTTAACTCAGGCGCTGTCCAAAAATTTACCAAAAACTGGCCGAAAA
Source organism: Ceriagrion tenellum (assembly GCA_963169105.1). Taxonomy (NCBI): domain Eukaryota; kingdom Metazoa; phylum Arthropoda; class Insecta; order Odonata; family Coenagrionidae; genus Ceriagrion; species Ceriagrion tenellum. Next base: position 144,342,460 of record OY720633.1, on the reverse strand, counting down.
CCGTATAATGTTCCTTCATCAACACCGACCTCGTTCTTATAACAGACCAATGAGCATGTGGATGCCGCTTCTATCGTTGCCTCATTGCTCCTCGGTATCCAATTATAGAGAGAGGACAACTATTAAGCCTCAGTATTTTCAGCGCGTAGTTAACCAAGCGTAATTACGCCATTATCATCGTAAATCCTAATATTGGTCAGCCACAGCGTTCCACTCTTCACCGTCTTCGGTTAATTCCTCTCTATTGTGATCGCTCTACTGTTTCACGTGCTGTTAAATCTGACAAACTGATTTCTCCCCCCCTCATTCTCGCGGAAGCCCCTCCCATTTTACTCTCTATGAAGCTCCGTGCGAACTCAATGCGTTTCTAGGGTGAGGCGAATGTATTGGGCCTTCCATTCAGGCACAGTTACGTGATCCTTCATTCTCATTTACTTTATAATTTATCTTTTTTATTATAGCCGTCAACTAAATGTTCAAAATTCACCTCCAACGCTGTGCGTGTTCTCTTCTCTAATATTTTTCCAACTTCCCAACAATTCGTTAAATGTCTCACTTCCATGGCAGTTTTAGCATATGCCCAAAAACTGCTTCGCTGACGATGTAAAGTCACATCTCTGCCGTTTGCCACCGGATAAGAAATGACTTGAGGGATAACGATATGATCGGATGGTTGTAAAAAGAAATATCAAGCTGGTGTGGCTGTAAGAGTATTGGCTTCCCACCATTAGGGCTCGAGTTCTAATTGCAGACAGCTGTTTAAAAATTTCAGTGAAATCCCGAACCATAAGCACTTGGGCTCTATGTCATGATTGGTAAGCCTCTAGAGTCCTTCGATTAGAGATTAGGTTAAAGCCGACGCCGAGTATCTCTCCATTCTTCCTCCTTTGTCCAAAAATTCTTTTTCTTACCTATCAACCATCCTGTCTTTTATTGCGAAATTGACCTCGGCTGTCGAGAAAAGTGCCCCAAAGGTCGGACCACCGGGCTCAGCGCCAATGGTGGTCACATATCGCAGTTTTTTATGTTCGCTCTTCAATATGGCATAAGCTTTTTGCACGAAAATTACTTATTTTGGAATAACCCTTCAATGTATTAACACTTATCCACTTATCTTAAGGGGCTGAAGCGGTATTCGTGAATCATTAAGGAAATATTTTTATAACTTTTCTATTAAGTCGGAAAAAATAATCTTTGACCACACATCGCCAAAGTGCGCCGGTTTATATGGTGTAAATCACCATTCATGCAGTAACATAAAGGATACATTTTTTTTTTAAATTTCCCCATTAAAGAATTATAATGACTTGATTTAAGGCGTGGAATGCGAATAATAGGCATAAATCATGAGTAAGTATGTGTTTTTAAATTAGGCATGACACCTTGATTTCATTAGCCACTATATTCATAAGATGAAACATTATTGAACGTTCAAGAGAATATCTGTACACATGTCATCGAATTATTTCGAAATGTATGTCTAGTGCCAATCAAGGGTAATGTTGAAATATAGTATTTAATTGCTAAGAAACCAAATCAGAGGCATGCAATTTTTTAACTTTAATCCTTATATGTTACTAATAAAACACGCATAATAAATTTCACGCAAATCTTTGCATAGGCAATAATCGCTCAAGCCATTCTTTAGGCCGGCTTCATTGGTCGGCGGTGGCGGCGATCACGATTGACTTCGCCGTGGATGGTGGCGATGGGCCCTGCATAGGCCAGCGAAGAGAAAACAAATGAAAGGTGGTAGGCATCGCAATAACGTTGGTAATGCAGTACTTACATGGCATCGGCAAAAGCGACATTTTTTTTTAACTACTGAAATTAATTCGTGCGATTAAATGGACTAATAAGTTAAAAATTAGTTGGTAATTATTTATTCATGATTTTTTGATATAATGAGCTTCAATGTAACAATATGTATTAAAAATAATGTGCAACGCCTGAATCGCTATTATACATCAATTTAAAGGTAAAAGAAGTCTCACAACTCAATTAAGAATTATATTGTACTTTTATCATAATATTCGGGTGAATTCATTAATTATTTTTTTTTAACTGTTAGGAAAGGTTACATCGGCATTTATTAGTGATCAGCTCCACTGTTTGATAATGCAATAAACAATAACCACGACCTGAAAACTTTCTCCCTTTGAATGTGGCATTCTGAACCTATGAATCATATTTTGCTTTAATATTCTTCCATTGGCTGCTGTTCTCAGGTTTACTCTAGTAGATTAGTGATGCTAGATAGATATCATTATGACATGCTATTTTAGTTGGATATCAGAGCAGGTTTCCTCAGACCATTATCAATTAAACTCACAACATCTTAAATAAACTGAAATATATTTTGTAGAAATATTACGTATCGGTTGAAATAAGCTTTCACGGATACAGAAGGCTTCACTAATTATTGGAGGAGGTTTGATTTTTTTAAAGAAATCGGAATTTCCCGCTACTTTACCAGCTACTTTACTAATTACCAGCTTCCACCGCTACAGAACTCAGTCGGTGTGAATATTTGCAGCCCCCGCTAGCTATCATAGCACAGCTCATCGGTCTGACGTCACGGTTTCTAAAGAAGTGTACTACCATTTCCACTGCCGACCTATGAAGCCCCTCTTAGACTTAATTTACTATTACTATTTAACTATATGCAAGCAATCGAGATCTCATAAGCCGGAATGACGGCCCTGGTTGTCAATCGCCGCCGCAAATATCCAGGCGGCCAATCGTATGGCTGTGTGACGCTGAGATTTAAGCTATATCGCTCCGATTTCTCAGGACCATAGTTGTGATTCTTCCTGATGCCAGCTTGCTGCCTCCCAAACCCTGGTCATATTTCGCGATCTTTCTTCACTTCTTTCATTACTTCACGCAGGTGCCGTGAAGGAAACGAGTCGAAATTTTCTCACGCTCAAAGGTTACTTCCCTCTCACCTAAAATAATGGAATAAAAAAGTCATCATTCCGCATCCCTGGAGTCACCGATCTTTCTTTCTCCTGAAAATCATACGGCTCCTTCTTTCGTTCATTTTTTCAGTCAGAGAGGGGAAAAAAAGAAAAAGGTTTTGCTCCCTCCACCTTTGAGATTGCTCTCACCATATCCTTTCATTGTTTTCCTCTGCAATCGACGCGCTCGTGACGATGAAAAAAATGGCGATAGCGCGGAAGTGTGCCGTGTGCTCGCAATTCGTTTCCCTTTCGCGCTATAGGGAAGCGCCTGTGCATGATGTAACCGGAGGAGGTGAGTGAGTGTAGCGCCATGCATCACTGGGTTTTGTTCGGAATGTGGGTGCCGACGTGAGATGTCACTCAGTTACACACGCCGAAAGCGAACCATGGGCACCTGTCAAAAATGGCAAGGACTCTAGCAGTATGCAATCTATATTCTGTCCTATGAGACTTATTTTCAACCAGTTCTAGTACGCGTTTCATTGCCTCAGCTATTACATCCGAGGAAGCGAAGTTTGATTTGCTTGCTTTATCATATACTTCCCTATGTAGCACTCAAACTTCTATATAGTGAATATTAATTAATTTAAGTAACTTTGTAAATTCCACAATATCTTTGTATAGCATAGCACAACCGATTCCATTCGTTCACTCCAAACGTTTGAAACCCATTGTGAAGGGCTATTAAAAAGATTTTAAGGAATTTACAAAGTCTCTTTGATTAACTTTAATAACATGAGTCAATTCCAACTAGTGAAACCTGCCTCCGTGTCCACCTCCCTAACGTGGTCACCTCACCAAGCGGCCGATTTATTTTGGGAGCGGAATAAATTTCCCATACATATGAGCAATGCAAATTTCCCCTTCCTTCAACGGTCATTATATCATGGATCCGTAGGTGGCCGCTCGGTAAGGGTTTCATTGGAATTGACGTTTACTTGGCGCAGGAAATTGAAACTGAAATTATTCTAGAGCAGTATAATCTTTACTGTCATATAAAATCGATCATGAGCTGCCCGCTGGCAAACTTTACCTCTCTCTTCTCAACTATGTGAGGAGATGTCGGTAAGATATTTGCCTCCAGCTTCTTCAAAAGGAGCGGTTGCTAGAGCTGTCACCAAACTACCGCATGTTTACCTCCATTTTTGTCTGTTTCCCCAAATTTCTTCCTCTATAGCGCCCATCTGTCATTGCAGCTCTTGCACTATTAAGTCAAATCATCTCTTCTCATCCTTAAATTGCCTGAAGTACCGCTTTAATCTTCTTAATTCATAGCTTCCATTTTCCATTTCACTCTGACAGCATATATTCATTTTACATCATCTCATCATATTATCGCCCGAGTTGTAAGTTTACGCTTGTTTTGGCCATGGATCATTTTGAATTATCATTATATCCAAACTTTGAAAACTATCTTTTTTAAATTTTGCCAAATAAATAGAAATTTCCCACCATCCCTACACTTATTTATACACTTCACATATGCCCAAACATTGGGGAAATGATGGATGAAGTGACGCACGAGTATTTATGAAGCAAAAAGTGTCAAAGGTAACCAATTATTTCTATATGCAAATTAAATATTTACTCTTCTCCTGTATATAGCCACCAAGTGTCTCAGCACAATAGTCCCTAAACGGTACAAAGTTGAAAATAACCTCTGCTGAGAAGCCCGGTTTTGTAAATAGAGACAACTTTTTCCAACCGATGTGACTTGGACATCGGTAGTGAAATATTTGCCGGCCAAGAATTTCTCCGTTCGGCCAAAAAATCATAGTTTGGCGGTTGTGGGTCCGGACTGAACGGCGTATCACCTGTAGCAATACATTACAAAGATGAGTGTCCGTCTGCAGCGTACCGTACTAGGTGGTCCTGATATTATGTTTACTGGATGCTGTTTCGGAACGCCCGGTACGGGGCAAATCCATCTCGGTCACATGGCTCTCGGAAAAGAATTAGCTTCACCCGCTAATGTTGCTGCAATTAAAATAGTCTTCCACATATAAGCACATCATCTCCCTGTGAATTTCACTCGGGTTTTAGTCTTAAGCCAGCAGAAAATGAACAACATTTCTCAGCCATTCATAATGCAAACGAATGTAATACACACGACAACGTTGCTCAGCCGTTCACTTTTTTGCCACTTTAGGTACTCCTAAAACAAAACAGGTAGTCACAGGGCAAACTTCAAATAATATTATGAAAATGTATAAATTCACATAATACTACAGTTATGCAAAAAATGATTGATGTGCGTTACTTGCTTATCCACCAATATGAACAATCTTCTTCAAAAATCAAATTCAACGTTACCCATTTTCGTCCTACTTTTCACAAATAAGTGCCAGAAAACTGATCCATGGGTAATTATCGGTTAAATCATGGCTGTAGGTTTTAATTTTGAACCTCATCTTGTCTGAGAAAAGTAGCAAGGTTATTTATCCTCATTTCCGACACCATTGAGCTTCACACTCGACATTTTGACGTTTATTGAAAAAATATAGTGATCCCCAAGTTAAATATACATCACTTATTTTTATTTTTTAATTCCAAAGGTGTATATGTATCTTACTTTCATACTTATAGTCAAGTTCTATAGATTTTCTTTAAACTTTCGTGAAATACAGTCGGTATTACCTTCAGCACTTGAAATAACCACTTGATCATCTGCAAAGAAGGGAGCTTTGAATATATTCTTGCCAATGTTAATTTCCATTCCTGAACATCATCTCTTATTTTCAAGCGTTTAAGACAGATTTATGAAAGAAGAGCAAGAAATATGGAGGCAAGGTCATCATAAAAAATGGTACTTTAAGAGCCACTAATATTTTTCAATGCTCGTTTTAACACATTTTCACGAGGCTTTGTCTCAAGTCAAATCATCACTAATTGGCTCATCTCACCGCGAGGAAATATAAAAAGATGGAAAAGGAAAGGTTTCAACGGAGTAGCTGTAGACATTACGTGAAGATGACCCAGTCACCTCGTAATGGAGATAAATTGAGCTGCTTACATTCCCTTATGCATATTTATAAACTCTTAAGTAGGTAATCTATATGAGTAGGATTTTTTGGCCGACCCACGGTTTAATTGACCTAAACTTTCCATAGAAAGCAGTTAATTATTAGACTGTAGAGAAAAAATTTTAAGCTGATGTAGACACTAGTTTAGAGGCGCTAATGACGCCTTATCGTGAATCTTTTATTATCACCGGTGTGTTTGCTCTTAATATTTTTCTTTCACTGATGCGACCAGATAGCTTTCTAGAGCATAGTCTGTATGCATAGAGCAGAAATCTTTATGCGCAGGAGCAGGTATGATTCACCCACGATGGCGAGTGAAATGATTGCAGTAAGGAAAGATGGTGTAAGAGAGAGTTTTTTCACAAAAAAAAGAAAATGAAATTTTACCAGTAACGAACACTTTAAAAAGCGAATTTTTCTAAATTTTCACATCTCAATTCATAATAAACAATAAAAATACTGGCAAGAGAGTATACAATCAAGTAATTGTGATTGGCCTATAGTATATGTTTACAGTAAAATTTCTCAAAGCAATAGAAGGTAATTCCAATTAGTAGCATACGTTTAATTACGCTCACTAGTAACCTCATTAACACAAGCGGAAGCATTCTTGATAAGTGTTTTGTGACGAAATAATCTGTTGTATTAATAAAGCAAATTTTTCGATCTTTTTCTTAGCTGGTTATTCGCTACTGCCTTTTCTCGACCTCCTTTGTAGTATGATAATAAAAAAAACTGTTCACAAGATGATTGTTACACACATTTTAGAAAAGGATATACTTTTCCATGTGCTAGAATGACCTATATACTAGTGCCAGAAACATCGCCCCAGCTAATTCCAACGCCGTCTCTTATCCCAGCTTACCTACAAGATGGCAGTTATCTTTCCTTAACCGCAGTCAGCACATTGGACTCTTTGAGTTTCAGAATGATATTACTCACTTTTGTAATCCTATGACAGCTAAAACTTCACCGTACCTCAAGAGAGGTACCTTAAGGAATCGCACGAGAATCAAACGTAAGGAAGATGACGAACGTCAAACGAAACAAATCCGTTAATATAAAGCGTCAGCGTAAATCTCAGTGAGTATGTATTAGGTTGATAAAATATTTCTAAGTGTGATTTCGGTGATCGTTCCGAAACGCATATCCTAGAATACCAAATATGTAGTTCAGTTTCATTACTGAGCGACCCGGTCGATAATATACGATGCGTCATGAGACTCCTATCGTCGACGGCAAACATATGACACTAAATTTATACCGCCTGACTATACAACTCTCAGATCTTTTTGTATAACCGTGTTTCCCACACTGGTCACTGGCAGCTCAATGGTGACTTTGACCTCTTCAGTGCTCTTTAGTATTTTATGGTTTTCGGGAAACTTTCACCGCTGGTGTCGAGCTCGTCTTTGCTACATTCGGCTGTTTCCTTCGGTTCAAGGACATCGACGTCTACAATAACCACGGAAGCAAGCGGAACCTTGCCTTGTACCAAAGGAACTTTAAGACGGAGATCTTGAACGCTGCCTTTGAGAGCAACCGGTTTCCTCGAAACTAACCTTCTAAGTGTCCTGGAAAGCGGGAAACACATCATACCGCCTTGGACACGGAGAGCAAGTCAACTTTGGTATACGATTCGCGAACAAAACATCGATTAGTATGGCAATCACTCGAAGAATGTGGATCACTAAACGCAAGAATTCCATTGACGCTAATGAAAACGATTGATGCGGTGCATCAAAGTCAAGGATACACTGAGGATAGAAAAGAATGCTCCTACATACATACAAGTCATGAGCTGAGAATAAGAAAAGATTTTAAGAAAACATCTGAGAACACGTAAAATAGCGCTAAATTGAGAGCCTTCACGCACTTGTTGGATGCAAGACATTGTCCATTACAAACAGCTGTTTAAAGTTTGATCCAACTATCAAGTTTTCGTGGATTTTCTCGGTTTGGCTCTCTTATATCATCTCATGATTTCAAAATTCTTCCCTACTAGCAACGATAAGAGTTCAATTTAAATAAATTGTAAATTTTGTTCATTTCAATGTCTGAAATGGCATCTAATTACTATAATACGTCCAAAACACGAAAGAAATGGCAGATAAGGATGTTGAATCTCAAATTTACAGATATAATTAAGAAAAATAATATTGTTAGAGAAGAGGAAAGATCCTTTTTAAATGTTATGGGATAAATGAGTTCCAGGTGGATGAATAGCTCACTGGTAAAAAAGGAATGAAATAGAACGCAAGAGTAGGGAATATGTTCACAAGGCAAATGAAAAAGGACTTAGGGAGGAAGTATTACAAGGATGTGATGGAACTATCACTGGGCAGAGACAAACGAATGGAAAGAGTAAACTAACCCTTAGATAGAATTATTGATGATGAACTTCGCGGACTTTTATCAGTAGCTCGCAAGAAATATTATAACCCCATATGATTAAAATGTGAGTACCAATTATGAATAAGTGTATCATATGGTAACTTTATCAATCGTGGAGCAGGAGTTGAGATGTTCTTACTTAAATTCCTAAAACTCCTATAGGACCACTATAAAATAAATTAAATTCCATAGGGAGTTAGTCGTTGATTTTCTATAGTCTGAGGAGCAACAACTCGAATGGTACATTCAAAATCTTAGTAGTAAGTGCTCTTTAACCCGAGTTACTCCGAGTTACCTGCCGAACGATTTCTCTTGATTCTTCTCTCTCAAATGACTTGTACCCCGAGTGAATTCACTTTTCGCGGTACCGATAATCAATTGGAGGTCTTCGTCTCCGAATTGTTTTCACTAGTCCATTACTTTCTAATAACGTTTAGCCTTGAAAATCCCTTTTTGAGTGACCTTCGACATCATCAAATCGCCTCTGTCAAATTACTGCCGAAGTAATAAGTGAGCACTATAATGTATCTTTCGTCATCTTGGTGACCTTGTTGCTTCTGGCCAAGGAATTTTAATACATCTTACCTTCGACGTAATTCCTTGTAAGGGATCGCAAAATACGATTAACAAAGGATATTTTGAAACACAAGAGCTATCTATACCTATATGCGTCTTCCCTAAGTATTAGGCGACAAGGATTCAATAGGAAAGGATATTAATAATATACGGCATGAACAGGTGCCATGGGTAAGGAAAATGACATGAGTTCCACGGTATTACATTTATTTAAGAATAGGTAGAATTAAATGTTTTACCAAGTGAAGTTATTTGCGGAAATTGCAGAGGGGGTACTTGTCCCTTGAAGACATTAACGGAATACGACAGATGTCGGAGCAAAGAAGTAAACTAGCGTAAGAATCTTTAAGAATCTTTAGGAATCTCCAAGCTTTAAAAACGCCATATCATGCCTTTAGCTTAGGATTTAGGTATCTTTATGGTTGCTAGCTTACGTGGTCTAATCGTAACTTAGATATTATGGAGTTATTTCCATTGTTTTCGGGTGTTCTCATTGCCTATCAACGTTACCCACATCAGCTATTGATTCTCCATTCACCTCCCACAGTTGGAATAGACGTAATGCAGAGCGCCATCACGTGTCAGTTAGCTCGCTTTTGGGAGCAAGATACGACAGTGGCCATCAAAATTCTCCGACTACGGCTTCCGTGAACGTGCCTTCGACCGTAATGACTCGAGGATTATATCGAGACGAGGTTCAGTTCTCGACGCGCAATGCACTCATCCGGAATTGATTGAAAAGCAAGTTTCTACTCCGCCGAAGCGATCAAGTGATATTCCATTCCCCCGAAAGTAGGGAGATATATGCATCGCTCGTAGAAGAGAATACTTGGAAAATCAGCGGAACGCAAGGATTGCATGCCTTCGACGCGCAAGAGAAAGGACCCCATGGAAAAAAAATGACGGGAGAATTTCCATTTTCCGAGTGCTTTTCCTTATGTCTTCATTTTGTAGGCATCTCTTTTACTCCACTTTACGATTTTCCACTCCAAAGAATCAGGAGTGTTTTATGATCCTTCTCGCAACAAATGGTTGCCCTTTCTAAGAATGTTTAAAAGTACAGTGCTCATTGTTTCCCGTACAATGAAGGGTTGTGAAAACTTCACCAGAAGCCACTCTTTTTACCATCAAAGTCGAGGAACTGAAAAGTCGAGAATTTTTTGCCGTTCAAATGAGATAGAAAAAATAAGTCCTGCGCATCATCATTTAAACCTTAAGTCGACCGCAGCAATGCGCGTTGTTTTTAGTTAACGGTGCTTCTCTCTCATAAAATATCGACATAAAACAGCCTCATATACTTCTCCAAATTAGGTCTTTTCCATTTCAGAGAGAAGGCATTTGCAGTATTAATGGGATATAATTATTAAAGTAATCGCATATTTTTCATACCTTTCAACCTTTAAGTAAAGTCACTGAAATAAAAATTTAGCAATAACAAAATTCTAAAGATGTAGATAATTTTTTTGGTCAATGAGAATAATGCAGCATGCACAACATTTATTTTCAAAGCAGATTTATAGTCAGTGAATTTTCGGGAGGAAACAATAATTTAATAAAACAATGCATCATCAAGCAATGATGTATACAACCATTTGTACGTATGTTAATAAACTAATGATTTTATATGTCAATGAATCATGTTATTAATTTAACTGGGGAGTCAAGAAAACTATGGTCAGTCCTATTCACTAGTTATCAAAATATATTTCCTCTGATATTTTCAAAAATATCAGCAAAAGAAAGTCAAAAGAATCGCATTATAGACAATGTTTCTGGATTTAAATCAAGAGTTGCCTCAGTCTGTGGTTTTAGCAACCGTCGAAGATGAATTTTTATGCATCCTTGTTCCTTATTCTTGCCAATTCTAGGAATCTTGTGTATGCAATGCCTGTTCGTGTCACTATGTCTTTTTATATTTACCTTGGTGGGTCCCATAACTTAGCAGGTGTCAAAAAATAATTGCTTGTAATATGTAATACCAGTAAACATTTCTTTATTGATTTAAAAAGTGAGCACACTAGATTTCTCCCGATGATTAGATACTTGATTAGAAGTAGAAGTTCTCCAGTCATAAACTATATGATGATTTAATTTGTTTCATTTTTACAACCCAGTACTATGGTGTATTAGATATAATTTTGTGTCCTGTAATATACTTGTAGTACTATAAAGTACACCAAATCCTTATGCTATTTATGGAATTTTCAAGACTTAAAATTTATCATAGTTTGAAGTTGAAAATTACATTATAAAAGTGGGATAACACAGCTCTATTTTCAAACGCATATTTATGTAAACGCACGGAAAACCTAGACATTTTCTATTGCTAAACCTGAATAAAAATCGAACACAAACTCCATAAACTCTGCGATCCGATCATCCTGAATTAATTGGTTTACGTCATAAAGGAAAAGTGAGGTCACTTGTGTTATTCTCGGCTCAAGAGCAAAATAAATATAAACACGAAAGGATTCATACCTTTCAAGTTGCGATGGATTTCGAGGCAATTATCACCGAACCAGGAATTGAAAAGGAAAACCAGACCCTCCACTTAAATATTTTGACCGTCAGAGGTACCCCTTGATGCCTTTTGACTCCTAGTTTGCTGGGTGAGTGGCGAGAAGTGGTCACAGGGATATTTTCAAACTCATTCCGATCTCTATTCTACGAAGCTGAAATAGGGTTACTGGAGATAAACCCATAGGATAAATGAGGAAATTTTCCCAGTGAATCACGGAAAGCTACATATGACCTCATAGTGAAAGCAAATAGTTTTTTCAGCACTTCGTAGTTGATGGCTGCACCGACGTGAGTTCTTGAACATAGCTGTAGACCTGGGAGTCATATTGCTGCTTTCACTCTCTATCTCATACCGTAACTCTTACTCGAAGATGCGATGCACTGTCAATACTGTAATCATTTTTTAAATAAAAAACTTAAGTTTATGAAATAAAATATTTCCTTAGTTCGTAACTGTTCACATTTTGCATCGGAAAATATCTATCTTTAAATTTTTAGGGAATTTTGAAAATGCAAATTAAATTTTAGTAAGCGGTACAAATATTGTTTTCACTTTTCATTTTAAAAAACATTGAAATTCCTCAAAATACACTCCCATAGTACATGTCACCAATTCACCTCCAAAAATTTTACATCTTTACACTGCTGGTGACCTACCATCCCCTGGCACATGCCCATGTGGCGGCTTGAGGGGAAGATGTAGATGTAGATGAAAAATTAAATAAAATTGTTATGAAATAGCGATTAATAAAAATTGACTCCTGGTTCTTGGGGTATTTTTTAAAACAAGTGTCGTCCATAGCGATGTTAAAATTTTGAAAAACCATTATCTTTCTTGAGTATCAATGAACTGAAAGTCCTGTGAGTCTTATAATTTTAATCTGTATATGTCACAGCTTTAACTGATGAATGATCGCACTTTTAAAATGCATCTGCGTTACTACGTTACCAAATACCGGAAGGAGCTGGTGAAGATTCGCAATCACCCGCGAAATAATGGAGAGGATTTTTGGCTCTGGTGAGGGATGTGGATGGGTCGACCGTAGTAGAGCGAAAGGCCCTCTCCACAACTCCGTGAAAATTAAACGGCATTTGAGTGAGCGGGGGGAGTAGGGAGGGGGCGTGGTGGTGATTGGTGTGGGGCGAGGAAGCGATGCACAGGCGTCAAAAACACAATCACCGTCACGCTCTCTTTGGCTCATCCAGCAGCGTTGTGTTTACCTCACCTACCCCTCCTATAGCCCCTCCCTTTCCCTCTCCCCCCACCATTCCGCAACCTTCCGTCCATCTTGAGCGCCGATGACGTCCCTTCCGGGATAGCAGCAATCCACTTCCGTCTTTCAACCGCCAGCAATCAATGTCCCTCGCTGTAAAGTAGTTCGGTTAGCTCGGGAAGTGACCGACAACTGAGATTTTCTACGAAACTTTAGATCGGTGGGTTTGGTTGGTAAGGCGGAGACATAAAGTGAAGTGAATGAAGTTTTGAGGGTAACACGGCATTGGCATTAGCCTGATCTTCACGAAAACATTATAAGGGATCCCACAATTACACGGACGGAGTACTGAGCCGTGATGTACTCTCCAAATAGAACTGCCAGTAGTTCTCGAGCTTCTAGTAGAGTTCTCTCGAGCTCGAGTTCTAGTAGAGCTCGAGATTACTTTGAAAAATACCGCCACTACAGGGATTCAAACCCAGGTCCTCGCAATGGAAAGCTCTTTCCTCCAAACCAACTTGATCCCCCTCAGCATAAAGGAGCAGCATCGAGAGCAAAGATATCTAAGCATTTCGAGAATCACTTTGTTAATTTGTATGATAATTAATTATCAAACCTGCCGACAAACCAATGAGGTTTGGCAGGACCGAATTTTGTACGGATTAGTATAATTCTCTTATTATAATTAAATACAAAAATAATAATAACAGTAACTGTCAAAACATGGTCAGATAAAAAAGAGTGTAAAAGTTACATGGTAATAATTCATCGTGTGACGTGTGTGAAGAGTTACCCAGTGATGAGCCCGAGACATTCGATTTCATGGCTGGAATGAGCATTTTCAAGCCATAAGCAGCTATAAAGTTATATTATGTCGGAAGGAGAGGGACAGGAGAGGTCATTCGAACCATTAAGAATAAATGAGGAAGATGGTAAGGGCAGAAATAACATGGTTGATGGGGGAAAGGACACCTCGACATTAGTCTACTCTCAGCGCAAGGCTTCAAGGGAACAGCATTTAATGTTCAATCCGACAAATGGAATATTACACTGGAATTGCTCTCCACACTACCAAAATATGGGTCACTATCCACTGATTCTATTCTTCTAACTCTACGATGTCCCCTCGGTCGATGAAATGAGAGGCCAATACTCCAGCTACCTCAGCAACCCGATCCCGCAACTAAAAATTAAAGCCAGCAGTGCCGTAGTGATTTTGCGATGCCGATAGCATGAAGTGAGTTTTGCTACTCCAAAAATACTTACTTTTTCTAGACTTATTTAAAATTATGTGCTCCAAGTGGATTTGGTTGGTATAGTAGCCTAGCTTCCCATCTCGACTGCCTGAGTTTGAATCTCGGCGGAAATGAATGTTTTTCAGTCATATCCCGATAATTATTTGGGTGTGTGTGGGTATCTTTAAAGTTTTATGGCGGATGTGGCATCAATTTGCAAACGTTTGACGTCTTTTGCGAAGGGAAGGATGATGCCAACGCCAGATTTCTCTCAATCCTTTGCCCAAGTAATCTTTCCCAAATCAACCTATCCTAAATGATGAAAATGATATCAGATGTCAGTCGCCTTCCTTAAATTACAAGCAAAACAACCTGCCAGTAGAACATGACGATGACGGCTTTTTTTCTTTGACGGTAAAGCTCTATTCTGTACTTACTTGTCGTCAACAATTTAGGGCACCTCGAGCAAGTGGGAAAAGTTAAAGACTACACATTTATAGCATTATTCATGTAGGAATTTATACGATTTTGTGCAATCGAGCAATGCAATATGCTCATGGATATGAGAAGATATGGAACCGACTATGCTTATGGATATGAGAACTCATTGACACTATTTTTTATGAGACCAATGCAATACAATAAGTGATCAAAGCAATATCCGATGCTTCAGCGTTGGAACGTTGTGTATATGAATTGAATGCCAAGTTTTTACGGTTAATCGTATAGTTGTGTAGAAAGCCATAACAAGGCGATGAATACTATCATTAAACTACGATTCCATTTTTTAGCATTGTATCTGGCGAACATGAATTTATCTCCTGCTCTGAATTGGATACAGAATTTGAGCGGCCAAGCAATTCAGTAATGAAAAAGGTTTTATGATACGTCTCAGTGAAAATTCGGTGGAACGCCATAATATTCCATACTTTTGACGTGATATAAGTTGTATAAGAAAATGACAAACGAATTATGATAAAAGTTTCTTGCAAATTTTGTGTTATGGGAATTACTATAGAGTATTTTACTATTCGAGGCATTATTAGCAAATTAGTCGGAAAATCGTACATCGCTGTTCTTGATGTCCAAACGGAATGTCATCACGGCAGACTGAGGCCTCTCAAAGGATGAGAACACCTGTATTGTTGGAAAATGACGTTCACAAGTGTTTGTTTTACATAAATAAGCATATATTTGAAAGCTGATTCAAAGGTCGTTTTCCTTGAGAAAATAAACTACGTATTTGTTCGCGTTAGATTTGATGAGATAAAACTGTTTTTGCATAAAGCGAGGACGACTCCACGAATACACGAATGACAGAATGATAAGTGATCCTTTCCGATGCCTGTTGGTGAACCGAGAGATAATTTACACTGAGCTAAATGAGCCGGAAAAGGCATGAAGTCATATTTTAGTTTTCTAGTACCAAATGTTCTAGTGCACGAATGACAGAATGATAAGTGATCCTTTCCGATGCCTGTTGGTTAACCGAGAGATAATTTCCACTGAGCTAAATGAGCCGGAAAAGGCATGAAGTCATATTTTAGTTTTCTAGTACCAAAATGTTTAGCCATTTCTTCATTTTCTGCTGCTCAAGTTTCCCTCGATTCGAATCAGATTGTTTTCAATTACTCAATTGTTTTTGGAATTATTGGAAAAAAGGTTTTACCAAGTGCTATAGTTAGATTGAGACTTTGAAGATAAATTTGTAAGAAATTTGAAGATATAAATAGTTGCTGTACACAGTCAAAATCACATCTAAGCCATGAGCATTCTCAATCAAATGCTTTTCTCAACCGCATACCCATAAGAAGGTAATTTATGCGCAGCAGTGGAAGGGTCGCCGGAGGATATTTAAATAAGAAAACGTGGTTAAAGTGGTTGAGCATTCAATTTGCTTCTATCAGATATCCTTGAAGGTAAGGAGATGAATAAATACATTGCGACCTTGGCTACGTAATATTACTTCTGAATTCCTAAAAATTACTTTATAACTTCTCGTTTTCAAAGTTTAGCGGAGCTACTGAAGCAATCGTGGTGAGCTCATGATAAAAAATTATCACCCATACGAAAATAGAATGACTCACATTTAATGAAAAAAGACATAACCTGAATTTCAAAGCCTGTTCTTTATTTGGCATATTTGCTGAAATATTTTAGAAAAATATTATTATTACTTTTTCTGTCTATTGAAATGCATGTCCTCAGAGAAATTTCAATTGATTGTTTTAGAAGAGAGGCTGGTAAAGTAGATAAATGCATTATTTTTAACTACATGAGATCCATACCATCAACATCTTTTTCAAATTATATTAAAAATTGGTACTTAGCCCGCATGGAGTTTCATTACCTTTTTACGTCCCAAATATTTAATGCAAAAAGTTCATTCTTCCAAAATTAATTGTTACCATAATATTCTCCTGATCACGTTTGAAATCTAACCTAAACGGGTGAAAAAATCATCCGGGGTCAAAATTTTAGATCACTAGACAAAACCGTCTAAATACTTAAATCATATTTTTGACGCATTTTTAATGCAATGGTAATTTAGGAGAGATTGGAATTTAAATATGAGACAGCGCTTAAGAATATTTTGATACCATTACTGCATTATGAACAAACCAACCCATAGCATGAGTTTCTAACTTCGCTGAAATTGAACAAAACAAATGCATATACATGGCCTGTTTTTAGCTTATGTCAGCCGTTTTTAATGCATTTAAGTGTGCTCACTTACTCTACAGTAACAGATTTTCTTGGCATGAGACAGAGAAATTCCGAAGGAAAAGGGGATTCAATTTTTTTCCATTCATACAATAAGCTCAACGCTTCACTTAAGTCCAGAGAGCTGGAATTCTAGGTTTATAAGCAAATAGCCCAGTCAGTGTACGAAACCAATGATTACCAATGTTCTATATCGGGTAAAATACCTACTATGTAGAGGTGTAGGAACTTCAGAATACTCTGTAAGAATCTATCTAAACGGATAATACGCTAATTAAATTTTAAAGAAAAAAGGTATGAGTGGAACCATCCGTTGTCAAATACTCTTGCCGGGACCGGTTACAAGTGTATCACTATTCAAAAGATTAAAAGTTACGAGAGATGTTTTTTCGGTCGAACAATTGGTATGGCTATTTGGAGAAATGGGTGATCAGAGTGAATATTTCATTAAAAAGCTGAATGTTTTTAGTGCATGTTTCCAAATTATATTTACTGCTGTCCCTTAAAATGGAAAAATAATTAAAACTACTTAATAGATGGACGAAGGAATGGATAAATTGTTAATAGTTGACTCTCAATTTTACAGAACTCTGAGGCATCTCCATTTTTGGTTCTACGGCTTCAACGGTGATTTGATGAGTTCCGTTTATTTGGGATTTTCCCACGTTGATACAATTTCATGGACAACAGTTTAGCTTGCATTACAGCAAGCGTTGTCAGGTTCTGAAATACTGGTCCTAAATTAGGACCTGACGACGCTAGCTGTAGCGCTAGTGAAACTGGTGTCCATAAAAATGAATCAACGTGGGAAAAACCCGAATAAACGGAACTCATCTCCTTTTTTAAAAATATTTTACCTTAAAGAGCTTAAACCCTTTTAACATCATAAAAACAAGCGTATTGAATTTCTCCCTATTTTTTCATCTCCTGTCACAACAGTACCCGAAATAAATGTGGTCGAGGACAATATTGTTCCTATGAATTACGCTCTCCGCGAGTACTGGGCTCATGGAAACGTGACTTCAGGCGACTTGGCGCGACGTGACACTCTCTCTCGCACCGGTTGCGGACGTAAAGTATAAATATATACAAATGTATGTGTATATAAATATAAAAGTCAAAACAAGAGACGATGGTAGCGCGAGGTAACAAAGTCGGTAACACGTGGTCGGTATTTCTTTCGGAGGATAGGGAGGGTAAGAGGGAAAGAATGTTACCGGCGTTCGGTAGAGAGACTAAGAAGGACTCGCGTGTTTGTGAACGGCACCTCCCGCGCGAGTCGCCGCTGCGTGAAAGAGAGGCCCCCGTCACCTCACGAGGCATCTACTTTCACTCCACGGAGGCGAAGTTCCTCCCTCGCCTGACGTCACCCCCCACTCACACCACCCGCCCAAAAGCATTTCTCTCTTTCACTGCGTTACAACATCTGCCCGAAGAACTCCCGGATTTCGGATACTGACGCGACTCCCGCGTAGACATTGAAAATGTCCTCCGCCAAGAATTTCCGGGAAAACAAAAAAATCTTATGACGTAACGTGCCAAGGGGCAGTAATGAAACCCCCGTAAAAACAAAAATCTTTTTCGTTCAATAGGTTTATGCTCTATCTAGTCTATCCTGGCAAAATACTTTTGAATGTGAGTCCAAAGAAAATAGTCCAAATCACCTTTGCATCCTTTTCTCACATTGAAGGGAACGTCATGTGGTAGGCTTAGAAATAGAACGCGTGTAGAGAAGATGAGAAAGATACGTGAAAGGCCGTTATGATGCTCTCATTAGTTTTACTGGCCTCTTGCAACAACATACATGGGAATCGCTTTCAGACCGTCGGTTGAAAATTAGACTCAATCTATTACGTAAATTCAAAACCGATTTATTTTCAGACAAAGTTTTCAATATCCTACGAACTCTCTCATACCATGGTACCATCATAAAACGGTAGATCAGATCATGAGAATAAAATAAGGGAAGTAGATTGCAGAACAGAAAGGTTTAAATGTCGTTTTTTTCCACGAACGATAAGAGAGCATAATGGCTGCGTTGAGACTTTAAATTAGGTTTGTTGGCAGGTGGTGTAGATGTTCCATTGATTACTCCATAATGCACGTTTCTAAATCTGCTGAGTAGTGCTAACACCATATTTTGCATGTTCCCTACATGACTTTTGGGTCGCGTTTTCATAGTCGAGGTACTTCCATGTAGGACTCTCAGCTCTCTTACCTACTCTTCATTGTATCTTTGCTCATCTCTATTTAAAGCTTTTGATTCAGCTATATTGTACGTCCGCCCTGGTATATTACATACGATTAGTTTCCATGTTTTTTTAAGTCATTAACACCCCTTTCGGCATCATTATCTTAGATGGCCAAATGCTATTAAAATCACGATCTACGTTTTTCATAACCAAATCTACGAGCCCAAAAACGATAACATATTATGTACTATAATTATTGAATTTGGCAGGTTGGAAAACACAAAACAAATAACTTAGAAAATGTTTTGAACGCTTGAGTCCCGGTTGAGTCGCAAATTTGCGGGTGCTCAAAAATGCACACGAAAATCCAAAGCTATTGTTGACTCTCGCGGATAAAAATATCCAATAATTTTACATTAAAGCCAATGGTTTGCTCTGAAAATTATTATTAAATCGATATAACGCAAAAGTATAATTTAAAATGACAAATAAATAGTTTTATCAAGGATATATGCATTTTACATTTAAGTAACCCACTTTCAGTTTTGATTTAAACGATACTACAGGGCACCATCATATTTTTGTTTGATCATATCACTAGCACGGTCTCTTATAGCCTTTAGGTTGCAGTATGGAGGGGTCTCAGCAGCGACTGACACGTAAGCTAGGATCATTTGTTTCCTGGGAACTTTGGTGGAGGCCGAAAGTTGGTCTGAGGCGATGGATGACGGAGGATGAAATATGAATTTCCTCGTGAATGAGTCGTGAACGGCTGAACTTACATTGATCAATTTTGCAGAACTTGGAGAAAGTCTTGTATCCCGTGTCCTCGCGTCCAAAGCAAAACTTTGCCAAGCTTGTAGGACATTTCCCATATTCATGTTGGACACGGAGGCAAATAATAATGACCTTGCGTTATAATGGATAAATGATATACTTAATCCTCTGCCAAATATTATTTGTTACTTGTTAGGGTTACATTTAATGAGGGCAAATGGAAAATGAATTAACTTGACCATGGTGTACATATCGGTTGGAAGTTTATTTTGGGAACGGAGGAAGGGTGTTGACCCGCGGTTTTCAATCATATTTGACTTTCTTTCCCCTGGTCGCTCAATAACTTGGACATGGTATACGAGTTTGACTGCCTCACATCAGCCATCACTAACTCGCATAACGTGCCCTTTATGGGCACTGAATGAAACGGAACCCGGAGTCGACGTGATTTCACTCTTACCGAAAAATGTGTCCAGTTCTATTGCTTAACTACGTCAAATAATTAGGGTCCATGATTACAGAATTATGAGCTAATTAAACAGTTACACAGGAAAAACTCCGAGTTACTCCGTGTAGAAACGAGTAGGAAACAAGGTTCCTTCGAAAAATTTCTTACAATTTCGAGAATCAATCCAAGAGCCTCGGAATGGGGAATCAGCACTCTGGCCACCCGACCAACACGATCTAAGTCTTACTGATTAATGTACAGGTTGGATATTTTTCTGCAAAAATGATAGAGAAGCTTATGGCCAATTATGCATGGCATTTATATGCACTAATTTAATGATTTACAATTCCTGATAAAATTTTCAGGCGGTCCACAACAAACTGTGGCCTTTTTGAGCATCCACGTCTTGAAATTTGATATTTAAAACTAAAACAAGGTTATTCACAGACTTCTGCGAGTAAATTTTACATATACTGAGGCGATATATTCAAATCAGCTATCCATACAACCAAACACGCTTATGGTTAGAGACTGGCGCAGGAATGAAGGAGCCTGAGAAATTTACTCTCGAAAGATGGAAGAAAATGAGAAGATTAAGATTATATTCAGCAGACAGTTGCATGAACAAGTAAGGTGGGAATGAAAGAAAAAGACATCGGAACTGGATACTTATATGGTATTCAATTTGGAGAATTAGGTGTCTGGCCGATGCTTAACATTTTGAGTATAAGCCAAAATCATTCCGGCTATGAATTTTTCCAGTCAATTGCACCCAGAAAATCACTGACTGCATTAAGAACCTTAGATCATGCCATGCGAGTTCATAAGGAAATAAGCGTTCATTACTTGGAGGCTGTATTTCATAACATTAATTGTATATTGATTGTTTGTCTCGTGGAGTAGAAAACAATGACGCAGCAGCTGTAGTATAATTTTCCAGGGTGAGAGACTAATGTAACGTAATTCAGCATAGTTTACCTCGTATGGCTTCCACCCTTACAAAATGTTAAACAAATTAGATTTTTCAATATTAGCCATTAAATTTATCTGAAGAAAAACGAGAAATGAGAGTAAAATTGGCAAAACACTAATAACTTTTGTCGAGAGGATATTCAATCGTGTCTTATTCCTGATTTATCAAAGTACCAATGAATTATGCGGGGAAGCATTGGTCAAGTGATTCATTTATCGACTTATCACATTGCATATGATAAATGAATGATTGAAGAAAATTCATTCGATCTAAATGACCATTTTTGTGATATTCATATACAACAGATTATTAGTTAGGGGAATTTTTGCATTATGTACTAAACCCATGATTACTTAATTATAAAGAAGTGTAACTTATCAAATGTATGATAAAAATTTATTTTAAATTTCGTATGTCATTATTTTCGATAGAAAAACTACGAATGATAAATTTATACAAATTCTTTCCTAAAATCATATTTATTTATATTACTTTACGAGTTTATGTTATAGGCTCTACCCACTGGTAACAAGTCAATCTTAGACGCCCCTATTATTCTCATTTAAAAGATTCATGTATCATAATTATCCTTTCACAGTCAATTCATCCAAATTTTATTTGATTAGTATTCTAGCTCTGATTTCGAGAAAAATACCATCTTATGATTGTAATTTTATTCTAAAATCGCAGGAATTTATCTGAAAAATGTCTCATTTTTGTACAGTCGATCTATCAACCTTATTCAAACTTATCTATTCAAACTAAATTTTATCCTCTTTTATCTTGATACGATGATTTTACATAATGTACAAAATGTTTCGTAAAAATTCTTTTCGCAAATTTCATTTCAGTAAGCGATCGTTTCAGTTCGCCACCGAAACGCAGAATATTTTGCACGGTCCGTCATCTGACGTCTACAACCCTTGCTCCTCGCTCCTTAATCCTCTTCCTTCCCTCTCGCTCAGCAGAGCCCAAAACCAGTCATGACGGCGGGAGTGGCATAGCGGGTCAAGGGCATTAGCTCCCCCGCCCGCTATCGTCGCCCACTCGCAGTCCAAACAACGCAGCGGCCGAAGCGGCGAATTCAGCGACGCGTCGCTGCCATCGTCCCACCTTCCCGGCAACCGTCCACTCTTCCTCTCCATCTCGTTCGCAAGGCCACCTCGAGGATCTGCCCCTTCCTCCTCCTGCCTCTTTAACTACGCACTCCTCTCCACCGGCTCGCGGGTTGAGTGCGTCCTGAGTATACTCTAGCTATCAATCCGGCGTCGTTTGCGCGTGCCTTTGATACTCGGACTAATCTCCCTTTGCGACACGTGAGGGGAATGGAGACGCACCCATTTCATTGACTCTCAAGCCGAGGTAGTGCGCGGCCAAAGTTGGTGGTCATAGCCTCGGAGCTATTATGCCTCCATCACGGCCCTGTTTCGCTCTTGGCGATACACAGAAAAGCTTGTTTGTAGCCAAGGTGCTCTGTTAAAAATTTGATGGCACTAAACAGTCTGTTAAGATGGAGTGACTAAGGATCTGCCTATTGTCAGTGTGACTTTACAAGTGTGATAGATTTTTCGTTGAGTAGCCCTAAAATAATACTGCATTCATTTTATATTATAGTTTTAAGTATTTGTGATTTTTTGCGTGACTGAAATGTGATTTAAAAGTGATATAAACACATTGGCATATTTTACTTTCACCGAGCACTATTGAAGATTCAAATTGCATTTTGCAGGTTATATTGCCATGCATAGACTTACATTTTGTTTGGGAAAGACTTAAAGAGATTCATATTATTATGGTGGTAAAATAGCAGTATTTCCATTCCAAATGGCTTGGAATTGATTTTTCACGGTTATGGAGATTCTTTAGCGGAATGATTATGCTATCTTGATGCTTGGATACTCAACGGAGAGCACCCAATGTGCAGTACGTTCTTCATCTACCGCATAGGATGCTAGAGAGTGCACCCCTTGACGTTTCTTATATAATTGGCCAATATTCCCTGCCCCTATTTCCACACCAATCTACTCGTCACCAATACTTTATGGTGAAAATGTCACTTTGCTGCCAGTTTGTAGCCAAGAAGGACAAGTAACCTTATATAACTTACCAAAATCTTATGATTGGATCGTCGTCTTCAATACTCCCATCTTTACTTTTTAATGAGAGACGATTATTGAATCCTTGTGCTAATAAAATCGAATAACTAATTTCAAGTTCAATGATTGATTTAATTGGAAAAGACCCAAATTTTCATCTTGGAGCCATTATCGAGGTTACATCAAGGTGATATTAAGGCGACTTATAGTATAGAAAACTCGGTGGACTCGAAAAAAAAAAATGCAAAATTGGACTGAATTCATCGACTTTACTCATAATTGGTTATGAAAATTAATAAAGAATGACTGAGTATATACATTTTATTCTGCTGCCAACTATCTAACTGCTTTTGGGTGCATTTTTCTTTTGTTGGCGGTGAAATACACAGCACACTTTAAAGCAAATAAAACGCATAAAATAGCTGAAATGTTTTAGTAGAATTTAACCTGTGTAAGATTGATCAATAACTTTATTTACATGCCCAATTTCCACAAAAAACCTGTTTAGACGTCGGGGATCCGTTGGTATGAGAATGACAATCGATCTTCAATGACAATTAGTGGAAGAAAAAACTCCAATAAAAGAATTATTATATAATTTCATGTAAGAGAAACTTCACTATGAGGCTGAAGAAAATAAATATATCGAATTAAGTGGAACATTTTTGCTAAAAAGTTGTCTTCTAAAGCAGTCATGGTTGGCAAAGATTGACTGTAACTTCGTAGAAGTAATCAATTTCAATGGGTTTATAATGGGCGCCTTTTGGTAACGAGGTCCACGTAGCTACATTTCTACAGGAAGCGGTAAGGAACAGCGTGGGACGAGTAGGGCATTCCTTTGCTCGTCTATAACGACAGTTGTAGATGAGTTGCTGTTTAATTCTGTGAACAATGTTTCTGCATCAAATGAATAATATTACATTTATGGATACTTTTTTGGGAATCACATACAGACTGAGCAAAGAGGAAAATTAAAACAGGGGAAAATATGTTGTTTGTCAGAAAAAATGTAGCCAGATTAATAGATCTGATATTAGTGCACTCGGGATCCCGCCAAGCAATCGTTGTGGTTTTAGTGTAAACTCAACAGTCTGGTAGATATGCTCTGTTGCTATCAGATGAATCTTAAGGACAACAGACAAGCGGCGCAAAGAATGAGAATGAAGCGGTCACTTCTCAACAACAGGGCAGAGGGCGAATAGAGCGAAGTGACCTTACTGCCCCAAAAATCCGCCGTTTCAAAGAAATCCTGGTAGGGGAATGGCCGTCCAGTCGCGGTTGTTAATTTTGGTGCCTTGAGAAGGTTTTCTTCCGCTCTAATAAAAATGAACGTGAAAAGAAACCAGTCGGCGCAACGTTTGAGAAGCTAAAATAAATGGAAAAATTTGCTCAGGAGATACCTGACTGGTGTTGAGAGAGACCCTGTGGATTCTTGACTCGCAAAGTTGCATTGTCTGCCCATTTTCACCTTAAAAATCAGTTCCTTAACTACAATCGTTCCACGTGCCTTTCTAACGACGGGATTTAAAAGCACGCCGGGTAAAACCACCATTGTTGAAGGGCTGTTGCTCATAACTGGTGCCAAGTGTTATTATCTGTAGTAAAATACTCAAGGGAAGGTCGAATCCTCAGATAAATGTCACGCTATTTTGCAACTTAACCTTGCGCTCGTCTTAACTTAGGCAGCTAAATGGCCAATTGCTTCCCTTAGACGCATGCGACGTGAGGAAGCGAAGGATAGCCGTTACTTATATCTTAATAGGAAATCTCTTCCAAAGTGACGCTAAAAAAGTTGCGGAAGCGATGATGAGATTCTATTGAACTACTGTGTATTAGATAGCGACATCATTAAGGGAAAAGTTCAAACTCTTGTTTTATATTTATAAAGGTCTTAACAACAATCAAAAATTAATTTATATGATGAGATATGCCTTAGAGGTTCAGTCTTATAAGTATTGCGTCGTGAGAAATGGTCAACTCTTGTTGGTGGGTTGCATGTCAACAAAGTTTGAGAAGCGCTGCAATTTTTAGATAAAAAAACTTCAATTAGGGAATAAACCACAATTTTCTTCAACTCCATCAAATTTTGCCAAAAATCGGGAACTGCAAGTTTGGAAAAAATCTCCTTTAGTTCTGTATCGGACTTATGTTTGGACAGATGTAACTAATGGCCTAGGTTACGCTATACTATAATTGCGACTAAAGGCAGGAAAGGGAGTTCAATTTGTATTGATTATGCTACGTGTATTACGCACTCACAAGATTACGCTATACAAAAGAAGAACAGCAAAACTACAACGAAAGTAAAGTGAGATCGAAAAGCAACATGTCTCAAAATGGAAACGCCTTACAGAATTTTTGCTCTTTTTTCGGAATATTCGATGAAATCTGACTAAATTGACGAAAAGGCCGGTTTTTAGCTCTCAAAAGGAGTCTGGAAAAACCACGAAAGGTGAACGAGACGTGTTGGATCCGACTAAAAAGCCATTATAATTCGTCCTGGAGGTGAACCCATAAAGACAAAAATGAGCTGAATTGAGAGGAGGGGAATTATGGAGGTAATAGTATAGCCAAGCATATTCTGCGTCAAGGGAAATTTCTGTGATTTCCATTCGTATACATTGGGGTAAATCATATTTTTTCTAAGATCACAGTTCATGTTAGGTAACCGGAAAACACAGGAAAGCGTAAAATACCGAAACTGATGCAAAGAAAACTATTACAATTTCCTTGAAAATACTAATAATGGAACACATTTTCCCCCTACATCTTGAAGGAGAAATCCCTTTATTTCACACGAATAAAGCTGGGAGAACCGCCGAACATTAACACAGATCTCAAACATAATTAAATTACACCCTATAGAAAATTTTACCATTCCTACGCTTTAACTACAGTCTGAATAATTTTGGAAAATAATTATTAAGCATTAAAAATGCTAAATACACCTATAAGGAAAATATCAAAGTAAAATATCCATTATTTGAAGCAAGTAAAACACTAAACCACATCAGAGAACGAGGTAACCATTATACTTTTGGCTTACAAAAGGCTATAGATTACTACGCGAAAAATTGAATAAAACTTTTCCTGAAAATTAACAAAGCCGATGTTAGGTCCTTTGGGGGTCAAGAAATAAACCATTATAATATATGAATGTCGTTATATAGCCAAATTAGATTGGGAGGCACTCGGCAAATATACCACTGATTTATAATGAATGATGATTGATGAGGCCTTGCAAGACAAAGTTCCGACAATATCACAAAATGATAAATCAATGAATGAACTCCAAGTAACGGCCGACAACACCAAGTATAACAAAATGATACTTCTTCCTTCTCACGCAATACTTTTCTAATTACTAATAGAAAATTTTTATGGCAACTACCGAAAGCTAAAATCTAAGTTTACTCTCAAAGCAGACACGGCTTTAGTAAAATTACTAAAAGGATCAAGAAGCGGTCGCCAATCTCTAAAAACGCAAACAAAATATCAAATTTATCGGGTTTGACCACTGCTTCCTTCGTAACATGAGCCAAATTCAAAAGACGCAGAATGCAGAGACCAGTTTTTACAATGTGAGACAGAGCGAATGCAAATAAAAGAAAAAACACTCAGCGTGGTGAGGCAATGCGAAGTAAAAGTCGTCACACTACTCCTCCAACTTGACCGAGTTTGGACAGCATTCGGGCCAAATTCAAATTTTTTTCTAGCTACTAGGACCAGTTTCAGAGCAAAAATATGTGGTCGGATGGATGAATAGCGGAAATGAAGTGTGGAATTTGTGGCAAATTTTCTATTAAGAATATAATTAAATATTTCATAATACGTAATACCTGGTATTTCTCACACATACGACTTTACCACTTAAAATCGTTTCTTAGGATTCGAAAACATTGGCCAAGACATTTTTTTCAGTCCAAACTGAAAATTAGTGAAATTTTTCATGAAGTGCCATGGCTATTAATTTGAGAATGACAATCTTACCTTGGAAACAAGGTTGTCCACCTCAGAGAATCGGTATTGTGATGTTTATGAGGAGCTTTGTCGCATAGGTGGATTTAAAGGTGCATGAACGTTTTACCATCTTTTAAACAGTTTCATATCTGAGACAAATATACGTAAGGCATCGGAAGAGGTGAAACTTGAAAAATAATAACTACAAAAAATTGATCAACTAGCAAGCTGGAGAAATAAAATAAATGTTGAACCCATTTCAAGGAAAATTCTAATATGCAATACTAAACATATGAAATGATATTTAAACAAAGGCTACATAATAAATACGTCATTTCCCCAACCGAAAGAAAGAATACGCATAATTTACAGGAAATTCAGTGAATACTAGTGCGCAGGTAAAAATGAATGCTTAATTTCATCGACCGACAGAATAGACCGCTAATATTTCTGCAAATTTAAACTCTCCACCAGACTATGTAAAGGACTATTAACAGAATTCTACTCACAAATTCAAATTTGAAGTAAAAAGAAAAATTGAATCACCAATTCGCTATTAACGATAAAACCTATCTCAAGAATATCTTACAAGATCAATTTAAGCACTCAAATTTCACTGTTTTCATTTATTATCTGGGAAAGGAACATTGAGTACCGGTAGAGGAAGATATTGGAATATTTTTACAGTCGAAAAGACAGTGCAATTAAGCAATCCGTTAGATCTCATGAATAAGCACTTGACATTCTTTGACCTTTCACGTTTACTCCATTTCCTCGTTTGGTGGATTGAAATCCGAAAACAGCTTTCGAGCGTGGGAGTGGGTTCCATTATTGGTTAGATATTCCATCCACATTTGATTTTATTATTCGCGCAGAGGAAACAGGGAGACTTCCAACGTTCTTTAGGTGGAGTAATTTATACATTAAGAAAACTAAATTAAATGATAAGACTAAGATAGAATAAGTCACTGTTTTTATTGAGTAAGGTTATCTGATATTATACTGGTGTTGTCTGAAATCAAATTTAAAATTCTCCACAAGTACATACCACTGTCTATAAATAACTGCAAAAATATTACTACACCATAAAATATCCAACCAACCTATTTAACAACAAACAAGAAAATTGGAATTCAAATAAATGAATGGAGTGCACACGTTATATATTGCATGGGGCTATACCAAATTTAAAAGAAGTTCTCCAAATTGTAACCCCTTTAAAGTCGTTTTTTTGTTCAGAGAGTGATGTTGTTACTCCTTAACGCTGAGCGTGCGATGAGTCCCAGAGAAATGAGTCATTCCTCTACTTTTCACTTGAAACGTGAATCATCACTCGGTACCTGTCACTGGTACTCCAAAACCGCAAGGCGTGTTATTTTTTTGCTTCAATTTTTAGAATTCAATATGACTGGGAGTAATAATAGTTGAGTGTCTAAATTATGCATTTAATCGACAGAGATATTGAGATACAGAATTATGCCGAAAAGAAGCGGTTAGCATCAAAGAATCGAGAGCATGATCAACCAATCCTGCGAGTGATGACTGCTGATGATATTAGCATAATCATTCTGGGTGGGAATATTTTCCCCACTGTTACCTGACTAGATACCTCCCTGAGTGGCACCAATATATTCTTCCACTCCTAGAGAAGAGCTGCTCTATCCCGAGATTGCTGCCTAAAGTATGAGAACGCATTAAAGATATTATTGCTCGGTACAAGAGATCCTCACTTCTCAGACCAGGGCACCAGGCCGCGTTTACTCTCCCATCTAGTGTAACGGAAAAGAAAGGCGAGTATTTAACCAGCGCTAACCATTCCGGAAGCCATTATTCCACTCTCTGAAATTCAATATGTCAACAGATTTCCGTAAGAAACTTCGCAAGTGGGTGATGGCGAAGAAGAAGACGAAGGATTTTTTGAAAAAAAAAGATTCTCACTTTTGAAACAAGGGACGGGAAGAGGGGGGAGAAAGAGGGGGGGGGGAAGAGGGAAGAGGGGGGCACTGCGATGTTAAAGGGAGGAGAAAGAGGTGCTCTTCTTCAGAAAGGGGAACGTAATGATGAGGCCGGATTACGGTTTCTCGGAATAATTCACACTCGAGAACAAACACTCGGTCGGCAGCGCCCCCCACCTCTTCCGACCCAACCCACTCACCCCATTCCCCCCATCCATCCATCCCACCCACCTCGTCCACCCCTCCCACCCAACCATTACTTTCTCGGCCGAACGGCTTCGACTTTCACGGCAAGGTGGAGTCGCGTCTCTCTTTCTGCTCATTTACCTCACTTGCTCCTCTTGTCGTGACGAGTGCGAGGGGTCGCTGGAGGGAGGGGAAGGAGAAGGCGTGGAATTAGGAGAAAGGGGAGGAAATTGAAGATGGGGAGGGAGTAACAGGGGATGGAAATACAGGTGAGAGAGAGAGAGAGAGGAATAAACAGTGAAGAAGCGGTTTGGAAGGAAAAATTAACGCTTGTGCCAATCGATTGGGAACTGGAAGAAAAAGGTTTATGGTAACTTTAGCCCTGATATTTTTTTCTGGTCATCAAATAGACGATATTCAAATATCATTTCACAATTAGAGCAGATGTAAGAATTCTAAGAAGAAGAATATCAATGACGCAAAAATTTAGAGAGAGAACTTCTCCAACATCACCTAAGTATGTATTCACGTTTGGGGCTTTTCCTTGACTTCTGACGCCGCTCACTGAAAACGCCTTCCTAATAGTAGACTGTGTTGCACTTCAGCATTATGGTAAGAAATAATTTTTTTAATGACTAATAGAGAATAATCACAAAATTCCGATACGTTTCCGTTTATTTCCAGATACTTGTCATCTTTTAAGTAAAATTTTAGTTTTTATTTGAAGCAAACTACCACTATATTCTTCTTTTTAGCGGGAATCTTCTTTTTAGGCAAATACCTCGAAAATGTAGCACGATTATATGTTTGATAGCGTTTTTATGACAGGGAGGCTAAATTCCCTGAATTATATGTAATATTATATCTTACTCAGTTCAAGTAATGTATGAATTTCTCATTGATTAGGAATACAAAAATGGTTCGATACTCTCATACATGTAGCTCAGGGGAATAAAAAATCCACAAACATGTGCTATCGGACAAATTAATTATGTCGTTCCTCTTCACTTTGTGATTGTCATGTACTCCAGAAATATTCCGCAGAATGTGGTAAAGTTTGGAAAACTTATTGCTTAAATATCTAATGGGAAATTGGGAGGAAAATTCTTCAGTATAAGTAATGAGTTAAAACAACAGATTTTGGGGAGAAAATATAGGTTATTGCTTTGAATAATCAATTTTAATCTCTTTCCATTTCATTGCATATCCGAGTTAATTGATCTCATGAGCCAAAAAAGGTATTCAATTATGAGGAATAAATCTAATAAAGTTTACCACTGAGTTGATTCTTCATGATGACAATTCTTAAACATCTTGTAAGGACTTGGAGATCATTAATGCCTTAAAAATATTTTTAAGCCATGTAAAAGAGGAGAAACACTAATATTCCCAAAAGAATTCCATTGTCTGTTATCATTGCAGATCATAATTGTTAAGACAAATAGACTTTAATAAGATATAAGTTACAAAGCCAAATTTTTTTACAGCATCTTTTTGTGATGATTTCACCAAGTTCCAACACTTTAGATCAGCGTCAGTTCCGTGAAGTTGTCAAGGATAACTCAAATCGGCACATAATTTTAAATTTTATTCAATAAAAATTTTAATGACTTATAAGAAACTCCGAAATGAGATTGGTAATTTTTGACATTAAATTGGAATTCTATTGCTGTGCATTCACAGACAACCAATTTTCAAATAAATCGGCGATGGAAAAATTTTATACATTAATTTTAAACATACTTACTCTTCAATTTTGTAATTTCTATTTGCTAAATCCAGGCATTTTAAAAGGAGGGATCTTATTCAATGCATGTACTTAGTGTTAAATTATATTAATTTTAAATCGTAGTCTGAGAGTGACAATGTTTGCTGAGCTTACACATTGGTCTCCAAATAATGCTGCAAGGTTTAATAAAAGGAGGATCATCTTTTTTCTGTGCGCTTAGTTTGTGGTATCAAATTATGTATATATATTCTGAATGCGGCGAGTTGCTTTCGTGGGCACCCGTGTAAAACGTTTAGTTCGTATACACTTCTGCCCAATTTAGAGAATGCCCACGGGATGGCATGCAATTCATGCGCACATTTCCTCGTAGTCAAGAGGAAATATGCGGCAGAAAGGGGAAGCGATGAGAGTTAGATAGGAGAGGAAGCCGAGACCCAGTTAGCAGCAGCCCGCGGCGGCGGCGGCGGCGGGGGCAGCGGTGTGCGTCGGGCGCCTTTGGCACACATCGAGTTGTTGATATTGTCCGCGCTCACGGCACGCAAGTTCCGAGCGCGTGGAGAGATGGGCTCTGGACGGAAAGCGAAAGGAACGGAAAGAGGTGAAGTGGACGAGAAAGAGGTTGTGTGCTCTTTGCGATGGCCGGGGTTACGGCGGGACCGCGGTCAAGAGGCCGGCAAAACCCTCCAGAGAAGCCTCTTTTGGGCCGGTGATTGGCGCATCTCTGCTGACGCTAGGGTAAACAAAAGTGCACTTGGTTGAGATCACTTACTGATACCTGAGGGTTTGTTTCTGAAACACTTACGGCGTTGACACGCGCGAGAGGAAACCATACGCATGAGGGTGAGCGAGAGCGCGAGAGAGGTACCATTGAAAGCGTTTCGAGCCCACAATAAATCCTAGACGCTATTTATTGTGACTTGATTTTAAAACTCGATGAACGAGTAATGGATTTATAATGGAAATGGTCACATGGACTTAAATCTCGGCGACTATTTTACGAAACTTTGCCGCTGCTAAAACTGTTGTTGTACTGGAAATATCGAACAGTGTCGATGTTGCTGACATTTCATGGCATAAGCTTATTCAATATATTTACTTATATTGGCGTTTTTGTGGAAATTATTCGAGAAATATGAACATTAAAATCTTTACATCCTTTGTATCCCGGGCAACGACGTCAACAACTAAAACTTGATAATCGTTCTGAGAAGGTGAAGCTGATCAATAATATATTCTAACATGATTGTAATGAATAAGATAAATTTAATAAATAAATTATGAAAGCCAACATTTAAAATGCAGTATATATGGACTTTAAACTTATTTTAACAGTCAATTTAACAAATTTACATCTCTGTGGAATGTTGAGAAAGGATGCCACAGCACCTACAATTGATGACAAAGGCTTATATTTTACATCTCCAATATGCAGTCGACAGGATCGGAATTTTGGAAAGTGAATCGTAGTTGAATGTAATTATATAAGTTATAGTTACCATTGCCAAATGTAATTTCCAAATTAATTATTGCCAAATACTCGAATGAATATAAAATGTGCATTAAGACGAAATTTGGAGGAACCATTCTATGACGGTCGAATCAAGGCATAAGTATTTTCCCGAAAATAAATGATTTCGTTTCGATTAAAACGATTTCGAAACGAAAATAAACGATTTCGAAATAGTTTGGATTTTTCTACGTCCAATTTCACTTAAAGACGATTAAGTTGGATAAAAACTAGTCGGGGTTGAAGCATTTATTTGTGGGGATGTGGTAATATTTGTCTTCTGTCACCATCTGGGTCGATTTCAAGAATACCCTCCAAGGGGTGACTGAAGTGTTTCTCATAAAATTCGCTACGAGTACTGCTGTAGATCATGGCATTGTTATTACAGGATTTTTTCATAATAACCAAAGTTGGTGATAACCGTTATATCATCAATTAATAAATATTTAATCAGCAATGAAACACATAACTAGAATATTCATCCACTGAAAACATTCTCAGTCATCATTCGATAGATAACTGGGATTTTAATGCCAGATAAAATACACCCAAATAAGTATATAAATTAACTACACGACTAATCAACAAACTGATAATTATTTGACCCAAAATATTCAGTTATATCGACGTTATTACATAGAAAAATAAATGACGAAATCATTATACTGATGACATAGTCCACTTTTTGATGACATCAACATATGACATATGCTGATGACTTTCCCTAATTTACATGAGAGCCAACTGACCACTCGAAACTGGGTTTCTAATAATTTTGAAAATCAATATAACAAATCCAAGTGTCGCTTTCCTTCTACTGAGATGATACAAAGAGGTAACAAAACTGAAAAATTGGAGTATAGCCACTAGTCACCTAAAGATATCATTCCTGAGATGATGCTCCCGCTTTAGGAGAAATAGCTGCCAATTATATTTTGGGTCCGTTAACATACAGCAGATGAGTATCTTATTTTGGTTAACGTTTCTTCTAATAAAGACATTTTAAGTGTCCATTTCACCTCATTTAGATACGCTTCTATATTATTGAATTTATTTGGAACCATTTTCATCGTTATTTCATTCCAGCTCCCGTGGTGGACCGATCAATTAGCCAGTGTTCTTTTTTATTCCGCTTTAATGCTG
Organism: Ceriagrion tenellum; assembly: GCA_963169105.1. Classification (NCBI taxonomy): domain Eukaryota; kingdom Metazoa; phylum Arthropoda; class Insecta; order Odonata; family Coenagrionidae; genus Ceriagrion; species Ceriagrion tenellum. Next base: position 144,308,845 of record OY720633.1, on the reverse strand, counting down.
GTCCTACGCTCACTTTTCGTTTCTGTAACTGCAGTATGCATTCAGGTTGAAATTTTGCAACCCTCGGTTAGAGTTTATTACTTCAATCGAGCGAAAAAAATACTGATTGAGGGCCTATATCAACACGTGTTTCTCCATAAATCCCCCCTCTCCATTTCAAAGGAGCAAGCTTTCGAAGGGTTTCTTTTCGTACGGAAAAAAATGTTTGCTTCGGGTGCTTCGCGGAAATGTCTCCAGGAAAGGGTCCGTAAAATGACGAGCATGAACGAGGAAGAGTAACTTGACGATTTATGGAAGCCTATGCATCGTCTAGGTCACCTTTAATTCCAAAGACGACACGTGCACCAAGGTGACTTTGTTGGTGCTCTAGCAGAAACGAAATCTTTCCTGGTCTTCAGACAAAGGGCTATTTATGGTCTTAAAGTTTCAGAGCACAATTAATGGATAGCTATCGTCCGGCCGCAATAGTTAGTAAATGCAAGAAAAAATTATCTCCTAGTATAGTTCAATAAGCGCATGCTAACCTTACTTCATTTTTTCCATCCAATGGTTATCACTCTACGGAATCATGCAATAGTACGCTTTTTATGCCGGCGATGATTATCTCGGAGTTTCATGAATTGACTCCAATTTTCATTGAAAATGACGATAATAGATAGGTCCTCAGTGTTACCATTGTCACGAGGGAAACATGTTTATAACCCAAGTTAACGTAGAAAATCTGTAATAACGCGACTCGAGCAACATAGGCGTTCATAACCCGTATTCACTACTAAGAAGCACATAGGCATGGTGGAGCTACTCTCTCTATTATAGTCTCCGAGATTCGCTTCGTATCTCTTCATCAATCTTTGCATATAGGTACGTCTCTCACTGCTTGCTTAATATTTTCTCACTTTGACCTGCCTGCGTAGGAAGTACTTCTCGTCATAGCAGGTCGGACATACTCTTTTGCATAAGTCATGCTGTCATCTTAACTTCCATTTTTTTATGTTTTCCATTTATGTCTAATCGGGCATTCACCGCAATTGGTGAATACCCGATAATTGATCCACTCTCAAAAAAATTAATCGGCCATAATCTTCTCCACACCTAGTATTTGCTGAAGTATTTATTATAGATAATACAGGATTCGGCAACATAATTTGCTGATTTGAATTTGGCGTCAGGAAGTAAGACTCAAATACGATCCTGTAATGAAACAAGTTTGTCCAACATATTAACCTTGACATGTACAACACTTAAATGCCTGTATGATTTGGAACATAGAGAGAAAATGATCACAACGATACCTATAACATGTTTTGTAGCTAAATCCCTTATTGACCCTTAAAATCAGTAAATTATGCAGCCGCACCCAATATAATACTCATTATTATCGCGCATGTATATAATTATATATTTCCTACAAGTTTGGAGGAGCTTGCCCGGATGAAATCTGGCATTTATGTGAAAAAATCAATATTTTAATTAGAAATTAAAATATCTGGGAACATGTAACAGGACGAGTACAAAAACACTTACACCGCCAAAATGAATGAAATTACAATATCTTTCATGATATGCCGAATATTTCAGGTGAAGGGGTTTTTATTCTAAGTAACTTAGCCGAAAAAGGTAATCGCAGTTTCACATTTTTAGGAAGTAGAGCTTGAAACCTGCCACTTACGCACTGAAAATATAGCACATATTTCCTTATTTCCCCGACTTGCCGATCGCTTACCCGATTTAATTATGACCCTTGACGTGCAAAAAGAAACTTCCAGTCGTGTCATTAATCCACTTACCCTCCAAGTTTCGATTATTCCATTTCGATTTCGATTTCCTGCTATCCCCACCACCAAATTCTATCATTTATTTCTACTTCATAAATCAATCTAGCCTTTATTGAAAGAATATTGTTACTCTTATTTAAAATTCAAATGATGATTCTTGTAGAACATACAAAAACAGTCTGCAAGGCTTTGTCAGAATAATGACCCAAAAATACTCATATTGTTATAATAATGAATTCACCTTCACTATTTTATTAGTCCTGTAGGCATTACCTCCATATAAATGCATTTTCTCGGTGTTACTAGTTTTAAACTATCATAATAATTGAGGAAACTCTCAGATCAATCGCCATGTGATTTATTCTTAATTTATCCGTATTTTCATGTTTGACATAAAAAACTAAAAATTGTACAAACGGTACTAGGTCTATAAGGAGACAAAGTAATGTAAATGAAAATATTAAAAAATTAAATCAGGGTAACTTTAATTGTGCAGTCCCGTGGATTGTTTGTTGTATTTATGTATTTTTGAGGTAACTATAATTATTAAATAATTATTCAAATTTATCGTTAGTTAAGGTCTTTTTTCTGAATTTATCCAACCTTAAAAACTACAGCTTTTAAAGTAAACCTAAATTCCTGTGTTGGATTTGTTTGTGCATGTGTATCTATATGTCTTAGGGGCAGTATAATATCATTAAATTATTATTTAAATTGAAGTTTTTCAAGAGCAATAATAACAAGTTTCACTGAATTTGAGAATATTCCAATGTAAAAAGTATGAATCTACTTTAAGGGGATAAACGATAACATAAAAATAACGAAGAAGCTATTTCAAACATAACTTTGAGGGACATCCCTATCCTGGGCATTATATAGGGTAGCTGTAGATTATATAGCTGGAATTTGTAACTATTAGTTTAATTTTTCGGAAGCACGCAGTGTTACTCTCTGCCCTAAAATGCGTAAGATAATTACAAGGATAACTAGAAAGAAGCATCATTTCACAGATTAAAACATTATTATTTTAAAAGGAAAAAATACCAGGGCTGGGTAAGTGACCTCAGGAATAATTTATGTGAGAACTACGTTCCACTTAATCCCACTTCTCGGCAAGATGTCCGAGAACATCCATGCTTTTCCCCCGAATGAATATTTTAAGTGATTGCTGAACTCAGTCTGATCACCCATAAAAATGAATGCCGATGGCCTTATTACACTCTGCTACGACGACGAGCTGGTAAATATCTGCGACTTGAATTTTTCATAATGGCCAATGACATGGTGTCACTTCATTTTAAACATAGTGCTCACTACTTGAATAATTTAAGAAGATTAGCCCACTATTAAATCACGATGAGCAATGTACCCTTCCTTGGAACGAATAAGTTTCTGATGACATATATGTTATCATAGGCTCTTAGGTTGATGGTGCTCCCGCGCTAATGAGCTCATATCGTAAATGAGAGAATTATTCACTCACGATTCCATATCAAAACGATTGATCACCTGTAAATTACATTACACCCAATAAAATTAATGTAAGTTAAGCTGAGCTGGAATGAGGAGAGTTCCAACTACCAGATGAATTACATGGGAAAGTTAGTCAACCGTTTTCTAATGTGTGCTTCAGTTGCTCTCAAGAGTGGAAAAACATATGATGTAGTCATTTTGCAGGTTGCATATTGAAATTACTGAGTTGCCATATGGCTGTAACATAATGAAAGATAAATTAAATAATTTAATGTTTTAATCATTGAAAAATATAATGTGCATATAAAAAGGAGGGAGTTAATTTGGCATGATATGACTTATTTATCCTTGTTTCTAAGGACAATTACTCAAAATAAGTCTGCGTGGTTTTGTATATTTATGCTTGAAAATCTTCTCATCTTTTTGACAACCGATATTAGTCCTAACATTGTGATCCTACATCTGGACACATATGGTATATCGTATAGGTATCAATGATCCTCCTTCAAAGTCGGATCGTTGACTTTGAATTTTTTTCGTAAAAATATTTACTCTGAATGGTAAAAAAGTTAGCAATAAAATTATTCAAGATATAATTGTGAGGTCATAAAATATTCATTTTATCCCCAATTAAAACGCTTGATTGCTACAACGCAGTTCTCATATTGTGGGCTTAATTGCAACTATATTGGTGCAAAATTTACCCTTTTACCCCGCCATTATCCTCTCTTACTAATCTTGTTTACTACGGGAAAGAGACAAAATTACGCTAATTGGGGTCTTTAAAAATGAACGGAATAAATAATTTTTAAAAATTAGGAACCTTACCAAGCGCCCATGAAATAACCAAAAAAAGCAATCTTCCAACGCGAGAGAGACGAATTGAACATAAGGATTTAATAATAAGTAAATATTTATACCAATATTACAGATTTTTTTATTTGCATTTTAAGCTGCCCTATTCAACTCCCTACGCCATCGTTAAGGGAGTCACTAGAATACAGTAGGTAGTCATTCGATACCTGGAAAAGAGTGGAGATTCTTTGCGGAGTATTTTTATAAAAGTTATTATATCTATCTTAGGAAAGTCAGACCACCTAATATTCCTCTTCACATGACTTCAGAAGTTTTGTAGGTGTGAGCGACGTAGTAATAAGGTAGCTTGTAACCGCAATAATACCGACCTCTATTCATAGGCAACAATGTCCCATCTTTTGAGTGGCCATGAAAATTTATTGCATTTATGTATGAACTCATGAGTTTAAGCATTAGGAAATCATGTCCAGAATCTAGGCATTTAGAAAGTACCCAACTTTATTAAAAGAAAATACAAATACGGTATCGCGAGTTGAGTAGCTCTTTAACAAAAAATGTCCACATATTCTACATCTACTTACTGTCCTGCGAGCCGCCGGATGGCCATTCGGCAGGGGGTGCTAGGACACAAGCCGCATAGAGGTGTAAGGAAGGTGAAATGGTGACGGATAATATGGGAGTGTGTTAAGTGGAGCTCTGTTTTTACCATGGTCACTTATATTAACACGGGAAAAAACGTCAAAAGTCAATACCTACAGCAAGCAGCAAACTACTGCGAGCATTAATAATAATACAAACAATTCGCTGATATTAATCGTGTTTGGGTTGGAAACGGAAAGGTTTAACACTTAAAAACGTACGGGAAATGTCCTACTGTGCCAGTTTTAGAAATGACACACTAAAGAGGTCCAGAACTCCAGACGAAAATGTAACTGGTCACTGGATACGCCCGTCTGATTCCACCGCAAGTCTCTCGACCGCAGAATTGGGCTGAGGCGTCTCCGGCCTCGACTTCTCCTCCGTCTACTCTTGAAAGTCAATTCTCACCGCGCCAGATGATATCACAATCAGTCTTCCTTATTTCTTCTCTGGTGCCGAAATTTTATCGCCTGTCCTGCCTCACGCACCGGAGGATCATCCGAGCGACAATCGCGCGAAGCTCCCCAAACACTGGGATTACCATCCTTTCTCCGCCATTGACTCACCCAAATATGATTTAGGAATATAAACCAGAAAGTGCCAATTATATACTCTGAAATGGTAAACTGAAAGCCACCTATAAGGAGTGTGGCAGGGAATGGGTTATCTCAAACATGCACTAAAATGAGCGAGTAACTTGCACCAACATGCACTATACCATAGGTTTCCAAACGATGCTCTAGAAACTATTTGTACCTTTTCATATTGAAACTACATAAACGAGACTTAATAGCTATGGAGGAGTCATCCAAAAAATAATGTTAATTCTACGTTGCAGATTAAGAAGCAAGCATAAGGGAGCAATCAAACTAATTTGTTACACAAATAGTCGACTAAACTTCTTCATAGTTTTATTAGCAACCGTATTGGTCGGTTACCGAGCGTGGGAAAAACGACATTTAAAAAACTGTCTGTTCTGTGCTCCACTTCACTCATTTTATATTAGGCAGCGTGGTAAATGTTAATTGAAGCAGCAAGCGTCCGCTATAATAGTGGCAAAGTAGACAAGAAGATTCTGTGACTGGTTTCTATAATTTCTAGTAAAATAATGTTCCCGGCGTAATATCCGATGTGAATAACCTCACCAATCCTCAGAGCGCACGTCAGCTAGTAGACAGTCGGAAATATTTTGTAAAATGTGAACAATCAATCAATGCCGCAATGACATAAAAGCTATTAACTCGAAGTTTAACGGTAGTCGAGAATTATAAATCCGGGTGTTGTATAATTTTCATTTGTGATTCTACTCTTTGCTTGAGGATTATGTTTTGACAGTTCTCAGAATGTGCGTGTACACATGATAATTAGTATTAATTAATTGTTATAATTTTTATTTTTTGTAGAAAGTTATGATAAGATATGAAAATTATGCTTCACGTACAATCACCTAACAGAATAAAAAATGAGGGAAAATAGCCTAAAACAGAAAAATGTTAGTAGGTACATTATGCATAGGCATATTTAAAACTCGTGCATACGTGGGCTATGGAAGAAATAAGCTTGGTTTAGGGAATAACCTTAGGCGATGAGTTATGGCGTTTAAAAAATACATTTATGGAAAAATCGTAACTGGGTCCTCAAATTGCTCATATATGAAAGGTGATTCATTATTATATACGAAATAATACAAAAATAATGTTGATAAATAATAATACATATACGAAATTAATGTTGATGAACTACAAAATAGTTAAAAGCGGCAACTTGGTCATTTTCTAATCCATGGAAGCTCAACTTCGCTATGACCGTTAAATTCCACGATATGGCTTATGAAAAACCAATTAAAAAACGGCATTTAATCAGGAAGGAAGCGTTGAAGCTGATCGAAACGATAAAACTTTTTGTGGTTTACCATATTTTCCAAAATATATGCATCAATAGTAAGTGCACTATTTTAAAATTTCTGATAATCGCCAATGCATCGTGTATAATTATCAACTAAAATTGTTACAGCAGGAAAATCGTTAACGATTCAATTCACATTGTAACACATCGACCAAGTGAAGATTTATGCTGCACTGTATTATGATATTTTTCTACTGCAAATATAGATTAGTATTTAAAGAGCTCAAAACCCCAAAATAAAAAATATTGGTTCTCAGGAGGCCTTTATTCCTTGTGCTTTATGATGAAATTTACTCTTTATCTTCTGTAATGGTGTGTGTTATGAGAAAATAATTTATATTTATTGATATGTTCACACTCGGTTTGAAACGCTCAAATCTTTTATGAACATAGTAGTAGGGAGTGGCTAAAGTTAGACATCAGCAACAAAAAAGGACAGGCTATTTTATGATTAACAGTCACTAGTAATGATCGAGGCAGGCCTAAAACTGCTTGTACATGAACGTTATTGCATGCGGCTAAGATTCGGTCATTTTTAGAGGTCCTGACAGATAAATCCATCGCTCGCACCTAAAGCGTTTCTCCTAGATGCACTTAATTTTCATCAAATTTGTTCGTCGCACCACCATTGCTTATTTCAAGAGCTGGAAAATTAGTGAAACCGTCGAAGTGCTAATTTTCCGATTCTAGTCTTACTTTCAAAAGTTAATTCAAAAGGGAAAAAATTCATAAAAATATTTGAATGCCACAGGGAAAGTTCCCAAATACTTTGTATCTTGAAAAAATTCGAAAAATGTGAGCTATTGTGGCATTATGAAGCTTTTGGTATCTCTTACCACGTTATGTTATTTATTTACAGATATATGCATTAATGGATTCATAAAAAGCACTTAACGCACACTTACTAATTGGTTCAGTATTCAAGGCAGATGAATGAATAAATTGCAATTCTTATGCCCATATCGTCATTGACGTGGTTTCCACTGGTGAGAGCCAAAAAGACCTGAGGATACAGACTTGGATACTGGATCTATCGTGAATCGCTAATCACAAATGAATAGAAAACAAAAGTCACCGTATTTAGAGAAGAAGAGAAACTAAGGATGTGAATGACTTAAACTGGTGAGAATTTAGAGAAAGTTTAATGGAAGGCTAATGACAAACGTCACTCATGAAACGGCTAACTCTAATTGTAAGCTTTTTGCAAGAACATTCAACCAAAATATTGAGAAGACATAGCTGTAAAACATGTTGAAAATAATTCCCATAAAATGACAAATAGAAAAAAATCTCATAAGAAACTAATACATATAAGTCCTACTAGGTTATAATCTCCTCAGAATTGACGTTTGATAAACTTACAAATACGCAAGCAGGACGCGGTAGGCTTAAAAATGTTGATTCTCGAATGGAGCAAACAAACGAGATTGAGTTTTCTTGCGTTGTGAGTCAGAGTTTTAAGTATGGTGCTTGAGACGAAAGCTGGAGGTCAACTAGGCGGGAAAAAAATAAGAAGATGGGGTAGAAGAGTAAATGTGGGGTGGAAGATGACGAGATCCTGGGAAAAAAGGCGCAGATGGACAGGGCTCACCAAGCGTCTCATTGATTTTTCAGATAACCAGGCACGAGAGGATGTTAAATTTTCAGGTAGGTACCGTTATACCGTGATGAAGGGACCAATTCTAGGGGCGGGCTGAGGTAATGGTCTATCTCTGGTGACACTTGAAGGACCGTTGGCTTTCCCAGTGACATTAATGAAGATTTTTTGGGAATGGCATCGGGGTTGACTTTCCATGGCCGACGTTTCGACGAGTCCCTCGATAATCTTCTTCGGGCATCGAACTCAGTGCCGAGTGTTGACATTGGCCGGGTGTATATACTTATTTGTACTGTCCAGGTGACTTGTGATTGGCTGGCGTTGTTTTTATTTTGGCATGTAGCTTGCGATTGGCGTGTGACCAGAGTCTCTGTTATGTTATCTATTTTTTCTTACCGACTTATCGTATGGATTCCTTGACCAGATGATCCCAGTCTCTATTGACGCGATAAGGATTTTTGCACCGTCAAAGTTTATGTGGTGAGCATTGTCAAATCTATGTTCATCTATGGCTGGTATCTTAGGTTTATATAGCCTGATGTGTCCTCAATGTTCTTTTATTCCCGTCTCTAACTCGAGGTCTCTCTAATGTAGGCCTGGCCGCATTCTTAAGGGATGCAATAAACTCTGTGCATCCCTTGGCCTCAGTTTTTTATTAAAAGATGAGTAAAAATATCCCCTTGAGTAAAATTTACAAGCAATTAAAAATAACATTAAATAATGCTAATATAACCTATGGATTATCGTTTAGCGAAAGAAATAGTTTTTTATATCGTGAAGGTTGTTTTTGTTTTTAAAAAGAGAGAAAAATGTATTTTTAGTAACGTATTTCAACTGATGAATTTAATGCTATTTTTTCGTAAACTTCATTGACACTTGAGTTTATATGCTTTTGGTTTATTTAATTAGGTTTCTATGGTATGGACGATGTGCTTCCCAAAGGGAGGGTGGGAGTCGGCAGACTGTACCGGGCAGCTATAACTGTATATGTGTCCCTAGTGTAATGAAGGGCAATGTGGAATCTACATATTCAAATTATCCTATGATACTCTGCAGGAGAGTGTTGATGGAGATTTGAGGAAATCAGCCACTATCAAAAGGGAATAGGGTAAAGGAATCGGATAAGGAAAAGAGAAAAGTGAATTTTTGTTAACTGACTGTTCTTGCAGCAGTCGTTGATGGCACTCGGGAAAAAAATGTTTGTACTTTTCAGTTCATTGGAGTATCGCTCCTTCTGCGTGTCTTCTATCAGTTCAAGAGCTATTGGATGGGGTTGAAATAATATCCTATGTCACAGCCTAAATTCGCCTTATCACGTTGAAAGAGAACAGGACGATCGAACTAAATTTATTATAATATAGTTTTCCGTAGGCTTACATTACGCTTTTAATCAACCTGCTCAGCGATGGGCAACATTAATATGATTTAAATCACAGCGTCATACTCTTGGTGTTGCGTATACAAGAAATTTCAATGTCACCAGTTGTTTTTTGGTCCCAAGGCAAGTTCTCAAATTCTATATGGGACAAAAAATGAGAGAAATTAGCCTCCCCTCACCTCCCGTCACCTCCCTAATCACGTCTTTAGAATGGTCAGTAGTAAATTACTCATTGGTCAGTAACAGTTCTTGGGCTTCAGAATTCATTTTTGTTGAATTCAGTAAAAGGAAATGAGGTATTTGGTCTGTTATAATGAGGGATATAGGAAAGTCATGAAGGACTTCATACGTTTCCAGCGCTGAATGAAAAAGTTTGAATAACAGACGGCGAGGAGCCAATTGGGAAGATCTATGTCTGAGGCTCTAAGTTTTTGATTCCAATGCGTATTGATTCAAGGATGAATCTTAAATTAAAAATGCTATCAAAATTGGCTCCCAAGGATCACCGAACACTTTTGCACTACCCACACCGTGTTCTTAATATATATTCCCAACCGCCTCGCTGGCATCATTTTACTTAACGTCAGAGTGATTTGGTGTCATAAGAGAGAACGGTCGAAAAGTGCGTGTTTTTGAGCCTTGTGTCCAACGAAAACGTTTTAAATCGCGATTTCAAGGACACGTTCCGGAACGGCTCAAATGAGCGCGCAAAGATTCAAGGAATGCGTTGAGCAAACGCAAGCAGGGGATGGAGAGACACTGGCGGGCACGCTGACTGACGCGAGGGCACTTGGATATGTGCGCCGTGCCCTCTTGACCCTGACGGTTGAAGAAGGGCAGAGGCTTAGCACGCGTGAGCGTCTAATGACTCCTCACATGAATGGGTTTTCGGGGGCGATTGCAATTGTTTTACAATTGAGGACGAAGTCGGTTGCAAAAGCGGTAATGCCTCCAAAAGTGCTTTCCAAACCAGCTGCAAGGTCGAGACAATATGCGTAAAAGCTTCGAACCCCCCGCTAAAAACTGGTTGTATTTGCCTGGATTTTAATCTTCTTATGAATAGTAAACAAGATTCACCACCAATAATAATAAATGCATAGAGAGCCTATTATTTAGGACACGCATAGTTTTGGTTTTCAAGTTTCCCTGACGGAAAGCTTACATGGTATTTATTAAACTATGTATTAAAATGTCACGGTATCCTCCTTTGCAATCAGTTTTTAAAATCCCGCGTTGCCATAGTCATTCCAAGAGTAAATTTGCTTAGAACTTAGTAAAAAAACGTCAGATATAGTAATAGTCCGCTAGTAGATTCCCTTTACCGCTCCAAATGTAGTAATGTCTATGTTAAGAAATATACGGAGTTACTGAAACTATGAAGCCAAGCACCAATAATAAAAATATTCCTTAGATGACCCTTCTCTCGGCGATATGGTAAATAAATTAAAATAATCAAATAACTTCTTACACCCCAGAGGGGTCATTAAATGTGCCGTCCAGTTTATTAGTATTCCAAAAATAACAACAAAAAAGACCAGATTTGGTCAAGTGAAATATCGAGTTTAAGGGAACTGGTAGCAAAGTCCCGTATAAACTATAAGAAACTATAGCTCAGAAATGGAAAATTAGAATAAAGCATACTGAGAATTTGATGCTCTGGACCTGAGACATGCGAAACTTTTACATTAATATTATAAATTACGCAAGGATTATCACTTATTAGAGATTGAGTTGGGATAAAAATCAGTCATCATCTACATTTGTTCTTCTATAAAGTAAGTAATAAACTCTGTAATAAAGAAAAGGAAATCAGGTGGCATATTTCTTCATTTAATTAAATAAGAAACCATTAAAGTCAGAATGCGCATTTGTTTCAGCGCACTTTTTCTGCCATTGTTTCCATTCTCCGGAAAAATTCTTCTTCATAGATAATTTCCAAAAAGTTGTACATTTTTAAAGTACTGGGACGACTAAGTTAGTGAATATATTCAGGATAAGGTAGTTGAAGCACTTTCTTTTGTCATCAATGCAGAGGATTCTAAGTTGTGATTTACAAATTAGCATACCATGTGAGCCCAGTAAAAGACTAAAATGCATTCTATCGTCTGGAGATATGTGAGGAGGAAGATAACATAGAGTAAAAATAGAATGACACACTTTCGAGCTAAAAGGAATACGTAATTGAAGGGAGAAATGTGTTACTCAGCCATGTATCTGTAGAAAAATAATTTTAGGTGAAATATTTGCTGTACTGAGGGCATTTTTCTTTTTTAGTCGTAGCTATAAAACAAGGTAATATTTGGGTATAACATAGATTGGAATTTCATTTTCATTAAAAAATGTTCATGAACCAAAAAAATTTTTCCCATGCTACTTTTGCGTTGACATTTTACAATTATCTTTCAAAGCTTAGCAAAACCTATTCGTGGTCAAGTTTGATAACCCAAATGAAGATGATTTGAAGGAGATGTTGGAAGGCTCACAGATATAAATGACCTGTTCAATCAAAGATTGTTAACACGCGTTTTTTGACATTTGTCAAAGTCGTTCTTTCGTCGACTTTCATAAATGTAGAGTAATAATTGGTCCCAAAGATTACAAACTTTAGCGATACATGGCATAAAACTGTGATTGTACCAGAAGCATCTATAATTCACTGTTATCATTCTCGAGTTGTTGTAAAATTTGGACATTGAATAACAATATCTTCAAAACTTTACTACATTTTTAATATACAATGAATTTACTAAACGCAAAATCAAATATAATTATCCATTGAATATTCTAAGAAACGATTTTTTATTTCATTCTAAGAAAATAAAAACTTTTCCTTTACAAACACATAATTTATTGCGTGGAATGCCACAGTGAAAGTGAAGATGCATGAATTTGTGAACATATCCTAAAATGTTATATTAGCCTCAAGTATGAAATTTTCCAGTTTCCACTTTACCAGTTAGTTTCCAGTGGCCACTTTGGCTATACCTAAAAAATCTCACACCCGTTGCATGTAAAAGAATCCCCCATCACTATCGAGAGCAAGTTTTTGCGAAGAGGGTGTGAGACATCTCTTTAAAGGTTGAGCTTTAAGCAGCTAAGCGCTGAGGGGACGAATGGATGGATGAGACGCTTCGAGCAAGGAGAAAACCTCGGGCGCCCGTGATATTGAAAGATTTTTATTGCTTCTTCAGCGAGAGTGAGTGGTGCAGCAAGCCTCCTTCCTCCAGGATCACTTTCTAGGTGCTTGATTTAGAGGCTTGGGCGCAAAATATCTCTTCCCAGTATACCAGCGCTAAACGCCTACGACCACGCAATAGTAGGAGAGAATGGTTTCTCGCGATCGTAAGTAGGTTGAGCAGTAACTCTGTGAGGCTAAACAGACACTTTATTCGACCTCCTTCAGTGTAATCTTAAGGAAGACTAAGAAGTATTACTAAGAAAGTAGAATACTAAGAAGCTTAATGGTAAACAAAATTTTGATACTGAATATGACGATTATCGGACGAGCGTTCTTATAATGACCATCTTTTTTCGGTTATGGAAGCTGGCTGCGGTTCCATTTTCATTGAGCGAAAGAGTTGGGACTCAGTTGTTTGCTAATGAAAGAAAAAAGAAAAGATTTGTTTCATAGGAATAAGCAATTTCTTGCCTACTGGATTTCTTGAAAATAGGATTTGTACGTACTAAATGGAGGGAACTATTTTTTCCTCTAAGTTTCAAACCCCTCACCAATATTTCACCCTCTCGTGCATTTGATAGCAGGTAATTCCAAATTCTAGAAAATTCCGATAAAAAGTAGTGAGAAAAGGTATAATCATGCTCTTTAATTAAGAGAGGGATCAGGTTTATATTTGAAGTTGCCAAAATATGATTTGTTATATTTAAGCCATTTTACGGCAGAACCACTTTAAAATATAACATTGAATTCCCTCCCCATCCCATCGCTGATACCTTTTTTTCCGCTCCTTTAAAAAAATATCAAATCAGCTGAAGTTTAATTAGATTTCTGATGACTTGTTACCTTAGCGTGATCAAAAGTCCAATCGCAATTATGTTTCGAGCGATGAAAAAGCATTTCGACACGCAAGGTCAAACATTACGCGGAAATTTTGATTCCAGGAAAGAGCGTAAATTAGGATTCCCTTTTACTGACTCATTCATTACAAAAGCCCTTCTCGTCATAAATATTGTACTGTTGTAACATTTTTGTTTAAATTTTGATCATTTCATATTTCCTAAATGAATTAAACTTTTTCTACAGAAATTGAAAGCATCCTTAACGATACCACATAAGCATTTTCAGTTCTCTCTTCCAGTGCTCATAATTTTCTTACTTGAATCCGTCCATTAAAGGTCTCTGCATTTGACTTTCATTCCATCCCATATTAAGCACTTAAAATGTGATGTGAAGTGTACTTGCTGGTTTAGGGTAAGACCTCTACCCGGACAGTGGGTTTAATTTTGCAGTGAATTTAGGAGCTTAGTTAGGTCTAAGTTCTTCGTGGGGTACCAAAAAAACGCTAAACATCAAATAAACTTCCTCATTTTTCGGTTAATCTCAACAAAAAGCACCATAAATTTGTAGAAAAAATGAACAAATGTATTCCCATATTTTTATTGAAGTTTTTTTCATGTCCACGGGAAACAAGAATATAAAGGAAACGGTGTCAGTAGGTGTTACGTAAGCGGAGATCAATATTCAAATTGGTACTTGAATAATTATTGTTTTTTAATTGCCATTGAAATACTCGTATTTTATCATATATAGAAAAGATAATAAGAGATTGACGAATTTTCAAAGACGATTTTTCGTTATCGAATGATATTTCGTTATGGAATCGATAATTTTGTTATCGATCGTTGGTGATGATGATTTTTCGTAAAGAGCAAAATGAGATATTTTATTTGGATTTAAGTTTTTTAATTTTCAGAATAACCAAATGTCTTTACAATGTAGTTCATTAGTTTTATTAGAATGAAAAAAATCTTGTGTGCTCTATATTTTTTTCTTAATTTATCTCAGAAAATCGATATCTTAACTGTAGGTCCCATTGTAGAAGAATTATTCATCTCAGTTGTAATTATATTAGCTAGTAAATTTAGTCTTATTTCCATTATTACCAACTTCCCTATAGCTGCGTTACCCGTGCTTGTGCTTCTAGATACCTGACACAATGCTCACTAATGCCTTAATCATTGATAAATATTATGGGATATCGGGACTGCTAACAATTTGAAATCACTTTTTTACAACCCTCTTTATCAGTTCATTGTTCAACTGGAATAATTCACATTATACCGGCCCCGGTGGCGACGGGGTAAAGTCCTCGCATGCTAAACTAAGGGTCGTGGGCTCGAGTCCCGCCTGGGTGGTATTATCACCACTCAGGGCATGGGTGTTTGTGTTCAACAGGAACCTCCTGAGAAACTATATATAATATAGCTTTGCAGGACCTAATCTGGAGTGATATGTCGTGTGGGAAAAAAATTGCCTAATAATAATTCACTCATTTGGAAATCAGTTAATGGGTATTATGCGAGGCTCAATAACTATTGAATCGCAACCATACGGAGTGTGAGAATGATTTTTATTCGAGGCCACCTATGGATTTCTAAAAAGTATCTTATTTCCGTTATTATTTTTACTTTATATATAAATATTATGTTTACGATAAGTTATTTCCATAACTTATCGTAAACATAATATTTTTCCATACTTCACACAATGAGATTGGAAGTAAATTTATAACCTCTCCATACTTGACAATTGCGACAAAAACCTCGGAGAATTTCAAAGACAAGTTTCCACTTATGGGTTACCCACCCACACTTATGGGAAGTTTCCACTTATCGTAAACATAATATTTTTCCATACTTCACACAATGAGATTGGAAGTAAATTTATAACCTCTCCACCCTTGACAATTGCGACAAAAACCTCGGAGAATTTCAAAGACAAGTTTCCACTTATGGGTTCACTTGATGGTTTTAACGATAAAATGCTTTCTGAAGTTCTCCTCAGATGAGAGCAAGGGGATTGATAGCACTATTACGACTGCTGACCCGAGGAGAGGTCCCGAAAAAAATCACTCCGTCGCCTGGGGCTAAGAACAGAGGACTGCGTTATTGTCCACAGGTCGGCGGATAAGAACAGCTAATGAGAGCGGAGACGGGGAGGAAAACATCCCTCTTCCAGAGGGGCAGCGGGTCGTGAATAGGGGACGGACGGCACAAACATCTTTGAAAAAAAAGGAGAGAGTACAGAGAAGAAGGGAGAAAAAAAGATAAACAGAAAAACTCACGGAAGGCGTTCCTCTATTGTCTTCCTCCGCTTATCCGTGCCCTATTTCCCCGCAGCAAAAGAAGACACGATCTCCGGTGTCGACGAAGAACGGGAGGCCGAGCGTCTTCAAGAGCGCCCGCGGGGACCGTCGTATTGCGACCGCCGAACACACTAACCCCCTCCGAAAAAGGACCGACTACAGAAAGAGGTCCGAATCGGATCCTACCACACTCGAACGAGCCAAAGGAATCCAGTCACCGGAACGAAAAAAAATTATTCCTCTCAGGACAATGTCTCCTTCTTGCCTCGCAGACTTTGGCAGAGAACGGACACGACCTCTCCAGTAAAATTTGAACGGAGCGCCCAGGACGGCTGTCCTCGGCGGGTTCGAGTCCACTGGACCAGGGTTTTGTGGCTCGACACTGGCCGAAGACAAGAAGGGGGCTGGCAGCTCTGGTCTCTCGCGGTGGTTGGAGGACCGTCCCCGGAAACTGCGAGTGGGTCGCTGGGATGAAAGAGTTTAGGAAACTCCGCAGGTTTTTCGTCAATGGATTCCCCCAAAACTCTTTCTTCCAGTCGGCGGGGCAGACCAGGCCGTTCGGTTGGCGGGCGCGCCGTATGAGAGCACTGGGGAGACTGAAGGCGCCTCCACGGCCATGGTCTCACCTCAAGACCACGGAGCGCTTTCTTTCTCGAGGTGGGGGTTCACGCGGGGAGGGGAACGTCGAGAAGGGGTAGGGGAGGGGATTGGCAGGTGGATGGAGGGGAAAAACTGAGCGGCGTGGAGAGGGACAGGGGAATGGGAGGGAGGGCCCTTCGCCTTCGTTTGTCGACAGGCTGACCGGTGTTTCCACACCTAGACCTTCCGACTCTTAGATTGAACCTTCAATACGTTGAAAATCATCCTTTACGCTTGAAAAGAATATTGTACTTCATATTTTACCTTAAATTTTCTCCCAAGCACCACGCCAACCTTAACCCTCTAAGGACGAGCGAGTCAAATTAGCTACCTTTCAAAATCATTGAAATATCGCCTTTCTGAGAGGCTATTCAATTTAGTTGCTGCGCAGACAGAAATGTAACGCTTCGGATTAAGTGTTTGAAAAGTTGCATCTCTTTCGGTGGTTTGTCAAACAATTTGAATAGATGAATGTGTGACGCTATTCATTGACAATGGCGTGTCTCGTGGAGCTCTGAAATAAATAGTTTCAGTTGTCATATGAAGAAAAAATTGGAAAAGTTAAAAAAAGGCACGTTATAAAGGTAATGCTGAAGTATACTTTGGGTAAATATTGTTTTGTAAAATATTATTTTAAATTAAATGCATACAATACAAATACCTCATATTTCAAAGTAAATGTTATTATCAAATAAACTGATACGTCTTGAAAAATACTTACATAACATTTTTTAAAACTAATATAGCAGCAGAATTTTTTACATGCTGACGTCTCATAATTCCGCCCATATAGGGTTACAACTGACGATGGGCGAGACTATTTCAGGGAATCGAGTCATTATTTCATCTCAACCCAGTGCTCTTTGATGGACTAATTATCTGCTTTTGTATGGCTGCGCAGATACTTACGTCAATTGAGTAAGTTGCGGATGGAATTTGCTCGGCCATCTATCACGTGGCACGCTTGATACCATTCATCCATCATGCTACCGAATACGCGTTTTTTGAGAAGATACCTCGTTAACACGTGGGCAAAAAAATATTTACGTTAACCGGTGTATGCAGATCAGGTGAGACACTATTTTGCAAATAAAAACCTTGGAATTTATTGGAGGTTTCCTTTTTCCTCATCTTCCTCACTTCGGGTTGTGATAAAAAGACCAAATTTATATGATCCAAATATTTGTTGACTTCGGCAGTTGATAGTAAAAGTTTTATTCTAGATATGCGGATGTTAAACAAGCAAACGGATGAACATTTTGAAGCTAACGGACACAAAGTCGGATCACAAGAGAGGGGAAACCTTGAATCAACAGTTGCATAAAAATAAATTACTTTGTGAACACTAGAAATCCGTCTGCATAAAAAAAATTTTCACATGTATTGGTTCAAAATTTTTCCACCAAAAATAATTTTTTCAAATTGAGTTTTAATTTGTTGATACCAAAAACATAACCAATATCAGGATGGGGAGGGGAAAAAACATTTCTGATGCCACATTAAATTTTACAGTGCCTAATTAGAACACTTTTCCAAGAATTTGAATAGACGCGCTAGTCACCCAGCGGTAAATGAGTGAAAATTAAGGAAGATTGGAAGGATATAAGGAGAATTTCAGCAGTTAGATCGAAATAGACAAAAATTACCAAATGGCCATTAAGTATTGGCACCACGTGCGGGGAGGTACAAGCACTCCGAGGAAGTAAGTCCGAATCAGGCATCCACATCCAGGCAGCAGGCACAAACCGCCGGATGTGGATGTGGACGCCAGATGCGGAATAACTCCCGGCAAGTGCCTGAGTTTGCATATAATTTGGGCATTGCTTGCTGATATCATGATTAATCATCCTTAAAATGAATTCAAACGCCATTTTCATTACATATTCTTATACTTGAACTTGAGTGAATAGCCATTTATTTGCCACCAGATTGGTCATGTTTATTCCCAGGTACATTATTCACCTGCTACCTACAACTTGCAGTGGTTGCAGGAAAAATATTGCTGTGAGGGTTTAGACCCTCACAGCAATTGTCTTTTGACTGCAGTTACGTTTTATACGCAGTGGAACCACTCATCAACCATTTGACTTTAAGTTACCTGAATGCATTTTACAAATGGTTAATTTGATAGAAATTTCGTTCCAGGGAAGTTAATTTATGCACCATAGGATAAAGTGATTACATATTTGGGGTTAAATATGCCAAAAATGCTAGTTACGGCAAGATGATGGTGCCCGTTGAACTTCTTAGCTGGAGAGTAAACATGAAAATTAAGAATAAATTACACTACAAATAACGGACTTCAAGTATAATCAAATGTCAATGGGGAGGAGATTATAACATACTTTCCATCCATGTAAGCGCATTGAAGTTCAAAGGGTGGAAGAAAAATATGAAAATCGTAGTGCATAATTATAATGAGCAATGCCTGTGATTAATGCACATACTATTAGAAAGCGACTAAATGCACAAAGAGATAACAGCAAAGCTGAGTCTCACCTAATTTAGCTAAGTTTTACCATTTAACTGTATGTTAGACAGAAAGTCTCGAACACAAGTACTCGTCAATAACCATGGTCATAAGAGTGATTTGGGAGCCCAACGGCACCTTAATTATTCCTCTGTGCTTGAGTGCTTTATAAGGGTTTAATATTTACAGTACAAAAGTATCATTTAGGATGCCAAATTTAATTATAACTATTCACGACACCTACACATATGTCCTGGTTAATGGAAGAAAATGCGACGATCTAAATGCAAATTCTACGTAATAGCCGTTGGGGTAAAGAGTTCAAGGGGTGGAACAATGCTAAAATCTTACATAAATTCGCGAATATTGACGATTTTTAATGCAGATACTAAACAAAGGTAGGCCTTAGCAATATATCCAGTTCAAATCCATTCGTGGGCATAACAAGCTAAGGACCTATTATTGCCAAGTAATAGCATTGTTTAAATGGGAGATAAATTGATAATTTTAGCACTAAAAGTTTTAAGCAAATACGAAGCTTAAAAAAAATAATTTTCAAAACTAAAGTTCTATTCAACATCATTCATTTGATAATTAAAAGTTAAAACTAATAACTCTACTACCTAAACTACTACCTACCTACTGCCTAATACAAAAAACCTCTACACGATTCCAATGATTTTCTTATGGAATTTATAAACAGAAACCCTTCCTAGAGCTACTAGGGCCCTGAGGGAATTTTAACATAGCCTATGTTTGTCCCAAAGAAAAAATAAACTCACATGCAAAATTTCAAGGCAATCGGTCCAAGTGTTCCAGAGTGTAATAGAAATACACACACGCGTACCCACATCCATTTTTATATATATAGAAAACTCTCAAATCGCCCGAGCAAAATAACCCGTTCGTCAGGTTGCCATATAAATTAGCTATTGTTGAAGTCGGAGAATAATTAAAATTTTCACATAAAAAAGGTAATTCTGTTCATTTCTTTGCTTCTCTCTTGAATTATTATATTTTTTTTGAAGATTTCTGTTAACTTTTTTCCCTCCATTATATTCTCGAAGTTAAGAGGCTTGCAGGAGAGTAGTAGAAACTTCTCTACTATATCTAACAAAATGAATTTATGAAGGCTTTACTCATTGCTGTAAGACAATAATAAATAATATATTGGCACTATAAATAAAAATAAATATATCCAGGAGAAAATAAAATAAAAGATTATTGCAAATAATGGGTCAAAAATGCAAAAGGTATGCAGATTCCAAGAATTCATTGCCTTATAGCAGTACGTTTTGAGAAGTTTTGTTAATTTAAATGAGAAACTGATGTCTCACTTCAAATAAGAAGTAAATGCATAAGGCAAAGAAGGCAATATTAAGAGGAAACGACAGCAATAATGAACTGCATTATAGTTTTCAAATTTGCCATCTCTATGATGGCATATCATAGCAATCTGGTAGTTTTAGCGATTATTCAGCTAATAGAACTTTGTAAGTTTTATGAGTAACATTTTGATTAGCTTCAATTTTATGAAACCCCTTTTTTTCTGATAGGCGCAGAAAGTTTCAGCAAACTATTTCTTCATCATAATTAAAGCGTTGGTTGTAGACATTTCTATAAATAGAATTATCTGTGGTTGGCCAATTCGTAGTTATGTAGAAAAGCTGAGATCAGAATTTCAGTTTGAGGTGTTGAATGAATCAACCATTTAAGATTATAAATAAAAAATATTCTATTATTTCGTATCTTCATGCCATTGATTTCTAAATAAACTTTATATGGTCGAAAAAGATATTCCGAATTTGTTACCGTACCCAGGATGAAGCCGGCAGAGTTTTTTTTTTTTTAGGTTTTTTGATCTCCTGCAGTAACCTTTCTTTCATTTTTTATTAAATATTTAGCGAGGAAGACTAACCTGTCAAATATAAGTTTCAAGTAATAATATTATTAATCCAACCACTTTTGGCTCAGAAAAAAAGAGTTAAATTTGCACCATCTTGACTCCGCGAAGTGGGGTGAAGGTTGTAAACCAACGATTTTGATTGAAAACTCGTCAACATTGGCTTCTATTTCAACTTCACCCCATCAACATCATGATCAGAGACCTTAATGCACTTGATAAATGCCTTATTCTCTGTGCTAATTTGATTTTTTATTCCAAAGCGTTGGCCTTTTCTCTAAAAAATTGAAATGTTCATTCAAACTTTTCGTGGAGATTGCATACATTGTCTTATAAAGATTTTTTTGGAGGAAAATCCTTCATCATTCAGCCACTTCCATAATTTGAGCATTATAATTGGAAGGGACAAAGATCATTGGGGGTCCGGGAATATAGGTACATTTTCAGAGCAATTCGTGGTATTCAGTACTAATACTCTCTATTGTCTCTTTCTTGCTCAGTCTAATTACTTTAATTTTATAACTTAATTGATATAAATTAAGCAAGGTAACAAGGTCTCTGACATTTTTGTCAGGCGTGCATCCACATCTGTCCATTCCGACGCTTGATAACCTAAAAAACCTTCCACCATTCTGGAATTTCATCAAGGTAAGGAATTGTTGCGAAGGGCCTCGAGGGGAACATAGAGAATGGCTTCGGTCATCAACCTTTCTTCAAAATCAGATTGTTTTTTTAAGCTTTTATCGATGCAACGCAATCTCTTTAGCAATCACTATTTATGTCAGTTTGGCCACGGTAGCAACGTTTTTGGCCTTGTGGGAATAACACAAAAAAATCTTGATTTTGCCAAGCTGCGATTCTCTCGTGCTCACGAAACAAAGCTCAATGACTTAAGCCACTAATGAATTTGTTTTTAGCTTTGTAAGAGGGCAACGGAAGTTTCGGAAAGAAAAAATATCCACTGAAAACAAGAGGGGAAGAAAGCACTTTAATAAACCGAATTACAGTGAAAAGAACAGCACAGAGCTGGAATGATTCATGTTTGAAAGCAAAATGCATAACAATCAGAGAGATGGAAAAGCAGGACCAATTTGCTCATGACAGATGGAAGAACAAAAATGAGGATCCGGAGGTACAGATCGTGACTTGACTTTTAAGCGATAAAATAGGCAAAAATGTGATGTAATGGGCACTGAAGTACTCGAGTGTGCAATCAGAGGTTAATCAAATAGGTACTTTCACAAATTTTTTTCGAGGTCAAAATGATACAGGGAAAAAGGGACAATAAGGTTTAGCTTAGAATGTTTTGCAAGACAAAGAGATGATTGACATTACGCTATGAATTCCTTAGTAGCATAATAGAAGGGAATTTTCAATCAAGGAAATTTAAATCAATATGAAACTCTTATCTTTCGTCTAATTTGAGAGGATATTGCTATGACAGAATTAACAATTAAAGAGATTTGAAAGACTGGTAAGGGATCGCCTGAACTAAAACAAGAAACATGTAGCGAGAGGTAAACTGTATAAATGACGAAATTAATACCACATATGAACGTCTGTGGATGAAATTCCGAGGAAAAATTGGTTCATTCATCCTGTCTCAAATATCTTGAAGAAAATTATAGTCTTAAGTTTACTTCATTAAGCTCCTTTATTAAATACCTTTCATTTTTATTATGTAAACTGGGGCTGAATTTACTGTGTATCAGTTTTGAGTTAATTACAGATGAAATGATTTTACAGCTGGTTGGAGTTATATTTTTTAGTCCAACACATGGGTCATTTCATCGCGGCTTCATATTTATTGTTTAGTTCTTCTTAGCTCAGAGGAAATTTGAGAGTTTAATCATCTGTGTCGATGCGTTTTGAAATTGTCGATAAACACGCTCATGAGTCACTTTTCAGAGCCTTGTTCAACGCCCTGAAGGAGGATAAAGCTACTTCATTTTTGATTGCTAAAGAAAGTGAACGGCACCACAAAGCTAAACCACAACTCCTTTGATTTTATGTGGCAACATTTAACTAGTTCTCAAGACATACGAGCCCAGTTTTCCAAAACTATTCTCCAAAATTGCAATATAATATTCTTTGAGAGGGGCGAGAGATTCTATTTTTTATTCCTATCACATTATCAGCGTCTAAAATTATTTTTTCTATACATCAAAATCATTATCCGCAATTTTGCTTAAAATACTCAAACGCATGCTGGGAAATGCGAATAAATGGATACAGTTGCGTAGGAAAGGCGGTAAAAAAGGTTTTTTTTAACGACAGTTCAATCAATCTCGAGATCTCGAGCCACTGCAAGGGTTACTGTGAGAGTCACTGCGTGTTACTGTGAGAGTCAGGACGCGAGATTTTGTGCGTTATCGTGAATGAATAATTTTATATAAAATTTCATCATTTATCTCTTAGGTTCACACCCGACTTACCACGCTGTTTTACACACAGGGTACCCAAGGTGTTTACCTCTAGCTTTTCCTTTCTAGCGATTCCTGAATGCGAATGTAAACGGAATTCAATCACTTTATCTTATTAGATCGATAATTATCAATTGAAAGTACTTAAGTCGATTCAAAACTCCGTAACGTACTGCACCATCCATGAAAAAGGATATAAATGAGGTCTTTAAGCGCTTTGCAAAATGAACAAGAGGCGTTCTCAAAGGATTTTATGGACCTCATTTGCCGTCAAAGTTGTAAAGACTTTTTAAAACCTGTGGTTAAGAGGTATGTACTTTAGGTTAATCCTAATAACTCAGTAACTTATCAATAAATACTATTAATTAATACCCGTGTCAAAACTTAATTTTTCTTGTAGCGGGTACCAGCAAGTATCTTCTCAGTGATACATGGTATCCGAAATGACACACTTTGACGTCATTTCGGATACCTTGGAAATTAAAAAAAGACCTGTAACTTATTTGCATCTAAAAGAGTTAAAATAACGAGGATCGGGAAGATTAGTTTGAAATTGAATTTAAAGCGGGTAACAGTAACTAAGTAATAAAGTAATAGGCAAAAACGAGACCTGTTTGGCACCCAGGCATCCGGATGTGCACGTAAGTGTTAATGAAATCGGCACTTTTACTAAGTCAAGGGTTTGCAGGGAAAAAGGACTATAAGTCTTAGCATGAAATTTTGTGCGGGATAAATGCATGAATAACATTACGCCACGGATTTGTTAGTAACGTTCTAAAGGGAAAGATTGAAGAGAAATCCCTTGAGGTAATCAAGTGGAAAATACCAAATTGAAGAGGAGATTTAGAAAGAGGAGATTAGAGGTGAATGAAAGGAGTTAGCACGGGAAAGGGGAAATTAGACTGCTGCATTACCGCAGACCATATGTTATTGATTGATGACGCAGTGGAGGGCATAAGACGACAGGGTCGGGGTAATATTAGGTATCTCTATTCGCGAGGAAAGGTCAACGCGACGTCACCAATTTTCTCTGATGAAAGAAGCGCTGTTAGAGCGCTATTCGAATCCCCAGAGGATATTTGTTAAGCTTTATTTTTTCCCACTTCATCTTCTTTCGATTTCACAGGCCAAGGCTTCCAAATCAAGGATGTCTGCCACGAGCATCAGATTTGATCTTGTGAAATGTGTCGTCCCGAAGCGATAGTTATAACAGAAACAGGAGCAGGAACTTTTTATGTACACCTTTATGTTGTAAGAGATTTCATAGAGAACTCCATCTCTTCCTATATTCAGGTTTGCAGACTCCTCCGCCTACCTAAAATTTTGAGTCTGTATAAAGATATCCCTCAGGAATAGTGTTTGCATTAGTTAGGTTTTTTTCATCAAAAAATACTGAAGGACAAGTGATGTGGTAATTTGAATCCCACAGGTAGTAAGGACCACAAAAACAATTGATCATTGAATTGATTGATTGATTGAATATAGTCAAAAAAATCAATTATGCCATAATTTTTCAAGAGGCATCACTTTCCATTCTAAGCACTAAGAGGACGACTTCTCGAAGGCTTTGATCCAATGCTTATCAATAGAGAAACAAAATATTTTGACTAAGCTTATCATTGTTGTTCCATGGTTTGTTAAAAATAGAAGCTTAATTGTATCCAATCCTTGTGAAGCTTTGCAATCATCTCTACAATAAAATTTAAGTCCAATATTTTTGTTGGATTATAATTTGTATTTATAATTAGAAGAAAATTAATTTTTAAATTTAAAAATATTCTATTTTTAATGAATAATCACATTGATCATTGCACACATATTTGTTGCATTTTTGGAGAGTTTAATAATTCAAAGGTTAAATGTCAAGTATTTGAAAATAGGCTCAAGATTTGATATTTTCAATGGTACTCAAATTCCATGACTATGCTCGGACCCCTCCATTTATTCCGTACTCAATCCTCCCCTGAGACTTTTTATCATTTCGATTTCTCTTCCTTCCATAACATCGTCGGCACATTATTTGTCATTGCCGAGAATTACAATTTATTTAGAGACGCGTTTTTAGGAATTCGCGGATCAATTCTGTGTTAAGTTGTTATCGTAACTGCCATCTCAACATTTTAGACCAAAAATCATATGATGGTACGTCATGGCTATCTGCATTGACACACTATACCCTACTAAATCCGCCACAGTGGCGCACGAATCCGCCGTAGTATAGGCGAATTATAAAGTTGGAGATAGTATTTGGAAGCCTATCAGGGCATATCAACCTGTAATTTTTATTTTTTGCGGATACTGTGATATGATACCTTTATTGCATTTCATTACCGCAGAATGGTAGGTAAATCATTTTGCTGCACCTATCAAGTGTTATCTTCTGGATTCCAGGAGAAACAAATTTTAAAAATATTCATGTTTTTCGAAAGTCATCGCAGATGTTTTAAATCCAAGCAATTTGATTTTTTTGGCTCAACGAATACAATACTAATGTGGAAGAATTCATCCAAACGAATATTGGGTATCGTGGCCATCGGGTCATTTTGTGTTTCAATGACTTAAAGTATCATTTTTAGAGAGCTCTGGATTGGCTTTTTATTTGCGAATTCAGCCTTTCTAAAACCACATAGATTTTCATTGAGAGTAAGAGTTTTCTTTGTTCCACTATATTTCCACCAATTAAATAGAATAATATAAAGTTTGTGAATAAAGTGTTCAATTAATATGGGAAGTTGTTTCTAGGAAAATTATATTGTAGTGTCCATAGCTATCCTTTTGACTCTTCTCAAAAAATCCCACTATTCCTTTGAAATATCCCCTTCATGTTTCCTAAAATGTGGCAAACGGCTCTCTTTTTGTTGACTAATTGAGAATTACACCAAAATCAAAATAAAATGTAAATGTTTGCATCCAAATTGAAAATAATTACTGCATTTGCTGCAAAAGTAACAGGGGAACAACTGAGAAACTGTGGCCCATGAGATTTTGTTATCATTGCTGTTTACATATTAAATTGCTATGGCGCTGGTCTGGCCTCTCTATCCGTACTGTCTATCAGTTTGACTGCTGATTGAAAACATTTTTATACCAATATGAAGTGATCAGACGCATGAATTGGTCCCTTTCCTCCATTATAAGTCTTGAGAAAGCCTCATGAACTACAGTAGTTTTATCTGGGACTTAGTAGAACCAACTACTAGGACCAAGTAGGAACAACTAAGGACTGTAGTTATAGGAAGACCTAGGGCCAACTGCAATACTCGGATCAATGCGGAGCGATTTCTCTGACGATTAAGCAAGGGCTCCGTTGCTGTTTTTCGCTATGGAGCAAAATGTGAGAATTTTGGAAATGCATTTAATGACAAGGATACACGTACTCATGAAAGAAAGCGTTTGATGACTCCCAAAAAGTGTTACGGACGGATGAAAAAGGAGACAGTATGCCCCATAAACGAACGTCAATGAATGAACCCTTTGAGTGCGGCATGACGTTATATCACGTCATGGTATTCTTTACGCTGGTTCTGATGACGTTATATCACGTCAAGGGTACCATGAGTGCTCCAGCTTTCATTAGGGGCCGAGGTAAATTCCCTAATGAAAGCTAAAAATCTCACGACCCTTAACGCGATATCACAACATGAACACCAGCGTAAAGGCAACCATGACGTGATATCACAAAAGAACAAGGATGAGTACAGTGAATACACATGTATATAAAGTTATATGTTTTAAAATATTTACATGCAAAAATTCAAGAAACGCCGTTTGTACACAGATTTGGTTACATTTACAGTAAAATGACCACATATAATTGGAACAAGGTTTAGTTTAAAGTGATCCTTGCTGTCAAATCGAAAAAGACGGATTAGCAGGACTAGAAATGATTTTCGTGTTCTACCTGTGAATAATTCGTGAAACTATCGTTAATTTGAATAGTAGTTTTATTTAATTGAGTGTACTTTCTGGAATTGCCATTTAATTTTCTATTCGTGAAATTTTCAAGAAAATTATATATAGGCATTTGTTAATAATCAGTTTGATTGAGTGAAAAAAAAGGATTTGCTTCTGAAGTGAACTGAGTAAGATAAAAAGAACTATTAACAATTTTTTCCGCTTATTTCTATCTCCCATGCTTTACCTACATCTACCTTCCTACATTATAGACACATTATCTACGAATAACAGAGTTTTTGTTAAACTGAAACAAAAAGTATGTGACGTTTCTAATATGTTCTGACTCACAGAGTCACGCAACAATCCAGCCTCCTTGAGCCAAGTGACTGTAGTTACGTTCTAAAGTGAAGTTCTCACGTTCGGTGAGGGAACTGGAATCGTAGCAAAAAAACAAACTCGCACGAGACTCGTCACACGTAAGCGGCGCGACCGAACCACCTGAATTCAAGACACCAACAGCTTCTCTCTCCCTACCACCTCCTCGCCACGCTTTCTCCCCCTCTGCTCTCCTTATCCTCTCCCTCCCCTCTTGCGCTAGGCTCCACGCCCATCTCGGAATGCTTTCCCTTTCACCGAGCACCTCCCCTTTTCCAAGCGAGAAATCCAGCCATCCAGCTTCCGAGGCGAGGGGAAACACCGCCGCTCTGATCCCATTCCTTCGCACAACCGACCTTGTCGCCGCGATGCCCGCATTTCTAACTCATATTTGGATTCTTCCGCTCATGTATCTCGTTCTTCGCACTCGTGTCGGCTCACAATGCATCATAAAATCGCATTGACGCTGAGCTCTCGCGAGGGATGCTGAGGTAGACTAGTGCGCAAAATGCCGGACGTCCCAGAGGGGATTACTGAGGTGCAGCAGCTCCCAATCTGTTGTACGTGTATCCCTAAGCCTTACCGTAACGCGCTTGGAAGTGGAAAAGGACTATTTACAAGGGGTGAGCCGAAAAGGTTGGAAACCCCTGCCCCAAATGATTGGATACTGTGAGTAGAGAGGAAGAGTATAATAAGGCTAACCCCTTGATGTCTTATTTTCTTGATGACTAGAATAGTAGACGCAACGGATGAGTTTCTCTCAATTTATTGTAACAACTTTTATTCTGAAACCAAAAATACTTCCTTCCAGCACTTATGCATATATTTTTATGATAATATTGGCTACTATCCTAATAAAATATATGACTCACTTGAGGTTTCACAAGGTGTTGCTCGAAAA
Organism: Ceriagrion tenellum; assembly: GCA_963169105.1. Lineage (NCBI taxonomy): Eukaryota > Metazoa > Arthropoda > Insecta > Odonata > Coenagrionidae > Ceriagrion > Ceriagrion tenellum. Next base: position 144,280,331 of record OY720633.1, on the reverse strand, counting down.
TTTCTTTACCAGACATTTTAACGAGTATAATGGTGAAAAACTTCTCCTTTCATTAATTGGATCATTTGACATCAAATAGCCCAGAGAAAAATACTTTGGTCGAAACCATTTTTACAAAATGACTTAACTTGGTAGAAACATACACGTTATGGCAATTGAATGCAATGATTTATAAAAATTTATCCTTCCACGTTTTCTTGTGGAAACCATTTATCTAAAATGGCGCACTCGTAAATGGTTTCGCGTATTATATTGCATGTTTGAGAATATCGATGTTTACTCTATGCTTAATAACTCCAGAATTAATTATGACCGAGGAAGGATGCTACAGTCACACTATTTTACTTATAGTGGGAAACTTTAATTTCATTTTTCTTTTTCCTTTCTCAATTCTCTATAGTTGAAATTGAACCTGAAGTCAAAATTATTTCCGGCATAAACTGAATCTGATTTGACACGAGAAAACTGTACGAGGGAGTAAAGTTTGATGTTTGAAATCTTAATACTTATATTAACAAAGAGAAAGAAAATTCTTAAAATGTTTTATACATGTGGCACTACTTTTTTTAAAGCAAACTATACCAGTTTCACTCTCAAAATCAGCCACTCTTGGACTTTATTATCAACGCTGTGGTAGTTATTGAAAATATGGGGCTTAAAAAACCAAACATAAGTTTACAACCACCCTATTTCCTAGAAACAATAAATCTGGTGTGTGAAATGGGTGGTAAATATGTGGAGCAAAACGAACGCATTACAGGTCACAATCCGTGGTCGTCCAAGTGTTCACTGATTCGCGATCTATTTGTGCCCGCAGCACGTTATAATTTACGTGCTGCTGGGCTAAACATAGTTGGCTTCATCAAACGCCTTCCTGGGATAAGCTTTCATTAAATTTTATGAGGCTCCTTTGTCTACCTGCCAATTAGAGGCGGGAGGAATTGAGAGCACACTGCCGTAACAAAGGAGAGAATCCTGATAAACCTCAGCCCTGGCATAACCGGATGTTTGGATATTCGTGAGTATAACTCAATTATCTGAAAATTATTCGATTGAATGCCAACACTATATTCCCAAAAAGACTGGAAGGATCAATAAAGTAATGAAAAAGTAGATCTGTTTCCAAAATTTAAATAAATATTACAGAAAATATCATTTTCCTGTAAACCGCAGATATATTTTGAAAAACTCTAGGCCATCTTTAAGCATATAACATGATTTTCTTGGCCAAAACTAGATTTCTACGAGGCTTCTTTAGAGTTTTATTCTTCATACCTGGTTAATTTGCTACTGAGGAAATCTAGCTTTTTGCTGTACAATCTCATGCACAGAAGATACTCTAGTCTCTCTCTAGTCAGATACTTCTTAAAACTTAAATTATGAACAACATTTCAATGCTTCCTCTCTAGCAAAGGTCTAGCATGACAATTCTAGATAAATCATTCCAAAGTGTTTCCTCTATATGAGGAGATTGCTAAATAAAAAATAAAATAAAATTCATTCGTTGAGCATACTCGACTTTATATTGCAAATCCGGTAAATTTATTTCCATTTTATTCCAATATTTAAAAAATTTCCATTTTAATTAATTTTGAAATGGTTAGCTTTAGTTTTCCTTGCATAAATTTCTAAAAAATTATAAGAGGTATGCATTTTAACACTATAACCTTTCATTGCAGTCGAGATATGATCCTGGAGCTCATTACTGGAGAGCTGAAAGATAATTTAGACTGAAATAAAAATATCTGACCTCAAAGTGAAGTAAATATTTTGATAAAAGAGGGATTACTACAAAGAAAACATTTATAAAAAGTTATTTGATCACAGTAAGCTCTGACATTAAATTTTTCCAAACGTAACCCATTATTTCAGGTGATCTTAATCGAGTAACATTTGCATTATTAGAAGAATATAGAAGGCGATTGAATGTATAAGGCATAAATCAAGAGGATTTGTTGAAAAAATATTTCAGATATTTAGTAGTTATGAAGAATTTAAATATAAAAAATATTTAACTCTGAACACTCAAGTGCAAGAATATTTTCAAATAAAGGATACCTATTTCCTCGCTTCTGAGACATCTGAAGGAAATTTAAATTTAGTTCAAGCCAATAATTCACGCCAGCATAAACCACGCGCTCCAGTTTTGATTCTAACACGTCAACCCAATGGATTCAATTTTCCGCCTAAATTCTTGAAACTCACCTCAGCAGTATTTGCAGATATTAATTCTAGGAAAACGTCCTCGAAAGCCTCGAACGAAATTGACATCAGTGACTTCAGTACCTACTATGGAGTTTCAGAGCGGTATGGCTCATAAACGGAGCCATTTTTTGGATTCGTTTTATATTTGCTAACTCTATCGTGAAATAACAGTTTTCCTCCGACTTTTTTTAGAATTTGTTTACCCTTGTATCAAACTGAAATGAAGAAAATAACTTTAAATCATTTCCTACACAACTGAAAACAATTATAAAAATACGGTTGACTTAGAGCTAATTCGTCTCTCCTAAATACATGAGTCAGTGATCACGATGCATAACATTTTCTCCAAAAATAAAATTACAAATAGCGATATAAATGTATGCATTATAGGATAGGTAAAATGGACTACAATATAACTGACCTTATACATGCTTTCACTATACTTTCTCGCATCAATTTAAGTAAATGTACGACGTGAGATGACTTCAAACTCTCAAAAGTATGGAACTCTCTAGGACTATCCAATGTGTAAGAAAGTTTTCCACGCTCCGTCATCAACCGAGTGACGAATCGCGGCGCAGGAAAACGTTGCATGGAAATATTCCAACCAAATCACGTATTTGGAAATGGGACCATGAAATTATTGAAGTTAACTTCCTAAAACGATACTTGTTTAATCGAATAGTTACCGGTCTCTCCGGGTGATTGATTTGATTAGGGGGTCGGTTCTTGAGCGCCATATGACGAAAATAAAAATGCAGTTGCATATTATTGAATTATTCATTCAACGTCGGATTTTTCTCATCTTGGGCATATGTACATTATATATGAATCCTGTTTTGAATGAAACATACATCAATAAATATTGCATTAAACAATAAAGTGCTGGCGTATACTGAAAGATTTCAATGAAAAGGCGCGATTTTCCGTGATTTTTGCATCTGATAATTTTTATATCTTTTCAATAATAGACTCCTTGCAGTTCTAAATTTTTTCTTGAAATGTACCCATTGCTATCCCAATCAGCTCGACTTCTCACAGTTGGAATTGGAAAACACTAACCTCACTTCCACCGTAACTCAGCGTACCACTGAACAGTGCCAGCCTAAGTTGCGGACAGAGAGAGAAAAAAGCCACGAATGGCCGTCTGTGACTAATAGGAGGTGAAAATGTAATAGGTAACTCGAAAATATGAAAATGTTACGAATTTCCTGCGTGTATTTCCCTCCAAATTGAGCTCATTTAACGTACTTACCGCAAAATTTACTATGTTCTTGACTAACTTCAATAAAAAGCTCAAAAAAACTGCGGACGGACACAAAAACTTACAGTTGAAATTACGGTGCACGATTGCACCACCCTCAAAACCCTAATATTGGTAAAATTTGAAGCTTGTTGAAAAGTTATAAAAACGTGACTTTCTGGGGGGAAAGGCAACTAAAGTGTTGTGAAGATCGTTCAGAAATTCCAGGGTGTACCTCAAATTAAGATGGCGTTTAAGAAATCACAATCGAAATATACATTTTTATTGGGAGCAGAAACATAAAAATTTGGCCTCAATGTACGAGGCGTATTTTTTTTTAAGTATGCACCGTTTTGAAATAAAAAAAACAAGCACACTTCTCTAAACAATTTTATTTGTACACGTAAATCTGCACTTTAATTTAATTTTCTACATAATTTCTAATAATATAAAGGCATTCATCGCATCGTAGAACCATCTTTCAAATCTCACCCTCATTGAAGTCTGCCGCATGATTTGACAACCACAGCAACACGGTCGTTTTGACCTCATAATCGTCATCGTGGCACTGAAGACTCAGATACATCTTAAAATGCAAAAATAGATGATATTCATTGGGCGCTAGATTGAAACTGTACGGAGAGTCATTAAGTAGTTCCCAGCCAAATGATTCGAAGAGATCTTCAGTTTGATTATCCGTGTGTGGACGGGCATTTTAATGGAGCAAAACGATTCTCCTGCTCAGCATGCCACACCTTTAGTTTTGGATTACATGGCGCAGTTTTTTAACGTCTCACTCCATTCCATTTCATCGCTCATAATGTTTTTGCATAAAATTTACTGATTTGGCGATGAATTTCTGCCGCTTTTATGCTTTCAGCTATAATAAAACGAATCACAGCGTTTATTTCACAGTCGGCGGGATTCTCAATCGGCGGAGGCATTTTAAATACTCACAAACAAACGTAAACACGGATGAATGTTTCCGCAATAGTGTCTGCGGATTCCTAACAGATGTAGGTACTCTGCGCGCATGCGCCAAATGCCGACCGCAGCGCTGCTCTGGCCGAATTTCAAAACGGTACTTATTTAAAAAACACGCCTCGTAATAGAGCTAGATTCGGCTCCGCCCCTGAAGTTGCGTATCCCCACGAGGAAGCTACCGGGGAAACCTCTCAATGCTTGCCTCGTAAAGTCAAACTCCCTTCGGTGAGTCAACCTGTTTTAGTTTTTGGATTCGATGAAACGTAGGCCTCACAGTGATTAGCTATGTATACGAGTTGCCAACTTTTTCCACCTAGCGCTTCACATGCATCAAACATGGCAGATCTAAAGACGCGTAGTGTGAGCTCTTAGGAGTACCTAAGCATTAGGTTTCGAATCTTTCGCTTAGGTTATTGCGTTAAAATATCCAAATGATGCCAATGTCTGCAAGATGTCATTTTAGGAAGCCGTTGATGTTAATTAATCAATCACATGAGGTGCTTCACGATAGAATGGTTCAATGTTTTACAAAAGGCCTGGCGCCAAAACTGAACGAATACGTTTTGACTACTGGTCATATTGCGACATCTGGCCGAGCGTTGGGAATTATAACGACTGGTACGAAAGCTCCCGTATTTATTCTCTCCTCTTTCAGTTGACTAGAGGAGTCTCCAATCGTACGAATGAATTATGAATGAGGATAAGCTTGGAAAATGGAAATTCCATTCTTTTTAAGCGGAAACGGTAGGATTGAAAAAACTTTCTCGCTGGTTTTTGGCATTCTCAAATATCATCGAGCGGTTTATATTTTTATATTTTCAACTACCAGGATTGCGCATCATTTTGCATCAGATGGCATAATTAATTGAAACAATATAGCAAAGAGCTTCGCTGGTGTTTTTAGAGCAGTTCCGTCCTCAATAAAATGCTAACTGTAATTTAAATACTATGCCTTAATTGCGAAGACACTGTAGTTTTAAAACCTAAAGTAGTCGATGATTTAATCAAAGTCAAATTTCCTTTGACTTAGTTCAAAATATTTTACTGTAGTTTCTATAGCATGAGTTATTTACAGTAATCATCACATTTTTTGGGCAAGTGGACGTGCTTCCATAGCTTGGGTATTGGGGTTGCACGAAAGGGTCTTGGATCAAAATTTGGATTTCTAACCGTCTCTTAACTTTTAAATGGCCTTCTTTTTTTAGAAATCATGAAGCTATATTTTATTACTACCAACTTTATTAAGCAATTCTACCGAAAAGTTATTGATACATTAAAGGCAATCGAGTACATACGTAATTCATACTCAAAAGTTCCAAATTTTTTATATGACAATTAACTATAGCTCAGATTTGTATTTTTTATACTTGATACTATATTGATACTTCTTATATTATTATCTTACCTTATACCCTCAATAAAATCATTAGGTTCTCGTCTCTTCTCTAAACAATTCTCATTAGGTGCAACGCGCACTTCTATTTCAGAAAATTTCAAATCTATTTCTATTCCATAAGTGGTTTAATCTCTCCTCGGTGGGCAATAACACAGTTATTCTGCTCACTATTATTACAGATATAAAGTTTCCGCCTTCATTCGTGGCCTTTTCCCTTTCTGAATCCAAATTGGTTAAATTCCTTCTCTTCCCATAAATGTATCGTCTTTTCTTTCATTAAAACGAAAATATAGTCTCTTGAACGCATAGCTAACCAGAATACTGAAATTCTTCTCGCTGATTGTAGCATTTTTCACACCTAATGCAGCTAACGGTTCTGCATCTTGAAAGTCCTCCGTCTGTTCCCGCTGTCACTCAACAATTCTTGTACACAATACTTTCCTCCAAGGGCCAAGATGAATTCTCTGTTAATTTATTTTCTGTGGAAGTATTCATTAGAGGTGACTGACAACTGAGGTCACTCTCCCCACCAAGGATAAGTTGCTTGGTTCATTTAAATAGCATTCTTTTGGGAGTGGAAAATAGGTAAAGAGAAAGCTTGCGCTGGCATAACCATGAGAAATTGCATCAAGCGGCCTACATTTCTTCATTTCCCTCTCGAAGGAAGAGGTACTTGAATAATGATTTCTGTATGTATATGGGACACTATACTGCAACACTAACTCTAAGTATAGAAAATCATGGAATAGGTAGAGTACGTGTGCATTCAGAATATGATACTGCAGGACGCAAAAGCTTTTATTGGCCCTTTACATTCGTGATCGTTTGGCCCTGTCAACTAGCAAGGGGCAGTATTGCCTGTGAAAATGAAGCGCCAGAGTACTTGGCTTGTAGTAAATGAGTACACAACATACTCAATAATCAATGAAGGGCAATTTTGTACGAAGTATTTGAACGATTAGAAGTGTTTGTTTTATAAAAATGTTCAGTCATTATTGCAAGGCAGTTTTGTTTCATAAGTTCATATCTACAATATAAAAAGATGTAATTTGTATAGTTGTCGGTCTAAAACTAACTGGAAAATGCACATACTTATGACGGAAATATAAAAATGGGTCTAAAAGTTAAATTTCCTTCGACCTCGTCACAAGGAGATAATCGGTTAGAAAAAGCAGCCTTGTCACTCTGACACTATCTGGCTATCAGTTACGTCAAGGTGGTTGAAGCGCGCGCCCTGTCAACTAGCAAGGGGCAGTATCATCAGTGAAAAAGAAGCGCCATAGTACTTGGCTTGGAGTAAATACACAGCCTACTCAATAATCAATGAAATGATTTTGTACGTGGTATTTGAACGAGCCATTGAGTGCAAATTTTAATATCTTTACAAATTTGTCGGAATACAATTCCTGGACCGCACTTCACTTATGTACATATACTTATCTACGCTCACATAATACCCTGCGAGCCGCCGCATGGGCGTCTGGCATGTCAACAGCCGTGTAAAGATGTAAGTTTTTGGGAAATGAAATGGTGACATATATCATAGGAGTGTATTTAGTGGAGCTCAATTTTTATTGTAGCCACTTATTGTGCGCAAAAAGAACGAGTTTTGTACCCATATGTTCGGCAGTTTCGGCAGTAGGTATCTCTCTTATTTTGTCGCATCTGTCTGACCTAGAGATGTAGTGAGGAGTTATGATAATATTCCCTGTGTCGCTCTAAAACACACCAGTTCTGAATTTCATAAGCAAAATTCTCAATTTATAAGTTGGAAGTAATCATGCGTATTGCAACATATATGATGCTGGACTTATACTGTAAACTTTATATCTTATTTTAAAGCATGGTTATGACTTGGGTTTACGGCGCGGAATTCGATATTTTATTGTGTTTTGCATTCGAAAATTGTGAGGATATACGTGATTTTTACTCGTAAAGATACCTCGATTTTCATTAGAAACCATCATAATAAAATGAGACATATGTTTTCGCGCTTAGGAGAAAATATGTTCATAGGCCATTGAATTATGTCGATTTGATTGGATTTTGTGGATGCGACCGACAGCTAAGGTCAAAGAGGACAGGTAAGGGAGGAAGGATGGATCGAAACTCGGCGTCGGAATCAACCACCTGTCAACGAAAGGCGCCAAAGGGGCCACGGTTTATCGTCTCATCCAACAGACGGAATACTGTACTTGAAGTGCCCTCCACAAGACACTTAAGTAAGGATCGGGTTTCCTCTGAAAAATATCCTCCTCTGCAGGGATTTGAACCCTGGTCACCCCCATCCCGTAATCTAGCTACAACCCCAACCCGATCATCGAATCATTTCGAAATGATTGTAAAGTGCCATAAGTCTTGGCATTAAGATATGATTAAATTGCCAAGAAAGCAATCAGTAACGCGCAATTTTTAGCTCTTTAATCAATACGTATTACAAATAAGTGAACGCATGCCAAGTTTTATGCAAATCTATGCATAAATAAAGTCTTTCCAGCCTCCGTAAAGGACTTCCGGGTCGTAAAAAAAAACAAAATCTTTGAGAGGGTGAAATAGTGTTGGCCAAAAATGGCTAATAAGGCGGACAGATTATTTTCGCTGGCTTTTCGCTCTATCGACCTACGATATAATCAGTGATGGATGACGTGGAATATGACGCTGAAAATTTTAATGAGTGGCATCGCAAGTAAAGAGAGACCGTCACAATTCATATTATAGCCCATCTGCGAGTTTATAGGTATCATTCTCCTTATATAGGCTTCTACAATCCATTCTCATCAAATTTGACAACGGTAAAACTTAGATCACTATGGAAAAATGCCGGGTCACTATATTTCGACGCGAGAATCCAATTTTTGCGAGGATTTGTTTTTGTCAGTCATGTGAAGGAGCGGAAGCAATCTTGGGCCGTGAGTGGCACGAATTATCGAAGACCAACAAGTGCAATGCGATCAATCAGGAGCTGCTGGACAGTGTAGAACGGTTAGACCCGCCTGCCAATAATTCACCTCGGTGCCGTGATGTTGTCGCTCAAGTGTAGAGGGTTTATGACGGGCACTCCACACCGTGTCACCGCTTCGCTCTTCCCCAACGGGCTGACCTTAATCTCGGGCCTGACCTCAGGTGCGGCGGGTGGGATGAAGGTGCCGTGTTTGCCGTCGCTAAGCTGTCGTTAACGCGTCCTAGCGGGAACGTATCCCCTCCAATTATTCACCGCACATAAGGAGACAGAATGCTTTGATGATGAACAGACGGGCGAGTCTCTCCTCGAGCGCCTGAGCTTTCCATGGCGAGATAGCGGGGAAATCGCCTCGGAGAGAATGGGCGTTAAAAAGAGCAGTAGACCTCCATTTCGCAGTCACTTAACCTTCAAGTTTCTTTCAATTGTGAGTCGATTACTCATTGTAAATGCTGAGTTGTTACTTGCAAAAGGAAATCAAGACAACTGCAAACTATCCTCGACTAAGTCAATGGATCTCATTTGGAGGGTATAAAGTTTATGGAGGATGAAATGTGATTAATAAATGAGTACATTAAGGAACCCATTAGCCTTGCGGATCGAAATGCAGACAACCTGATAAGGAATCTAAATTCAGTTGAGGATCAGTAACAGTTTTAAGGAATTTAATTGAGTAAACATTTTTGAGTTGGAAAATTCTTTTACAGGATCCACCGGAAAGTACATAAAATAAGCCCGCGCCTGCTATAAATTTTCCATTAACCGGATGCTCCCTTTTGCACGCGAAATTAATGGAAAATGTTCAACTTTCCTCCAGATAACAGGAAGTAAATTATATAATGGAGGACCATGTCGAAAACTAAATAATAGTACAGGTTTAAAAGTCCACTGTTGGAACCAAAATGCGATTATTGATTATCCTCACAATGCATTCTGAAGAATTATTACCGGGTCAGCGTGCTTTTGAACCTCATCAAGATATGAAGCGAGAACTGTACGTTATTTGATTGCTTTTTACGGCTCGTTTCACAACGTAAGCTTTGTTTTTGGTCACCAAATTATTCAAGGAAAATACAAGTTATTATTATGCAATCTTCCAGAGATGATCATCATCATAATTAGTAATTTAATTCTAAATTTGGCTGACTGCAGCCCTCCACTTCCCCCAATTTCTCTCTTACTGGGATATGTGCTTGTAGGTTTCTTATTCCGTTTAAATTGACCCAAATATTTTTTGGTCTTCTTCGTTCGACATCTTCTATTATTTTCCAGTAAGCTCATATATAACTATACATGGTAAGTTTATAACTGCTAAATGAACTTGGAGACAGTTGCTATCAATCCAAGGCATAAGTATAAAAGCGATAAGACTTCCTCTCTATAAATCATCATAAAACGGTGAGGTGGATTTTCCTGGGTAAACGTTTCGCGCCTCTGTAGTCGCTATATTTTCATTCACTCCGCGTTCACCATTTCTTTGCTTGCAGGAGATTTTTCCACTTCTCCCATCCACTATTGTGGCCTAGTCGCGGGTCGGAAGAGGGTAATTAATTTTCATCCTCCAGTGCCAGAGGCCCAGAGCGCGCTGCTTAGAGGCAGAGATCGATCACGCTTTGAAACGGTCGCTTTATTGCGACGGGAAATAGTGGCGTTAGCATTGAACGACGACCGCTCTCCCCTGTGGACGGCTTCCTTTCCGCTCTTGAAGAGGCACGCACACACAGGCAAGGCAATCAATACATACGGGAGAGAAGAAAGAGCAGCGGAAATGCTCGTTCGATTGCCGTCATTTTTACGGTTTTGGCGCTCTAGGTAGAGAACGGTTGATCGGAACGCTCTCTGACCTCCACGCTCACTGGACGAGGTTAACGTCAAAACGGAGGTCAATTCCCCAGCGTATTCCATTCCATTTCTTATTAGTAGAAGTCTGGGGTAGTAGTGGATAATTGGAATGAAATGGAATCCGCGAGGAATGGAGAGAGTATTTTAGGATTTAGTTGAAATGTGGCTTTCCTTTTGTTGGATGTTATCACGACAGGTAACCATCAACCGAGGAAATTCACTTTTTAGGATATGTGTGCATTTTTTCCAATCTATTTGAATGTACTATTGTAATGCTTCGCAGTTATACCCACAAGCGCAGAGATATACACCTTGGGACTGAAGTTCGACAGTAAAAAGAAGTTAAATCCGCCATGGAACAAACCTGGATCTCCCAGTTGCTATTTTGATGTGTTAGCCAGATACACCACCAATCTATCTTAATTCAAGTCGAATTTTGGCGACAAACACAGTATATTACAAGGATTCATGCTCATAATAATTCTCAAAAACGACACTGAAATCCGAACTGATCGAACGATGCAAGGCAATAAACTAGGTATAATCTTGGTAGGTGCCAAACTTCCTCTTTAGACGCAACATCGTCATTTAATCATGACATAAGACTGCATGCATAACCATGTTGATTCAAGATGAATACCGGTAAAGAAAAACCGGGTACTGGAGGGATAGGAGGCTCATCAAAAACATATTTTAGGCCCGAATGGTATAACTGAGTGTGGCAAACGGAGGGTCAGAGTAGACTGTTATAGTTTGTGAGGTAAGGTACAGTTACCCGCTGCCACCTTTGCTTTTTAATATACTTATATATCAAGAAAATTGTAAGAGCAACATGGAAAGAGCTAGAGCTAGATGTGATAATTAAAGGAGGCCACTTGGAAAATTCGGTGAGATATTTGCGGCGGACCATGCTTAGGTTGCTCGATCATCCATACATCAAAGGGATTAAAAGCGTTAGGAAGTGCATTGGAAAAGCAGCGCGGATAAAATGAAATTGAGATAAATCACAAAAAAACAAAAATTATGAGATTCTATTGTCAAAGAAAGGGAGACTTTTCATGAAAGTGGGAGGGACCAACTGGTATTAGTAGAATAATAATTATTTTGGTAGAACAATTTATGAAAATGGGTAAAATAGAGAGAGATTATGTAGAAGAAAAATAGTGCCGGATGATGAAATGTTCACTGGTAGAAGTGAGATGCTAATGAGGAACTTGGGTAGAGATATAAGAATAAGGCTGGTGAAGAGCTTGATATGGAGTGTCGCGCTGTACGGGGCGAGCTTGAGCTAATCAGCGAGGACATGAATATACCACAGAATTTCAGGATATGGGTGTGGAAGAGGATGGGGAAGGTGATAGGAAGGGGGATAAATGAGCAAGCGCTTGTTACAGTGCGGGAAAAAAGAAAACTTCTGAAGACATATTTGAGGCAGTGGAAATAAGCGTCATCAAAAAATAGTTTCAAATGGACGGAAAGAAACATTAACGAGGAAGTCTCCCGGAGAACTGGGAATGAGAGATCTGATGTAAACTTTTTGAATTAGTGGAGATGAACACATGGAATCTTTTCCTCAGCATCATTTCCTCTTGAGAACAATTATAGGAAAACAAATGAATCGGAAGAGTCACCGAGGAAGGCCACGGATGGGATGTATTGAGAGAATTAATGGTGATGATAAAATAAAGATTTACGATGGAAGAAAGCAGTTAGTTGAAAAGAATTAAGTAATTTTTTTCTCTAGTTGAGTTACTCATTTAGTTCAAAACAATGTTTTATATGCAGAAGAGGCTTCCGTTTTTTAATCTATCCTTTAACATGGTATTATTACAAGGAGACGAGTATGAGAAAGGTACCAAAATCGGCTGTAGAAGCCACTTGAAGTGTCAGAAACCGGCGACGGATTATGGTAAGCTAAATGACAGGAGGTCTGAATTGCCACTGATGTCATCCGCTATCCAAAGTTTACTCAACTTAAAGACTCAGGTCACTCTCGTAATGTACTTACTAATCGTCTTTAACTTGGTGCACATCACTGTTAATTGCATATTCTCTCGAAATATTTTCACTTCTATTTTTAGAGAACTATTTCGACTTTAACCTATATTTTTGTTCATTTTTAGGTATTAGTAGATGGAATACATAATATTCTTGGAAAAATTAATCGATATCTACAAACAATGAGCAGAAATACAGCAAGTAACTATAGATAAGATGGTATTAACATTCAAAACATTCATAAAAGACTCATTTTAATGTTCCTATAGACCTATAACAATCAGTTATTGAGAGAATTATGAGTGACCCTGTAACGCATAAAGTGGTGGCAGAATTAATTTATCTGATGACCACCAAGATTCTAAGTAGATGAAATACGTGAAAATTAATAGTCCTCTTATAAATGATACTTGTAAAATCAAGCTCTATATTCAGAGTACGTAGTATTTAGTTTTTATTTTCACATAGGACATTTGCAATGGAGAGGGAGAGGACTCCAAGTGCATTATTTCCACCAATTGAAGGCGATTTCCTTCCGAGACATAACAAATACGTGCCGCTGATCGGGTACTCGAACAGACCTGCCTCGAGGGGGATTTCCTACCCGGCGCCGATCTCCATATAAGGACGCCCGCTTCGCGAAGGGCAAGGCTCGTCTCGGGGAATGTGCGACATGCTTGCTAAGCCGAGATTTCCTGCTCTACGACTAGTTTGGGTTTCAATAGAAGTTTTCCGCTGCGCTGTAATCGTTAATGATTAAAAGGCTCCAAAACCAAGTTCAAAGTATACATTATTTTATATAGTATAGCATTATTCTGTGCTATTACGGTATTTTCTATCCGAGTCTCTAATTCTTTAAAGGCTCAAAAAAATATTTCTAAGTATGATATTATGTACTTGTGATAATCGCAGAGAAAATAGCCTGCTCTTTTGGGTTAAATATAAGAACAATAATTAAATAACGTCAAATGTAAGTAATTCATAAATTTTAAATTTAAATATGATTTTATGCAAATTCTTAAACCTCAACCGTAAATGTTGATGACGATGTTTAGCTATGATATGGTGGAACTCACCAGTGTTCCTCAGGGAAGTGCGATTGGCCCTCTTTTATTCATTATTTAAATGAATTACTTAATGTCTCGAGTTAGCAGTTAATTAAGGTTATTTGCAGACGATACAGTTATCTACCGTGAAATAAGCGGAGAGGCGGGCATATAACTTCAGTCATCGGACCTTAACAACGTTCAAACGCCTTACCAGAAGTGGGCGTTAGAATTAAATATTAGTTGATGCAACACAGTTCACTTACTGTGAAAGTCATCACACAAATGCCATACCTATACTGTGAGTGGAGTATTCATAAAATCTTCAGATACAGTTAAATATCTTGTTAGTTACCCTTAGTTACCCTAACTTCTGGTACTTCGTTCGGAATACACATGCAATTCATATGCGGCACAGAAATAAAGAAACTAGGTTTTATTAAGCGTATAATAAGAAGGTCCTTGGATGTAAAAGTAAAAGAGAGATGTTACTTCGCTCTGCTTAGGTCACATCAGTAATACGCCGCGAGCATTTGGGACTAGTCATAAAGATTTATAACTTTTTTATTATCGTCACTATCCCGAATACAGCACAATGGGCCAATTTACGTCGGGTGAATTACAATAACAACAGACGAGACACAAACACCCATGTCATGGGCAGATAATACTCTACCAAGGTGGGACTCGAACCCGCAATCCTCGGGTTAGCAGGCGAGGACTTTTCCCCGCTGCCACCGGGACCGACGAATTTTTTATTTAACAAAAAAATTAATATTATACAAAGAAAAGCAGCACGCTTCGTTAAAAGCTGCTACGAGCGAACATATTTTGTCTCAAATTTAGAGGACGGAAGCCTATAGAGACTAGGAGGCTACACGATAGGCTTAGGTTACTTGAGAAAGTCAGATCTGATATTTTTCAGAGCGACACCGAGCATATTATAATGACTTCTCACTAGATCTCTAGGTCTAACAGATGCGATAACATAAGAGAGATAAATTGCCGAAATGACACACGCCCATGCGGCAATTCGTAGGGTAGTTAGTGGATGAGGATGTAAATTAAGATCATTGTCTCTTTTAAAAGAATAAAGAAACACTTACTAGCAGTCATAATTTTTATTACTTTAAACTTATGCACCGCAAAAATTATGTGTAAAATTAAGAGTAAAGAAAATCAAAAGTGAGGAGGGGTTATTCGTTTTTTTTATTTACCCCTCTCCAGGCCAATAGATTCTGCACTCTTCTTCGCTTTCACAGCTCACTTTTCTCTCTTCAAGGGCGATGAATTCAGGTTTCCTGAGGTCCTATTAGTATAGTCATGATGGTCCATTTGAGGGCTGGAGTTGATGCATCGGAGACCTCCCTCTCCAGTGTCTTCCTCTTCCTCGCATCGGCGGCTGAGATACGCGGACGCGGGTGAATGTCTCAAGGAAGGACATGGGTGATCTCGATGCTGCTCTGAATACTTCTGATTCTTCAAGGCTCTCACAGAAAGCCGTGGAGTTCCGCTTGATGATTTCTGCTGCAGGCTGGATCTTAACTATCTCCCATAGCGCGGCGTTTGGTGGACGGTAGCCGAGGGCAGTACGGATTTACTTCCGGTCGGTGACGGCGACGTTTTTTTTGGCAGTGGCGCAGGCCAGTACCAGGAAGGTGCTGCTTCGGTGATGGTAGGCCTGAGGAGGGCGTTAGAGAGGTGGAGACGGCATTGGAGTGGGATTGTCTCCTTCAGCAGTGGCATGATCGCCTTGCGCTGCAACATGCGGGAACGGCTGAGTTTCTGGGCATGTCTTTTCAAGTTGGAGCGTTTGATCAGGATGATGCGAAGGTATTATTTGGACTCGCTCCATGGAGCCTCGTGGAACCAACGAGGATCTCGCCGGGCTCGTGAGATCCCTTGGACATGACGGTGGCTTGGGTCTTGTCCTCAATGACTCGGGGTCGCCAAGTTAGATACCAATTCATTAGATCGTCGACAGCAAGTTGGAGGTTTTGATGCCCGTCACAATTTCCTTGAAAAAATGCGTAAAGGAGCTTGAGCTGACTTCATTGCTTCACGTTTAGCAGGTTTTGTTTTGACCGACACCGGTAGCTTCACTTCCTTTGGTATAATTTTAGAAAGATATTGCGGTGAACCTAAGGTTTCTGACGCCACTGGCACAATGTAAGGGGCCACCCTTCCTCCTTATTTCTCTTTCTCAATTTTCTGATATATGTAATTACCTCCTCTTCTCAACATTTTCTAATGAAATACGTGAATGAGATTGTATTTTTTGAAATTATCCTATCATTTTGGAGTAAAAATCACCACATGCCTTACTCCTTCATGAGATCCATGGTAGGGACCAGCCCCACAGCCCATTTGGTTTGCCCTTGAAAGGGCTTCTCTTTTTCCTCATCAGTTTCAGTGAAAAGCAGTCAACGAAGGAACGATATTTTTACAAGGGATATGGAAAAATTATAGAATATATGCTAATGAATATGAAGAAAAAATGATTTTATCAACTGAAAAGTTCGAGCAGGGAGATGAAGAGATGAACTTCGATCAAATTATTTTTTTCTTGCGTCCAACTCAGTTTATGAGCAGTTTCATCCAATACACCATAAAGCTTCTTGGAAAGGATTGCATATTCGAGTTTTCTAACATAAATACACTGTGTCAGATGTTAAACTAGGTCGAGCAGATAATCTTCCTCGGTTAACATACTTTAAAATAATGAGTATAAGAGAAATGAATCTCAGCAAACTCCAGTGCCATTGATTCTTTTCTAAGATTAGTCTGTCTGCTGAGAATTTAGATAGGCACAGATTTTGGTTTCTATTACTTTAAGCTTTTCTTTCAAGAAAAAAACGATAAAAAGTGCTGAATCGTTGTCTTATGCCATTCTAATAGTTAGCGTTAAAGTATATTGGTATAACGCCCTTCAGAAAACCATTCTCTAATCAACCCATGTTACTATCGATAATTTATGCCTGAAAGTGTATTCATCGAGTTCATGAAATTTAATTTTCCTATAGGTTCTAATATTCGTGCAGCAGGAAGGTACTGTTAGGGTCATTTTATTAATTAAAGATTTTTTGATTGCTTAAATATTCTTAAGTATTATATGTAGATATCAATAGAAGACGGAAATCAAAGCGGGTTTTTGTCCATTGTACTCATTCATGTGAAACAAAGAAGAACTTAACAATTGTAACTTAATAAAATATTTTGCAAAGTCTTTGGATAAAATAGTCAATAGAATATTTAATTATATTGGAACCATTGAAACTGATAATGAGCGTAGTTTCTTTTGCGCTGATGGCAAAATGATGAGTATGCCACTAAGCAGGCGAAGTCCATCAATGATTTCTGATTCTCGGGAAATGTATTCTATCCTTTTAGTACTAGTTGTAATTTTAGATGCGGAGTTCCTCTCATTCTTCCTTTAAGAGTAATATCTCAAAACTATAAACGAAAACAAGAGTCATTCCTGAATCCCATTACGCAAAACCGGTGATTAATACTGACGAGGAAGCTGAGAATGCTGGGAGCCGTCCTCTAAACATCCACAAGGCTCATTTGACATGTTCGGATAAAGAGTGGCAGCAACAACAAAGCCCTGAAAATGACAATTTGTAATCCCATCATCGGCATTGGTAATCATTTCCCCAGAAATGGTTCTTTTTCCGCTTTCCACTCTTTTTAACTAACCGTTCTCTTCCTTCATAAACCTTCATTTTATCGTATCCCATAATTCTCTCAATATATCCCATCCCTGGCCTTCCGTAATAACTCTTCTGATTCATTTCTTTTTCCATGATTGTTCTCAAGAGGGTATAATCAGATCCCTTAGTCCAAGTTCTCCGGGTGATTTCCTCGTAAAGTTTTCTCTCCGTCCATTTTAAATTATTTTTTGATTACGCTCTTTCGCAATGTCTCAAGTCTTCACATTGTCACCTTTTAAGTCGTATTCGCTCTATCTAATCTACCATGTAAGAATGTGTTTATTAAAAATGTTTTTTTGAATTGGAAGTACTCACAGAATTACTGGGCCGACCACGTATGTGAAAGCACAATTTGCCGAGGAAGTCCGCTTATGATTGAAATTAACCCTGTATGGATGATCGAGTCAACATTTTTACGCTTCAAAATCATTATCTACTTTCTAAGAGGATTTTCCATTTATTTTCTGCGGTAAGCAGAGTTGTAACGCTTCGGATTATGTGTGTGGAAAGTTGCGTCTCTTTCGGTGGTTTGTCCAATAATTTGAATCGATGAATATGTGACGCTGTTCCCTGACGATGGCGTGCCTGGTGGAGCTCTGAAATTTATACGAAGTTTCAGCTGTCATATGAAGAAAAAGTTGAGAAAGTTTAAAAAAGGTACGTCATGAAGGTAATTTTGAAGTATATCTTGTGTAAATATTAATATGTTAAGTATTATATTAAATTCAATGCATACAATACAAATACGTCACACTTCAAAATAAATGTTATTATCAAATAAATTGCATTTTTTTCCTTATGCTGGTGTATCGTTTAAAGTAAATAACGGAGCAAGACGTACATTGAATATTTGCACGCCAAGCACTTATGAGTTTTACAATTGGGATAGACACGTGATATGTATGCGTATGCGTAGTACCAAGTTTTCTAGTCTAAGGGTCCGATTTAGAGTTTCAGATGTGGTGGAGGTTTATCAATGGTATTGTAACTTTTTAGTCCATCGAACAAAAGGAAAATTAATAGATTCATTTTTTATTATTACTGATAGGCGTCTTGTTTTTTTTGCTTAGCGTGAAAGCTGTCGCGAAAGAGTTTTTCGACAACCTTCCTCCTATTTCCAAGAAATATAAATGTACACTACACCCCCAGGCCCTTCTTAAGTGTGTATTGCTGAGCATGAGTTTTTGCTGACATGCACCGCGCCATCTCTTGCCAAAGTTGAAAGAACTATGCTGCATTTGCGAAAACCTGAAAAAAGTCCTCACTATTTTACCCACCCTATACCGGATGTAGATAATGACTACAGTAGTCTGTCACCAAACCAAACCATTGTAAAAGCGGAAGACTACACATGGTATTTAAGCGGTCAAATATGAGGGTCCTTGGTTCAAGCTCCAGTCAAAAGGAATGCCTATATTTCATTTTCGCGCATCGTAGATGACCGCAGTCGCGGAGGAGACGCCAGAGGCAGGCCATTCCGGAGCGCGCGATCGTCAGGAGGCAAGGACGCAGAAAGGTCTCAGCGCCCGCCCCTCCGAGTTATTCGCTCACGTCCATACACTGGTTGATCCTCGAATGCGGACGTGAGGGAGCGGCGGAATAGGGAGGAAGTGAGGACGAAGTAAGTGGGGACGTGCCCACCTGCTCCTGCACAGACCGTCCGCCTAGCGTGCCCACTCCCGTAGCCAGGGCTTCAATCGAGAGTCGACAAGGAATGAGGACGTGTAAATACAACTCTACAAGAAATCCACGTTCTCTAATGAGAGGATGTTGTTAAGAACGATAATAAGACGTGAAATTGACGATGGTGGAAAATGATTTAAAATACATCCATGAAAGTGACAGAGACTTGCAAATTGTGAACAAATAGTTAAGATACTAAATCGATAAATTATCAGTGTTACACTCGGGAGACAAGACTAAATAACGCGGCACGTGCTTCAGCTCTGTTTGAATATACCTGACTGCAGAAATAAGTGTTAAGTAAAAATGTTTTTTTGTCAAGTGAAATAAGACAAGTATTTTGACTTCTGTTGACTAATTGGGGTTTCTGAGGCAATATTTTAAATTGTAAACAGTGAATATAAAATTTTAAACATGATGTTGCTCGAGAATTCCATCTCTTAAGTTCATATGTAATATATAGGGTGTTTTCCATTGATAAAAAGAAGACAAGCAGTTGAAAAACGCCCATGACTACAACGTTATTTTTTATTGTGGGGTAGAAGGGAACCCCGTGTATTCGAATACCAGTTAGAGAATTCCCAAACGTGAAAATTTTTGTTTGCAAAGGCATTCCATACGTTGGTCTGGCAGGTTTCATTTTCAAATTGTTTCATGGATCTTCGTTTTTGTTTCGCTAGAATGGAGATCATGGCTGAGATAAGTTTTTCTTACAAAGTTAGTTGGACTCTTTCAAAAATTTTAATCCATTTAATTACTTCTATTATTTGATTCCCATAAATCAAGAGCTCCCGATAGAGCATTTTCTAATATTTTTGGAACCACGAAAAATGTAACTTTGGCACTCAAAAACCTTAATTCAAATTGACAGTGCTATGCAGATTCTCTGCTTTAAATAATGATCGCTGCAAAAATCACATTGTTAACCGAGCGGAATTCGGCCATGTAGTGTCTGCTGTGACTGTGCTTACATATATACTCAGAAATTGCCGTGGATTTAGGTACATCAACTCTGATTTTTAAATTCTACATTGAGCTGGGACTATCCAGATTGAACAGTGTTGACATGCGTCAAGAAGGTGCCAGATAATACCCATTGCAAAATCATCACGGAAAAGAATGGCTTAATTTTGTCACACTGCCAAATTCCTACTTATTTTACTGCCACTCATCAAATTAAAAGTTTCTCTTGGTTTCTCTTGCAATGGTACGATATAAACATGTGTCTAAAATACCGTCAATTTATTGAGCGATGGCAATGAAAACAGATAAGTACAGCTATTAAAGCTATGACGTACTTCTAGAAAATAATGAAGAGACACTGCGCGAGAATATCTCTCTTTACTCCATCCCAAATGACCCACAGTCCGACAAAATTATTACCCGATGATTGATACGATAACCAATGGTAAATACACTGTTGTATCAACTCTCAACTGCCCCAGTTGCCTTTATAGATATGATTATTTCCCTTTCTTGGATCAGCGAATACTTAAAAAATTAAATCACCAATTAGCACTCTGGACACGATTGTAAACTCAAGTCTCAGCTTTCTGCATTTTGAGAAATACAAAATAAAGTTACGAGCCAATGGGTGAGCGTTCTGTTGAAACAAATATAGTTAAGAAAACAATGCTTAACAAACAGTAGTTATAAAATCAAACAGGCAAAATCAGTTGTTGGCCCAAATAAATATTATGAAAATCCAATTTCCAATACAAATTTGATTTTTAATCAATTTTCAGTCGCGATCTCATAAAATTACTTAATCCTCATGAAACAATTTTTCGGTCATCCACTGTGATTGGGACCCTTATCTGCCAAAATAAATTAGGTGCTTCATGTGGGAAATTCAATAAAAATTGATCAGTAGATAACTGATTTTGCTATTTGTATACCTTGTTTGAAGTTTACCTCTTTTATGCCTTTTTTAAATCAGAGAAATTAATAACACATGCCATAATTTCAAACCACTGTACATGATACGGGAGGACATCACTATACCATGCGAAAGAGGTAAGGCCAAAAGGCATTTATGAAAAATGTAACAATAGTCATGAAAATATAAAAAAAACAAGGAACATCGCACGGGTAAAAATGACTTTTTTAAATCAACGAACAACATTTGGAAACTATTTCTAATTTTGATAAAACGGTTTCTAAAACATTGTCATTATTTTACACATTCATTCCGGGGTTACCGATTATGAATCAGTCACAGAAGAAATTTGAACGCTAAAAAAATATAAAAACTTAGATGCATGCTGTGGCATTTGCACAGCCAGGCATAAAAGAACAGGTATATTTTTTGGCAGATTTGGTGACAAAAAGTTTTTTTTTATCTACCCATTAAGCGGCATTTAGCAACCAGAAATTTGTCATTTTAATAGAGGTGATGGCCATTCCATTCAAATTTTTGCTACATCCAATACAGCTTCGTTATGCTCAAATGTTTAACTAGATAAGCATCACCCAAGATCAGTTTACTTTGAAAGAACGTCACATGGTGAAGTTGTGGCGATTGTCTAAACTGCCATAGCGCGTTGATAGGGACGATATATTCCCTCAGAGTGCCGGCTCACAATGAAGACCAATTGCCTCGTAGGCGATCCTGGAATGCCAACGATGTCACTAGGGATTTACATTCCAAAACAGTTTTATTGTGGTGAATAGGGCAACGATGGTAGTACACAGCACATAATTTCAAATTCGATCCCTTGGCTACAAACCGCATGTCTGCAGCCTAATCTTCTTTTGGCAAACTAACCTAGAGTTACTTCAAACAGCCGACTAATTGAACTAGCTTTCTAGTCACACTTAGTCTCAATGCTTTTTACCGTTGGCAACAAATAAAAATCACTCGGTGACTTGATGCCTATATTCACACATTTACATTCTGTTTAGCCTGCTTCATTTCTCTCCTCTTCCAGCACTTGAAACTTTTCGCTGATGATCTATTTCATGATTTTCCATCGGAACGAAAAAAGGAAAATTATCACTTAAATTACCACACGTAGATAGTTACTTGAGTCGTCCCTTGGGGAAGGCATTTATAAGATTGGTTTAGTTATCGGACCTCTTGCAGAAACTTGGAGTAAAACGTAAAAAATTCTATTCCTCCATCAGAAAACCTAATTGATTCTTAGTGATTTCGAAATCGTTAAAAACCCTTATAACTTTAACAGTAAACAGAGCTGCCTGCTCTACTCTGTATTCAATAGGATTTTTTTAAATCCAAGAACATTGAACCTCAAAGCCAATCAGAGGGTCCTAAACTAGACCTATCCCTGTAGAGAGCAGACTAAGAAATCTGTGCATAGCTACGAAATTCTCTTGATTTTCGTGCGCGATGATGCCGACTGAAATTCTGGCGGAAAGATTTTTCAAGGAAATGCTGTAATATATAAAGAACCCAAACAAACTTGAATTAAAAGAAAACAGCGGAAGTCTTTGAAGCTTGTTAGATAATGCTTTGTGCTCTGTTTGGAGAACTATTTAAGGATACTCGTTTGATCTGGCTTTTTTTTCTTCCACTCTGCCCGGACGATTCTTGTAAAAATAACTATTATCAACATTTTCATTCTTAAAAATGTATATGAGCCTCCTTCTCTGCCATTTATATGCAGAGTAAAGATGGCTGCTAATTTAAAATCAGCATAAGATGGTAGGCCAGCAATTCAACCGAGCCACACATCCGGATGGGCTTTAAAGCTCCAAGTGTTTGTTGCAGACAAATTTGGTAGTAAAGAGAGGAATAATCATTTGGTCTAATCTTCGGCGTCACTCCATTTATATGTAAATCCTGCTCTTGCTAATTTTCATATAATTCCTTCGGGGCTGTATTTCTCTGTACTTATATAGCTATAGTGCACTGCTATTCAAAATTTTATAAATGGCATAATGTAACTCTGCGCATTTTAATTTTTAAAAATTAACAATAAAGAAAACTTTAAGTTGAATGAAATATATTAATAAAAAAATAGTTTTTTTTTTTACAAATCATAGATCCAGCCTAAACTGTTTCGGAGGTTCCAAAACAGCCAGAGTTTTTCTCAATGATTTTCAATGTTTCTTTATTTAATACTGAAGTGTGAAACAGCTGCAAACAATATTTAAGAGTTAGTTTCACTTCCTCCATTAACGTTTGCCAGAGAATTCTTCCATATAAAATACCTGGGGCACGTTGAAGTAGGGATTTCCTGGGTAATTGCTTGCCATGTAGGTGGAAGTATTTTATCCCATTTGGCTCTATTAGCAAAACCGTGTAGTTGCTGTTTATTTAGATTATAAAAATAATGAAATAACCTTTGGTGGTGCTTACATATTATCAAAAAAAGAATTATCTTTCGTCACTTTCAAGTCCAGACAAAGTTTTTCACCATTTATTAAAAATCTGAGACTCATCTTTTCTCTGTTCCTTTCCTGCTTACTTAAAATACATCTCAAGCTCCCGAAATTATATAAACGCATGCATTAAACCATAAAAGCAAGTATGTTTAGGTTGCATTTAAGATTTTCTTGAACTTTTCCATAATTAGAAACAAACACAGACTCGGAAACGTGTTTGTACATGCCTAAGGGTCACGTTTTGGATTCCCAAATATGACAAATATAAATGCGTCCCTATGAAACTTTTTCATTCGGTGAAGTTTAATATCCTGCTGTAAAAACTCATAAATATTATTTTCTGTGACGAGGAGATATAAATTCGAAAAAGAAGGTATTTTATTTCATTTTATTATTTGTCATTAACATCTACATACCTCCATGCGAACCGCCGAAAGGACGTGTGACAGGGGTTGATAGGTTTCCAGCCGTGTAAAGATGTGATGTTTTGGGGGTGAAGTGGTGGCGTGTATTATGAGAGTATACAGTGGATCTCAGTTTTTATTGTAGTCACATATTTTGCGCGGAAAGAAAGAGTTTTTTTTACATATCTGTTTGGCAGTGTATCTCTCTTATTTCATCGCTTCTGTCAGTATACTGCTAACGAGAATCATCTGCCTTTCCGAAATTTGAATCCTCCTGAGTGTTTTCGCGTTATCAGGATGGAGGCGCCACCGACGAACTCATGGTCGCCATCTCCCATTACTTGTCCTTCTACTCCTCTCGATACTCCCTTCCAAGGTTAAACTGTATTTCCAGCACATCAACTGGAGGCGATCAATCTTACGCATCCTCCAAGTCTTCGCGGCTCAGATGTGTGAAAGCTTGCAGCATTAAGAGAAAAAGATGTGTGGATGTTTATTTCTAGTTTTACAGTCATGATTTAGACGTTTAAAATTCAAGGTGGCTTCACTAGTTTTAGGATAGAGCAGAGGAAATTGGTCATCATGTTGAATACTCATCTTATTAGTCCCTGTCAAGTTAATAAAAGAATAGTCTTCAAGCTGCTCTGAATTTAAAGGAAGTTTAAGTCAAAATTATTAGTTGATTTAATGTTAACGTAGTTTTTTTGTACATTACAACATTCACTCTAGTTTGACGTATGTCCAATCACTTGTCATTGATTCAATATCTTTGCGGTGGCTCCTGCCTCGCGCCCCGGACAACGCCCCGCCGGGTGCGCGCTGGTCGCAGTCACGGTCACGTGATTCCTTATGCGCCCTTCATAGTCTCATATCCCCTTCATGGCCCCATGCTCCCTTGCGCCTATAGTTGTGGGAGCATATTCACTCGGATTACGCATACGGACAACAACTGGCACTCAAAAAGTTATAAACCTTATGGGACCAGCTTTTTCTCTAATTTACGCATGCGTAGGTAATCATTTACTTCGAAAGTGATTCTTGTGTGCGATGTGTCAGGCGTACCGCCCACGTTTAGAACCTAGTATGTCTTGATCCCAATCGGTATTAACAGTCTTGTAGAAGTTGGCAGAGTTTCCAAGGCATACACATATCTTTTTGTATTATAATAAATGAGAAATTGGCTTGGCATTGAAAAATACATTCCAAACGGGCTAATTAGTTCGAATTTATTTTTGTGCCCCTCGAGCGTCACAGGATGTGTACCATGAAAACATATAAAATAAAGAAAATAAAATATCCCTAGCTTTAATACCGCTGATCTCTCTTTCTGTTAGAACAAAATATTCTAAATATCCATTTTATAGCTATTTTAATGCTTTGGCTACCTCTATAATACTAGCAGGGTGTTCTGGTTGCCTCTTCATTTATAATATCTTCTAGATCATACTAAGTTATAATGCCATATAATTGGACAAGTTATTCTTTTAATTCCTCATCCCTATTCCATCGTAATTTAGGAAGATGGCGGATGATTTGATTAAGTTCTCAGATATCGCTAAAAATCAATCCAACTTTCTCTTTCCAATATATTTCTCGAATGAAAGGAATCCAGAGCATATTAGTCAAAAATGAATGACAGGTCTTATCGTTGCCGTTGAAATTGCTGGTATTTTTTAATAGCTGTGTGGTTATCTGCAGCACTTCACTAATCAAAGGCATCTTATTTCGTGTGGAAGAATGAGCTATCGTTCCATGAACGCCTATAATGTACTCTGTACGCTCGTTTGGATTCTCTACGATAACGTGATGTAACAAACTACGATGTACACGTAGTTTGTTACATCACGTTATCGTAGTAACGAGAGTTGACTTCGGATCTTAACTTTATACAGATTGCATTTGGACTGCATTATCATTTTTACTATAATCGGATGTCTGTGAGGATTGTAACGTTTTGCATGTCTCTATTGGCGTTTTCTGTGAGGCACGCGGCAAATAGCCACCGCAAATATTTTTTATTAATGAAATGCGGTTGCATATACGTCAAAATGGTGTCAATTTTGGCTTGTAACTTGGCGCATAATCGCTAAAAATGTTTTTTCTCCCCCAATAAGGAAACTTGAACGTCTTTGCATTTATATTTCTTTAGCGACCTTCAAATATGAATTAATTGAGTCGAAAATCGTTGCATACACTGTCTTAACCCCATTGCATATTTTAAGAGGTTGAAATGAAAAATCTGAGAAAAAATAAGGCTCACCCTGATGAGCTGTATGATTGAGATGGATTCAAAGGAGATAGCGAAATTTTACCTTTTTAATTTTTCTAATGTCTATAACCATTGCCTTTGTAATTCATAAATGGCTAGACTCTGTTCACCTCAGTATGGTGCCAAGTTGCCATGTTATAATTAATAAAAACTGATGAATAATTACCGTTTTGTATTCTTTTTTTCCACTCCATTGTATATATTGAGTATCAGTTGTAATCGTAAATCCGTAGAAAAATAAAAAAAACAAGTCCAACCTTACAACTCATTCATCACATTTTAATCATGATGCAAAATATTTCCATGGGATCTATGATTAAAATGCGATTGCTGCGATGTTATATACCAACGGAGTGTTGAGAGCTGGTTCAAAAATTGACCAGACACGCCTCGATTCATGTCTCAAGCCTCGATTCATTCCTCAAATTTCACTTTCAAAATTGAGAGGTGCAGAAAAAAAGATTAGGTTGCCCACGCATGCCTTGCAGTTCTTCAAATCACCAGACTCGTGATGCATTCGCCGGTCCGTGTATTATGAAAGTTGTCTCTCCGTCACTGCGAGGTGGACCGGTGTGACTGGAGAAGTCGAGTTCTGGGGAAAATTGGATTGGGGCAGACCGGACACGGTCGGTATCGCATTGGGCCCACGTACGGACCGGTGAAGGAGAAGGGCGTTAAAGAGCGACGGAATCATTCGCAAAGCACGTCTGAGAGACTACCGGACCTCTGGTGGCAAATAAGAGGGAAACCAGTCGGGTGACGTAATCGGTGACCTTTGGATAACCGGTTTGTTCCGGCAAGAAATATGTATTCTTTTATTTCTTGCCAAGATCAAATTCTTTTTATTTGTTTACTCGATACTTTGAGCGTCCCGTGAGATAGAAAGGCGCAAGGAATGTACAGGTTTTGTGAAATGGCTACTGGTTTACTGCTCATCTGACTGATAATGTCACTCATAGATCTCCCTGATGTTAGTAAATCAAAACAAATTACTGTAACATGTGTGGTGGTTGCGGGGGAGAAAATCGAGTGTCAATATCCAGACTTAAATGCAGAGGGTAACTACAACCATGTGTAAGTAAAACAAAAGTGGTGCAATCAAATGTAAAGCGAGGAACACTAAGTAGCGCGAAAGATTGATAGGTTGCGCGGAGATACACGGTTCTGCTGTGCGAAGCCCACTACAGCCAGTCTAATGAAATGAGCAGCGTATTACGGGGGAATACAATTAGTGTGGGAAGTACTGTTTGCGTGAAAGTTGAAATATTAAATTTTCAACAGCTGAAACAGCAAAAACTAAGTGTGGAACGCAAAAGGGAAAAAAACGACAGACATTTAGAACGGGGAGAGGATCAAATCCTGGGGGATCTGAGTATTACCCACTGCAAGCCTAAGTAAAAAAACCGACTTCATTAGCTATCGGAAGAGGAAGATTTGGATTTTTATGTGGCCCAACAACAAATAAAATATTATTCTCAACCAAAATTTTAGGCGAAATAGAAAATGCATGCTCAATGTGGGATTCAATACAGCAGAGTTTTTGCAGTGAGACTGATGCATTGCCGACCCAGCCACATCGGCCGGCCAATCTGAAAGATAGTTGTAGTACCACTGAGACTTGTCTAAGATTAGGGTGAGCTTGTAGTATTAACAAAAATGATCACTGTCCCTTGGCTTCAAGCTTCAAGTGGTCACACTTTTCCATGCTTTTTTCTCCTCCGATAGCACCCAACTGCTCTTTGCACCAAATGTGGTGATTAGTTAGTAGGCAGGTCGTAAGCTCATTCAAGCTACTCAAGCATAGTTTAATTTTCTCACAGACTAATGAAATCAGTCGATATATATGCGAGACTACTAATAAATAATTAAAATGTGTGAGAGAGTGAATGAACGGTGCTTGATGTGTTTTTATCAAGTTATTGCCAATATCTGAATTCTTTCTGATCAAGGTCATTTCTTTCAAATCTTTAAAATTCCAGAAGATTAAAAATACGCTTTCTGAGAGATCCATAGCGGTCATGACGATTGCCATGCTCTTGCCCTAATAAGGGAGTCTGAATATTTCCGGCGCAGCGGGACAAATTCTTGCCATCACGATAATTTCTTGCAGTTTAAAACCAAAATCTAGCAAACCGAATACCTCACGTCAATTCCTCGTAAATTTTCCATAACTAAAGCACTATGATTCAAGCAATATGATTCATATATTTATCCAATGAATAAAGTTTTCATATCCACCGTATTAATTAATTTTTAAGAGAAAAATGGTACTGGTGCACTCATAAAGACACTGTAACAGTTTTTCAAACTCAACATAACTCCACGGAGCAGCATATTATCAGCCATTTTGTCGTGAATTAAAGTAAACGGCTGTGATAATTTTGCAAATAAAATTATTATCTAAGTTTTAAGCTTCAGATCTGATTACATTTTACCAAAATTGAACCAGTACACACGGTGTGTGGAAAGTTTTCCTGGGTTGTGAAAGTGAGCTGGTACATATAGAAAGAGGCGAATAGCAGATATTCAATTGAGAGTGGAGAGTCCTTGTCATCGATGGCTTGAAGGTCCTTTACCTTCTAATTGAGCGTAAACTAAACCGATTCCACGGTAAGGTATCGATATTTCATATCGTTATTTCAATATTGGTCGATCGTGAGTTGAAGATTATCCGGTACTGAAATTGTAGCCATGATTAACCAAACTGGTCTCGCGGGTAATGTTCATACTGCGTCTAAAATATTCTTTTCACATACTTTTTTTGTAATATTCTTGCATGTTATTAGCAGGAGACTTTCACCCACTGCAGTAGAAAAATAATTCAAGAAAACATCAATACTCTTTCTACCTCAACTGAAGGCAATAGCACCAGGTTTTACCGTTCGTAATATTTCATTTTTTCTCACGTAGTATGAGTAAATATTTTAACAGTAGGATAATGAAGGAAATATACTAATATTAGAAGAATAATGACACACTAATAAAAAAGTAGGATTTATGGCGTACTTAATGGCATAAATACAAAAATGTGCTGGAGAAGAAGCGTTAATAACATCATTTCCCCAGTGTCCTCTACATAGTGATGACTCAACTATTTTGTGCGACTGTAGCCACTTAGCACTTCAGTTACTACTGTGAGCTACATAATTGCAACTGGGTATTCAATCGAACAGATAATATTTCCAAATGTGTTTTATCCTTCATCCTTCTAGACTTTAGATGATATGGCTCATCCATCCGAATCTCCTACTTTATTAGCCTCTGCCTCAATATTTGCCTCCAACTCACGATCGACCAATATATATCTGCCTCAAATTCTCTGTATAGAGCAATCTAATTTCCCTTCCTGTGTCCCTATTTTACGTAAATTAGTGTCCGTTGTCCTCTAGGATCCAAAATGAGTCTTAATCCTTTATTTTCGAGTTCTGCTAGTTTTTATGTACCATTCAATAAAATGTATACTCTGAAAAATCTATTTATCAGCTTGAGTTAAAACATGATTACTTGAATAAAATTTCAAGCGATTTTTGGGAACTCTGAAAAGCTAAACCCGAACGAAAGTTAACTGTATTGAGTGATCTCCTGCTGAACTGAATATAAAAGCCTGTCAAGTAATTAATGCTCTCACACCCTTGAGTGGTAACGCTCGTAAAAATTACGACTTAAACTTTTAATATGGCTTTTTTATACTTTTCGTCGACCCCTGCCTTCACCCATAAATAAGCCGGACCTTGAAATTAGAACTCATTCAGCAAATATTTCTGAAATATATTAATTTTATAACATCATCCTCGTAAAAGTAACGTATCCAGTTCCCGACTATTCCATGTCCTCCTTGTTCGAAGAAAATTCCCCCTGCTTACTGTTCCTAAAATGAGCAATTTAGAATCTCATGCATAGAGAATTGGTAAACTATGCAATCTGTTTTGTCTCTTACAAATTATCACTTTTTCGGAAGGTTCCAATCAGTGTAGGATGTGTGTCAACTCATTCCACTAGTATTCAGTCGTGAAATCTATTCAGCTGAGAATGATCTCGCGAAAGATTGAAATCGGAATTTTTTAATGAAACAGATTTATAGTATGATTAAGACACATGTCCCATCTTTTATTAAGTGCAATTATAACCTATGCATATGAACTTACATTTTCATAGTAATGAAATACAAAAGAATAGTCTTGTACTAGAACTAACTGTCTAACTAATTAACCACAAAGCATATATTATTTATCAACTATATAGCTGATATTTGGGGCAAGCAGAGCTTCAAACGCGTTAATAAAACGATCTTGACCTTCCCCAAAAAAAAACTGCCCGAGTCTAAGTGAAAGGGAAAATTTTCGATTTTATTGACCTAAATATTTTTTAAACCACGCAAGGAATGGAAATCCTATAAGAGAGGATATTTATCATTTTGCGAAAGAAATGGCCCCTTTCCTTTCACTTAGTTTTCATAAGTGTGCTTTGTGCTTTTTTTAGATTTTATTCATTGACACAAAATTCTATTAGTTATTTCGCAAAAACGGGTCGAACTTTGGCTACAAATTATGATTAATTACTCCTTATATATATTTTTTTAAAGATATCAGTCAGGGAATTTTCAAATTCCACTGACTTTCCATTTTTCTCGTGACGCGAAGCTATAAACCATGAGGAATAGTTCTCAGAAATTCCATTTCCTTAGATTCTTTCGCTCTAGTCGACGAGGCGTTTTCTTTCCTTATTTCCCCAGTGGGAGTCATTACCCGCTAGGTGGAAGTCACGGCGATTTTTCGGGGTTCTGACTTGCTCTA
The DNA here is from genome assembly GCA_963169105.1 of Ceriagrion tenellum. Lineage (NCBI taxonomy): Eukaryota > Metazoa > Arthropoda > Insecta > Odonata > Coenagrionidae > Ceriagrion > Ceriagrion tenellum. The sequence continues at coordinate 144,249,449 of OY720633.1, read as the reverse complement.
CCGGGACGTGAGTGAAAGTCTTGTCTTACATAATCCCTCCAAAACGCATTGCGGCTTTCGTAACCATGTTTTTCTTGATCATTTAAAATTCATTAATTATTACTCTACTTTCGAACGTCCTGTCACAGTTACAAGACTTGGATATCTTCTTATTTTCTTATAGAAATAAATGCCCCCAATACCTCCATGAATTCTGCATTTCGTGTATGCTACATTTTCTGTGAATTAAGAGATCAAAAACTGAAGTTAGAGTGGGCGAGTTCGTTACCAATTTTGGCTTCTGAATGAAACTCAACATGTGTCATTACCTCATTTTAGTTAAGTTAGATGAGCACCACATGAACTAAATTAGCTACAACCATATAAGCAGTCATGGAATAGGTAAATACGCATAAGCGCACACAGTTTGGCATCCGTGGAGTCTCAAGGCTATCCAAGCTTTATCATTAATCACTGCCTCAATTCGACACTACACCATTCTCCACAGCTTATCTTCGGATACCTAAAAACTCATTTACCTCACTCATCTATGCGCAATTAAAATGTTTTATCGACCACAATATCCATTAAAATTTGATTAACTTATATTAAGCTTTATAAGATAATTGAAAACGATTTGAAATATTACACTTATATTCCCCGACTAGTAAAAGTAAGGTTACCACGTTACTGATGTTAAAATTATTAACTTTATATCATATAAATATTGTTTGAAAATCTAGTGTTATAAATAAGTACCTATCGAGTATAAAATAAGCCATTTAATAGTTTATGAACAAAAATTAGTGATTATATTTTAGTGCAATAAGTGTCACAATTTGAAATAATGCTCTCGAGTGCATAAGTTTAATCGTTTTTTTCAATTATTTTAGCCATAAAAAGCTGAGGTGTACATGAGGTTTCTTCTAACTAATATAATTTAGATGAGAGGAATTCAGACACTATTGAATTGCTTAATTCTATTTGGGATTAGATAACTCAGTCGTAATAATGGTAAGAATTTCCAATTCACCAAGTTTAGATCTGAAGTTAAAATTTCTGTCACTCATCATCCTCGCCCTTAAAATTATCTAATTCTATCTATATTTTTTTTAGCTATTACACACTTTTTGTAACTGCGATGGCAACATTCAAATTAGTTAAATTTATGTGGCCAAAATGTTGATATTCTTTTTGCACTCTAATAATGAGAAGGGCTAAAAATGTACGTATTAGTCACTTAGCTGTGGCAATAAAAGGTTAAAAAGGTAATTTTTTTACAATTCACCTCTCGTATATTAATATTGTCTCTATCTGATGTGAGGTTACTGTATATTTCATTTCATGTAATAATATGGGGTCAATTCTTAAGTCTTCGGTCTATACCAGCCAAAAAATATGTTGTGTGGGTACAATGAACTTGGAATTCTTACCTCTATCGATGACGTCAAAGAATAGACACACTTGAACAAGAGAGTATTATTGAACGCTTGGGAAACACAATGCGACAAATGAGGAGACTATGCTGATATTGAATACAGAGTTGTGTGGTTTTCAAAAAGTACTAAATTAAATCAAACGCACGAGTACCAATTGGAATTAATCAGGGAAAGTATTATAATTAAATTCTCTGTACTGCCATCAGATTCCTGAAAGAAATATTTATGAGAGTCTGCATTAAAGAATGCCATAAGAAAATTTCCATTCCGTTAATTGTTTCTCCGCTCCTTTTGGTCAATCCAGGGCGACAGCTGCAAGAGTTTTGATTTCAATTTCGATGATGTAAATTTAAGTGTGAGAAAAACTGCCCAAGGTAATGAAAATCCCCTCGATCATAGACTACCAGCTCTTCTGGTATGATCTATATCAGAAGTGAATGATAAGCGTATTTAGCGCCAATTTTAAGCTAAAACGTGCAAAAATAAACACGTAGAAAATTTCCGGTGATGGGCAAACCTGTTTATCTTTAGGAACTCCCGTGCCATGAATCGGTCTTTTGGGAGCGTGTTTCTTTTCACTCGCTCGCCGTACCTTTTGTTTTACTGGTGGTCGTGTACTTTTATTTTAAATCTGTAATTTGTTTAGATTAATAAACGTTACATTAAAAACAAGAAATAATTGGCCATTTTGCCGTGTTTAAGAACGTTAGATAAAGTAAAATAAATAAAATCACATTTCTAACTTTTGACATGACGATTTATAAAAATGCTTTTTTTCATGAGCCATTTGGAATTTAATTGTCCCTAAGGTCTCCGCGGTTTTCTTGTTTATTCGTATTTTTTCGGGTCCTCCCCGCGTTTCACTATTTTTGTGTACGACCGTTCGTTTGTTTTGTGGCCTTTGAAATTCAGTTCTAAAGATGGAGCTTTCTTAAAGAAAAAGAGTATAAAATAAAAAATTGGTAATGTTGATGTTGAGAATGTGAAGTTGAAATCTATTTTAAAAACTGCAATATTAGCATTGAAGGCTGAGAAGCAACCAATCCAATATTGTTTCCATGCGTGTTGCCTCAATTTTCTTATCTTGCGTGTAGCTATATCTGCATAGTGACACGCCACGGGGCGGTCGAAAGTTAGTTCGGACAAGATAATCTCAAGCATCACAGCAAAAAGATCAAAATGCAAAGGGGATGATGGAGGATGGAATCTTTTAGTTGGTCCAAACAAATTTATGAGCTTACTCTGGCAAGGCGCGCCAAGAAATTTCAGTTGTTTATATTGGCCTCTTCTGCGTGCGTGGCAAGCCGACTGGCGCCAGAATTAAAAAAAAATACAACTCATTAGATCGCTATCATCCGCTGATGCATTTTTGGGGTCACATAAAGATCATCTTAATGCAAGAGAATAACTAGTTTATTCTCACTGTGGGTAGTCGCCCAACTTTAAAAATGTTAACTAGCCCTTTAGACATGACTACCTATATGAATACACAATTCAACTGTTTTGTGAGATATAACCGTCACATGCTGGTGAAAGCTATTCTTTCCCATTCAAATTAGATTTTAAGAGAGAAAGGATAATATACTTAAAATAAAATAAAATAATGTATTTATTTTACTTTAAAAGTTTATTTTTTCACGTTTTTATAACTTAAGGTTCAACCTGTGAGCGTGAGGCATACACTACGATACTTCTATTTGCTCGAGTTTAAAATAATAAACAATACCTTTTATGACCTATCAGAAGTCAATTGCGAGAAATTATTTTTCTTGACCCACCATTATATCCATTTTTGTGAAGGTATGCAAGACTCACTTTTTATGTTTATTTTCATGCAGATATACCTTTCAAAAATTTTCTTTCAATTGAAATAATTAAACCCAAAAAAATGAATTCAACTTGCTCTTTGGGTATGTGCTACCTTATAATGTTGACTATATATTAAAAGAGTTTTGGAGTTATCCGCCTCAATCCTTTTTTTCCTTGGATATGGAACCTCGAAGTCTTTCCTAAATGCCCAAAAGTTCAAAAAAAACTTTCCGATCCGCAAAAAAGTTTTCCCGCTAGAGTGGCGATGTGTTTAGCAATGTCTTCCTCCATCTACCGGTGTTGATATGAATAGACGTGGACTTAGGTTACTAATTTTCTGATGGTAGAAGAACTACTAACATTTTTGTTCATTCTTTTCGTCTAGTAAATCTTAAATTTTTGTACTACTTTAACTATAGAATATTTTATTTACTTGGAAATCGGAGCATAGGCATAAGCACTTGATAATTTTTTCAAATCAATTTAATGCACACAAAACCCTTGTCTTTCATTTATTTTGTATATGCAATTGTGTCTGCTTTGTATATGTGTGTCTACTTAAAAAAGCATGAAGATAATACACGTTATTTATTCAGTATATATAATCCAGTTATTGTGCAGTCGATACTATTTGAATATCTACGACAGAAAGTGAGCAGTCGCTAAGTTTTGTTTCTACGTGTTTATGTTTTGTTTGGTAGTGTGTCTTTCTAGATTGTGACAATCCTTTTCAAGATATTTCGCTAAAAAAGCATGAGTTTTACTTTTTTAGTAGATCGTCCGTGTACTATGAATACGAAATCACTTACAGATGTGGATATGATGGCTTTCGCAGTTATCATTTCCTCTTTAAATCAAGTTTTTATCCTTTCCATCGTTTAACATGCTCTTTGTAGTGTTTAAATAATTTAATTTAAATTAAAAAGTTTAAATATGTAGTGCAAATAAATTAAATTAAATGATTAGCGAAAACAAGAGAACTAATTTAAATCTATGTGTTTACTTTTACTGTGTTTCTACACTGGTTAAAATAACTTGTAAAATGTGGATTTTAGAAAAATTCACTGCTTGCACGAACCAAGAAACAGCTCCATCTTTATTCAATGATATATGAGAAATTTTGCTGCACGTGCCAAGTTTCACATTTACGTCACCAAAGTGATGATGAAATCTCTTTAGCTATCACCTTGGCTTGATTCATTAAGGAAAAGCGGAGAAGCACTTAAGTGAATTACAAATTATATTATCGTTTCCTTAAACGCAGAATACCGTACATATTCCTTCCAGGCAGCATATTGAATTGAATTATAACATTTTCCCTGATTAGTTTTTACTGTTTCTCGTGAGTTTGCTTTAGAAATAATTCTTGTTGAAAACCAGTTAGCCCTTATTTGTGCCGCTTGGTATTACGCTTGTTATCATCATAGTCTCCTCCCCGATCTCATTGCGTTTTTCCAAGCATAATTTTATATTATCTTGCGCAGTTGTGCCTAGTCTTTAAATTCATCGATAGAAGTAAGAATTTGGAATTCATGGTAAACACAAAAAATTGTTTATTGGCTGGTATTGACCAAAGAATTTAATAAGTGGCCTACGATATTTAATAAAATGAAAACTTCAGCGACTCCGTATAAGACGGGGTAATTTAGATAAACATGAGATTCAATGTCAAAAATTATAATTTTAGCCATTTTTGAGGTACATAAATTTCTACTACGAAGGATTTTCTGTTTTTCCTAAATCTTAGTCTTTCATAACAAATATTCATTTTCATGATTTGCCTGCTGTACCTCTAGTTACCTTCGTATTGACGGAATGAATGTGGCCCTTAAGTTACCTTTTGAAAGGAAAGCAAACAATTCCAGGTAATGATTTTGAGCGATTTTGCTATGTAAGGCCTACACAGTACCACAGTAGCACAAACTAGGTAGTGAAAATTAAGTGTTCACCATGTCAGAATTCAATCAATGCGTTAGGCGAATACTACGTACCATATTAAATTTGTTAGAGATTACCTCAGGTCAAAGGAATCACCATTTACGGCGCATGAGAGGAAAGAATTTTTTTCCTTTTTCCACTTGTCCGTGATATTTTTTCCATTATGTTGCTTATAAGAACTTTTCATGAAGATGTTTAAATGCATTTATTCCATTGCCCTCATATCATTTTAATACCATCTTCTCTTGAGTGGCAGAGCTGATACCCACTGCCGTCGAAAAATGTTCGGGGCGTGCAAAGAGTTAAGCTGCACCCCTGTGGTGGTGATTACAATCCAGTTTCAATATTCATGGTAACTTTGTACCGAAATGTAGGGTCGTTATAAAGAGGTCGTTCCCCGGTCCTGTCGTTCAATTCTTGGACCCGTTCCTTCGATCCCTTACGTTCCTTCCCTTGTCCGTTCCGTCCCTTGGACCCGTTCCTTCCCAGTCTTCCTTTCTCCTTCCACAGCCGAACCCGACACCGCTGCAGCTGCGAGCTTCGGTCATGGAGCTGGCGCATTTTTCTTCGGGAACAGAGTATCAAGTTGCAATTAACCTGTTATATTACACACCTCACCTCTCAGTCGCTTCCAAAGGAATATTTTCCTTGGAATACTTGATTGCTTGGAAATTCATCTTGGTTATATCCCCATGTAGCGACAATTATCCAGTCTTCCCTTATCGCCCGTGCCTTACCGTTTGAGAAGCTGAATAATTTGCTTTTTGCAATAATTAATTCTATTTCGTTATTCACTACCCATTTATTTATCTTTTGGTTGTTATTCAATGGACTTCAATATCGCTATCGTCTTGGACTTTCCCGTGGAAAATGCAGTCGTCCACATAGAATTCGGCAGAGTTCGTTTCCAAGACGAACTTGCTGACATTTACCCCATAAGAAGATCTCTCCATAATATCATCCTATTTTTAGTTTCTCAATCTTTTCTTTTAGTTTATCGTAAGACACGTTGCCGAAGGTCTTGAGCTAGCATAACCGCATCTACTTCCTGAACCCTATCTAACCACTTGTATATTTCCTGACAGATCCCAAATTGCTGAGTTTCGTAGGATTACCCCTTGAGTAAGGCATATTGTTTTTAACAGCCAATTATTATCGCCCCAATATCGTCCCACGCAAATAATTAGCAATAATTTTTCCATGAATTTACAGGTTACAGGTGCTTGCTGATAGATCGATAGTTCTCAACAAGTGATTTATTCCCACCCTTGAGGACGGGGATATTATGTACTTTTTTCCCCCACCACTTTTCCTTCTCACATTGGCCCTTAGTGTCCTTCTTCAGTTGATCTCTATCAGCTGTAGTCACTTTTAATTTTTCCATGAACTCTTCTACTCCTTTATCATATTCTTCGCCATCCATGTCTAATTTTTGGTACATTACACCATAACCAGCCCCATCACTTGTTTTTGTCTTCTTCTTTTGTTGTTTAATGTGTTGTTTAGCGAGCAACTACTTTACTGCATTTATACGTTTCAGTCTTCTGTGACAAGTGAATTCGACAGGCTTGTGGGGACTTCTGCCTATGAGCGTTTCCCAAGTTGAATATCTCCACACAGGTCCCAGTTGGAAATCAAGACCAGAGCCGTAAGTCCTGAGTTGATTTGATCATCTGTTGCCCCTATTCACTTGTTTTCTGCCCAAAAATTTGGCCAAAAACATATAATTTGGCTTAAGACATAATTTTTTTTGCACTTTTACTGGTGTCGTAAGAAGCCAACTGCTCAGAATTTCGGATAAGTGGCTGAATAGCCAAATCAATTTTTTCGAGGTATGCTATTTCTTCCTCGGTAAAAACTTTCAACTTCCGATCGACAGCTTGACAGAAGTAGTCTCGGCAAGACGCGTGACATCCAAATACGTGCTTGGGACCATTTTTTTTAAGCCGCGACCAGGGACTCAACGGTATTCCCTTCTGTACAATTATACGTAATAGCGCCGCGAGCTGCTTTTTAAATCTTATCATTTTTACTTTTGTAAGAATTATTTTGACAATGGGCCTCGCCTCCGCAATCTTGAACAATGCTTTGATGAAGCGCTTCACTGCGTGATTCGCGTATTCCTTTTTTAAAATGTACCTACCATACGGCACTAGTTCCCATACCTTTTTCATCACGCTTGAGTCTCCATCTCCAACAGAGCTAGCAGGACCATGCACGTTATTATTGAATTATCTAACATTATGGAACTGCGTCCACATAAATTAAAGTTAGCGCTAACTTCAAGCAAGAACATCCAGTGACCTATCGGAATATTAATTTTTTAGCAACTAAAATGACTGATTTTCCGACTTTGTATTTAGGACTCGCCAATGCAATACTGATATAAAGTCCACAAGGTAGTGCATATCTACATGGTAATGACCTAGCTCAGCAAAGCAATGCCAAAGCACGTAGTTATGGCTTGGATAAGAGAAACCGTCAGCCAGGGCGTCCGAAGATTATGCCGTATGACCGGCTTGTTGCTCCTCGATGGAGCTGATCGCGTCTAGGATGAGGTAGTACTCCCGTCTGTAGCCAATACCGCTACATGGGATACGTTCAGAGAGAGGCCGTGAAGCCAGTTGTCTCGCAGTCCTTCAGAGAAAGTCAAGAGGATGCAAACTCAAAACAGGAAAGTAGGGATGCCAGCAGGAGCCGAGTCATAGGTTGTGCCGTCAAACGCCGGATGATGCCGAGTGTACAGTTCCTCGTCCACAGCGTAAAACTTTTCTTGCACACCGCTCTAGCTCAATCCTACCAAGTCCCTCCAACTTCGTACCCTTCCCCATCCCTCCGGGCCTTCCCCTCATTCCCCTCCAGTGTTCACTCATTACCTCACCTCGAATCTCCGTGAGCGCCTTCACCTGCTTGCCTATTTCGCCGCTAGAGCCGCTCTTGATCGGCGCGTTTTCAGCTGGTTCTAACTTTCCTAATAACTTATTTAGTACTCAACGTATTTCCATTTTATTAATTTTAATTTAATATTGAATATATTGTTTACGTCGGCCAGAGACAAGTTTTTGTAAAAAGCAAAAAATGAAGCCAAATTATAAAATTTTGAGGTCTTAATTTAAAAAATTTCAAAATGTACTCTCTGAGAAACATAGCTAGCAGTTAACTTAATTAGAATGTGAATTTTTTTTTCATTAAGAGTAAATCCGTTTTCGACGCAATCGTATTTCGCCTTAATTTAACTACTGGGCATTGGGAAATATGGGAGTAAAGCAATAGGATAGTTTGTTTGCAGCATTGATCATTCTGGCCCTGCATTGGGCAGTAAGGGGAAGAAAGGGAAGGACCTGGTGGAACTATGTTTTACAGAAGCGGTCAAATACTGGCGCATGCTGACGATGCTGCTATTTTAGCTAGGTCTGCAAGGAAGCTGAGGCTGCAAAGAAGGAAATGTTTGGCTCATTGAAGGAAAACGCAGGAAGAATCGGACTGGAGGTTAAATTCCGCAAAACAAAAAACATGTGTATGTCCACATCAAAAGCTCGTTGATGACCTCCGGTGTTAGACATCAATAGTGATAGATTTGAGGGTGTCACATCTTTTAAATACCTTGGAGCTTTGGCAACTTCAGATAACTCGATAAGTGCTTGTATAAAATACTTGAATCCATATAAAAACAATCCTTGTACTTTTCCACCAATATTTATTAATGCACTACGCGTTTCGCAGCTTGCTGTATCCTCAGGTACAAATGCTTACATGTTATTTATTGATAATTACGATAGTAACCAACGCCAATAAGCTGGGGTGGGGGGTTTGGAGAACAAACTAATTTTTGGGTGGAAAGGCAGGGAAACATAGGCTAGGGGCTTGAAATAAGGGAATTTTTTTGGAAAGGAGTGGGGAGGGATAAGGAAAAAGAAATTTGTTTCAAGCTTGCTTGATTCTCTGATAATTTCCATTTGCTCCAATGCATCTACCTTTAAACCTTTTGGTAGGACATGTAGAATTTTGGGAAATATATAAATATTGGTGGAAAAGTAAAAGGATTGCTTTAATATGGACTCAACTATAAAATAAATCCACGAAGTGACGCCTGAAGGTGTAAAGTTAATGCTTGTATAAAAGACTGAATCGCGGCTGGCAACAGAGCGTATTTTGTAAATCATAAACTGTTGTATAGTAGACTGGTTAGAGGAAACACTAAATATAAAATGTATAAAACTTTAATCAGACCTGTTGCCACTTATGAATGTGAATTCTGGATTTATACTGGACTGGAATTATAAAGTGAAACCCTCCTGGCCAAAATTATCACCCTGAGGACGATGGCAGACTACGCCTTCGAAACGTCGGTGCCAAAACCACCATCACCCGGTTGGAAACCCGAGAGCTATACATTCTAAGCATTCGCCGGGAAGTCTTACAATTCTGGATTTTTTCAAAAGTGGAGGCTCATGGGCTTAGGTGTTTTGAGCGAAGAATCCGACGCAACATTTTTGACCCCATGCAAGAAATTGGAGTTTTTCGAACGTGTTGGAACAAAGAACTTGACAACTTTATAGATGGCCAATATATTATGAGGTTTGTCAAATAACTGAGATTCAGATGAATGGGACACTTTATAAGGATGCCAGAAGAGAGAGTGGCCACCCTAGTCTGGGAGGGAAGATTATTCAATGTAAGAAGAAGAGGACTTCCACGCTTAAAATGGCAAGATGGAGTGGATACGGACCTGGTAGCTTTGGTATAAGAGGATGGAGAGATAAGGCTATAGTTAGAGAGGACTGAACAAAGATTGTAGCAGATGGCAAAACCGACAGAAAGTTGAAGCGCCAATGGAAGAAGAAGAACTGGGCATTTGATTTCTCAGGGAGTACTTCCAGGGTGGATGTAAATTTAAAGACAAAACATTAGAAGTGGAAGGATGATTGTCTAGGCGAGATATTTTAGGATCCAAAATTGTTTTTATTTCTTTCAATTTTCATTTATTTTCAATTTCCATAAATTTAAAATAGATGAAAAGGCTGTAGAGTGCTGGCATAATAACAAAATATTCGTCCTTGTTTTAACCGCTTTACACTTAAAATGGAAAAGGAAATCTTCACCATTATGCGTTTAGCACTATCTAAAGCAAATGTAAACCAAATGACCCCGCATTGTACAATTTTGTTGCTATGGTAAAATGCCATCATTCATGTGCCACTCCAAGCAAATACAATGAATAACCCGAACTGGCCTGGAGATATATGAATATTAATTAACTGTTTGAAAACGGATGAAGTTATTCAGAATGCAAACAATGAACAAGTACTGCGAAATATTTACGATTCCTCTTCTAACCACTCAAGGGCTGTGAACCGCGAACGTACGTTTTTTAATATTCATTGATATAGAGGGGCAATAAGAGAAGCATATGGATAGAATTGGGGAAGCTTCATTGATCAAATCTTTAATCTACGGAGAACACTCCATTCGTAACATGCGTCATACATTTACCAGAGATGAATTCTAGGCACATGTATATTGGTGAATATATTGTGCAATTTGTTGATGATGCTGTAGGAGTTTCAGACACTTTTCATCTAACGATTCGTAAGAAATTATCGACCACGAATCATATCATCCTTAAGTTCATTAATAGGGACTGTTAGAAAATGCTTAATCGTAAATCAATTCGGTCATCAATAGTGGACTGCGATTTTCGGTTACCTCAGCGACAGCTCAAGAGGAATGTTTGAGCACTGTTAGAAATTAATACTATTTATTTAGTTATATATAACTCACAATCCTGAGTGAAATAAAATTATTTAAAAAAACATGGAGGTTACCACTATTGAACTCATTACTGTGAATGCATGAACGTTACAAAAAAATATCATTCCCAACTTCAAGTGATAAAAGTCATGAAGTTAGTGAATAAGACGACCTCTGTCGATTTTTTAACCAAAAACATTTAAAAAGCATTTTTGATTCTAATCCAACAGTCTTGTACCAAATTTTTTATATGAAAGTTAAGGCCGCTTTTGTCCGTGTTAAGGCCGCTTACACAGTACATTTTGCTGTACAAACAAATGTATTAATTCTCTTATGAGGAAAATTGTAACTTGTAAATTGGAAAATTGTATGATTCTCTGAATGACAGAACGGTAAGTCGAACCTGCTCCAAATTCATTCATTTTTTTGAACAATCTATGATACATTTGTTTGTGTAATGTGTCATGTTAAAGTGGCATTTAATTATACCGATAAGGTTGATATGATGATTTTTGCGCATGAAAATTGTTTGACTTTGATCTTGACCGTGTGATGACACCGTCTGTGAAATCCCTACCACAATTTTCCTATTCGATTTGGGATGAATATGAAGCACTATCTAGAGCATTTTCTACCTCTCCTCATACCAGGATCTATTGACATATTGGCACATAAAATTTCTAAGCTCCGCTTGTAGCTACGTGGTAGTAAATTATACTGGCTAAAAACCCATTAATTGTCTTCACAGATTTTTGAGAAGTTAGAGAGCAGAATGATTAGGACGGATGTTAAAGAGGCTTAAAAAAACCACGTGAGTGTTATAAATGAATCAAATATGAACAAGTTATTCATAAATCAACCTGAAACATCTCCCTTTTTACGTTACAGGAAAAATTATTACCCAAATTCGCAGTCCTGTAGGAAATAGAAGCTAATCCTTAGAAGGTTGGCGGAAGACCTACGTGTAAAATTGGAAAATGCTTAGCACATATTTACGGATGAAAGAGAAATTCATCCATAAAGAGATAGACGAACTCGGTATGCGGTCTGCCCCTAAGATATTCAAGAGCAGAGAAGACAACTTTTTCTTCTGAAATTGTCTATCTCCCGTCGGCTAGAGACCGGTTTTTCACGATCATCGTCCTCTGGATACCCGCTGTTACGTGTTTGAAGTATGTGTGTAAAAAAATGGAGTTTCTGAGGGCTATATGACCTTCAGACGGCCGTCGAGTTTAACCATTGTAGGAAATAAAATGCGATTTGATGCCACAACGGAGTGAAATCGACTATCAATAGACGGTGCAATCCTACACTGAGGGGATCATTCAAGAAGTGATGGCCTGTATAATGTAAGTTAAAACAGGATTATAACTCGTATGAGACAGCACATTTATACGCTCAGTATTCATGTATATTGTTTGCAAAATGTACTCGGTAGTAAGGAGATGATATGAATATGATGTTGTGGGTTCTGGGAAATATATACTTCCAAAACATTGGCATAGGCTTATTTGTTTTTTTTAGAAGATAACCTCAAGAATATACATATATTCGGGTTATTTACCTTCTACTAAGCTAACCGATGACCAACACCTCTCTATCCATCCACAAGCCTTTTGGCCACAGCTTTTCTCTTATTGCCTTTTTTATGCCTTCTCTCCAGCTAATTCTGGGCCTTCCTCTATATTTATACCTTGCGGATTCCACATAAAAGTTTGCTTAGGTAATCTCTCGTTGATCATACGTTGTATATGACCATACCACTCACGCTGTTTTTATTTGGCTATTATGTGGGTGACTCTCATTATATTTGTTATTCCCTCACTCGTGCTTCTTTTCCGTCTGGATATATCTGCAGATTGTCTCTAGTAATCCATCTTCGTAACATTTAGCATTTGTTTTGCTTTCCCCTTAGTCTGCCATATCTCACTCCCAGATGTGATAATGCTTCTTACAATTGAATTACATGTTCATTTTTGAATACCTTACAGTTCCTCGAGAACTTTGGATACCATTAACCTCGATTATCAATCAACTTATTCCACAAGAGACGTCTTCATTTCACGTTCCTGGTTCAAACAGAGTATTTCATCATTAGGATTTGAATTTGCTGAAGCACGTTTCGTTATAATTTAAGTCTCGGTAAGTTTCTTTTTTAAACTTATTGCGTAAAAGGAAGTTAAAAATGTACATTTTCACAGCCACCAATAATAAGAAAAAATGACTATTACACCTTAAGTGATGGAGGCAAAAAAAAATTTCAACACATCTTTCCAGCTTTATAAAGTGTCATTAATTCCGGTTGTCCGCATAAACGATGACAGTTGCCTTTCGGGTAAAGGAAAATTTGATGTTGTAGCAGCTGTATTCAAAGCCAAAACCACGTTTTGTTGAGTGGTACTTGACCGATTTGTATGGTGTGGAGAGGGTTTTTTGTGATCATAATATGCTTTTTTCTTGAAAACATTGAGAGCATACGAGCACAAATATAAGAGAATAATACAACGCATTGTTAAATAATAAAGTTTTTGGAATAACCAAGTTAAACGTATACTCAGCTCAGTGTAAGTGAAAAAGGAGACTATCTTATAGTGGGATAAAATTTCTGTGAATGCCAAAGAAAAGAGAACTAGTTGGAGCAAAGGCCTCCGCAGTGACTTTAATTATTTGATCACATTACTTTAGGTTTAATCGCTTGTGTCAGCTATAACGTGACTAATTTTTCTCCTCCATATGTGTCCTGGAACTGAAGATAAACTTCCACACCCAAGCGCTGGCACACACAGTTTCAAATAAAGAAAATGGATCTAGCCACGAATAAGCGGGAAGCGTACCTGAATGGCAACAAAAAAAGTGGACGGTAATTTAGCTCATCAATGAAGAAGAATGTCAATTTGAGACACTCAAGTGAGCTTGGGTTGGGTGGGGCACTATTGGGTCGGGGTTAGTTGGGTAGGACTTTTGTAACTAAAATATTCTGTCCCTGTTAAAATAATTTTTGAGGCTATGTGTCCCCACTAAACAATCTGAAATTACATCATAGTTAATACTGAGCTAATTATATGAAGAGGTCAATACCTCGAAGTATGTCTCTCGCACAGGACTGTATTATTGTAATTACATCGGAAACTTACCGTGCAGTGGATAAAAAATAATAGTTCCGAAAAGGGAGCTGCGATAAAGTGCTCCCTGTTACTCTCTGTGAGGGAGAAAGCCAATGTATGAAAGACCAGCAAGCAGGGAGCGGAGCCAGGGATTTATCCTCTCAAAAGGGGTGCAACGAAGCTCTTCGTGACCGCCTCCGATGCAGCGCAAGGGGGAGAGTAAGGGTGTCCCATTGTTCAAGGGCGAGTGACTCGCCATCTCCCGAATGATATACGACAGCCCGCTTTGCCAATTTGTAGTCGGGGAAAAGCCCTGCAGGGCCCCAGCTGTTGATAACACCTCGGGGATCGAGTGGACGAAGGAGACCCGAGGAAGTGAATGTAGATAGACCTTTCCTATTACACCACTCCGTCGGTTTAAGAGACTCTCTGGTAGACATCTTGGTATTGCGGATGATACGAAGGAATTTATCATCAAAATTCAATACATTTCCATTTCCACACTGTCTCGCTCTTCTCTTCAGTTTAATTTTTTTCACGGAAATCATGGCTTCATGAGGCTTTATTATACGACCCAGAATCTTTTTTTTCTTCCTTTGCTTGATCATAATGCTTCATTTGGAAGTTGACGCAAACTCGAAAAGGATATTATGTGCAGCTAAATTTAGTAAATACGCCCATCCAAACTATGAGAAAGTAATACCTAATCTGTATGGTATCCTAATAATAGTCCGTAATTAAACATTTTTATATTTTGCACCGCCCTCTAAAAAATTTCGAATGGCTAATCAACGGGTTTCAGAGATGTAAATGAGAGTAAAGTCGAATAATAAGGTGAAATGAAGTTGTGTAAAAAGTAAAAAGAACATGAATGATCAGTGGGTTATTTTGATTTACTCCGGATGATACTCCAAAGTCTGGAATGACAATTAAACAAGAAGACGAAATACTTATTAATATCGGCTCAAAATATACGTGATATAGGAACGTGGTTAAATTTACATGCTGTTTGCAGGAATAAATCAAACAATGCTGCACACAGAGGGAGGCATGGAATTGTCTGCACTAGCGTGTGCTCCCAATTGTTCTAAGCACATAATAGGCATCAATCAATGATGTAAGCCGGTAGCATAACGGGCATGCGCACACTCCCTCGTACCGACGAAACTTTAGCCTAGGTTTCCATTGAAATAAATTTCCGTCAGAAACCTGACGTTCGCTGAATCTCGATGGATGTGCGGAAAACGTGAAGCGATCACTCAAATAGTTGCATCACATGTTGCGAAGAAGGGAGCGGGAGGAGATCTGCTGTAGTCAAAAGTTTTCCTTGAGTCACTCAACGTGAATCTATTGGTTTCAAGGGCGATCAGAAAATTTGGACGAATAAAAAAGTTTCCCAGCAAGAGGCGCTACCTTTCCTTCCACGCCTACAGACCATCCGTCGACCTCGTGAGTGATACGTCCTCCGCTGGCCTCCTGCCCCGGCTGGATTCGTAAGTGCTTCGAGATTTTAAGGATGTGGGTCAAAGGCGCCGAAGCCCAGATTTCAACGAGGCAAAGGTCGCCTGAATTTGGGTAGCAGTGAAAATCTGGATATAACCAAGCTATACTAAATTATGACATCGCGATATTTATGCGCTCACCAGAAGAGTAATTAGAGTAACCGGTTTATAAAATAAGGAAAGAGAAGTCGCTCAATTTTAACACTGAGAAATTAAATATGAACTGGATACGCATTCAATGATGCAGGCAAAGGTGATATTGGCTCCCCACCAATCACCGAAATCCATAATTGCGAAAAATCGCCGGGACGACTTATTGTGAGTAATCTAGAACTGAAGAATAAAGATTTTGCCATGAGAAATATTGGGCCTGGACCGGGAATCGAACCACGGACCTTTGGTTGGCGGACCAATGCGCAGACCACTACGCTATCCAGGCTTCTCAATACTTCTCGAAGGATACTGACTCTTGGTTGTGGCTTCTTTGAAGTCCTCTTCTCCCTTGCGTTGCCATCTTTGATGGACCGCAAGGGCCTAAGATCTAGTTGCCTTGTATCCACCAAAATTGCCATGGAAATTAGGAAGCCTGGATAGCGTAGTCGTCTGCGCATTGGTCCGGCTAACCATAGGTCCATGGTTCGATTCCCGGTCCAGGCCGAATTTTTCTCATGGAAATTTCCTAAAAAAAATTCACCCGCCATGTTTGAATTTTGGAGAATAAAGCTTACGTCATAGTAATTGTCGGGATATTGAAGTTGATATCCAAGTCTTGTCGTCATAAGCAGAATCTGATGCAGTCGAGTAATACAAATTAGAACGAGGAGGGAATAAATCTGAAAAAAAGTCCTAAGTTTCATTTGTTGTCGAACATAATTATTAGAATTTAAATTTCTGTCTTGAAGATGGAAAACATTAACGTACATACCAACGGTTACGTATTATCTTATGAATTTGTCCTTTCAGTCAATAAATATTAAACACCAAGGGTAGATTTTTATGCATTAATTGAATTTAGCTGGCGTTATTGGCTTAACGTCTTCTACATAAGGTATGATTTGAGCATGAGTCTTGGAAGCTATCTATTTTTGGATAATCGAAATAATAAATATGATATATATATCACATTTATCTAGTTTACAGTACCTTAAATTTAACCAAGCTCATAATTTTTACACGTAATCGTAAATACAAAAGAAGGACGTTCCAAAACGTCAACAGTAAAGAGCAGCAAATTCAAGTAAAGCCACTGAAAAAAGCTTTATTGTGAGATTTTCGGCTTCAGAGTTATTAATTTGTAAAATCCCTACGTGCTGAAAGCGTCTTATACCATACACATATGAGTCATCATAAGCGTCCCAGATAGAAAAAAGTAAATTTTTGACGCTAAGCCCTCAGGTTAAAAGCGACGGCATATGTTGTTCTCCATGGCCATCCTGGGATAATGTGGCGCAATGCCCCTGTAACATATAAGGTAGCGTCTCAAATTAGTCAACTCATTACCCAGAGATACACTCACAGCAACTGACTATAGCAATACAGGAAACTCCAGCGCCATCGCTAAGACTTATATAATTCCAATGATCTCCACATTAGCCTCACGGAATGAAAACTGCAAAAAAGTAGTTAGAAGAAAACTGATAAAAGACATCAAATTTGAGGAAATGATCATATTAAAGACACACATTTTTGTAGCTTCTTATCCCTGAGTTTAATGAAATCCACACTCTTTGTTAGCAAACAATCAACTGAAAAGCAACACCAGGACAATAAATCGAAAGCAGGCAAAACGAAATAAGTAAACTGCTGTACAAAAGAAAAGTTACCGGCATGTAAACACCATAGCAAATTATCAATATATCAATGGATCCGTTGGTATTAGCTGACTAAAACACTCTTATCTGTCGGTTTTTACAAGAAATTTACTAAACTCCATTGGTCTGTTCTTTTAACGTCTCAGAAAGACAAATATAAATACCCAGCGATTTCATTTCTACGTTTTCCCTGAAATCGTATGCGAAGTTCTTTAATTTCCAGCATTTTTCGTCTTCAAACCTCAATAGACTTTCAACGGAGAAGTGGAAACGCCTTTTCAAACGGAACAGTCAAAAATTGGTAGCCATCTGTGGTTTCTGAGTTATGCTCATTGACCGCACTATATCAATCGATATTTTCCTTTCTTCTAGGCATAAACACTTTTTGTGGCGTGTTAATCATTATTTAACTATTACTAACCTTAAAATATCAGTTATTATCTTTTCTCTTGTCTTATGTTGAACGTTTAACTATTTGATTTTTTCATTGACAAAATTGATGATTCTGTCCTCGTAAAACAGAAGTTAGGAAAAAAGTTGTCTCTGGAAGCTGCTTGTTAGAAGCTGCTCTTGCCAAACCCGGAGCAAATAAGCGTAAAAAGTTAGTCTTATGTCAAAGACTGCTATTTCCTAGCTCCTCCAGCTGAGATTAAACTGGAAAATTCCGGAAATTACATCAAATTACTACTTAATAGAGATTACTATCTTAACTTGCGTATAACTCAAGTTACTTAAACGACAAATCCTCAGACTCTTCAAAATTGCGGTATCTGACTATTGCCAATAGCATTCATTTCAAAGAGTTCCTAAGTGCTATAAATGCGCCAAAGCAAATTCCGACTTAACAAGTTAACAGTCTGGGTACAACGAGAAAAAAGTCAGCAGAATTGAACGCTCAAGCCCTACGCCACGACCCTTGGCCCAGATATCTCACGTCGAGTGGCCAACCTCCCTTTAGGTCAGCAAATTTTCTGCCGAAGAACAGTGATTTTTCTTTCTTGTTGCATAGTTCAGTTCATTAATCGAGCTACTGCAATTTTAAGTTAACGTGCAGGAATGAAGGTATGAAGGTTTTGTATATGGGTTAAGGCTCTTTTAAATTTATTGGAGCAGAAAAATGCTGAAAGTTGAATTAAATGTAAAGGACTGAATTATATTCAAAAACCTCAAAGTGTTGATTGCATCATTGTAAACTCTAAAATGCTTTTTATTGTACGATATTTATTCCAAATCTGGACAATTTCCCTTTTCAGCATCCTATTAATTAAAAAAGTATTATAAGTATATACCACTCGTATGATTTGTACAACAGGTATTATATCAAAATACTTTTTAAAGTACGGCTTATGAAAATTAAGAATCTAGACTGTACAAAAATGAAGAAATAAAGAAGCAAGTGGTGAGAAGGGAAACAAAGCTTTTGAGAGGATTTTTAGATATAAACTCAGATTTTCAGTATACGAATTGAATGGGTAAAGGATTTTGCTATTTTCTGAACTTCAGAACCTTTATGAACTATTTTCTGAAATCGTACTGTTAAATATTTACATGTTTCCGAATGATTAGTTTTATGACAACTGGAGAAGAAAGACATTATTGATCTAAATTATTTTTAAGGACGTAACATAACTGTCCTTTTCAAAGTAGCAGTAATTTTGACATAATTTAAACTGTTAGTCAATGCAATACCTGGTAAAAATCATTTGAGGGCAGCTATGAATGCATAGTATCAAAATGAATACCAAAGTTAATGATGAAGCAGCCAGCTCATGCAAGATCCCAATTTCCGTTTGAATTCCTTTTAAAACGAGAGTGAATTCAGAGCTCAGCTTATGGTGTTCAAGTATTCCAACACCCGATACCACTTCTCCTCTCCAATTCCTAACTCCAGAAAGAGCTATTTCACGGATAAGCGTAAACATCACTAAAGGCATCTAATACTATCGTTTAGATCCTATTCAAAAGTATTACACATCCATGAAATCCTACTCTTCTCTTAGAGCTGCATTCTAAAACACAGTCTAATTTTCATGAAAGAGAATGGCATCTTACAAATATTATAGTTGTTTGCTAAAAAAATGGAAAGAGATGTAACAATGGGTTTTAAAAAAATAAAAAATATTTTTACTGATTTAGAGTGAAAGTATAAATTGTTGGTTAAAATGAATATATGTAAAGGAAAACTGGTGAATTAAAATGTGTTTTGATATGATTTCTTATCAATAAGCATGAGAAAACTTATAGGGTTCAGAAAGATTACGCATAGCTGGGAACATTTTCTAACGTTAATAATGAATTCTTGAGGCTCAGCGTTCTGCAGCAAAGGTTTTGATTCCTAGAACCATCACCTATATCCCTACCTGAATTGAAATTGATTAGATAGTCTGGAATTCCACTAAGAGAGAGAACATTTAGGTCAACGCGTCATTATATTTCCTTCCTCGTCCGATAAATTTCATCCTTTCATCTCATATCTTCCTGATCGATAGATGGTTAGCTAATTACATTAGAACAACATTAAAACGAATTCAAGGAAGCTAAACATCTCAGTCATCATTTTACGGTGTGCAGAAAAATTATGTGCTCAAGGATTATTGCCAATAATTAATCATCCATCACAAGAAAATTAATTAATGTTATACTAAGGTTAAACTCATTAGCTATACTACGAGGTCAACTGATAACTCAACTTTTTCAAATCATCTTTGGAGTCAAATATGAGCAGGCATCATGACAGCCATACAACCCATCAAAACTCAAGGCCGGCAACTTGTCAATTTTATCATTTACTGCAGATTTTGAGGTTTAATTATAAGTGAACTTAAATAGGAAAGGAAATAACTTAAAGGAAATAAAAATTTCAGAGGTTAACCATTGTGTTATATAGCATTACTCGGGTTTGAGAATAGTTATATATCACTACTCTTTTTACTTAGGATCAATTAATATTTTATTTTGGTGATCTTAGAAATGGAAAAGCAGTGCTTTGAAGGCGTGGTGGCTTCAAGTTATCCGTCTCCCAATTACATACCTCGTCTAAATGTCAGCCAGAATATCGATTACTCGATGGAAAATGCGATCCAAAAAGTTGTAAGTGCGCATCAGGTGCCTCAAGGAAGATTTGGTGTCGCGCTCACCTTCAGCGGATGGGAGGGCCCCTGGACTCAATTCCGAGGAACTGGCAAAAAAAACTGAACGGGCGAGTTTTCTTAATGATCACCAACTGAAGGCGAAGGAAAATGGGAGGCATTTTGCGATTATATCTCACCATATTGCATCTCGTATACAGATGGTTATTGTAAACGATGGTTTCAGATCTCACTTGGTGGAATTCCTTGATATCAGGGATAGAAGGATTAACTTTGCAATCTTTGGTTACAATGTGGAATTGCAAAGTTGATCCTTCTGTCCCAGATGGTTATTGTACACGTATATGTTGCTGGATACGTCCACAATATTCTCAAAATCTATAGTACGTCAAAAAATATAAATGCATTGGATATCAAACATTTGGATGGTTATTGATTTTTCTAAGACTCATGACACCACATGACGCTATCACTTATCACATGTGCTTCATATCGAGGCGCGGAAAAAGAGAATGCACAAAGTTTCACTCACAAACCTCATTATAGGTGTACATTTTTCTAATGAACGGTTCCATTTTTTACGTGTGCTAGAAGACTTCGCTTTTGACAAAATAGTAACTAATTCCCAGCATTGAATGTCGTGATACTGCTAATCCTTAGTTGTTGAGTTCCTGTAAACTAAACCCACATTTTATGCACCTAAAACAAAAGAATAGATCCTCAATAAAACGGTTATTTGAACAAGGAAAAGAAAATTTAATGTTAACTATAAATGAAAAGTGGCAGGCAGGCCTTCTGCATTGATGACGACTGAATTAATATCAATTATACCATAGCTATGAAACACGTGGCCCATCAAAAAATATGTTGAAATAACAAAAAAATAAACATATTTTTGTAAAACTCGTGATAATTCATGCTTAGTCGGCATCAATGTGATTGAATTCTGGATTCCTTCAAACATGAGACGTTTCAACATGAGCGTAAAGAGTGTGTGAGAGGTTCTATCGAGATATTGAGCTTCCTCTTGGGCCAACCCAACAGAAGACGAGCCCTTCAAGCGAATAGCAGTCGGCCGGAGGACAATTTGACGAGATGTGTACCCGGTTTCTCTTTTGGGAGGAAACGGACATTAATTTGAGGTTGATAATAAAATTCGGAAGCGGGAAAATTTACTCGGAAAACATACAGGAATCTACGAGCTTCGAATTCAATCTATACACGTATGGATAAATAGCCTAAGCCATGAATATGAGACATTTATGCTGAAAAGAGAATAGTTTCACTTCATATCACTTTCAAACTACTTGAACTCATAATAATAATAATTATTATTATTATGGCATTATGTATTATAAGGCAGGGATAATTAAACCCTTTGCATAGATTCCTCATTTGGCCACATGACCATGCTTCTTATACTTGGAAGGTAAAGAGAGAGCAAAAACCTACCATCCTCTTACAGTAAATTTAAGCAAAACGAAGAATGAGAATAATATTATTGAACCAAAAAGGAAGTTTAAAAGGCTCTTAACTCATTTTAGTACTCAAAATGGCTGACTGAAATACTACCAATTGACATACTAAAAGAGAACAGTAATAATACAACTACCTGAGTCAACGCTATTATTTCTGGTTGAATCTTAGTAAAGAAATACTGGTCATTTGTTCCATAAGAACTGAATCCATTATCATCAAAAACTTAATATTTATACTGGCAATATTTATATTTTTTCCTTTCTCTTTTTTATTCACATATTGTGGGATAATATCACTGCACAAGTTGGATGTAAACTGTCTAAAAAATACCAATTGGCTGGTATAAAACTCAAATAAATTTTCCCCTAAGTCAATATTTAGTTTCTGATAAAGACTGCCTATTAAATTATCTTTGACACCGCTATTTAACAATGACTATTCCATAATCTCCAAGTCGTAATTTTGACCTATACGCCCAGTAAATAAATAAAACGCTTTATATCAATCAGCTTCAGTTGATTAAATTATTTTCCTAAGGAATACGCTGGCAAGGCTTAGGTAAATAAAAGCCAAGAAAGCGGAAATGAAGTTGGAATTTTATGCGAGAAACCTCTAGTGAATGCTAATGCTGTCATTATTTCAAAAGCCAAATGGAACGAGAATTCATAGAGAGAGAAACAATAAATTGCTTGCGTTCCAACATCTTTCGAAGGAAAACTGGTTTGATGACCTGGTTTCTGCGAGTCACTCACAAGATTTCCAAGGTCAGCTGTTGAGGAAACTCGTTTCTATGACGCGCCCGGGGGTTTCCCTTTCAGAATACATGCTGCGAGCAGACTCAGTATTAATAAAAAAATATCTCGTCACAGTGCTTTCCATTTCTTTGAAAATAGTGATTGAAAGACTTTCTTTCTTACGCATGTCCCTGGCTTGATTTTTCTCGTATGGATTAGCCACTTAAACGCCTTTACCTTGCAAAGTATATCTACTCACACACAATTTGATGCTTTGTATGTTCGAATTTTCGCAATTCAGAATAATTTTTATTTCTCCTATTCATGAATATCTATGAAAGTGTATGGTTTTTTGTTGGCCCATAATTCCACGTTCCAGAATTCAGATTCCCCTATGCATAGTGGATGTCTTCGTTAATGTTTTTATGTATTTAAAAGTAGCTGTAATCTTTGGATTAGGTTATGACAAAACTTTTAAGTTGTGGATTTTGTATCTCAAGAGGTGGTAAAATGTAATTTTGCGGCATTTTACATAACTACCCTGAATAACACATATTATTTCACCAAGATAAACTACGCATTCGTATAACTTCAGCGTTATATTCTTAGCACGCTCACTTCACACCATAAGTCAAGTAAATAAAACCCAAAACTCAAGTAATGCTTTTCAACAAATTAATATGAGTGAATAGAAAACATATCACATATAAATTTAAAATGGAAATGAAGAAGTTAATTAGTTTTCCGGCTTTTGGAATTTGAGACTCTATATGGTGGAAAGAAATTTACCGGGGCAGTCATCTTTTATTTCTTAATTGCCAAGACTTTTGTGCATAAATGACTATGCCAATATGCGGGATAAAAATTCAACATGAACAGAAATTAGCAATAAATAGAAGGAATTTAATTGTGCTGCGACTTCTGCTACGATCTCAAAACTTTAAAAGCAACAAGAAATGCTCACATTGCTATCACAAAAACAAAAATGCGTTCAATAGAACTTAACTTGAATTCTTATATTTAAACATTAATTATGACCTACAATCTTCAGGAAAATAACTTTATATAAAAAAGAGGTCACGAAGAATCATCTAGATATACTAAACTCTAACACTCTCAATCCACAAAAGCGGGGAGCCGATTCCTAACGGTAATGAAAGTAAACATAGAACCAACCATAAGTAATTAAAATGATTTTTGTTTGCTGACTATCATTAGATATATCATAATCGTGATAATCATCAATGTATCTCAAATGGCAAATATGTCACTGCCTATATTGTCCTTTTTACTGCACACATTTATCTGTCTTCATAAGAATGACCTATAGAATGTAATTTATAAAAATCAAGAGGGAGAAGAATGTGTATATTGACCCTCTGTTTTTTTAAGCAGAGCCTTGCATCTCATGACAAAATTTGAATGCCAAAAGGCGTCCAACCGATAGAACCGATAAATCAATACGAAATATATTAACCACAAAAAGCGACGAGAAAAAGGTTCATATTTATTTCAAACGTATTAAATTAATCGGCTGATGTAGCTGACGAAAGTAAATAGTCACAGTTACGGAAATGTCTACGCAGATTGTTATAGCTTACAGCATTTATATTTCTGCTCTAAATGATCAAAATATACTGTATACTATGATTTTTATTTCTGCATTGAAAGGGTATCAGTGCATGTTCTCGGCTAAGTGAGAAAGCAAAAAAGTAAAACTATATGAAAAAAAAGTTTATAAATAATAGAAAATCTTTACTATGCACCATTAAATCTGGTTTTAATGATGTGTAGCACACACTCCACATGGATACATAAACCGCTTTTTGAACAAATTCAAATGATATCTTCACGAGAAAAAAGGCGATAAAGTAAAAACTTGAGAGTAAAACAGAATGAATGTGAAGAGGTGTGCGAGTGCAGGTCACTATCCTTACAAAATTATGTGTGGCGTTTAGTATGCCTACCGACTGTGTACTGCTTCTTGAATTATTTATTATGCTCCTAACACTTAAGCACTTAGTTACAATTAAGACAAGTCATGCAATCCGCATACTTCATGAGTCTTTCTTAATTCTTGATTTTTGTTCTAAATGTCAAGTGCCAAGGATATATGCCTTGCCATGGATGATATTAGCCAGGGTACAGCATCTGTGCAGATAGCGGGAACTTCGTAAAGTAATGGAAGAAATTAAGATTACTCGAGAAAAGTTATTGATATCCCCTTGAAATAATTACCAGATACATACTTGCTTTATTTTTTAAGAGCATTTAATTTAAACTCTGATTTGTCAATGACTAGAACTCCATGGAATACCAGCTGAGAAATTCCTGAAATAGTGGATTGCATAGTTGAATATAATAGTTAAATAGCCAGTTAAAATCAAGTACCAATGCATTTAGTTTTACCATTGCTGGAAATATGCATTTAGAATCAACCATGGTGATAAATAAGACTTAAAATCGTAGTTTGAATGAAAATTTTAAGAGTAATCTGTATTTTTACAAGAGTATCAGAGAATTAAAAAGTCCGAAAAATTCTCCAAAATAGTTTTGAAAATGCCTTTATTTAACGAAATATGCCTAGGTTTGTCATTATAATCTCAAAACTCCAAATTTTTAAGATTATTGGAAATACTTTTTACCGCTCTCAAGCAATAATACTCCACAAATATTTTTTATGGAATGTGAACATTAAATTATTGATAGATCTGAAATGTTGGCGGTGGTTCATGAAAGAAGAATTCTGAGATCACTTAAATTTTCGTTTTCTCACAGAAGTTAAAGGAAGCATTCCTCTGTAAAATATACAAAAATTTCTTAGTTTCGACATACATGTACTACTGCTCTTTATTGTGAATTTTTGCCAAACTTTTGAGCGTCAAATACGTCGCGAGCATTTGGGACTCTGGTCATAAAGAATTGACCAAATGTCTTTATAAACCATATTTTACGAAATGAATACTGGCAGAGACGTTCCTAAAGGAAATTTATCGTATTCTAAATTACATTTACTGTATTGCATGAGGAATATATTTTAATTTATTGTTGACTGTGGTTTATGGACTAAAAGAAATGGAGAACAAAGAGAGTTAACAGCGTATATTTATTTCATTTATCTTCACTATAGAAATGTTAAACTGAGGGTTTAACTGGTAGTTAACTTACTTGAAGGAGCATCTCTCACTCTTTTCACGGTATAATCTTTTACTTTATTTTAAGGCAGAGCTAACATTTTCTTCTGTCTGTCAAGATATATAGTTATTCTGATGGAATCACGAGCAATGCGTTACAATAATTATAGAGCCCATTTATCCGAATCCAGGTTTGGCTGTAGGAAGAAGTCTATCATTTTATTGACTGTAGTTATTTTTATGTTTTTTCATATTTTTATCCCTTCTTTGCCCCCTTAATGTTTTGAATTGTTTTAAACAAATATTTGGGATAAGTGAGTAGACTATGGAGTCTAACAGCAAGGTAAATAAAAAAATTAAGAGACTTCACCTTGTAGAGATTTTTTTGGAAATGTGCAAATTGCGCTCAAAAAACACGTTTCCGGACAAATCTGGGACATTGTAACAGGCGTCCTCCCAACATTCCTCGTCTCTGTGAAACATTTTTAATTAATAGAGGAAATGTTGATCTCGAAATCACAATATATCTTTGTCTACCGATTATACATACATACCTTATATGTTAATAATAGGAACGATAATAAGTCCTAAGAGTATTGCTTATCCGTTCAAACTTTTTTCAAGTAAAAAACAACATGACTAAGTAGGGCGGGAAAAATTTCCACGCTAATTGCTATCTCCAGTTGAAAATTCAAATTGATTTACCTTGCAGTAGATCTTATTATTTTAAATCACTCGTCATAAAAAAGGATATTTGGGAGATTTTTAGCCTTTTCAAGTCAAATAGCATCCATTCCATACCAATTTTGCTTCTGTTGTTACCATTGGGTACCAATCAAATGAATTTAGAAAATTAAATCAACACTGACCTCTCAAATCGATTCCTAATTTATTGAAAGAATGAGGCAGGTAATTAAATGATATAAATTTTCTGGAAAGCCCAAGCTGAGTGAATTTCAGGTAAAATAACGTTATTTCAAGTTTTTTGAAAAACATAAAGTGAGAGAAATAAATCTTTTTGGTACAAATCTGGCTTAACGTGACTCGTAATTGCGAAAGGTAAAAATAAGACCGTAAAAATTTTAAAGCCTTTTCGCGCGGCGGACTTTTATTTAATTGCTGAAATTATAACTCAGCAAACAAATTGCAATTTGGCAGACCCAAATTTTGGATCTTGAAAGTGTTGGATGAATTCATTCATGTCTAACTTATATTACAGACATTTAACCATGGTAATTCATAACGAGGGTTAAAATAAAGTTTGCGAACGCCCGGTCTGCACCAACCGCGGTCAAATTTTAACTTTCTCCCCCAGGGTAAATGTACTCCGGCTATTTATCCATCTACAATAATTTTTGCAGTGCTCCGAACGAAGTCTCAATTTCAAATTTCAATTTCAGGACACACTAAATAAAATATTGGCTTGTAAACCTAATGGAGGAAAATATGAGATATTTTATGATGAACAAACGTCCTCATAGTCTGCGGTCACGGTAATAAACATTACTCTCTGCCCGAGGAAAGTTTCAGCTCATATTTTAGAGCTTAAAATTTTTTATAATCAGCCATGCATGAAAAATGGTTAGAAAAGGACATTTTTGCATATAAAAGCTTGTTATTCAGAGGAAAAAAGTACTGTAATATTTTAATTTTGGTTTAGATGCAAGTTTTGTGAATACGGGGTACGCCATAAAATGTGCGCCATTGTGTGAGTGGGTGAGAAAGTTACCGGGGTAAACTTTTAACTATTATGGTAAACTCTGTCGTGCTATACGAGCTGAAATATCATTTACTCATTTTTTAAAGATTCTTTTTCAAGTCAAATGACAGATTTTGGATTTAAAATCATATATCTCCTTAATTTTATGAACTTCTAGAATGGTAAAGACAAGGAATCAGTAAAATTCAACATATAATCCATTAAATATTTAAAATTTATTTAATAACATATAATAGAGGCATAAAAACGTAAATATCAGTTATTTAGAATTTTTGCTATATGTATGGAAGGTATATTGCATAATATATATTGTATACTAAATAAAACACAGGGATGAGAATTTTTTACAAGTCTTGGAAAGGCAATGGAAGGAATGAATATCTTAATCAGTAGTTCTCGAGCTCTTTTTTTCGAGTGTTCATTGGTCAACAGTTTTGCAAACTTTTTACCTCATTATTTAAAATTTTATATTATTTATATTCGTACTGTTTCTACAAACCTATTCTAATAATATGGAGGTTATTTTGACATGCCTCTAAACCACAAGATCCTTAGGTTACGCATTCTTAGATACTTCCATTTATTTGATGAAGGCCTCAAAATATTTCTCGTGGAACGCAAGATCAATGTTCCAAGCTTTGAGATTTGAGGGAACGAGATCTTGCCAGACCTCCCTTCCTCCGCCGCTTCCCTTTTTTCACATTGAGTCTCCTCTCTTGATATTTCTGCCCACACCTATTATGTTTCGTGTAAAAGGGTGTCTTCCCAAGAGGTGTGAACTGGCGTGTATGAAAGGACCAGCATTCGCCCGCTCGAATATCCCCTTATCTTCTTCTTTGATGGAAAGACCAAGGTCGCCCGCCACCTGCGGTCCCGATTCTTTGTATTGTTTGTAGATAGAAATGGTGGCTGATTCTTTTTCAACACTGTCGTATTCACTAAATTTTTGTCCTCTCATACATACTTTCTGCTTGAAGGGGGCTAAAGGGAAACTTGAACTTCTTAGAACTCTCCCGCGATCCCAGATCCTGCTTGCACTCTCCAATGAAATCTCCCATACTTAAAGAGGCTGGAGTAATAATTTAAAAAGGGTTTTTCCCCTAATTGACGCATAAGGTATCTGGCCTTTTCATATTCTAAGACAGTTTGCCGTTATCCATTGTGTGGAGCAGCCAAATGGTAGGTATATCGTGTATGGTATGTACAATAGTCGTGAAAAGTTATTCAATCTTGAGTAAAAATGTTGAAAAGTTTGGCGAAAAAGAATTTCAACGGAAAGAGATATGATAGACATTATTTACCTTAGTAGTGATCATAAAGACTGGGAGTAAGGCAGTAATATTAGTGTCCGCTGAAGGAGCAGCTGGGAGGAGTACAGGTGATCCTGCAGTCACAAGTCAGTAGGGCTGCGCAAATCTTTTAAGGGCGATTGGGGAGGTAAGAGAGGAGATGAGGACGATATAAGGTTGAATTCATCATAATTAGAGTGAAGATGCAACGAAGGACCTTAAACGTGATTTAAAACAAAGTATTCTCCGGGGAAGATTTTGCTGCTTAATTATTTACACTTTACAAACAATTACGTTCATTACAGAGAAGATCAAGTTTTTGCAAAGATTTATAAGATAAAAACCGCGATTGAAAATCACGGGAACACGTATCACGAAAATTACAGTCCCTATTGACGGCAATGTGTCTACGAAACATATTGAAAAGCCAATTTAATTAAAAATAGTACATTCCAAACTGGTTTAAGTTTAGCCAGGAGCGTCTTAAAACTATATGATTTAAACCCTGATAAAAACGGTTTGGTGATGACAATATCATATAATAATACTATACGTAAGACTATACAATAGAGATAAACAACAACTTTTGTCACCCCGATCCCTTAGATGTTTTAGTTTCATCGATGAAATGCAATTAAAACTTCGTGAAAGAATAGGAAAAACAACATGCGAAATTTAATGCAAAAGGTTTTATGAAGGGAACTGTAGTGGAAAATTGGCAGGAATCATTTTGGACATGTGTACATTTAGCAGAAAGCACAATAGCAATATTTCACGTTCCAACCTGAGGGAACCTAAATAAAAGAAAACCGTAGTCAGCGTTGATGACAATGATGTCAACTGATTTAAAATATACATGCTTTGAGACTTGAGGAAAGGAGATGCGGCCTGATGGATCATAATCAATGAATGTTCCGGTTGAATCTCACCCTCAATCAGTTCCTAATTAAGAAGAAGTTAAGAAGTGCAGCAAATCTAATACCATATGGAAAAACATACGGTGACACACTTCTGACCATAACCCACCTACTATCAACAAGCGCATAAAAATCATTTATTTTTCTTTAAACATAATTTCCGTCAGGTAAACAAAAAAATGCGAGTACCTTGCTGTAGATTACCTATAAGTTGTATAATCAATATGAGAAAATGAAAAGGTGCTACAAAAATATCAATTTTTGTTGAAAATAGAGTATAAATGTAAATTTAATTAACTATAATTTTTAAATGTCCTTCATGAAAACACTGTACAGGAAAACTTAAACAATCATGAACTACTTGATTTTCCTCCGAGCGAATCATTTTTAGAGTGTCCACGGTTGTCAATGTTTTTATCAAATGCTCGTGAACTTATGAATCCTCATAAATTTTATTTATTTATGTTAAAAAACGATGATTTATTAAGGAAAAAAAGAGAAAAAATGTTCATAAAATTCTATATAAGTATGAAAAACTCTATTATCTACTCGATAAATGAATTATTTATTGTTAGAAATAATATTTTTTTTAAATCATTATAATTTCTTGAGTCATGTAATATACCTTGTTATATGAAATAATTGCTTTATCATTTTGTATTGAAAGTAAAGTATTTGAAGGCTTTAAATCCTGTATTTCATTTCAATTTATTTTAAAAAATAATGGAGAAGCTCTTCGAAAACAACTAAGATTTTCACTTACTGTTAGTTGACTTTCAACAACCTTTGACAGTGTGAAGAGAAGTGCATTGTATATAGCATAAAACGAATTTGGCATGCCTAGGATCAGATTGATCTGAATGACCATGCGGAAAACCGTGGCTAAGATTAAAGTTGGCAATAAAACGGGCAGTGCTTTTCCATCTAATTTGGGAGTAAATCAAGGGAATGCTTTGTCAACACAATTGCTCATCCTTGTCCTGCATTGGTAAATAAGGGGAATCAACCCTGGTGGAGCAGCATTTTACAGAAGTGGTCAAATATTAGTGTATGCAGACGATGTGGTTGTTGTATCCAGGTCTACAAGGAAGCTGAAGGAAATGTTTGGCTCATTAAAGGGAAGCGCAGGAAGAATCGGACTGGGGTAAACTGTGGCAAAACAAAATGAATGTGTACGTCCATGTCAAAAGCTCGTAGACGACCTCAGGTGATAGGTATCGATGTTGATAGATTTGACGGTTTCCAATCAATTAAATACCTTGGAGCATTAGTGACATTGGAAAACTTGATAAGTGTTTGTGTGAAAGACAGAATCACGGCTGGAAACAGAGCGTATTTTACAAATCTTAAACTTTGGAAAAGTAGACTGATTAGAAAATATGCTAAACAAAATATACTAACCTCTAATCTGATATTTCGTCATTTATGGTGGTGAATGCTGGACATTGTCAACAGCTGAGGCACATGAGCTTAGGTGTTTTGAGAGTAGAGTTCTAAGCAGAACTATTGGCTCCATGAAAGAAAACGGAGTTTTTCGAACGCTTTGGAACAAAGAACTGGACAATCTCATATATGGCCAAGACCATGTGAGGTTCGTCAAATCACAGGGACTCAGATGGATGGGACACTTAATAAGAATGCCAGAAGAGAGAGTGACCAAACGAGTCTTGGAGGGAAGATTATTCATTGTAAGATGAAGAGGACGTCCATGCTTAAAATGGCAAGATGGCAAGAGGCGGACCTGGCTGCAATAAGTGTAAGCGGATGGAGAGGGAAGGCCATTATTAGAGAGTGCTGGAGGAATATAGCAGCGGAGGCCAAAGCCAACAGAAGGCTTTAATGACAATGGAAGAAGAAAAATTTTATTTCAATGCGCCCGTATAAGTATTTTCTAGGTAAATCTACCATTTTATAATATTCATGACGAAGAAAAATTAACCTGAAAAGGAGAAATATTTTATAAAAATTTAAGAAAAATTAACTGAAATTAAAGTAGAATGCACAAAACACTGCGTCATTTTCTAAGAGGCTAAAAGAAATCACTGTTTTCATTCCATATAAATCGGTGGATTTGCTTACTTCCAGCTGAAAGATCTACCGCCAACGAAGAGCTAATAATGTTTTTCAATAAGTAAAATACATTAAAAGCACCCATGAATGGGCAGCGTTTTCGCCTCTCCGCAGCATTTTTCAGTTTTGAGTGTCATGGCAGAAAATTGTAATACAGAAAAAAGACCCACCCCTTTTCTTGTCATGAGCGGGGTTACGTTTTCCACTCCCATTCTGTGGGCCGCAGGATTCAAGCCAAGTGACGGCAAATATTTCCCTGACGGAATCAAACGTTGGCATATCGATCGAACTGACCTCACTACTGAGAGGCAGTATCCTCATCCTAAGGCATTGTTGGCGTAGATCAAGACGATCGGCTCGAAATCAACAGCCGCTGCTTCGGGCGAGAGAGAAGTCACGGAGTCGGCCCGGATGCTGCGATGTGGAAGGCAACTTAGCTTCCCTCAAAGATTAAGCCCTACATTCAAAATACGGGGAAGGGTGGAGGGCTGCAGTCCAATAAATTTAGGATTGAACAAACATAGATGATGATGATGTTAAAAATGTAATACATAACGGTTTTGCAGCATATTTAGATGTTAATTTAATCTTCATGTATATTGTCAAACCAAGAATATTTCCAAGTTTCTCAAAGATACGAATTCAGTGTGAATATGAGAATCATATCACTGAATCTCTTCATCCTATAAAAGTCTAAGCTATGCGCTAGAAAATTAGTTTTTTTTTTAAATTTAACATTACTTAGAAAATATTATTCTGAGTTATGACCGGCTTAAATTTTTCCGGGAAAGAAGTACTTCGAAATGCGCCCTTTTCCGCCTTGAACATTCTGCCCGAAAGAAGGGGGAGAGCGGCTCAGAGTTCCTTCCTATACGAGTCGGCGATCGATGTCTTAAGCGCCCAAGGTCTGTGTAGCCATGTGTCCACTTCACAGGAGGAGAACCCCATTCATTTCCCAACACGAGACCATTGCGTCTGTAGATCACACACATTTCCCCTGTCCAGGCAGAAGGAAGCTATTCAAACCCCGCTTCAGTTTGCTCTTCCGATTTCCCACCATTCTCTGCTTTCCCTTAATCCTCTCCGTCTTATAATCCCTCCTCACATAATCTTCTTCTTTTTCTTTCCGTCTTCCTTTCCTCCTGCCTCCTCTCCTTTCATTCTTTCCTCTTACCATGTTTGATTTTTGCCTTGCGACGTCCGGGACCGAACATCAGGGAAAAAAAGAGGCTTCCTCATCTCGTTCCCCCTTCAGAATCCTGAGAGCGCTCTTTCTAATTTCCCTTTGTTTCCCCTCATCACACTCTTTTTCCCTCCATACTCCCCTTTTCATCCCCCCTTTTAGTGACACAGCCCTCTATTCCTCACTCACTCACCCCCAGCGCCATCGTTAAATGTACCAGCCCTTCCCTCTCTCCCTCTTCACCACCCTTGTTTTCGCCTCTTTCCTTCCGTCTCGTCTCCCACCCTGACTCAACCTTGCTGAACAATGGGAGCAAGCTGTTCGGGGTCGCTGGAACCCCTCGGATGATTCACCAGCGAAAGGAAAAGAATATGAGGGTAAATGAGGAAAAAAATGAAAAATTTTCTGTCAATCGCAGAACATCCTCCCTTCAGCTTTTCGATTACAGTGAGAGTGTGAGGTGAAGGGAGTGAATTTTCCCCCGATTCATTTTTTGTATCAAAGTTTCCGTTGTGTTTACCCCTTTTTTTTAAAAAAAGTCCATCCGTCCGCATTAAGTGGCTCGAGGTGTTTACTGCCGGGCTCGACCATTGGGCAAACGATTTCTGTGATGGCATATTATTTTGATGCGTCCCGCGAAGCCATCGTTTTTCCTTTGCTAAAGCGGCCATCTTCACTGTGATTCACGTTTCCCATATGGGGTTTTTATGTCACTGCAGATGTGACGGCTCTTAAAATCCCCTGAAAGGGGTAAAGCAAAAGCTGATTAAAACATCGTTTTTTTCAAACGTACTGCTGGGATGAAAAGGTCGGGTTCGCCGTCATAAGGGAAAGATTTTCCTGTCCGCCTGTTAAACGCTGATGAATGTATAAAGATTGAAGTTAATGTTTATCTTATTTTGGATTTTAAGTCAATGATTACTACGCATAAATAAATCGTTCCAGCCTTTGGTACCAGTCTAAGCAGAGGAATATCTTCAGGGTTCATAGTGTTTTACTTGAAAGATATGGATTACCTATGTTTTTCTCTGTAATAACACATGCCATTCAGTGTGCACGAAATATCCTGAAATGTCAAAAAAATTCCTATGCTTGACACATCAATTATTCACGTGCAAGGTTTCGCTGGGTTGGGTACCAACCGGACACATCCAAAACTGTATATTTATAACTTTGCCTCCGGTGGAAATAAAACAACCTCATATCATTAATTACAAGGAAATTTAATAAAATGTAAAAGGCTGAGAGTAACAGATAACATACACATTTTCTTTCAATTATCAACATATATACAGTTAACAATATAAGACGGCTATCAATATATTAGCAGTTGCTCAATATATTGCTAGCCGTCATATATTGTTCACCATGAGAGAGAAACCATTCTAAAGCAGGAGAGACCTCCGTCATTTTAACCCTCCAAGGACTGACGACACCATATGGGAACCGGTGCAGGCCTTTTTTCTAGGGGACCTAACGGTACCCTGGCTCCCTGGATAGGATTTTTGTGTGCTATACGTGGATGTTGGAGGTCTGATTACGTTTGGCGTCAGTTTTGGTGTGGCTGGATTGTGTGAAGTTATTTTTTGCTAATTTTCAAAAGAAGACCAATTTTCGAGATGAGCCCTTCTGGCTCGTAAGTACTATAGTACTTTATAGTTTCAGTGATTTTTTCACTACATATTTTTCACATAATATTGCTTCTCTCTTTTTGTTGTAAAAAAATATCGAATTGGTTGTTTCCCGTGGTCGCTATTGCATTGTTTATTGCTGCGTTCCCATATGAGGACGTCAGTCCTTCCCGGTGCTATTTCCTTTCCTTTGATGATGCTCAAGATATATAATATATATTATTTAATCCGAGCATATAGCATCATAATTTTTCATGAATTAACTATTAAAGTATGATTTCGACTGTATATAATTACGTGTAAGTTGAATGCACCTTTAAATCCTACTTTTTGCGTAACGCTGCATAATAAGAAATTAGGTTGATAATTGTTACACTCTTGACGTGTGTGCTGTCTCATAAAATGTAATCGAAATAATTATTTCATTTTTGAAACGCTCTCTATTTTTTATTTACCTGTACATATTTATAAATTATCATTTTATGTTTAGCAAGTAAACAGTGGTTATTTCATCTCTAGGAAAAATATCTTGGGGGCTTACAGTCAAGGAAGTTTTGAGAATTCTCGCTAAAGATGAAGAAAGTGAGACAGATGTCACAGATGTATTCATTACTCCGCCGCATTATTCAGCAAATAAAAATAAAGGAGAGCTGGTAAATTATTTAATGGGTGGTCAGCTGAGGGCAGAAACCGAAATTCGGTTAGCTTCAAATGAAAGGGTTGGTGTAGAAAATTACATCGACGAACCAAAAAAATCAGTTTAGAGAGAATGAGTTGAAGGCGATTGAGAATATACAGGACATTTTCCTCCAGTTACAGACTACTCTGTATACTATAGACTTAGTTGTGTTAAGCTCTTTTAATTGTTTATCGATAAGGATTTGATTGAACTTTTAGTGGCAGAAAGTGGAAAATATGCTGATTTTCTGAACTGTCCTGGAGGAGGAGATCAAAGACTTCTTAGGTAATTTGATTGTTTTTGGATATGATAGTCTTCCAGAAATAGAATATTATTGGGATAAAAAATAGGACGTTCATAATGGACTAATAAGTGAAGCAATGAGAAGAGATTGATTTAGCCAAGTAATGAGATTTATGCATGTCGTGGGCAATAGTCATACTGAAAAATCTGTCAAATTTTTCAAAGTGCGTCCCATGGTAGAAAAAATAAAACAGAAATGTTTGCGGAACTTTGTGTCTTGTGAGTTCCTGGACTATGATAAGGCAATGATAAATACTATGGAAAGCATAGTTGTATACAATTTATAATAGGAAAGCCAATCCGATTTGGATATAAGGCATGGTTTCTGAACACACACTTTGGTTATCTGGTCATCTTCGACCTCTATCAAGAATAAAATCCATGTAGAAATATACGTACGAAAAAGCAAATGGGAAAGCAGCTGCCCCACTCCTTACCATGATCGACGATATTCATGAGAAATGTTTGCCTTACAGTACATTTTTTGATGATTTATTCACAGGTAAATATGCAAAAATTTTCTTCCAGTGTCATTCATGTCATATTATTGATGGTGAAAGTACAAAACGTTTATCATTTTTGGAATGAATTTTCTGGCACATTTATAAAAATATGGTTACTAAGGAACGGGAACCATTAGGGAAAAGGATTGCTCTCTCTATCTAAAAACGAAATGAAGAAGGAATTGAGAGGAAAATGTTTTTCGGCAATATCAAAGGAAGAGGAAATAGCTGTCCTAAAATGGGTAGAAAACCCAGAAAGCACAGGAATTTTCGTATCTGGATACGAAAAGCTACATTCAGGATACAAGAATTCGCACTTTGGGCGTTTGTGAATTGTTTCTGTGAAAAATTTTGTACCAAATAGAAAATGAATGAGTTAACATGCCCCGAAGGAACGTGCACATCAGGAATTCATCAATGACATCCTGTCGTATGCGTCGATACTTGACATGAACATGAAAATAAAAACTCTAGGTACTCGTATCCACTTCGTCCTGCATACTAGCATCCCCTTGGTACATGGCTTGTATCTCCAGCTCCGGGAACTATTTTTTGTCTCGGATGTGGAGGAGGCTCTGCAACAAACAATTGCGAAACGATATGACAGAGCTTGAGATATATTTAATTTAGGTTTTAACCCAGCCATTTCAATATACTTCACCTCTCATCCTATATTACATTCTGGTGAGAAAGACTCGTCACGATCTTCATTATTCGAAACCGCGAGTAGATCGGGTGGGGTTACTCTCAAGTACAGCATAGAGCTGCTACAAAAGGTCCAGCTCTTCTTGAGCAAGGAGATTGGCTCGACTTCTCGCTCGCAAGGACCGGCCACCCGTTTTTTCCCAGTTTTTCAGTGAAAGTGATTTTTAAGTATTATCTATTGTTTCCGAAATTGAATTTATGGTCATTTACCTGAGGTTATCGGTATTTGCTTCACTAACCCTCGTTCTGTCTCTCTGTTTTAAGATTGTATAGCACAAAGCTCTCTATTGACGGTTATTTTCTCATATGTGTTGTTATCATTCCTAGGAGTTGCTGGTGAATTTTGTGGGTACTTATTGGTGCCATATATGTATGTTTCGTATTTAGTACCATTTTATTCGGTTTGTAGTCAACGCAATATTTACAGTGAATTTGTTTGCACATGAAATTATTCTTAGCTTGTAAGAAAGATTGAGATTTCAACAGTTTGGTAAGGGTAGGATACCTATCGTTGATTTGTTAGCGTATATAGAATGACTTGTTAGCGTAGACGGTAAAGTTGATAGGTTTTGTGCATGTCGTACTTCGTACTATCTGAGTTGACGTAATGGCATGCAACGTTTCTATACTCCTTCCTCTTGCTCGATTCAATCCTTTATAAGTGTTTTTATTTATTTCATGTACATCCAGTGCTGTACTGAGGGGTTAGTGAGATTGGTCCCGACCAAGGGTGCGGACAAGAATGTGTAGAAATGATTATTTTGACTGACTGCTGGCAGAAAAGAGAAAAGTATGAAATAAACAGGTGTGAAAGCTGGGTTCATGTGAAGACAGTGTGCACAATAAGATGTTATTGAAAGTGCTCCCTCCAATAAAAACATATTGTATATACCAGTTGTATGCTATCATTCTTCTACCCATGTATTTAATTTTTCAGCTTCATGACTGGTGTGCTATTTGATTATTATTCAAGTCTCTAGTTTTGCATTCATAGCTGAGGCGGCCATTTTGTATTCCTGCGCCACTCGCTTTCGTATCCCGTCCTACGCAATTCGTAGCTGACATTGCATGTGTTATTATCTTGATCGTACACGGTTGGGCAGTATGTGGTATCCAGATACGAGGGGAGGCAACGCCTACTAGTATCCACTTCGTCAATGGATGCTATCTATGTACAAATAAGATACGATGGCATCTGTGCTATCTGGGAACTCTGTGGTGATGGTTGCATCAACTGCATACGGAGTTGCGCCTTCCTCCAATGTCAAAAAATAGTGTGAATAACATACAAAGGTAATCCAGGTACAACAACCTCATGCCATTTCCCAGTACAACAAACATATGGAAGGGACGGTTAGTATGGATGGAGATATAAATTTTCTTCGTATCGGTGATTGAAAATATGATTTATAGTAATTAATTACTCCGACTTCTATGAAAGCAAAAAGAATTGTTAACACTATAATTTTTCAGATATATGAGGGCGTAAATGGTGGTAGCCAATTTTTACTTGGCTGTTGGATGTATTCATAAATATTGCATTGATTTAGTAAACAAATCCTCGGAGACGCGAACGAAGTTGGAATTTCGGAGAGAGATTACTGTAGATTTTAGGGTACCAATTGACTCAGGTGTATCTTACGCGGTACTAAACTGAAATAAACTCTCCCTGAGAACAAATGGGCATGGCATTGGCAAATAGAAGTAGTTCTGCTGATGAACTTCGGTACAATATATTGTGCCATTTCGTGAAAGAAATTCCAGAACAAAAGAGGAGGCGATGTGCAAATAAAGATTGTTTATAACGAGTGAATAAACACTTTAAAGTGTTAAAATATTTACTTATTTCTTTGAAAAGTAAATATCATTCATGAAAATATATATTTCACAACAGTAATAGTTCAGACGTTCCCATATGGGAACGGATCTTTTGGAAGATTCTATTATTAATATACTTTTTAAAATATTGTTTTAGACAACTACCCCAAATGAGAAAAAACAGTAAAAATGAATTTAAAAATCGATAAAAATAATTCTCGTCTCTGGAGGGTTAATTTACTATTTTTAAATATAAATTTTTTAAATGAAAAAATATCCTAGTGTATAAAAATTTATCTAATATAAAGAGCAACGTTAGGTAATAATCATGATTAGCAAAGTTCTAAAAAATTGTTTCCTAAAAAATTCACGAGTACCAACATGCCTTCAATGCGGGCCAAGTCAATACACTGGCCGGGGCAAGTTCGTACTCGTGTATGAAGGCTCTTAGGATCAATCAATTTTGCATTTAATGACCAAATCATATTTACTTCTGATTTGTAATTTTCATTAGTCTCAAGGTACGTATAATTTTTTCTCTTTAGTTGCCCCTATTTCTTCATCAAAGTGGTTTTCTTAGAATTGACTGGCATGATTGATAAATTTTGCATCTTTCTCCCTTTGTTTGATGATTTTATTTGTCCATACTAGCCCCGTCATCATATATTTCATCTAACATGGCTGAAATAATTTACTTTCATTATGAATTTAAACGCATAGAATTTTAGTCAAATGATTGCTATTTAAAACTGCTCTACACTTAATATCGTAGTTAAGTAAGATAAGTCTTGGTTAACAAGAAAACAAGACACAAGAATATCACTAACCGACTCAAAAAACTCAGTGCTAAAATCCTAATTGGCAGCGTGTTTGGTGGGCACCACACAGTTGAAGTTTTCACGCGCTCCCTGTCTTAGCAGCCAATTATCCTCAATGTACAAACATACTCCTGTACCCAACTATCCCTTGTCTCTCCTAGGATTACTAACCTCTGCAAAACTTAGTAAAACTACAGTTCTTTTTTGATTTTATGGTATTATCCTTTACTTCACGGTGGGTGCCTGGTGGTGAAATGGTAAATGTGAAAAAATGAATTTGCAGGAGGACGATGAAACTATTTTTTTTTAAACTATTTTTATAAAATAATTATGTATCTATAAAAATCATAGGGCTTTACAAATTCTTCTCACTTCTGACTTGTATATATTTCACTCTATATCCAAATCCATGCTTAAATCCAAATCCAAAACCATGCTTGCGTTTGAAAGTATTGTCTTCACATAAATTATTACCAAGCGAAATTATATTGATTTATTCAGTGCTTTGCATCAACTCTAAGTACAAGTTTTTACTTTTATCCGGGAATGCGGAAATTTTTCTCCCGCTAATCAACGAAAAAGAGTTTATTTCATTCACCAATAACCTTTTGCACTCACCTTTTCCATTTTGACAACGTGATTAGAATCAAAAGTAGTGCAGTCCTAAACACTTGACTTACTCGTTGAATTTACTGGAGCTGAACTGTTTCATGCTTCGCGTTAATTTTTCAATAAATTATATTATACTTTGATTTTATCCAATATTTTTCTTTTCTCTCATATTTTATCATTTTTTAGTATCTATATCATGAAAACCTCATTTTTCTCAGCTCTAACCTTTAAAGTCCTCGTGAAAACAATTTAGAACCATGAATTAGGTGAAGTTTTAATGATTTCATAGAGTATGTATGAAGTTCTATGATTTGCAGATTTCTTTGCTGAAATTTTCAGCTTGGCTCCTTTTATCAGCACTAAAAGGCTAGTATTTCAATCTGTTATCGTAAAATGTGTCAGGTAATGCCTGCATAAAAAGTATCAGGAAATGCCTGCGTAATCACTCATTTACAGCATAAATATAAATTCTATGACAATATGCGTGGAAATTTCTGTAACTTTGGCTATTTAAATTCGTTTGCTACATCAGTCGATTTTTTAAATATTTTTGAAATAAATATAAACTTTTTTCTAGTCGTTTTTTGTGTTTAAAATATTTCGTATTGATTTATCGGTTCTATCTGTTCGACGCCTATTGGCATTCAAATTTAGTCATGAGATGCAAGGCTCTGCATAAAAAAACAGAGGGTCAATATATCTTTGTCTCTGTTTGGCGTTGAGGCGATCCTCGGGGTGGCGGTGAAGTAGGGAATGGTGCACCGGTGGTGGTCTGCCACTAACAACCACTCAGGGCCGTCTGACAGGCCGTATTCATACATCTTATTTTATCTGGTACCATGAAACGAGCTATTTTTGAATGCATGTTTGCATTTTTTCTCAAAAACGGCTTCAACGATTTTGATGAAATATTGGGATACGTTAAAGCTAGACAAACTTGTGGCTCGGTATCTCGGATCTCATAGTCGGAGAAATTCGTTTTATCCTTTAAAATATACTTATAAAGTCAAATTTTTATCACAACTCTAGTTGGAAACCAAGATGGCACTGCAAAAACTCTTAATAATGAACCAAAAGAAAATGAAACTGCATATAATGGTTTCATACAAATTGATTTTAGATTTAAAAGCTACACTGACTAATATATTTATAGAAAGTTGTCGTACAGCTGACTATAAAGCTACCTTGATATCCTTCAAAGCTAGCGGAATTTCAAATTTACCAACCTATCTCAGGGACAGTTAGAAAGTGAACGTCGTTTTTATATTATTAGGAATTAGATTTCTGTATTACACTTTTTTTTTGCTGAACAAAATTCGGTTATCTGATTCATTCAGCTAAAACACGTTACTAAAGTGACAGTCTAAGTCAACTACTTAGAGCGCTTAGTCGTGAACAAAAAACTACTATTCATGAATCCTCATGACAATCCGTACTACATAGCAAATAATTTGCTTATCACTAGACATTGATTCCGGAATTTGCATCGATTTGTCTTTTCTCAAGTCCAACGTGATGCCCCTCATATGGTGTGAAAGAATTATTTTTTTCGTCTTATTATTAGCGTTACTCATCCGTAACTCACCGCTCAAGGAGCGAAACGTTGAGTTGGAAAATTAACAACGCGCAGAAAATCCCGAAAGAAATTTTATTGATAAAAGAAGCTGCTAGAATCTTCGTAATTAAATAAGAATGCTACTGTTGCCACTATCTTGGCGAAGAATATAAGTTTTGGTGGCGAATGCCCTGAATTCAAATAAGCGACACTTCGCAGCACTGTTAATCTCTTCCGTGAACATCTTCTAATCCTAAACCACGCTCTATTAAAGTATCTACTGAAATAAATATCACTTTTAGCAATATCACTTTTAACAATAGCAATCTGATTTACATCACATCAGAACTAAATATATGCTTATTCAGTGTTCCTTAACCTAGGAGTTTTACTTCATATGAAATACAACAATCGCGATTTTCCACGTGGTTTACAACTATATATTGTTATTTAAAATATTATGTATTTTAATTAAAAAACTGTGGAAAGTGCGATTTTTGTTGTCATCATGACAGACTTTCACTGCAACACGTCTGAATCTGTTGAATGTCTTACTTCATGGCTATTTTCTTATGAATTATGTTTTTTATAACATTTTATTTCATCAACACACGAATTTTACTCTTCTAGCTCTTACTCTGCTTTACTTTATTCTTCATAGATATTATGCAATAGCTAATATGTACCCATGAGTAGTTAAGGTGCCTTCTTGAAGCATTCAATAAAAAAAGTGCGAAAATAGTTTTTGCACTTCAAAAATTCCGGAAGAATGTAAAAGTAAAATTAGAATTCTGAGAAATAGTCATAACACAACAAAGTATTTTTGCAGACTTGTATTGATTAACTGTCAAAAAACTTGATGGAAAGCACTTTTGAACGTTTAAATGCACCGAGGTCACCTCACTAATAATTTCTCTTTCGTTTCATGAAGTTCTTTTGAATAATTGCATAAAGTCCTTTTAAAAAACGTCTGAAATTAAAAGCCCATAACTATTCACATGTTCAGTACAATCTAGAAGCAATACTAAATTCCTCTCAAGACAGACTTGAAGGAAACAGTTCCACCAATATCAACTGTATGCTTGTCTGACATCTTCGTTAAGTTTGAAGCTTATCATTCGAGGT
Source organism: Ceriagrion tenellum (assembly GCA_963169105.1). NCBI lineage: Eukaryota > Metazoa > Arthropoda > Insecta > Odonata > Coenagrionidae > Ceriagrion > Ceriagrion tenellum. Next base: position 144,206,752 of record OY720633.1, on the reverse strand, counting down.
TGAAGGTGTGTGACAGACTGTCATATTTAGTGGAGCATAAGATCATGGAAGGAGAGTTTTCAAGGACCAGTTATTGAAATTCCCAGTTCTTAGTGATACTGAGCTTGGAAGCACGATAAATTTGATGTTATTAGTTGACTAAAAGCTGTTGCGGAATTACGTATAGAGTAGCTTACTTGGGAACCTATAAATGCATCCTGTTTTTACAGATATGAAGGACATATCCGGTGAGTTTTGGGTCACGAGGAGGGAGAAGAGTGACAAACTTCGACGAAAAATGGGGTGCCAGGGTGAGGAATGGCTTTCAAGCTGAATTCATGAAAATAAACATCTCTAGTAAGTTCATTCATCCTCCTTTCACAGACTCTGTTGGATTGCATCTAATATACCAGCAAGATAATTTATTTTGCGATGAGAAATTTACAAAATGATTGGAGTTCTTCATTCTCATGCTCTCTGAAATTGCTTAAATATTCACCCAATGTGTAGGAAAAACACAGAACCACAGTTGCTGGAAGCGGAATTCATTGTTATTCTACTACTCTACGCTATTTCTTTCTGCAGCCCGATTATTTTGCGTTAAGTGTAATGGAGGAGTATGATTTTAAAGAGTATATATGTAGCCTCGGAAGGAATACACTTTTGATTAATGTAAGGCGAGATCTTATATCCCATGTTGCTAAATATAAAATTCAATATTGCTCAATTTTCGTTCTGGTTGGCCTCAAAACTCTGCAGGACTTATTTAATTATTTATTGAATTTTTTTAAAAACGATGGGAATTATAGTGACTTATGAGATCAAATTTATCCTGTTTTAGGTTATTAAGGACTTATGGGTGGCATATTCTCTTTACAGCCTTTATTGGAATCCTAAAATCGTGTCCCGCTACTTAATAGCATTATCGGAGAATAAGGTTGTCCCTCTAGATTGGCTCCTCCTCAAATCGAGATGGAGGATGATACGGAAAATGTTCCAGGTGAGAGAACAGGATTGGGGGGTTACATCTAAACAGGGACAGTTTCGGGTGGCTGAATTGAGTATTTCAAGAGGGCATCCAATTAACTCTGAAAGGGTTGGAAATGCGAAATGTCTATTGCAGCAGAGCAGAGGGAATTCCTCATCCTTATGTTTTCCCGCCTCCCGCCCCATTCCATCCCCTTCCCCGACCACCGTTCATCTCCTCGCCGCCATATAATTCTCCCCGCGTTTCTCGACTCCCTTTTTCCTCGCATCGTTTCACTTTTACTTCCCCACTCCCCCTCCGCGCGCGGCCATTTTCTGCATCTCGGCTTCCCACCTGCACCCCGGGGGAATTCTCTCGTTCCGATTCGCCCCCATTCTGCTAACTCCCTTCTAACACTGTGGGGACAACCTCCAGCGGTATCCCAGCTCCTCGTTTCTTTCCTTCATCTGACCTTTTCGCTGCGTTGCCTTGTTCTGTTTCTTTTCCCGAGGCCCCGGAACATTTCGCCACATAACAAATCTTTTGATTGGATCGCAGAATTGTAACTTGGCACCTTTCAGAAAGTGACGGACCAAGTGAAAATATGGAGATTTTGAAGACTTCTGGTCTGTTTACCAAATAAAAATTTGCTAAATAAAAGCTAAACAAAATATATCAAGCCAAATAAAAATTTGCGAAAAAGTGTTAAATTTTACAATACTTTCGAGCCTGAGATGTCTCAGTATAGAAAACTTTTTTATTAAAAGTTTAGGGGAAAATGAGACGGGTTGAGATACTTACATAAAATATCACTATAAACCAATAGTTTGTGGTAAGGAACTGTATTTGATACTGGATAGAGAAAAAATCAAAAAGTATTGGTGTATAACAACATGTCATACTTCAATATGTATAACTATCCTTTAATGTTGTTTCCTTTGATATTTCAAAATCTGCCACTTATATTCATATATTCACCAACCTTGTTTATGCGGTATCATTGTATACATATATGTAATGAAAAGCTTATCTAGTCGGTATAAGTAGTTTAAAGGCTAAAAACTGCTTACAATACTCATATACGAAAGCTACCCACTACGTCATCTTCATCGGTTTTTCCACATTCCTAATATAGTTCCCAGTGGTGGTGTAAAGTCCTCGCATGCTGACCCAGTGTCGCAGGTTCGAGCCCCACATGTCTGAGTTTTTCTTCGCCAGAACGTGGATGTGATGTAACAAGAGCTGCATGTAAGAGAGGGTTCGAAAGTCCCAGTATCGCTCATTTAAGATGGCATTTTAATTATTACTATTAATATAGGCACCTAGCCTTCATTTTGACACCAAATAAAAATACTCATAGCAATGATATTCATCGCCATTGTCATTACCCAGATCATTTTCTTCAGCATGTTCTTTTTCATAATTTTGCTAATTTTTATCCATTTTGATACGATTCTATTCTGTCTTATGGTCACCAGTTGGGCTAGGAATTTTTTCCAGATTTGTAGCAGAAAAAGTTAGAGCAAACAATGCCATAAAGATATAGCTGATTGTATTTACTTTATACTTACGTAGCAGTTAAAGAGCTATGAGAAAAGAGAAAGAAAACATTTTGAAATTCACTTGAAACTTGTTTTTGCAATTTAAATTTGAACAATCTAAAATAACTGATATAGAATATGGGTTGATTACTGGAAGACAGTCACTCCACGTTAATTCATACGAGTTGCCCTTTTCTCATCCAGTTTCAAGCAAACTTGCTGCGCGTATTTCTATTGAACACATTCATTACCATGTCCAATTATTCTGTGAAATTTAAATCCACATCTTAGCTAAAAATATATGAAACGATTGAGATAATTTAGAAATTGTGATTCATTTTTCCTCCACACGTCCGTGCAGGAAATACTCATGTAAAAGCACAAATGTTCGTTCGAAAGAGAAAGCTGCAATGCATGATTATATGGCATCCAATTTTCAGATTATGCTTTGGACTGTACGAATTACTATTTTCAAAAATTAAAATGCGACTTTCTGAAAACCATCACTCCTTCGATATTGATCATTATCTGATACATCAGCTAACTAAAATACCTTGGCTTCATTAGAATCAAAATGGACATCCAGATTCTGAACGTTTGAAATGCACTTAAGGTCTTAATATTTTGTACATGTTATCGTCATCAAACCGAAAATTTTGGGTTGAAAAATCAATTAAACCATCCGGCGCCTTTATGCTCAATTATTTCTTTGGTGTCACTTATTCTACATCTCTTTCACTTATCACTCCTAGTGTCAAAGGTATGCCACACATGTGTGGCATACCCATTTGTATGTCACACAAATGAGAATAGCTCCGCATTCACTCGCTATAAACGAGCTTTTCACCCTCTTACGCTCTAAAAAAAAGTGGACAGATGTTAAAGGCACGTTATTCATTTTATTAGTTTCAAGCAAGCCTCATTACTGTAGACATCATTTCATTCATTCATGCACAGACTATGGCAATTTTGTACGTGCGCTTGCCAATTGCAGCCTGGGACTAATGCACTAGGAGGAATGAGTAGTCCACCCGTCCAAATTCCAGACAAGCCCTATGACGCTTAACTTTGGTGATAGGGCCATAATTATTGATTCCATCTTGAGGGATCTTTTCATGCCACTAAACATGATTCGAGCTTGTGATTAGCTTTTCAAACAGTTACCCTGCTGGAAATGGGTTGTCGAGACCTATCGAGGGGTGGGATGTACTCACATTTTGACCAGAATTGGTCCGATTTGACCCTCCATGGGTCCGGTGATCCTCACCCCTATGACGTACGTCGGCAGACCGCACGGCGGCAACCCGTAAAGTGGGCCAGAGAGACACCCCATCCCAAATATTTGGGCAACGGGCTCTCTCGGTTCACAGAGATTGTGCGGTAGGCTTTTGCGAAAGCGAAGCCGACAGTTACTCGTCTCTGTTGTTTGGGGGAACCAAACTAACACGAGCACTTCGGGGAGGCGGAGGCCCAATAGAGGTCCTTTTGACCTCTATCCGCCTCATTGGTGTCGGCCTCGAAGGGGCTGCGGTTCCGCTATCCTTCCCTATCCATCCTTTCCTTCCACCTCTTCCTAAGCCCAGATCATAAGCGAAAGCTTGACACCAGGGCGGAAGTTGGAATCCTGCGGCGTGAGCCGAATCACCTGCTGGAAATGTCCCCAAGAGGACATGGGGTGTCCCCTATGGGGATCCCCTTGACCCCATCGAGATCCCCAAGGGGACATCCCATTTCCCCTTCGGGACACCCCATATCCCCTTGGGGACGTTTTCAGCAGGTTATTACGTGCTTGGAACATATTTGAGAAACATGCTGTGATATTTAAGGCAAACTGAATCTTTCCTCTTCCCGGCGGCGGTCGCGCCTCATCTGAGAGATGACTTTTTGTAACAAAGTCACATCATTTTACTGTCGCATGAGTTCGGGGAGAGTGGCTCATGCTATCTTTCTCACCTTTCCTCTTCTAAGCGACAATGTATTCAAATATATGTTGTGTTTACATTGTGCACTTTTACTACCCTTAGAATCTCTCAGATGACACGCCACCCTTTACGCTATTCTTTGTAGTCATCCATTAGATAACTCGCGACATCTGGCGTTTTCGAGTTAGTTTTGTTTTGAAAGCAGTCGGAGCAACTTCTAGCACGCTAAAGTTTGGCAATGAGCTCTCCATCCACAGCATCGTCTTCTTTGGTGCCGAAATGACCTGATGTATTTCACTTGGACACTGATCGTGACCTGCAAAGGATACAACATATGCTTTTTTCCAATGAAGATGTGAGTGACGAGCCGTTTGAAGAAGATAGTGACACAGATGCTGAGGAGAATGAGCCAGAAAATAGAGTAGAAGACTCGAACACAGAACAAAGTCATGATGAGTTTTGTGATGCGGACGTTTGCAATGATTTCCAGTTTTATTTTGGACATGAGAAAAATTGTGATTCAAAAAAGTGGCGTCGGGAACTCATTCCCTCCGGCAGCCGAAAAACCCCGAGCCAAAATGTGATCACTCGACTGCCTGGTGTCATTGGGGTAGCCAGAAATGCTAAAACACCCCTGGAAGCTTGGGAACTTTTTATTAATGAAAAAATGGTTGAGAAAATAGTATTTTTTACTAATAAGCACATTACGTGACGCACGCAAAACATATTCTTTTGAAAATAGATCTTTATTCGGACTGTTATATCTAGCTGGTGTGTCCCACGCAAATCGATTAAATGTAGAAGAACTCTGGGGAACGAAGCATATTGATGGAGTTGAGAAATTTCATCTAGTGATGAACAAAAGAAGATTCCTGTTTCTACTGAGGTGCCTCAGATTGTACTGCAAAGAATGCCGTTCCGAGAGAAAAGAAAATGACAAATAGGCAGCAATCCGTGAGTTTATGCAAATTTTCATCAACAACTGCCAGAAGCACTACTCCATGGGGTCCAATGTTACCGTAGATGAAATGTTGGCTGGGTTTCGAGGACGATGTAGTTTTCGCCAGTTTATTTCATCAAAGCCCATGAAATATGGTCTGTAAATCTTTGTGCTGGCAGATAGTAAATTATTTTTTTCTTACAACTTAGAGGTTTATGCAGGAAAGCAGCCAGAGGGTACATTTGGTGTGGGTGATAAGCCTCGCAATGTTGTAATGAGATTAGCTAAACCTATATTCAAAACGGGGAGAAATATTACAGGGGACAACTGGTTTACAGATATTCAACTTCTGACGGATCTGAAAAAGGAAAAGCTCTTTTATGTCGATACATTACGAAAACAGAAAACTGCTATTCTGAGAGAAATTTTATTGGTTAAAAATCATTCCTTTCACTCAAGCATATTCGGGTTTTCAAAACGTTTGACATTAGTATCTTATTGCCCTAAGAAAAATAATAATGTGTTGCTATTGTCCAGCAAGCATTTTGACGACAAAATTGATGAAGAATCTGGTGATGCACGAAAACCGGAAATAATTACTTATTATAATGCTACTAAATCAGGTGTCGACGTAGTTGACAGACTTTGTTCCAATTTCAATGTTTCTCGGAGTACCCGGAGATGGCCTATGGCGGTGTTTTACACTGTGCTCAACGTTGCTAGCATCAACTCAATGGTGTTTTACATTGGAAACACCCAAGAAAATATTTTGAGGCGGGCGTTTTTGAGGCAACTGTCTCATAGTTTGGTGCTACCAGAGCTACAAAGAAGAAGCCTTCAGAATGTAGGATTCCACGTGGCTCTACAGGAGAGACTGAAATCGTTTAGAACGATCGGGAGCACAGCCTACAAATGAAGCTGGACCATCGGAAAAGCAAGCCATTCAAGATAAAAGGAAGAGATGTAACCCCTGCCTCAAGAATTCCTGAGAAAGCGTTACACCAAGTTCTCACGCAATAATTGTGGTTCCTATCTCTGCCTCGACCATGTGAGGCCAGTATGCACAAAGTGTGAGGAACTTCTTTTGCTTACTGAACCTCAGGGGCCTCAAGATACTGACAGTGAGTAAGTTCTAAATTTTATTGTCTGGTTTTTCATCCTTAGCGTATCTTATAGCATTTGTAACATCAAAAAATGGACAAAGAATAGTGCCTTTTATATATTGCAAACTCCGTTATTAGATTTCATATATAAGACTTGAATCCATTATTGAGTAGTTGTTAGGAATATGAATTCTTCTTTTTAATTTTTCCTGAAAAAAAACAGTTATTTTGTGTTCTTTTCTTCTTTCGTATAATTTTACAAATAAATAAACGTGAAATAAAATAATTGCATTGCTTATGAGTAAATAAATTTGAAAAACATTAAGTAAAAAAGGATTGCACATATTATTGTTGTACATATGTAAAATCAATAAAACTCATCGCAAATAGTCATCCCTGGGATGACTCGCGACTATTCGCGTAGCTTTCGTGGAAGGTCATTTGAGAGATGACGCGCGGCCAACCACGAGACGACTGTTTAAAATTTTTTTTCAATTGTTGTTATCATTCCCAAAAATATTTTTTCAATTTTTTCGTTACTGATGACACTCTAGAGAGACTAAAACATGATTTCATAAATAAAATCAATGAAAAGGTACTTTAATATTTGAAAAACACAGAGGTCATCTCACAGATGATGCGCGACTGCTTGTGGTAAAATAGAGGTGCGACTACTGCAGGGTTAACTCTCTTAATATAACGGCAATCTCATACATAATTTCTTCTTTTCACATATCATTTAATATGCTTCAAATTTTCCATCTTTGGTCTTATCAGGCAATTAGAAATCATAAAATCCGGGACGCCCGATCTTTCATCTTAGTTTTTCGTCTTCTTTCTGACAAAATTATTAGCTTTGATAGTATAGCGTGAAGTAAATATTCCATCACACCACCCGTCATTTCTAGATTTCCTCATAAAATCAGTCCAGAGGAGGACAGGTACGCCCTACATCTAAGCAGTCTTCGTAGAAGTGTGCTTTGGTAAATGAGACTTTAGCTCATAACCTAAGTTTTCTTCATAGATGAGGCAAATTTTTAATGTTATTATTGTTTACACATAGAAATTCTGTTATTGCTGAAAATTGAGCTAAATGAGCCACATATGCAAAAGTGGGTTAAAGGTCTTGGAAATGAAATCGACGAAAATGCTTCTTCCGTGCATAGCAGTTCTCTCAAAAGCAATTTATTTATTCTAAAAAAGTTAATTTGATTCTGTGTTATAGTGCCTCGAGAGCTGTGCTTAAAATTTCGATTCATCTCAGCGAGAAATTCATCGTTTGAAGGAAGTTCTATCTTCATAATTTGGCATTATTTTTTATCATTTGGCATCGTAAATGAAAGGTTCAAAGAAAACATCCACAACCGATAAAATTTTATAATTAAATATTCGAATGATGGGAATTTACTTGCTTCGTGCTCTCTTCCTTTGTTTCTTTCGTAAACTGTCCACAATTTGTAGTCAGATCAGAAAAATTTTAATTATTAATTACATGTTGATAAACGAACATTTTTATGCACTCGTGCTGTTTGCTTTTTGAGAGCGTAAAACCCAAATGGTTTACAAAATACAACCTCTTTGGATTTATATCACTATTAAACTTCATTTACGAGACAGTTTTAGCTTTGCATCTCATTGAACATAACGAATAATCTCAAATTATTTACATAGTGAATAATATTAACTTTTAATCCCTGCTCTTTCAAGGCTAATATAATCAATGTGAGTACATGAGTACGTCAAATGAGTTATTTACAAGGGAAATCATTAATATATACTTACTTCACAGCTTTTTATGGATAAGATAACCGATTTGAGCTCTAGGATTGAAAACAAGGATGATGCTAAAAATTAGAGTAGAATATTTATAAAACAGGCTCTATATATTAATGCGAAAGATACAGACAATAATTTTTGACACTAAAATACTTTGCTCTTTATTTTGTTCATAAATAAACTCTCGTAAAGGTCAATTGCTCATCCATCAAAAGGGTAACGTATAATTGTTTGCAGGGTCCATAAATTATTTTTTCTATTTACCCATATTGTAACGGATCAGACCCCCCCAGCCCGCAATTTTTAGGGAGGACAGCCGCACACACAGTGATTCGCGTTTTAACCCACATGGGGCATACTCCGCGAAGTCCAAAAATTAAGATTAAGGATCCCCCGAGGCGTTCGATATTCACAGGTCAACCATAGGGAACGATGGGAGCAAAACTTCCCAGGAACTGGGACGAACCACAAAACTGGTAATTTTGATAACACTTTAATGCACTTGATGACCGACGCAGAACATGGCAACATTTACGATGCATGCGCAAGAAAGAACACAAATAAACGCCCACGGCGTTCAAAAATAAAACATGACATAGAAATAACCAAGCAAAGACATAATAATTACCCTTATGATCATGAACGAGTGATGGGATGATGACACAAAATGATATGGATGACAGTGATACCGTAAATGACAGGCAATTGACATACACTTGAAAAATTACACTTTATAATTGAATGTGACGGGCTTCCGTATCGCAAGGGATACAGCGGAGAGTTAGATTGAAATAGTTTAACAAGCAAGAGCCACAATAGGCAGCGATTCGAAACGATTGACTTGAAGGCGTCGGACAAGTAATGGAATTTAGGGTGAAGGAGCTTAGGGTTGCCTCAAGAGTCCCACAACACCTAAAAATTCCTGTAATTGAAGCAGCTTTCCTTCAAAAAGGGGAGGTATGGAGATTCGTTGTCGGCTTACGTGGAAACACCAGATGAATGGACGCAAGAGAGGAGCGGCTGACGTGGATGCACCAACTTCCGGGCCGGCAGGATGCACGATGGCTGGAAGTGGCTTCTCGCCTCTAGTGTCGGCCGAAGACGTTGTGGTCGCGGGTCAGACTGGAGGCACTGCAACTCACAGGCGTCCACCCACGCTTGCATTAACTGGCAAACGAGTGGTCTGTGTCAGCCCTCTTGACTCGCGAAGTCTCACTGTCTCTCTCTCTCTCCCTCGCTCCTGGTTTCCCACACGGGCATAGCGTCCCGCCAACAGCTGTCGGTATATTCTCCCCGTTGTGGTGCGCCCGGGCCCAATATATACTCCAATCTGGGAGGGGTGAGGCGTCCCTGGGCACACAAATGGGGGGTAGGGGGGGGTAAAGCTGGGAGTTCCCCTTCATTGGCAGTTGAATGACACTGGCAGTGGCCGGCATGGGCCATCTCACTTGCATGGTCGGGAGGGACATATCCTCCGGCCCATCACTCACTCCACTGACCTTGCCACACTCAACCTCTGAGCGTGGTTCGTCCCATCCAAACCGACACATGAAAAGGGGAAGGGGTAAACAAAAGAACACACCGTGGAAAGAAACACGAAACGCGAGGGGATCCTTCAAACGAAACATGAGACGGTCAAACCGTTACCGTCACAATATGATCCATTTTTTAGTTAATGCCGTGAAAGTGATTTGGGCATGCAGAGAATATCCTCTCACGCAATTTTTACCAATAGCCTCTGCTACAGAAGCCATACTTCTGTCATCCATTGGCCGCACAAAACTCTGACGGTGAGTTTTTTTCTTTCAATCATCATCAATGCTTGTACGAAAAAGAAATTTTTTTGTTTCCAGAATACTTACCCGTAAGAAGTTAGCCAAATGAAATTTAGCGTGTAAAAATCAGCTTAAAATCAACCTTTAATTGATGCTCAGCAAATGTAACCCTACGAATAAGTTCACGAAACCATATAAAAGAGGCCTTTTCTTATTAGCTAGCTCAAACTTAAATTTAGATCGCCTTTTTGTAAAGGTAACCTCATTCATACTACTCTCAGATACGACTCTTTCACATAAATAGCCAACAAATACATTCTCCTTTGTGGAATTAAAACAATAAATGTTCAGTGGAATTTTTGCTGTATCAATCTCCTTGCAATTGCGTTTTCTATTAATGGCCGCAAACATAAATTTCCACTAAACGCTTTCCTTAGGCAAATAACTTGGTCAAATCTGTGGCGGGTTCGCGTGGAAGCCCCAGTTAACTGGCACGCCGGAATGGCAGCGGCACCAAGGACGCGGAGCAGACGATGAGCGATTCCGAGGAGATATAAAAGGCCATGTCATCATGCAGGGGAGAGAAGTTTTACTGTGACTACCTACTTGTGCACTCGCTCGGGCTCGTCCCTAATAAAGAGGCCAAACGATAATTAGTTGGTGTTAGTTATTTCGCGCCAACAACACATGGTGTCAGGTGTGTGCGAAAATGGCGAATAAGCAGCTCGAAAGGATAGGAGGTCCTGCCTGGTTCATACCCCAGGCATTTTCCATTGTGGCAGAAGATTGGCCAAGATGGAGTCGACGATTTGAGAGGTACAGACGGGCGTCTGGACTTTCCAAAAAGCCGGAAGACGAGCAAGTCGACGCATTGATTCATGCAATGGGTGACGACGCGGACGACATACTATTATCCTTCAACCTACCAGCGGAAGAAGAAAAGAAGTATAGTATCGTTTTTGGGAAATTTGAAGAGCACTTCGTCCCGAAGGTAAACGTAATCTACGAACGTGCCCGTTTCAACAAGCGCCTACAAGGAGAGACCGAAACGGTGGAAGAATTCGTTCGGAACCTGCATATTCTCGCTAAAAATTGTAAATATGGCACCCTGCGTGACGAATTGGTGAGGGACCGTCGTGTAGTCGGTTTGCGGAACGCCAAGTTATCGGAAGCCCTACAATTGGATCCGGATCTTACGCTAGAGAGAGAGCAGTTACAAAGGCGAGGCAGGCAGAAGACGTGCACAGGCAACAGACGCTCATAAGGAGTAACTCGGGGGAAAGTAAAACTGCCCCTTCGCCAGCACGATCATCGGAGGTGGACGCAGTGCGGAAGAAAGCCCCACGGCACCCTTCAACACCTACATCAGCACCACCCGACCAAATGAAGGTGAGTGGTCGCAAATTTCCTCGGTGCGGGAAAAAGCCGCAGCACATTTTCGCGCAATGTCCGGCGTGTCAATCTGCGTGCGCTCTCTGTAAAAAGAAAGGACATTGGGCAGCAATTTGCAGAACGAAAGCGGTTGCCGAAATTGACAAGCAGCTACAGAGTGAAAACGACTATTTTTTTCTGGGAAGCATTTCGACGGGAGGAGAACCATGGAGGGTCTCACTCGCCATCGGTAACCAGAAAATCCCCTTCAAAGTCGACACAGGCGCGGACGTCACCGTCATCGGTACCGAATTATTCAAAACGCTGAAGGGAATACAACTCGAAAACACCACATCATTCCTCCGCGGTCCTAATCGAAGCAGGTTGCAGGCCAAAGTAAAATTCCGGTCTATTTTGCGTTGGAAGGATTGAGTATACGAGGATGAGATTTTCGTGGTGAATGGAGTTGAAGACCCGCTCTTGGGACGACCAGCTATATCATCCCTGGGAATTTTGACTTGGCTACGGGAAATAACAGCTGGTCATCCGGAAGAAAACTACCAAGAACTTTTTCGTGGCCTGGGAAGAATGCCGAAACCATACGTCATTCGCATCAAGGACGAAGCCGTGCCCTATGCGGTGTCCACGCCGAGAAGAGTGCCCTTGCCATTGAAAGAAAAGGTAGGGAAAGAAATAAAGAAAATGGTGAGATAAGGAATAATAACGGCGGTAGAAGAACCGACGGATTGGTGCTCGCCCATGGTGGTCGTGCCGAAGGCAGACGGACGGACGAATGTCTAACCCTGCTGAAGGCTTCGGAAGCGAAAGTTTTCACTAAATTGGACGCTTGCAGAGGATACTACCAAATACCACTACAGAGAGAATGCCGTCCGCTAACTACTTTCATAACCCCCTTTGGAAGGTATTGTTTTAACCGGATGCCGATGGGATTATCTTCGGCCGGCGAGCATTTTCAACGGCGGATGTCGGAAGCATTGACAGATTTAAAGGGAGTAGTCAACGTTATAGATGACATCCTCGTGTTTGCAGCAACACAGCTGGAGCACGATGTGAGATTGAACGCCGTCCTCCAGCGTCTTCGAGAAAAGGGGATCACGTTAAATCGTGAGAAATGCAGATTTTGTGTCGCAGAGACAAAATTCTTAGGCCATGTCATATCGGCCGAGGATGGAATCAAGCCAGACCCCGACAAAGTTTCGGCTAGAGAAGAATTGCCGCAGCCCGAAACGGTCGCAGAAATACGTCGATTCCTTGGAATCGTGCATTATCACCTTAAGTTTCTCCCTCACTTAGCGGACGTTACCCAACCCTTGAGAGAGCTGATGAGGGAAAAGGAACCTTTGCCATGGAATGCAAAACACTCCAAAGCTTTTCAAGAAATCAAGCGAAGGTTAACTTGTGCCCCATCATTAGCCATGTACGAAACAAATCGTCCGACAAGAGTATTAGCCGACTCATCGTCATATGGATTGGAAGCTAAACTAGAGCAGCAGCAGTCAGATGGGGAATGGAGAGCGGTATGTTTTGCGTCACGGACTTTGACAGATACAGAACGATGCTACGCCCAATTGGAAAAGGAAGTATTGGCGCTCACCTGGGCTTGTGAGAAATTAGAAAATTATTTAGTAGGCAATAAATTTCTTCTATGTACGAATCATAAACCACTCGTGGCACTATTGGGAACGAAACCCCTTAGCGAATTGTCTGCCCGAGTGCAGCGTTTCCGTATGCGCCTCATGCGTTTTGATTTTGAGGTAATTTATGTTCCGGGAAACAAATTGTATACGCCAGATGCTCTTTCACGATCTTCAATCTCCAAAACTCCTAAAGAAGGTGATATTCTCACCGATGAAGACGTGGAATTGTACGTGGAAGCAGTGAAAGCGGAATCACCAATGAGTGACAAACTTCTGAAGGAAATATGGGAAGCGCAACGAGGAGATGAAAGAACTCGACGAATAATTAAATATGTGAAAGAGGGGTGGCCACGGAAAGAGAAAATGCTGTTGGAAGATACCAGCTTCTACCATGAGTGAGCAAATCTTTCCCTCCTTGACGGTCTACTAGTCAGGGAGACAAGGGTTTACATCCCGGAATCATGGAGGAAAGAAATGTTGGACCGACTCCATGCAGGACATCTAGGTATTTCTAAGTGCGGGAGGCGGATGCAGCAGTCAGTTTGGTGGCCCGGAGCATCGAATTAAATGCAGGAAGTGGTAAGCAAGTGCCCGGAATGTCTCAAACGTCGCCCATATCGAGTAGAGCCATTGAGACCGACGGAGACGCCGGCGCGGCCCTGGCAGATGGTAGGAATGGACATTTTCCACAGCCGGGGGCGTGAATACTTGGTCATCGTCGACTACCTTTCAAAATACCCGGAGGTCGCGTATTTGGAAAATACGCGGGCTCCGAACGTGATTGAAAAAATAAAATCCATATTCGCGCGTCACGGAATCCCACAAATCGTCCGAGCGGATAATGAGCCGCCATTCGGAGGAAGAGAGTTCCGAGAATTTGCGCGTAAATACGGATTTGATCTCATAACTAGCAGCCCATACTACCCAAAGAGTAATGGACTAGCGGAAGCAGCAGTGAAAACGGTAAAAAACAGACTCGCGAAAGAAAGAGACCCATGGTTGGGACTCCTTGCATACCGTGCTTCACCCTTGGAGTCTGGGTATTCCCCGGCGGAGCTGCTAATGGGATGTAAGCTGAGAACAACCTTGCCATTGTGTCCCAGGAAGTTGAATCCCAAATGGCCCAGCCTTACGGCCGTACGGGATAAGAATAAGGTCATCATGGAGAGTCGGAAGAGGAACTACGACCGACGACACCGGACAAAAGAACTACCCCTATTGACTGTGGGAGCTCCGGTTTGGGTGAGAGATCGTCGGGAGTATGGAACAGTTGTCGGAGAGTCGGGCCATCCCCGGTCCTATCTGATTGAGACAGGTAGCGGAGTCATCAGGAGGAATCGGGTGGCGCTGACCTTAGCAGAACGGCTGCCGAGTACATCGGAAGATTACGAGTCAATGTTCCCAGACCTCGAGACCACATCGGAGAGCGACAACCCACCGGAGACGGGATTAGTCAAGACGAGATACGGACGACTTGTGCGTCCCCCACAGAGATATTCCCCTTATTCCCCTTATTTTGTTTTCCCGTCCCTGGTTTTGTTTGGCATTTTTTCAGGAGGAGAGATGTGGCGGGTTCGCGTGGAGGCCCCAGTTAACTGGCACGCCGGAAAGGCAGCGGCGCCAAGAACGCGGAGCAGACGATGAGCGACTCCGAGGAGATATAAAAGGCCGTGTCATCATGCAGGGGGGAGAAGTTTTACTGTGACTACCTACTTGTGCACTTGCTCGGGCTCGTCCCTAATAAAGAGGCCTAACGATAATTAGTTGGTGTTAGTTATTTTGCGCCAACAACACAGAATCAGTCTAGCTTAGCCGAATGCTAAAAAATGGCAGTCATCAATACTTCATCGTAAGTCACTGTAGGCTACAAATTAAGGAAGTAACTATCGTGGTGGAGTAAATTATATTACATAGTGGGTGCTCCTTATTACATAACATATGGACTAATGGGTAAATATTCCTCAACCAAGGCCAATGTTTGATGTTCTTCCCTCTGAAATACGTATAAAATGTATTTTGTTGCCTAAACCTACGGTACTAATACATTTTGCTCACCGTTTATTTTAGCTCAGGACAATCAGTCTATTTGAAAGCAAGATATCCACGCCATAATTATTTGCACAGAAAACGGGGGTTCAGGTGATAACCACCACGAAGAATACCAACAAATATGTTCAGCAAAGAACCCAAACGAAAGATTGCATCATTGAACCAGAAATCCAAAGACCACTAAAATGAAGAGTCTGAGATGATGAAAGGCCACCATTAAACGTAAATGGATAATTAATTTTAGCATTAATAACAACGCGTAAGTCTTTGTCCACTATGATATGGGTAGTGACAATTTGCGACCTAAATCTGTCAATGAATGAGCAATGGCCTCACATAAAGCCTTATTGATGCACTGATTTAAAATAATTGTAGGCTCTTTACCAGCCAATGATTTAATTAAAGGTAGCATCAGAGAAACCACAAAGAGTCCAGTCAAAATAATACTCTCAAATTAATGAAAAATAAAATTTAATAAATATCTAAAAGTTGAAAGAAGGGAATATAATATCCCTATTGAGTACGAATAAAAATGAAAATAATCGAAAACAACGATATTAAATAGCACTCAAATGATTCGTAAAAAGATAGAAAACAGTTTTAAAAACTATGTATATCTTGAAAGTATATATCGCGTTTTATAAGTTTTCTCATGCGATGAGATTGTCCCAAAACATTGCCATTTTATGAAAGAATATTTTCGCACTGATTTCTTAAGTCTATTTACCCATGCATGATTATGAGAGGCAAGCTAAACAATTCCTTTGGTAGTCGAGGGGATTGGCTCTTTAAATGATGACTTATATCGAAATGCTCATATTTTACCATAGTTCGATCAAATTTGATTCAAATTCCAATTCGACATTAGGTATAAAATTTTAATGGAATTTTCTTTCAGCTTGTGTTTATCTCAAAGTTGTGTGGTGCTCGTCTCTACTTAAATTTTACAATAGAAATAAGTGTGCCGCGGTAAAAATGTAATTGACATGTTTCTAATGAGAAAGTTTCATTCATCTTTCATCTTTTCCTCGTCAAACACAGGTTGTAGGGGTAAATTATTCTCATAGATATTTTTCCCGAGAGCGAGTCATATGCAAACAAAGTTTTGATGAAATTGCTCCAGGCATTCCTGAGTTAAGCTAGACAATAAATGAATACGTACATACATGTTCACATATGTCAATGTCCAGGAAAGCAAGAAAAATGAGGGTTTGGACGCAAAATGTCGGGAAGTTCTGGTTTTTTAGAATTAACTGTTTGGTTTGACACTAACATACAACTCCAAGTTTTCGACCTCGGCGCGCTACCGCACAATAATCATCGGTCATTATGCAGTTCGGTGTCTCAGAAAATAATTGATTAATAGACTTATTCATCGTTTCAAATTTAAGACAGAATAATTTAAAAATTGTTTTTAAAAACTTCCTCGCCGATGTAGTTTTTTTAGATCATTCAGGCACTTTGAGCGGAAAACAAAATCATAAGCTTGAATTTTTTTGGAGAATTCCAAAAAAAGCCGTTTATGTAAAAATTCCTTTCTCAGTAACTTTTGATCATTGAGAGCTATCCTTGGGCTTCAATCATTGCAAATATACTCTATTTCGAAAATAATGTATTTAAAATATTCATTTGAAGACATAGTCGAGAAGATATACCCGACCACAATATTCAGTACCTACAGACTTATTGCATATAACAATGGATTATTTCTTAGAATAATGTGTAAGAGGTGACAATACCCAAATAAGAACTATTATATTATATATAAATTTTTATTTAAATTGATACATTAAAATCTTTATCAGTTTCAGCTACGATATCTTGAGTCTAGTTTTGGAAGTCTACTAGCATTGGAGTTTTCCTAACCTTAGTCACTTTAACTTAAATAAAACTTTGTATACTCCACTTTGTACACTCCAATATGAATTACTTCCACAAAGTCAAGCCTGGAACCATTTCCTTTGTGCTTAGTCACTTTCTTCGGTTTTATTACAGAAAATTCAGGTGAAATTATTTGCCTCCCTACGTAAGGAAAGCAATGGAATACGACAAAACAACCTTGCATCTCTCTTTTTGTTTTTGGGTGTCCTATATGTTAGAAAAGTTCTGATATTGTTTTCTTGGCTTTCAACTTGTCTCACGAACTTCCCGCTTATCTGAGAAATCAGACGCCAAAAAGATATTAATATTCTTAATTACAGATAAAAGTACCATTGGTTAAAAATCATATTGAACTTTTCCAAATTATTTTAAAATGCTCTACCTCTGACCTCAAAATTGAAGAAAACTATAGTAAGAATCTCTCAAAGAAATATTTACTTAAATGAAAAACGGTAAGTAATTTCTCTAATCCTTCTTGCGTACCTACATCTAAGGAATCTGCAAAATAACGTCTGATAACTTTTAATCCACCTGGAATATCAAATTTCATTTTCTTTCGAATATTCCATTAGTTACTTACTTACTTACTTCCTCGGCACTACAGCCCGGTATGGGCTTTGGCCTCCCTCAAGACGCCTGTCCATTCTCTCCTGTTCTGCACTTTCTCCCACCATCTGACAATCCTCATAGCCTTTATGTCTTCTTCCACATCCTGCATCCATCTTTTCCTCGGTCTTCCTCTTTTTCTCTTTCCATCCATATTTCCATGTAGAAGCTTCTTAGGCATCCTCTCTTCACTCATTCTTTTTACATGACCTAGCCAAGCTAACCGTTGGGTCTTCATAAATCTCACTATGTCTTCGCCTCGGATAATATTTTCTATTTCCTTGTTTGTTCTTATCCTCCAAGTTACCCTATCTGTCACGGGGCCATATATCCTTCGCAAAACCTTCCGTTCAAATATCCGCAGAGCTTGCTCGTTTCCAGCGGAGATGGTCCACGTTTCTGCTCCGTATGTCACGACCGGTCTGATAAGTGTCTTATAGATCTTGAATTTCATCTCCTTAGATAGAAGAGTTGACTTCAGGAGCTTAATATTAGCAAAGTAAGCCCTATCTCCAGCCATTATCCTCTTGTTGATCTCTTCTGTCATTGAGTTCTTACAGTTTAAATTAGTACCGAGGTAGTTGAATTTTTTTTACATTTTCAAAGTTGTACTGCCCAAATGTAACGTTTTGAGTCCATCTTCTGTCTTCCGTGGTCGACATTTTCATGTATTTCGTTTTTCTCTCATTGATTCTGAGCCCTATATTCTTACTCTTCTGTTCTAAAATTTTGAATATTTCTTTCATAGAATCCATATTCCGTGCCATTAGAACTATGTCGTCGGCATAGGCACATGCCTGAGTAGATTTATGCACAATTGTTCCCTCTAACCCCAGTTCTTTCATGGCTTCATGTAGACACAGATTAAATAGTACTGCTGATAGAGAATCTCCTTGTCTTACTCCAGTTGTTATCTTAAAAGCTTCACTAGTCTTGCCCCCGATATAGGCCTTAGCTTGAGATCCTTCCATAGTCATATTTACCAACTTAATTAGTTTTTTGGTATTCCAAATCCCTCCAATGCCTTCAACATTTTTCTTCTATTGACACTATCAAAAGCTTGCTGGAAATCAATGAAAAGCATATGTAGGTCAATATTGTACTCATAACATTTCTCCATGCATTGTCTCATTACAAAGATTTGGTCGGTTGTTCCTCTTCCCGGCCTGAAGCCACATTGGTATTCACCAAGGATTACTTCAGCATACGTGTTAAGTCTCCTCTGCAGTATACATGAAAGTATCTTATAAGTGACATTTAGTAATGTGATTCCCCTATAGTTGCTGCATTGCAATTTATCTCCCTTCTTGAAGATAGGGCAAATAAAACCAATCTTCCATTTCTCAGGCATCTCTTCTTTCTCCCATATTTCACATATCAGTCTATGTAGGTTCTTTGTTAAATTTTTTCCTCCATACTTGATTAACTCCGGTACAATTTGATCTTCCCCTGGAGCTCTCCCATTCCGCTGCCGTTTTAACGACTCCTCCACCTCCTCAATTGATGGCCTGCTAATCTTGGTGTCCACCCTCATGTCCAACATTTCTCCATCCTCCTCATCTATCTCATTGACATTCAGCAATTCCTTAAAGTACACTTCCCATCTTCCCATTACTTCTTCCTCTGTTCCAACCAACCTCCCATTCTTATCCTTACATGCGTTTGTTCTTGGTTGAAATTTATTTGTCATCCGTTTGATTGCCTGGTATAACTTTCTACTTTCATTATGTGTGTTCAGTTCCTCAATCTTTTCCATATACCCCTTTAAGCACTGTTTTTTCTTTTTTCGTAGTATTTTATTTGCTTGTCTTCTGCTTTCTTTATATCTTTCGACATTTTGTCTTGTCTCTTTCTGGATAGTGTTCCTTCGATTTATATTCTTCCTTTCTATAGCTTTTCTGCACTCATTATCAAACCATTCTTCATTCCTTGTTCTCTTTCTTTCTCCTATAGTCTCCTTTGCAGCCTCTTCCATAGCCTTCTTTATATTAAGCCATTTCCTCTCTACCGAGTCATTTGCACCCAGGTTCTCTGCTCCTTCTTCCAGTTTCTTACCCAGGGTTTCCTGGTATTGGGCTACAGCTGCTGGTTGTCTGAACTTTTCCACGCTCCACTGTATTCTCTTGGGTCCTTTAATACGTCTCACATTCGCAATTCTTTCCCTGAGCTTGGCCTTTACCAAATAATGGTCTGAATCACAGTTCGGGCCTCTTGCAGACCTTATGTCAACGACTGAAGATGCATGTCTTCTGGAAACCAGAACGTGATCAATTTGGTTGACCACTCCTGTACCTGCCATTTTCCATGTTCCCTTATGAATATCTTTGTGAGCAAAACAGGTACTTTTGATTATTAGCCCTTTAGCTTCTGCCAGCTGGCTTAGCATCATTCCGTTTCCATTTGTTTCGGTATGTAAAGAGTGTTTTCCAGCTACATGCTGCAAGAAGTCCTCTCTTCCTATTTTTGCATTGAAATCTCCTAGGAGAATCAACACATCATATTTAGGTATCTGGCTGCATTCTCTATCCAGTTGATCATAGAAGGCATTCTTCTCATCATCATTAGCATCTTCTGTGGGTGCATAAGCTGAGATGATAGATAAGTTTCTAAAACGTCCTTGGAGCCTTATCTTACACATTCTATCCCCCAAAGGTTCATACCCTAAGCAGCTTTGCTTCATTTTGTTATTAAGGATAAACCCTGTTCCACATTGTCCAGTTCTCAGTTTAGGTTCACTATAGAACATTGAGTAGTCCTTTTTATCCACTCTTCCATTTCCGTTCCATCTTATTTCTTGTAACGCCACTACATCCATCCCATATTTCAATACTTCTTCAGCGATCTCTGCCATTTTTCCAGCTTTCAGCATGGTCCTTACATTCCATGTAGCTAAGGTCAATGTTGCATTCCGTTTTCGAGTTCCTGATCGTTTGCCAGTGTCATTATCCTTAAATCCGTCCGTATTCCGAGGCTTCTTTATGGGTTTCGTAACAGAACATTTTTTTACGGTGTGGGATTGTTAGCCCCACGCCCAACCCCCAACCTGGAGGACCAAGGTATCTCTTTTTGTCTGGCCTATCCCCCTTGACCTGTCCGGCTTGGGTGGCCCTACCAGGAGCTTTCGCTCCCGCCGGCATAGCTCTCAGGTTCACTTAGGCACGCAAGCCCCCTCATCACGACAAGATAGAGATACCAGCGAGGGGGCATATTCCATTAGTACTGCATAGCTAAACTGAGATTGCAGACTTACTCGGTTGTAACTATCAGTCGATGAATTTGCAATCAGTTGAAGCAAATGTGGAATTTTAGAAACGTATTATTTGAATTTTATGAAATTTGCCTGAGTTTAAGAACCAATTGCCTGGGGAATTTTTCTTTTTACTCTAACAGGAGTAATAGTAGAGTATCATATCACACTCAAAGACCAATGAATTTTTGTTTTAATTTTTCTTCACTGTTCTATTCTTTCTGTTTGTTGCGCTATTTGTGGCGAAGGTATGGAATGAATAAGACGCTTCATAATAAGCATCTTTTATGTAATCATCCCACTTTCAGCTATGGTCCACACTGAGTTGAAATACACGAGAAAAGTCAATTTTTTCACCTATTGTCTCAAATGGTAGCTCTAACAATGAGTTGGCTTATAAATGAGAAGAGTTTTAATAATAACGCACTCTGTACACTACAATGCGCAATGAAATAAAGAGAAACTTTCATATGAGGACCACATTTTTATTGCAGACTTAAAATGAAATCCACAGACAACAATCCAATTATATAAAATACCTTTATCAAAAAAAAATATTTCCACCATTAGTATTACGGACGAGCAAGAAAATCATTGCATTATATTCAACATATAATTTGGAATAGTATGACAGATGTACATTCTACACATAAAGATATACAAACATGTACACATACAAACATATTCTTTTTGTTCAAATTAACATTTGACCTTAAACATATAATGGGATAATGTTTTGTGCCAAGTGCCACAGTTACGCAGGAAAGTCTTTTCTTTCACATACAGCGAGAAGACTGGCAGCATCTTACACAAAGTTTAATTTCATCAATGATTCGCTCCTATTTCAATGACTGATGCACATGTTACAATACGCAGTGCATATGCAAACATACACCATCACGTACGAGAGACAACATTGCAGGATAATTTATGTTACTTTATGTGCTTTATTTAGAAAATAATTTGTATTAGAAGGTGCTGATGGCAGATATTATTTAAAATGCATTCATGTATGCCTGTATGTATTGATACCGCTTTATTTCACCCACCCCACGGTTATTTCGGATGAACAGAAATATGTCCGTTGCTATAGAAAAAACAAACAATCTCACAAGCATCCTCAATCGCTGAGCACATCGGTGGTAGGAAAGGGCGATGAAAGATCATATCAGGGCTATAAGACTAATATTGAGCTAATCTTCCGCAACCACCGCTATAACCAAAGTTAAGTAAGTTGGAACGTTTGACACTACTAATGACAGTTTGGCACTAGTGAAAACAAATAAGTCTGAAAGTCTTAAATCTCATCTTTCAAAAACGGAAGAAAATTAAGGATGGTTGTATTCAGTAGGGAAGTGACTATGTGGTCGAATGCCAAGATCAAGAAATAGAATGAGTTATTAAGGTGTATTCTTTGGAACAAGGGACATGTTGCACTTATTACGTGGAAGACAGACGAAAGAAAACACTGATAACGAATTTTATTAATTAAATAGAGAACACCCGATTATGACACAAGAGTTTCTTAAATCTAGCCAATAAGTTTAGAGCAAGTCATGTTCACATCTTGCTGGAAATTTAGAAGAGTTTAATTTAACAAAATTAGAAGAATCAACGGCTATAGCTTATACTGAGATTGATGATAATTTTCTTATATAGAATAATCAAGGGAAAATTCTCAACCATATTTATTCATTTTGAATTGAAAATTAAAAATATTATTGAACCTCGAAAAGACATACCTATAAAGCACGCAACGACTAAAGATGTATTTCATCTGAAAAATAAGAGTAAGTAAAAACTCTAAACTCTAAGTAAAAGATTCTATTGAATAAAATATTCTATTGAATTTAAATGGGTGTGGTGTTCTATTTTGAATAAAATTCACCCTCCACTACCGCCTTATGAGGTTCTCCCATCCTGTCCATATCCTGAGGTTAGAAAGTTCACGATTCATTTTCATTGGAGATATACTTACGACTAACCATTAATTTATTTGGTCCAGTAAATTAGTATGATTGCTCGTGCTGAATTTTAATGATATATTGAGTTACAGGACTCATAAGAAAACAATGTTAAGTTATTTACCAGTCGCTGAGTAAATCAACATGTTCCTATTTCAGCCATGAACGTAAGAGTCATACATTTCATTTCACGTGTGTTAGCAATACCATGTAAAAAATAATTTATTTGCTTATTTCATTGCATATCATTTACAGCAACTGAATAAACTGACTTTAAACTAATAAAAATCCTCAATAAAACATTTCAAATTCATGAAGAACACGCGACTTTTATTTTTAGTGCCAGGTTATGGACGGCACACTTTCATAAAAGTAAACTTATCCAGAAATTGCGACTTTAAACTAAATTTTAAGGAAAGGGAGTAATTATATTATGTATTTATTGTTTGGTAAAATGAAATTATATGTCATTAAAATATAAAAGTAAACATTAGGCACAAGTTGGATAATTTTTTTGCTAAGTTAAACAAAAATAAAAAAGGCCAAGAGTAATAGCCTAATGAAGTTTTACACGTTGTAAATTAATCTGTCAAGAATTATAGAAGATTAGGAATGAAAACAATAAACGTAAACAATTTTGATGAAAAGGGAAGGTCAAGCATATATTGCTCTTGGTCCCTTACATAAAATAAAACGTGCTTTATTAGCACACGTGTGAAAGTATTAGATGAAATATCATTTTTAAGAGGGAGTTGAATTGATAAAAAACTGCCTTCTGGGCACAAGCAGTTAGCCTTTCATAAGGAGCCGTATTTAATGCCGTATTTTCCCCCAAAGTACATCTCAAATTTAAGAAGCCATTACCCTGTTTTCCTGAGCAACACACAAGATATCGTATCTACTTCGCAAACCTTGCATATATCATTTACACAAAACATTATTAAACGTACAAATTTGAATATAAATTTTTCTTATTTTAGTTACTAATCCGTTTAGTTTATTACCTTGAAAAATATTCATGATACTTCTCGCGATGAATAAAAAATAATTTCATCGCTATCTTTTTTTCTGTATCCATATACGTTCTATATATTTCTAAAGCCTACAATTTGACAGTGTGCCACGGACCAATGCCAACACGCATGAATCTAAAAGCATAATAACGTGGAAATTACAGGATGATACTAAATTGATTTCCAGGAAATGCTTTGATATAATCTTTAAAGTACCTCTTGGAAAGATTAATCAATATTAATAAGGATGCCGCAGTTATACGCATTGTATGTTATTATGTGGCACTACCAGCGAAAATTCATAAAACTGCATATTTTTCCGATGTTGTTCAGAGAGTTGTCGAGGTTAGTTTAGCCGATTAAACGATCGATTTCTACAATTTAATGAACGTTTTGTATAAGCTTGTAGCACGACTGGAGAAACAGGGGGTCCTGAAAGCAATTTCAGTTTTATTTTCATTTAAAAATCAGATTGGGTACTTGGAAGTTATCTTGAGTGGGTCATTAAAATATTTATAAAGAACCTTTACTCATTTATCGTATCGTAAAATATCCCCCTGTGCTGCTCAAAATATTGGAGATCTATCACACTTGAATGCAATATGCAAAAGTATATTTAAGCACGGCTGATAAATAATACAGCATAAGCATGAGGATAAAACAGTTACTTTTATAATCTAGTCAAGATACATAAAATAACATTCGGATTAATATTGAGGATATGCTTCAAATTTTCATGAGTTTAGGTTTAAGCATGGCTTATCAAACGGATATTAAATTCACAGTTGATTTTAGGGATATTTTAAATAGCGTCGTTCCTATCATAAATGCACGTTTCATTTAAATATTAACATGATTAGATAAAATTCTGTTCCCATACCAGGGAAGTTATATATTCGCTGAAACGGAAAGTCTATCTTCCGTTGATTTATAATTTTCCCCACAGAAATATATGGATATTTTACATTTCATGCCTCTTTGTATATCCACAAACAATACAAACATCGCATTCACATTAAATGCCTTTCAAGAATGAAATTTTATCCTTGAAAAATTAATCTTCACAAGCCATATTAATATCAATTCACACATTGGACAGAAAATGATGAACGTACCACTGCCACAAACAATATATATTTCACCACTCACACTTCCTCCTTACCAGCGCTACGATAGCCCAAGAGGACGATAGGGTCTATCCATGCAGCTGGTTACTCACAGAAACGGCTGATTCAAAAAATACATCAAAGCTCTGGAAAACATTCGGAAACGCTCAAACAATGTCGACCAACAACACACAAGGCAAATTTCCATTTTCACACCGTTGCCAACTTATAAGCAAGAGGAATTTCCATAATTCACTCGAAGATCGTTGTCGCTGCTCACAACGATATGGTCATATATCCACATGTAAAAAGACTACGTGGACTTAACGAGATTCAAACTAGGGCACACTCACAGATCCTGAGGTTCAATTCTCAAAACGTTACATGATTATCACATGCCAAGTCAACAATTATATCGGGTAATATTGGCTTCGTTGGATTTCCATCTTACGTGCTGGAAGCTTATTTGTCGAAAGCTACACCCAGGAGACCCTGATCAATCGGAGATCTTGAACATTTTCGTCCATCATTGATATCGCATGTCGACTACATGTTTTCAATTCTTTACACCGTGTTCGAATGTGTTACGCATCACACTGGAAATATCGGGTGGGTAAGTAGCATGAGATATTTTCATGAAACCATGAAATCATCTTTAATTTTTGCATGCGCTAGTTATCACAGCGTTTCGGGAACTGAGAAGTAATTATGGAACACTGCAAACCATAGCTTCCATTGGAAACTGCTCATAATGTTGCCACATTATATCCCAATGAATTTGGTACTCCTTAAGCCAAGGCCGGAGTGGTGTGAAATATGGCAACATTGGATCTCACATCACTCAATGACGAACGATCGAATGCTTCCGTGGGAGAAGCGCACACTGAACCGCTGCTCCACTTAACATGTTGCATGCTCGGCGTGACCCAGAGCGATCATCCCTACCGGTGTACCCAGATAATTGACTCACTCATCACCCTCGATAGCCATCACACAAATCACACCGCCACCACGTCGGCCATTCCGCAAACGCCGTCGGCGGCGTCGACGGGGGCCTCCTTGACAGACAGCGTTTTCATCTCAACGTCCTCCTCCTCGCCCTCCCCTCCACCTCCGCACCCCTCTTTCGCCACGCTCCCCCCTTCCGCACCCCCGCCACCCTTCCCCCTCCTAACTCCCCCGAGGAACTGCCTCCCCTTGCTTCGACCCCTGTTCCCTTCACCCGACTGTCCTCTGCTCGCACCAGAGGAACTCCTGCGCGGCCCCCTTAGAGCTTCCCCGCTGAGCCAACTGGTCACTTTCCTCCCCTTGCCCCGCGGAAACCCCCCGCCCCTCAGTCTCTTACCCTTACCCGCGGCCCTCACGCCGCCCTCTTGGACTTCCGTGGGGGCGGCGCCGCCGCCACTGCCCCCCGGAAGCCTCGTCTCCGGACAACCGTTCCCGTTAGACGTGACCACTTCCCTCGGGACTCCGCCGTCCTTGGTCGTCGAGGGCGCTATGTCTTTCTCCTCCTCACCGACACCGGGGGCTACGGTTTTCTCCTCCGGCGTCTTCTTCCTCTCCCCGCCTTCCTCTTCACCACCTTCCTCCTCCTGATCGTCCGATCCCTTGTCCTCCTCGGGGACCGCGTCCGAGATCTTGGTGGTGCGGTGGCTGGCCAGCGGCGAGGGCCTGGTCGCCTCGCCGTTCGCCCCCGCCGCCAGGGGGGGCCTCCTCTTGACCGCTCCGCCCCCGCCGCCCTTGGACGGCGAGTTGGAGGAGTTGTAGATGAGGACCCCGGATGCGGAAGTGGTTCCAGTCGCGGCGTTGCCGCCAGCGCCGCCCTCGAGGAGCGTGTGCGACATGTAGTGGGACGGGCTCAGCATGGCCGTGTGCTCGCCGCCTACTTCCTGCGACGTCTCCGAGATGGCGCGGACTCGGAGCAGCTTGTGCCACGCGGAGCGGAACTGGTTGAGTGGGAACACGGGAGGGTGGGAGAAGGCAACAAATGTAACGAGGTGTGGGAAGCAGTCGAGGGAGTCGGAGAAAGAGAGACAAAGAAGAAAATGTTAGAGTGGACCACGACAAATGAGAGGAAAAAGAAAAGCTAAATGGTTAATTGAAGCGGCGAGAATCCCATCCGCTTCAGAGGAATTCATTAATTAATCTTAGTAGTTACATCAGGAAATTTTGGGAATTGGGGAACAGAATTTTAATTTCGTTCCTTGATTAATAGCCAATTTTGGAAAATCAATTGATGATATAACTCTGAACATTGATTCATTTTCTGATCAAATACGTTACTAGTATTTTAAATTATCGAGAAAAACGATTGATTTCTGTAGCAGGCATTATTGGTGATAAGATTACACGTAAAAGCTACTTGTCACAAAAAATTTTCTCCGTGATATTATTATTAGAAATGAAAACCATTACAGCTATAGAAGGTGTTCTTTGAGGATATTTGCGATTTTTGGCGCTCAATATACATAAATGGTAATTGACATATGACCAGATGGTCACACATTTACAGTATTTACATATTTTACTCTCTGTAGAGCAATTTAAACTGTATGAGTTGTGTACATTTCTTTCAATATTTGGGCATAACTTTTAGCACTAGGTATGGATGTATACTTCCCCCGAGTTCGAATATCGAGTCATTTGGTGAATTCCATTAAAAAGTTGAATTGTAAAAATTCACAATTATATATACGCTTTAATATGAAATAACCCTCTCGCCGTTGACCATACACCGCGTTTTTAACATGTTGTGCCTGTGCATTCCAAGTGAAATGTAATGAGATGGCCTCAGATATTTTCTCTCCGTTAAATTTGAAAGAAGCTTCACTAAAGTTAACACGTTTACAAATATTTTCGACACATCACTATCTGTAATCTGTAATTCTATCTGCTATCGGTAATTTTGGAAACAAGCTTCAACAGGAATTGTCAAGGGATTATGCCGTGATATTTTAACTTACAAGGACTATTTTTTTTCGAAAAAACAATGGCAAAATAATAAGAGTAATCAGAACATTTCTTAAAAAATAAGAGTCTCATATATTTTCTCGAAGCTGCTAAAATAAAAAAATTCTCGCTGCGCCAAAATCATCAAACCATCACCTGCCCTCTATTTGCAACAAATTTCAATATGGCTTATAGACAAATTTATTTGTATTTCAATGTAAATATCTTTCCAATTAACTTCACGCGAAGTAAATGAATTATGAGGACTAAAATAGTAGTCATTAAATAGTTATCAGTGAGTCCTGGAATAATAATCATGGTCTATTTCTGGTTTCTTTTGTGACATTTTTATTTCTAAGGCCCCAAAATACTTCGCTTAATTGAATTGAACGTTGGAGTTCTTTCCAAGGAGAATATAATGTATGGATGAAGTATGATATCACACAAGTTATCTACACAATTCTGCTCATGTCGTAACATAAGATGCTAGTGATAGGTTTATTGTGGTCTCCGACTGACCTAGAATTTTATTCCTGGTTGGTTAGCGGCCTTCGTTCAACTTTCCATTCCTGCAATTCTGCGGGAAGCGTAGTGCCTTACGCCGTTGATGCAAGCAACCATACAAAACTTGAATGCTAAGCGAGAATCGGCATTGAAGGAGTTACGACCGACTAGGAGTCGTGAGGCGTAGGTATTTGTCAGTACCGGAACAAAAATACTTCCACGCTAATGATCACATTACAATTATTATCCTTCGGTACTTCAATAATTGCAGCCCTCTAAGTAAAAACCCCGGCTTCATTAGGTGTTCAGTTAATATAGATAACTGAGAAAACGTTTCATAATTCTCATTAACTCATCACGCTTTCCCACATGTGTCCATAAAACTAATTAATTGAAGCAATTTTGATAACTGCAAGGTTATGGTGACAATTTTCATAACATTATAGAATAATGGCATATTCAATCTTTTAAGTAAGTAATTTTTACTAAAGAATATGAGGGATTACTTCCTACCTTGTCGCTTGGTACATACAACAGATCCCACAGAAGACGTCGATCAGGAAGTTAACAATATTATATTCATTAAGATATCAAAGGTTGATGTAAGAGTATGGCTAAGAATATCTGAAATGTACTGCTTGCAAAGATAAGAAGTTCATATAGGGAATGTAAAATACGATGTTAGGTGATATATCGCTACATTTACGACAGAATTGCTTAAAGATTTTCAGTAATTACAATCTTCAAGCTTGCTTATTTAACACCAAGAGCACTAAATAATTAATCTGTGATATTTTAAATAATAAAGAATATAAACACATCTAAATATGCCACCTACAATTTTGGTATTGAACAAGAAAGTATTTCTTGTGCACAAGAAAATATTTATTTTAACATATTCGTAGACAAGTAAGATCAGCAGTAGAAGTTTGTTATTGGTAAATTCATATCACTGCTATGTGAGTTTGAAGCCATAGCCAAATTTCCTAAACTGTTTGGGGCAATTATTCTCTAGTACAACGTGATAATTTTGCAAAGAAAGCACCCATGACGATAAAGTCAACTGAATGTATTGCTATGCACTCTGTCTAAGGAATGATGGTGTGGTTCATTCTGCTCGGTTTGGGCTTTTTTTGGAAAAAAGTTTGTCTAAGAACTTTGTGTGTTAAAACGCAAGAGCTTCGTCTCCGCCAAAAGTCGATTTGGGGCAGAGCTCCAGATAAAGGTGGCTAAGATAGCAATATCATAAAAAGTGAACTTTATTCACAAAGCTTGTGTAAGACTAATTTTCAATGCAATACATTTAAAAAATGAATTATTATCATGAGATAAGTACTCTGTCGTGAAATAAAAGTTAACTTTGACGCATATCAGAACCAAATGGGACTTGTCACTTGGTACTCGCGAGACGCGAGTAAATTTGGACAGTCGGTTGTGAAGCACTTAGTGAAAGGGCTCGAGTTTCAAACCTGTCTTCAGCAGTAGACCATGACTGAGAAACTGTTACTCGTAAGTTTCTTCAGCAAGAAACTGTCACAACACCATGAATACTCCAGCGACAGCGATATCACGTATGTCCAAAGCATTTCACTCTCGCATTGGCTCTCTCCTCGGACCATGCATAGTACATTAATTTCTCATTATTATTAGACAAAACTATTTAAAGAAAATAAAATATACCATTACATTATAATGGATAAAATGAATTACAAAAATAGGGATTTAATTTGTTAGAAAATTTATTTTATTCTATTCCATTTTTCTCAGTTATATCCCAAGCAACAGAGTTTATTGCAGTACTACCTTTCTCGTGTTAAGTTTAAATCTCTAGTGACGGTCCGCAAATTTGTTTTACCAGATAAATTTAAGATTTCAGTTTGTTACCTCGTGCCAATGAAATTCTGTGGTACTATTATTTCTTATGTTCAAACATGGTTTCATTGCTTCAGTTATAGCGCAGCTCAAAAAATTACATAACGTCATTTGGAAAAGCGGTAATAGTCATAATAAAATCAACGCTGACTGTTAAATATAGTTGTTAAAATATTTTTAAAGTAACATCATGAATGGTATTATAGGTAATTTCAAAGCAGATTTTAACGACAGGTGTACCATTCATTCATTCATTCACAACAATTCATTGTTTTTGGACCAGAGATTGACCCTGTAATTAAATACATTTATACGGCAAGAATTAGTCACGCTATGACTTTGCTATCAATCTGCTATATTTTTATGTACGGCAACGCTACTCGTCGAATTTGGTTGCACGTGCAACTTGAAATGTGAATTTGAATACAGCACGGTGTCTAAGTTTTTAGTTAGCATTCATTTTGAAGCAGGGAGTAACTCCTAAAATGATTAAATTTTGGTATTAATCCTTTACCTACCTAGCTGAACCAATAATATTGATGTTATAACATTTGATGGACTAAGAACTAAATAAATGCCAAAGGAGGATTTTTTTTCTCCAAAATGCAATATACGTAAAACAAGAAGCTCTTTCCAATGAAAATCAAGCATTTTACTTTGACGTGGAATAGCTTTTTTATATTTTTGTTTCCCTTAGAGACATTTATGCAACGAATGGCATCATAGCTATACATAATATACTCGCACACCGAATATAAGGATCACATCATTCTTATGGCCCGTATTCCTTCTGATTTCAAAATATTTTACGTTAGCTTTATACGCTCACCAGGTGATGTCTAGTTCTAACAGTGTTCGGAATGTTTTTAAGTTAGTAAATGACAAATATTAAATGCATATCCTTTTTTATTAAACAGAGACCAACACCTACCCATAGTTTTTCCTTTTTTCTTTGCATAAGTACCAGTTGTTTCTGTGGAAAAATAGCTACATCATGTAAACATTTCCTGAGCATATGTTTTGCTCCGAATGCCAGGGGTAGATCTATTTAAAATCTATCATCTATTATCACAGAGGAATAAAAAGTAATTTAAGTTGAACCTTCAGGGCTCGTTATTAACGCTCGGGTAAGGAAGGGTGAAAGTTCGGCAAACTTCAAGGAGAGAAGATAGACGAGGGATCTAGGCGGACTTTAACGAGACATTTTGCAGCACCGCCGCATGGCTCAACGACCGATACGAATGGCTCGAAGTTCACGTAAGTTTTATCAAGAAAAAAAAATGGCTTGGTTATCCATGAAACAGAAGAGGTCTTTTGGTGTTTGGTTAGAGTTATTTACAAGCATAAAATGTTCAGCGATAAATACGACAACAGCCATGATAATTTTATTTTGCTATCAATCTGCAAATTTCATAAAAGATTGAGAAAAGGAACGGATTATATAGGGAAATATGGACATAGATTCCAATAAATATTATATAAAACCAGCGAGTTATATGAAAAGGCTGACTATCCCTAAAATGGTTGTTCAAATATCCTTCCCCATTTGTGAAAGCTTACTATTATATACATACAATAATCAGTTAGATTTAAATTAAGTAGTGAATAACACCCTGTAGTCTCATTTGTCATTATAATGCGTAATTATGTAATTTAATTAACTGCGAAAAAGCGGATAGAGAACCACACAAATATTCAATACAATCTCATTATCATAAAATCCATGTGGGGGCTATAAAATCTTCAAAACTATATTAATTATGTATAAACATATTATACCATACCAATCACAGTGGCAGATACAATTAGGATACCAGTATAAAGCTTGCCTTATCAGTCTGAGATAAATCTGTGCAAATAATGTATAAAGGCGACATGAGAAGTACCATGACTAGGCTCCACAGTATAAAAGAAACAAGAGGCATTTTTGTAGAGTGTGCTAGAATGTTCTAAGACTCATCTTAGACATTCATTAAAATTCACATGATTTTTCAAAAATTCACAATTTTTTTGGAATATTAGGCAAGGGTTTACTTTTTGCTTCTTGTCACTTTAAAGTAGCTTAAAATTATGCAGTAGTCAATAATATTCAATCAATATGCAATAAGATTGCTCAATGTTAATGACTACCGAATTAAATAAAATAAAAACATGGCAGCACAAAATAATGAAATATACAATGCTCAACATAAACTGTGCTGTTAATGAAATGCATTGAATAAATAAAATAAATATATGAAAATTATTTTTGATGGTAAAAAATGTATACACTATTTTAAATAATTACATTCCAAATATTATAGAACACTTTTCATTTGAACAATATGGACAGTTATTTTAATACACGCCAATTACAAACGCTGGTTTCTAATTTCCACATTTTTCTACGCTTCTAATTTCTTAGCTTTTATGTCACAGCCTTCATGAAATAGTTAAACAATTGTAACAAACGAGAATTAATGCACGGAAACAAGTAATAGCATGATTTCCCCCAGTCAAACACCCTTCTTGTGCCTTGCAGGTTAAAAAGTAGATGCACATGTCATATTTGTATGCTTATATGGATGGATGTGAAGGGTCAATGAGAAAAAGGAGCCAAAAATCTATCCAGAATCGTAAGTATATCCAAAACCCACTGCTAAAAATTACTTGATGGATATCTCAATTAACTCTTTGGTGGTAATTACAACAATTTGCTAATTCACCCCAATTTGTTGCAAACTCGCTGATTATCATTTATCGCCGCTCAGTGAAACCGTAGGAACCCACAGCGCTTCCACGAGACCGCCACCCATCACCCACGCATCAGCCCCCATTACACGGCCTCATCCCATCCCTTGCAACTCTCCTCATCTCTCCAATCCCCTCTTCTCCCTACGGCTACACCCACACAAGAAATTCCTACGCACCTACGCCAGGATGGATAACCGAGGGAACACCGGTGGTGAACCGGCATTAATCAAATGAGTCCCACCCTCTTCTTGCCCGCGCCTTATAAACCATATCTCAGTCTTTAATGATATAAATATACGTAAAATTTGAAGAACATCATGATAGAAGAATGCAAAGAAAGAAGAAACCAAATAAGAAGAAAGAATAACCATAAGAAATCTTGAGCATCAAAGCTAATACTAACGCGCCTCCAAACTTATCTCAAATCTTTAGTGGAATTATTATGATTTTAAATGAATTCACTTTGTAATATTCCACAAGGTATTTATTACTCCAACCTCGTCGATCGGAGACCCGGAGTAATAAATACATTTTGGAATATTACAAGGTGAATTTATTAAAAAGCATCGCATTGTTGTTCCACCAAGTAAAGCTAGAAAATTTATTATATATTCGTGGAATTATAAATAATTTTCCTCAAGTACGTCCCGCAGCTAGGCCTTCATTTAGATTAGGTTGTAGTATAAATTCAATGAAATATCAATATTTCTTAAGATATCTACGACGTCGCCATAACTTGTTAGTTGGAAAATAACAGAAACGTAAAATTATATTATCAGGAAGAGCAAGATTGCTTTACTGTTGAAGGAATATATTTTGAATGAAATTAAGGCACGATATGTCTGAAATCTAGTTATTGCTTTGATATTAAAGAAATGAGACATTAAAAAATAATACAGAATTTTGCGTTGATGTGTGTAGATTATTTAGACATGTCCCTTTGCTTACGTGATTCAAAATTCAAGTTTTGAAAAACCCCTGCAAAATTGTGCAAGCACATCAAACATTAGTTGATCTGGAAAACTGAATTATTTTATTCGGTAAAACCAAAATACTGTTTAAGATCAGACATTCTGGAAGTAAAACCAACATGTACTGCAGTCGTGTTACTGCTCAAATGGAGATAAAACGGCAAACATGGCGAAAGATACCATGCTGAAACTACATTATGTTTGGCGATATCCATTTTAATGGCCTACTCTCAGTAGATAATTTATATTGTATTAACTTTACCAGCCGTATGAGCCTTTTATTTGGAGTAAGGTCGAGTTTGATTAGTTATTGATATCTATCTCGCTCATTACATTCAAATAGTTAATATTCAGTCTCAACAAATTAGAAATTTATTTAGCACTTTACTCGTGACAATGATTTTCACAAAAGTGTACCACTGAGTGAAAGCCATGGAGATTGGATAAAATGTAGGATGAGACTGTTAAAATTGCATTTCACATTTTTATGCTCTAGGCCTATACTATGTGCCACGAAAGAAAAATATACGAAAGATGAAATATTTTCAGAGTTCAGTAGAATTCTCATCCCATCAATTATTCTGTAAACAGTAGTAAAACTCCCAAATATATAAAATATGAAAGACCGTACAATATGACTGGTTTTTTCTACCTAAATTTAATGAAATAAATAAGAGGAAACAATAAAAACCACCATAATAAATGCACAATTGATTAAAATTAAATAGAAAAAATCTTTTCGAATCTAATTGCTACATTCGTGCAATACGACCAAATGAAAATTTTCCGCTAAAACAAAATAACTTTATGAAATGGCAAAACAAACCGCAGATGCTTTAGTTAAAATATTATATTGAGTAATCAGATTAACCTTTATTGTCTATAAGATAGGCATCGCGAGGAAATTGACCAACCAAATGGACTAATGTACTCCTAATAGTGGCCATTCAAAATTCATTATAATAATTTGCGGAAACAAACTTCGTATTCTCATCTCTCACCATTTAAAAAAGAGCTTAGTTTGTCGATGGACCATGCATACTCTTCCGGCAAGACACCAGTTGGGATCATTCCAACCTCTCTTTTAGCCTTTAATTACCATTGCCATACTTGCCATGCGTGCCGCGCTCTTTAAAAAGCATTTGAGCTATCCCAAGACAAATCCATCTCTGCCTGGACCTTTGCAAACCTTCGGATCACGTGGTTCATGTGTATTGCAATATAGTTTGAATGTGTTCATAAAAATGCTACGTAAAAATATCCAGAGTAAATAGGTGATGAAAGAGACGCAATAATATTTTATAACTAGAAAGAATGGTTCTCCATAGAAACTGAATATATAAAATTCGAGATGTCAAAAAATAATATAAATCGGTTCATGAATCATTTGACTAATTATAAAAGAGTGTTTTTCTTAAGATTACAATACACTTATTACATTACATGGACTTTACAAAAAATGTGCAAATTCATTACCTTATATATAAAATCAAACTCATAGAAAAGCAATATAATATAAATCATGTAAAATGCACACTATTAATCAACTTTCGAACTTCATGGTCCTGCAAAGCCATTTATGGCTTATTAGCAGGTCCTTTTATAATTTTTCAGTCGTGTTTTCATTTAGCACAAGCAAAAAATTAGCCTTAAACTCTGCACATAAATGACAATAAATAATTGGCAAAATGCACAAACATAATTTATGCGCTCAACAACCACTCCTTTTTCCTCCTCTTTGATTCCCATATAGATTCCTAATTTTTTGGATCATCACTCATATTACTGAACAGTTTTGGAACATTTGGAACACTTAATTGCCTGTAACCCTTAATTAATTAAATTTAATGAATAGGTTACTGATTAGCATATGATCAATCGATTAATTGAAAGAGAGAAATAGATTATTTCCACCGAAGGATTAAGTGTTGCCATCTCTATATATAATTCAGCTCGTAGAATTCTGCGTCGCCAATTTAATAATTAAAATTTTCCCACGTTAATTGCTATAATAGCCCCTGAACTCCTAAAATAATCAAATTGGACGTATTTGTTTTACTTGTTATTCATGAAGTCAAGTTCACGTGCTAACATTCAAATCAATCGGCTACAGCGCTCATGACATGTATCATTTCTAGTATCACTTGTAATTCGTTGTTTTTAAGGAAATCAGAATAAAAAAATACGATTACAAATTCTCTCTCGATTTACTGTTGATGTTGAGACAAATGATTTGTGTACTGAGCAATGCGGGTGTGAATTCCTTTGTTGGTTGTAATTATATGGCTCAGAATCAAAATATTTTCCCAATGATTGCCCAATAATGACTGATTCACCCTTTCATTGGCCCATAAAATTTCTAACGCATGGGAGAATTTCATATAGTCAAGGGTAATTTACTTAAAAATGGCGGAGAGATACAGTGAAAACCTGTTTTTACCATTAATGAGAGTACATCGCGCCCAATTTCTTTATTTGTTACCATTCATTCGATTCGTGTAATTCCGCGTGCCTGAGAACATCATTAGAAGGTGCCTGCGAATGATACATTAGTCCCTTGAGGGACACTACTTTTGAGCTCTGAAATCAGCTGCTTACACACTCTCATAGGAAATTAAAGGAAAACGTACAAAAGAACAATAAAAATGAGGAAAATACTCACTTTAAACTGAAGTGCATGCTAAAGATTTATATTAGCTTTGTCACAAAATGCTCGAAGCATCATGAGGTTAAAAATAAAAACAATGCTCGTACGAGAAATCCAATATAATAGAGAACCATTATACAATGTGTCTTTTGAGGAATGTTAATTAAGCGGTTCCTATGTCTGCTCGATCCTGGAATCAGCGTGAGCTAATCATGGCACTCCTTTATTCATTCAGTAACATCTCAATTCTTCATATTACTCTCACATTTTAGTAACAACACGCTCAGCTTACCATAAAAGCTGCTATTTTTCCTTCATTTTGAAAGGTATAGTAATTGGGATATCCGTCTTTTTCCTGGTGCTAAGGGCATTTACGGCCATGATTTTGCAATTTCTGCTGATAATGCACAATTAATAGGGAGCATCAATATAATTTTTAAAACTGCCTTTGCACTTAAAAAAACAAAAAGAATATGTAATCAGCTAATTTTTTAGGAACGTTTGGGTTTTCGATTTAATTTATGAGCATAAATATGAAGCTATCTGAATAAATTACACGCTTCGAATGGAAAGAGAATAAATTCTCTAGTTGATTTTGTTTAAAAATCATGAGTTCGATATTATTATTATGAGTACTGGAATAACACCTTGTTTCACTTGTGATAATAATATTTGAAATGTGAATCGAAAGTTTCATGTGAGCGTGAAATTGAACAAGAATACTAAATATTTGTTTTCTCTTGAATAAAATAGCAAATAAAATACTACAACCATTACGGCACAACAATGATAAAATATCTTCTATTTTGCTCTCTCATTCTAAACTCGATATAAATGAGCAATTGAGCCTGAAAGGTAGGTCTAGCTTAATAAATATTTATTTATCACAATGAAAAGTATTTTGAAGGTTGTCTGTAGAAATTTCTCGGATAACGTACTAAAAGGCTTTATTTTAATTTACCTTAGCTTATTAAGATATAAAAACCCAATTTGTGGGAAAATTATATCAGTCAAGTAAATCAACCAAAAGGCTTAGATGTATGAAGTTGGTAGTTTATTCCTTTGTTTCCCAACCACAGCATCTTAATTGTTGAGCAACTTTGTCAGAAGAGTATTGAAATTAGAAAGGGCTATTTCAATCTTTCCATTGCCGAATTTTTTAGAACCACAGAAACCCCAAAAACCACTGTCATTTCTAATTTAATAACTTTCGTCCATGGTTTCGACGATAAACGTTATCATCAGGTAAAGATACATCTTGGTGCAAACACTTAGGTAGGGTGGGGAGGGGACTGTAGGTGTGGGGGAGGAAGGTGGAGGGTGGATGGGAGTGGTTGAGTAGGGTTGGGTGGGGGCTTCCCAAGAGGGTGAGCCAAGGGTCTGGAATGTTGGGGGGGGGGGGTGAGAGGTAGGTAGAGCTAACGCCTCCGAAGCTGACTACCTGCGGTAGTGAAGAGTAAGCAAAGAATGAAGGGATAGGGATAAGGTGGAAGGGGGGGGGGTTAATGGAACAGGGAGAGGTTGAGGAGGGGAGAGCGGGAAGTATACAACATACATTGACAATTTCACAATTGGCATTTACGGATTTCAAAATTTCCATCAAAATGCAATATTTCCAGGGAGAAATCACTTCCGTGGCCCACGTCCAACAGGTGTTTTGCGGAGTTGGAATTAGTTTTACCATGTTTAGAACAAGCAATATGTTCTTTTAGTCTCTCCTTGAACTTCCGACCAGTCTGTCCAATATAGGCTGCTGAGCATTCACACCTAAGCCTGTACACACCACTCCCTTCCAACTTCAGGATGATATCCTTGTATTTGGAGAAAAAATTCCAGCTTCGGAACCTATCTATTCGGCAGAGTATCTTTCTTATTTTATCGAATCTGTCAGACCTAGAGATGTAGTGAGGATTCATGATAATATTCTCTGTGTCACTCTGAAAAATATTAGTTCTGAATTTCTGAAGCAACCTAAGTTTAGCGTGTAGCATCCGAGTCTCTAGGGGTTCTCATTTTAATCCCTCTAATAGTTGTGAATCACTATATATTCGCTCGTAGCAGTTTTTAACAAAGCGCGCTGCATTCCTTTATGTACTGAGAAATTGAACATTAATTAGGATACTTCTGACTATTTAAAGCTATTAGAAGGATAATATGCAAATTATTTTAAAAAACTTGTTTAGTTAACATCAAAAAAACTATTTCATTAAAATTTAGCGTTATTTTATTTAATCGATAGGTTTATATTGATACGAATAAAATTCATTTAGAAACTCAGTGGAGAGAGATATTTACATCTACATCTACATAATACCCAGCGAGCTGCCGCACGGGCGTATGGCGTTATTTATTTTTACGTAGATATAAAAGATATCAGTTCAGAATATCAGCCTTGAACTATCAATTCTTATCACTACTACGATATAGTCTACAAAACAAGCAATTTTTTGTTTACATGAGGTATGATTTTTAAGTTTCTCTGCTCCGTTCGGTTGGGCTCTTGGCTGATAAGCAAATTGTTTCGTGGTGAATTCTATTCATTTGGAAATCATTTGAAAATTGTTTTGACAATAAACTGCTTCTTTGCTATAAAAGAAGGAGATGAGGAGAGAATGATAATAGAAAAGGGGTGAGGAGTGGTGGTGTCGTGGAGACTGGGTAATGGGGTAGATATTTCCGAGGTGATTACGGCGAGGGCGGACTGGGTTGGTCTCCAATCGGAAGTCATAACTGATTTCCCCTGATTTAGAGGGAGAGACAAATACATGTGAGAGGAGAACCAGAAGCGACTTCATTTCAAAAGTTTTTCCGTGCATTGTGAAGAGGAAGACGGAAGTATGGGAAGAGTTGTAGGTTAGTGGGAAATAGAAGGATGGACACCTGGTGAACTAAATTCTGCTTAACGCCAACACCTAATTTGTTGCTGAAATTTCCCTTCCTAACTCCGAGAATTAGCTACAAACCAATTTAAATTAATTAAACAGACGTATCCAATTCTGGCAAAGGTGGAAATTGGAAACTCCCCTTCTCATGCGTCGCCTTTTTTTAAAGCAGAACTTGGTCTCCTGTTGGATAAATTTTTCCATACGTAATCGACACCGCGGACATTCGATACTTAAAATGCTGGGAACTCAAGGTGAGAATATCTTTTACTAACATCACGTATCATATCAAAGGACGGAACTGTTTTTATTGACCTATAATGCAAACTCGATGAGATATATCTATTTCGTGCAAGCTGCTGGCGGGCAACGTTAGAGGACTTGTGAAACTCCATCCGTTCGAGGAAACGAGACACCAGCTACGCAGGTAGGGTTACATTCATGGGGACGGGGGCAACTGGTACCAAAGTCACTCCAAACCTGATGAGAGGTTCCTAGATATTTCATTTAAATGCCGTATAAGTATAAATCCTAAGTATTATCAAAGCAATTCTTAAAATTAAGTTTTTACTCTGATCACAAATAACTGCCTTCCATCGTAATTTTCGGAAAGGAGTTAGTGTTTTGGCTAGAGTCCTGTCTTCCAGTAGTGATGATTCGGGTTCTAAACTAGGGACCTAGTAGTAGCGTAGATTTTCAGAGGAAATCTGATCCCAAAATGGCAGCTTTGTGTGGAGCATTTCACGTCAAATTTTCGTCCGTCCCATGAGACAATAAATTGTGGTTTCTTTCTTTATAATATTCAAATTTTAATACCAGACAGATAATTTGACATGATCCTGAGCAAAACACTCAATTGATCGCTTGTGCACGATTACAAGACAAGTATTTCATATATGTGACTTTTGCTACCAAAGTAATTCCCATACAATTTATAATGCATATACAAATAAACGTTAAAAATTATATCTTAGCAATATATGCGTCAAAATATTTGCTCTTTAATTGACCTTGTCCTGTAATGCTCTTTAGGATATCTTACAGTATTGTTGAATAAGCATGAAACACATGCAAATTAAACCTTTCTTCATTTCATTCGGTCGATTTTTAACTTCATAACGATCAATCGCCGCAGTGGCGTTGAGAATCCACGAGTGTTACGAAATGCAGGAATTTGCATGAGGAATAATTTTGCTTTCTTTTTGAAAGTTTTGAAAGTTTTGAAAGTTTTACCTTATTTTCCCCTGGGGTGAATTTCGGATATCTGGTATTCCAAATACCTATCAAATACTTGATATGCACTTGCCTTATGCAACCAATACAGCATACATAACTGAGAAGGATAGAAAGTGGAAAGTCTGACGTCATACCAATGGACCCCATAAAAATCAGCGTCAGAGTTTACTAACTGAATTTGAATTTCTGGTAGTTAAGATGAGTAACCTCACGATAAAACTTAGGAATTTGAAAAAAGTGATACCAATGAAAACACATGTTATACCTCTACTTAAAATTAAAGACAAGAAATATAAATAAGAATCAATATTCTAGTAATAGCTAGAAGTTATCAAAGACCTAATGGTATGTTATAGTACTGAAAATAACTAACTTTGACTAAAGGTAACAAGAACTTTACTCACTTTAAGCATTTAGATTCGATGAATAAATCAATATATGCCTTATCTGTCATATTTTCACAATATCTCAAGTCATCTTATCCATTATTGGTAGTTTACCAATGCCAATCATTTATATATTCACTCCATGTTGCATTACTTTGTTATCCGCTAAAAATTGGGTTCTTTTTGCCAAATAAAAACTTAACAATACCCTCCTAAAATCATTTATGTTTTCATATACTAATTATCAACATGGGTAAAAGTTTGCAATTAGTAGTTGTTTTGTAAGTTCATCTCATTGCGCAGTTTTAGTGTTATTTTATCAAATGACCAATTTCATCTAAGGTAAAGGCTGCATTAATATGCCATGGCATATTTATCCAGTTTATATAAATATTTATTTATGGTGTGCTCGGAGAAATGGAGATATGTCATGACCTTTAATAACTTCTTTTAGTCTAAACCCTGAAGAGGTTTTTACATTCTGGCTTTCGCTCCCCTTACTGTGCCTTCTTATACACTTCTCGATAGCGTGCTGTAATTCACAAATTAAGTATCGTAAACCTTTCCAGCAGGAAGAGGAAGGCATATTAATGGGTGTTCTACTTTTTTAAAACTAGTATGAGTGGGGTAACGGAAATTTGAACGAAATTGCATCTTCAATATCCTTACACTATTTTGCAGCGTACCTTGGGTACGTTATCGTAGTTAAGGACCTTTAATGGTGTAGTTATGCAAATGCAAAATCAAAAACATGATGGGAGTCTTAGGCGTAACTTGATGGAAACATTTTCATGACAAAAATCCACTTAAGCTTATAGAGATTTCAATTTTTTTTAGTACTCCAGGATAAGTAATTGTCATCTGGCTCTCCAATCAGCAGACAACTGCGCTATTTTTAATATATTCATTGCAAATTTAACAAAAAATTAAGAGCTAGAGGTTTGTCCTTCAAAAGGTACTTAAATGGTGGTGTGGCAGATGGATCCAAATATTCCGAGCCGTGATTCATGAGAATGTATTTTAAATGTTATCACGAAACGAGAAAAGCTACGAGATACATTTGAATACAACCGTATACCTCGGAAATATGTTGCCTTGGGAAGATTCAATGTGATATTTACTCTGGATTAACTTTTTATCGGTGAAATATTAGCGTACTTAATACTCGTAGTTTTATCGCTTATTTTATATTTTAGAGGAGGAGTAATAATGCACTTTAAAAGACTAAATAACAATGTAACCGAAATTTGAAATGTTTTACGGGTATCGTTGCCAAATTACTGTCTTCAGTCTAAGAGTTATTCATAATTATTATACAACAAAGGACATTGTCAAGGCAAAGCTTTGGATAACTGCACCATTTCGGTAAAAAAAGGAAATTACTTGAAGGAAAAATGCAACTGACATAAGGAATTTGATTTTTCACATCCCGTCGTGCTACAGGTATTTCTACAGGCTACAGGTATCAGCGTCGTTTTTAGACAATGAGGGCATTTACCTCTGGGTATCCTGCTGATTTCCTCAGGACAAATAAACCCCGGGGTTAAAGTGAACGATAGGATGCCCAGCAATACATCGTCATTACTTTTATTTGTTCGTTTCATTTTTCATTTCATTTTAAATTCATTAAATGCAATTATTGGAAATATATCGTTATTATTGCAAACCGTCTGGTGAAGAGCTTAAAACAGTGTCTCAGTGCAAATGGGAAGGTTTCTGACTCCACACATTATCATTGGAATTTTAACGTTTAGACAACGTTGAATTTTAATCATCTTGTGAAAATCATTGATTAGCCGTTTAAAATTATGGGACGTGCAAATACA
Source organism: Ceriagrion tenellum (assembly GCA_963169105.1). Classification (NCBI taxonomy): domain Eukaryota; kingdom Metazoa; phylum Arthropoda; class Insecta; order Odonata; family Coenagrionidae; genus Ceriagrion; species Ceriagrion tenellum. The sequence continues at coordinate 144,163,848 of OY720633.1, read as the reverse complement.
TCCAAATCTGATGGCATTTGAATAAAAGAACGCTCCTTCTCAAAGTGAGTTTCAGGGTAATGAGAGGGGATGGAGAGGTAATTTAGAAGTGAAAATACCTCTGCTTGAGAAAGTCTGAATAACAAATAATTTGTAACGGCAAGCAGGTTTGGACGGAAAAGTAAACATAAGCACAGATGAAAGGCAGATCTATTTACCCCCAGATACTTTGTTCTCACTAAATATATGCTTTTTACCCCAAAATCTTCCATCTCGCATTCACCACAAAAATTTTTGCAAAATGTGTGGCGAGATTTAAAGGTCAGCGAGAGCTAATTCACGGGCTTTAAAGTTTGAAATGGGGTAATACATGATAGAACCCAGGTAAAACAATCGTACTTTGCAACTGGTTAATTAAATAGCAACGCGCTTTGATTTCCTATGACATTATCGTCAACATCGTAATATGATTGCGTGAAATTCACAGTGGAAAATCAATCCGCCTGAAATGGGAATTAATTCGAATGAATTTTTCGCTGTGAATTTCACACAATTGTGTGATCACTAGCGGGTGACTCCGTTAAAGTTACTGTGCGGCTAGTACCGCGGTTCTTTGGAGAAAAACCATATCATGATGGAGTAATAAGACATTGAAATAAGTTAGTTCAATTAACCTGTTGAAAAGGACGAAAGTTTCACTAAAATTTAGCGAGATGTATTTACTCGCGAGTTTAAAGTATGCAGCCACGTAGTTTGTGTACAAATACACATTGGAACATCTCTTTGACTACCTGGGTGTTGAGTCCCACGTAGATGACGGGGTTGTAGCAGATGGATGACTTGGCCATGAGGGCGGGGACGATGGCGAGTCCCGGCGAGACGAGCGACGCGTCGCCGAAAGCGACGAGGAGGGCAAGAACGGAGTACGGCGTCCAGGCGACCAGGAAGGCCACGATCATCACGAACACCATGAAGGCCACACGTGTCTCCGCCTTCGTCACGCGCCCCATCGTTATGGCATTCTGTCGGGTGGAGAACAAAATCTTAGGGTTTGAATCAACACTCATCAATTTCTATTGAGGAGGATTAGCTGCTGTAAAATTGAGTCAGAGATTTAAATTACATACCATCCGGGTCTTTCTACACGTTAGCCTATTCTTCTGGAACGTCAGTATTGCCGCAGTGTCTGTCATCATTGTCAAATCAGATAGCTTTAGTAGAAGCATAGAGTACTGGAAACACGGGATGAGGATAAATCATAAGAAAACCAAAGTAATGAGATTCTCTTGGATAAAGAAAAAGAGGCTTGTAATAAAAGTGAGGGAACCCAAATCGGAGCAAGGCGAGCGTTTTATTGCTTGGATGGTACGCTAGAAGAAAGTGGTATAGTTTCAAAACATTACGAGGAGACCAGCTTTAGCTAAGGAGGAGTTTAGTTACAGAAGGTTAAGAGTTTAAGGAAGAGTTTAGTAACAGAAGGACTGATTAAATGGACCAAGAGCTTCATCTGGAGGGTAGTTGTGTATCTTGCTGAAAGATAGACCCTAAGAAGGGAAGACACTACAAGCATTGGAGATGTGGTAGTGGAGAGGGAAGTAAAGAAGGGGCAATGGATGGAAAGAAATAAACAAAGAACTTCTTGGCATTGTGGGCGAGAAAATGAAACCTCCGAGGGAGATCCAGGATAGACATGGTAGGTTGCTGGAGAAAGTAATAAGGGGTTGCTCAAAACAGTGTTATAGGGAAGAATGTTTTTCAAGTGGGAATAGGGAAGAAAGAGAATAGGTTTTATGGGCAAAGATTCTCTGACTTTCAAGAAAATTTACCTTTTACCGGAAGAATACCATTTTAAAAAGTAAAAAAGTAATGCAGAACAGACTTGTATTTTCAAACTCATCCCTCCACGGACACCTTCGCAAGGATTGGAAATGGGACTGTTGACATGATGTACCCAAGTGTTATCATGTGTGGATGTACTACATTCCTTCAATTCTGTGTTGTGTCAACGCAAAATTTGAAAATACATGGAAAAACGGCCGTAAAAGAGTCGTTAAATGTGTTTGTGCTGACGCTCATGCATGAGACCGCATGGACGCAGGCGACATCTAAACAGGCCTTCAGAGTTGTACCAGTTTAAGTGTATTACTAATTTTACCTGACTAAAAAACTGTCAGGAAAAAATTAAAATGCTATTTACTTGGGTATTTTAATATGAAGGTATCCATAAACTGAGGTAATATTTAGATTGAGAAACGGGAGTTTAGGAGGGTAGCAAAAGAGATGTATGGAGAGCGAAAAAAAAGGTGTCAGCCTCCGCCTTCTATAATATAGTAAGCACCGTATGGATCATAGTTTAACGTCACAACCAAAAGAAGGAGTACTCATGCCAATTAAAGTGTCATATAGACTATAATGCTATTACGAACTCTACCCCAATATTTATGGCAGGATTTTAACTCAAAAGTTATGAGTTTCTTGACTTGCGCATGAAAACCCGAAAACCGTAATAATATGCACTCCTAAATTAGTAAAATTAATATAATGTTATAATGCAATAAACACAACAATGTGTTTTCCACACTATGAATTTTTTGACAGAAATTGGCTCTAAAGCAATTACCCGGTACAGTGAAATTTAAATATACCTAATGATGCATAACAGACGAAATCGGTTCTCGCAATAAAAATAATACTGTAGAAAACACTAAGTTGCATCCATTACATTTTGGATATATACCCATCAATTTTCGGTCTTCATTCCATTTTGGATATATACCCCACAATTTTCGGTCTTCATGTTATATTTCATAAATAAACACAATAATATGACCGTAGAACATCTTGTTTTGAAAAGTATTAAAGGATAGATAGAAAGATATCACAAAGGCGACCAGGGGAATGATAACAATGACCAAGTCCTGCAAAAGTTTCCACGTAGTGTTTTGTTATATACCTTAGTATCAACGAAGTTGCGCTGTTGCGGAACCCTGCAAAGTATTAGCCTTAGCTAAAATGTATTAGTTACCAGTATGGAAATGATGACTATGTCAACTTTTTTTACCCACATAAACGTACAATAAAAATACTGATACAAACGTGCCAATAAAAGTGGCGGTGTAATCGTAACTGAAACCCAATTATTGCTATTATTTTTCATTCACAGTCAATGTAAAGGATATGGCCTCCACTGACATTTTCACCGATGGGAAGTTCAATTTCCCGAGTGAAAATTTCTTGATTTGATGAGTACTTTGAGGTTACATTAAAAGTTGAAGCTTCGGTATACCTTGGCTATTAGTTCATAGAAATGCGTTAATGACACAAAAGCAGGAAATTATTTAGCTCTTTAAGACTATCAGATTTCGGTACATTGCAATCATTGTTTTCAATTTCCTCACGGCATCCTGGGTAACTCGGATACGAGTATCAAACTCACTTCATGAGGGATATTCAGAATGACACTCTAAGTATAATGATGTGAAAAGTCACAGTTCCACCACCCATAGGGTTATAAACTCGCGGTACGTTCCAAAAAGTTTAAGTGTGCGCGTCATATTTAATTGCACAAAATTCAGCGAAGTGATATCCTCAATGCATCCAAAGGAAAACACTTTTTGCCTCTGATCTGATTCTGTGAAGCCATTAAGCAAAGCCCTCACTCAAATTAGCGTGTAAAATGTTTTGAAGCACCAATCGATTCAATGTATTCCTCTCAGGGATTGGCAATTACTCCCGTATTTCTATTAGCCCCTTAAAAATATCTTTCCAAATTTGGTCAGAAACATGGAGGCAGCGTTCTCATATAATTGCAGGGTGTTAACACTCTGTCGGCTTTCATATGAACAGAATGCAATAATGAGGTACACATTTTAAAATGAAAATAAATTTACTTGCTCTCATGCTTCATAATTATTTGATGATTTCCAAAGTCACTCAACGACGTTGGTAAGTTGACAATGCATAATCACCCTTTCTTTAGTTTAGAACAATTCAATGATTTTAATAACATTCATGCACATGCACATTCACATATTAGAATGAAATTTTAATTCACATAAAATTAATTTTTTGCGAAAGAGAGCCACGTAACTACTGAAAACACTTACTAAATACAACAGGTAAGCGGACCTCAGATTTCTTACAGTATACTCATGTTTATAAATGTACTAATGTAATAATTTTTTTAAATTACGTAAAGCATAATTAATATGTGCGAAAGGGGTTTCCAAAAAATCATAAAGAATTGGTACGGCTTGATGATGGGGTACATTCACTTCCAATGTGAAGATTAAAAAAAGCTGACAGGTGCGACTACGAAGTTCGTTTTATACCAGGTGGTGGGAAGAGTTGATTTCCTTTCCCGGCCATATTTTTATTCTCATTTATTTATTTTATTCAATCTGTACTACCCCGAATATAGCACCTTTGGCCAATTTATACCGGGTGAATAATGTAACAACATACGAACATAAACACCCATGCCCAGAGTGGTGATGACTCTACCCAGGCAGTGTTCGAGCCCGCGACCCACAGGTTAGCGGGCGAGGATTTTACCCGTCACCACCGGGGCGGGCATATTTAGATATTTGCACGATTCTACACAGATATACATGCGTATGGTAATTTCTTCAACCTAAAAGTACTTAATTTATAAATAAAATTTCTATGTTCTGTTAATTTATATCGGCTTCCCGTGAGTCACACTTTCGTCTTCGATCACCAAACTTTCATAAATAATTATTTTTAAAGTTTCCAACACGTGAATACCGTTAACCCAGAGGTTTTTACTCAAGGTCCACAGAACACTGTAAAGGAAAATTGATAATGTCAAAATTCTCCCATATTTCATTGCCCCTTGAGCTCCTCGTACAACAAGTAACCATATTTCTGGAGTGCAATTTATCATTTCTGATGACAAGATGAAAATGATGAGTATTTTTAAGAACAATGGTATTTAAACACGTTCATCCTTTCTAGGAATCGTTCATCCTAGGAATGCATTCGCACCCGAAAGCTGCAGGAACTGGAACTCCTTCACGCTGCTAGGGTACATCCCCTTTAAGATAGAGCAGACAACCTTTCATCCCCTTTAAGGAACAATTTTCGCAGTCTTTAAGTGCAAAGCTGGTTTCCATCAAATTCTTTTGATGGTAGGAAAATGAAAAGGCCAACATTTCCGGTACATGAAAAAAGGGAAGTGATATTAGGATGAAGAATCTAAATAATCCCACTCAATAAGTTACGAAAGAATTTTAAAGCCTTTAAATGAGCGTTTAAAATAATTTTTTGATAAATCTTGAAACTGAACTGCTCCAGTAAACAATGGAATTATAATTCTTAAACGTGAGCAGGGAAAAGAAAGCATCACTTGTTACAATATCACCAGTAAATGCTCTGCTTCTCCATTGACGTTCCGTTCCTCCAGTCGCCATCAAAATGTAAGTCAAAGCCAGTTGACTGAAAATTTAGCTGTTTCACTGTTTACATAACGGATACCTCCATCTGAGCTCTGCCTTTGATCTTTGCCGGCGCCTCTCTCTGTCTCTTTTGCTTTACTCGCAAAGTTTGGCGTGCGCAAAGATTGCTGCGGACCCTTGTTGAACGAAGAACTCGTGTTGGGCACATAGCATATCCGTGTACTCCCGGCTACTCGTGGCGGGTAGCAAGAGATTTTACACCTCAATGTCATTTCTTACTCTCTTGCTCAACAGCCGATCCTGCGTTACTCGGCCGTTTATACCCTTTGTTGTCATCGTAGTGCATTCGTGGACAGAACCGTGGTGCAGAACACAAAGAGATAACTTACTAATCAAATTGAAGTTCGTCAATGAATAAAACGGTGAACTATATTAATGGGAGGATGCATTTTTCCATCATGCAAGCATATATCTTACGTGCAATTTCCATAGAAATAGTGACAGAAAGCTATCTATATCAGATATCTTACGCCGGAATCTTAAATAGAATGAGTCCAGCTTCCTGATTGAAATTAATAATTTTCAGTAGATGATAGTCGAAGTAAACGGGTTTTATTTTTCTCTAATCGAAAATAAAATCCCAGTAAATGCACTTCTACTCCTTTGTTTATCAGCGGATGTGAACTATCTCTTTTGATAGATTATTCCCCAAGCTAGCATCTTGATTAGGCCAAAATGGCTGGCATTTCTGTAATTCAACTTGCGGGTCATTTGAGGCTTATTTCACGGAGACTTTCCTTTACATTCTCATCGAAAGATTGTGCCATGATTTGATTTGAAAAATGTATTGCCCATTAGCTTTTCTGGGATAAAATATAATTAATATCCTTTCACCTGATCTACACTAGAAATGAACTACTGCAAAACAAAAATACACAGCGCACATTTTCCCCTCGTATTATTAATGTGAATTTCATTGTTTTCATCATATTTGACATTGCGTCATTAAATGTTTTTTCACTTTTTGTCATATCTATATTTAACATTTTTGTTTTTGATAAAGCAAAATATTAACAGATTATGCAGTAGATCTTTGCCCCGATCTTGCAGTGGGTCTTTTCGTCACAAATTTTGGCCAAACAATATAATTTTATTTTTCCTATGAAACAAAAGTATTTATTCTAATTGGTCACTCATAAATATTGATACCATACCGTAAATGTAGAACTATTTCTCTATACTTAAATGTTTAGTTTACGGCTAAAAACTATTAATAGTTTACTTCATATGTACACTGGCGAGGCGTAAGGGGGCAGAGGGTATTTTATGGCTTCAGTCACGTCCCAAAAAAGCAGACTTAAGCCCGGATCACGCGGGTCACTCTTCGAGCATACCAGGAGAAAATTGGTGAAAAGAGCGCTACTCACGGAGCTTTAAAATGGCTATCAAGATGACTTCGCTGGAAATGTTCAGTGTCACGAATGCCTTTTTGAATGATGGTAATGTCATGTCTTGGTAACCAATGCAGGAGATAAAGGGTTTAAGGTGCTCTGAAAAAAATTAGATGAAATCTTTGGATATTCTGATTTAAATTGAGAGCAAAGAATTAGGAAAAATATTAGCTTTCAGTTCCATCTCGGGGTATGCATGGATATAAATATCTAGCAGCAATACATGTGCTATATGAAGGCATGAAATCGTAACATTTGATAACATAATTCTGCATCAATACTGGAAACCACCATCATAAAACATAGAAAAAAATAATGATGGACATAACTTCAATATCTGCGAAAGAAGCAATCAGGAAAGTTTCTGAGCTCTGTCTGCACAGATGCATAACCATTCCTGTATTTCAAACATTATTAACTGATATCCGTTATCCGGTCTGATTCTTCGATAGACCATTACGTTCAAAGTAGCTGTCACTAGTGTAAGTGTTTTACCTATATTTACACTGCCAGAATTAAGAAAGCAGCCACTACCACATATTTTCAACCTTTTACAGCAGAATTGAGCCATTTAAGTTCTTACTTGACAGGAGGGTATTTATCTTCGACAGTGGCTACAGCAATGCTACTTTCAAAAGATCTAAATTTTTTCATGCATAAGCCATGGGATTTAGCACTCGCCCCTTGATTCTGATGATCGTCTTAAAAATACTCCAAAATGTGCTCAAGCATCGCCCTGAATTCATTGCCAATAAATAAGATTACTACTACTAGTGAGCTACGATACCAACTTCCCATACTAAAAATGGAGCAATTAACCTCTAATTAACGTTTTTTATAGATTATCTTACATAAGACAGAGCTCACTTTAATTTTTATTGGTTTAGCCAGTAATGAGTTTAGTTCACTGTTTACTATTACAGTTTTGATTATTTGTATTTTATTTTATCAAAACACCATAGTTTCAATCGTTAAGTTCATATGCACTGCAATTAAGTCACAGGAGGCACTTTGGGTACCTTATTCGGGACACCTTTTGGAACGATCTTTTCCATAGGCGGTCCACATATATACAGCGAAAGGATTTGTTCTGAAGTACAATATAAGTATTTCATTGGTAAATAGTAGCAGCCTTTAGGTTATGACTTCAGTAACCGATGAAAAAATCTACAATAGAGAAAGTTTTCCTCAATAATTATTTTTTATTTTTAACCTATAGCTATGATCAATTTGGTACACCTACTATAATTAAACTTGTAACGTTCATATGGTCACATTTCTTCCATTCATAGGCATGATACAAATTGATAATTCTTATTGAGCTGGTTTTTACAAATGTTTTAAATGACAAGAGTATTTGTTGATTCTATTTTATGTTATTCCTAGCTTAAATTAGATGGAAAGTACACATTGCGACATAAAAAGATAAAATAATGAAAGCTACACTTTGGATGACATTAACACATGTTCCAGAAAATAACAGGCTCTACGGCATTGATGAACAGAATTACTAAGAAGTTAATAAACAAATAGAAAAGGCGATTAATTTACCCGATACATAGTAACCCCGATGAAAAACACTGATATGATGAATAACACAAATGATCTGCATTCAACGTGCTTCCTGGAATGACTTTTATCTCCCTGTGATGAAAGTGAAGCAAATATGAAGCGTGAACATAAAGCTTATAATCAACCCGAAGTACCACTGACAATTTGGCACCGTTTCATAAATTTCACCATAAGCGTGCTCTTATAAAAATTTATCACCTGAAATAATTCACCGAGAGCAAAAACCAAAAGGTATTGCAGGCTTTGAAGCGCAATTTGTGAATGCTTTCAAGCGAAAAATTGGCAAAATATTTGATGCAGTAGTTAATATTTCAGAGAGGGGAATGTAATCTCAGGAGAATAAATTATTATTGCTTATGGCTCGAAAAACATTCCTCTATTTTCCATCTCTGCCAGTCATACTCGCACATAAACGCTTCACCTATTTACGATTTCAAGCCATTTCATTCTATTAGCCCACACATATACCTGACGTTTTACGGCTTATGATAGGAATATAAAAGGCTCCAGTTCCGCAGATAGGACACGTTTTGAACGTATCGATCTCAGTATTCTGCCGACACTTATTCACTAATGACACACTCAACTATGAGAATAAATAGTACTCGGCTCATTGACACGAATCTTTAGTTTTAATCTCATGAAAGATTAAAAGTAACGGTGAAAACAAAAATGCCGGAATGATATTATTTGTTGCAAATAATTATCGTTGAGAGATTGATATTTCAAGCGAGTCTGTACTTTTTAAAAAATATTCTTCGTCAAATGTTATTACTAGTAGATATTTGTCGCAGTTACCGTCACAGAGAAGGTGTTTTAAATGGCTTGTAATGCAATTTATAAACGGATACATGAATAGTAAAACCTCAATGAAAGTGTAATTTAATTCGAAGATGTCATAATTGCGTAAACGTGTTAAGAGCCGGTGCAGGAATTTAAGAGGTCTATTTGTCCTATTCCCCGTTGACTCAATAGTTCCTATTTAATGACATAATACGTATTAGTTCCCAATTGCTAGCTGTGCACATAAGATAGGGCTCCACTAAATAAAGTAAAATATTTCTTTTAGCATAATAATGAAACAGGATGCGTCAAGACTGTGGCAACAGGTATGCAATTAAAAATGTGCTGACAATAAAAAACTCTTTTCCAGGTTTATTAAAAAAACATGAAACAGTAATCTGCTGTGCATGAAAGAACGAATTATAAGCACTAAAATGTGGCTGAGCTAGCAGGTAGCAGGTAGGAATTGGAAGTTTTGAATATCACTGGTGACAGCAAAACTCGCTCTGAGCTCAAAACTAATTGCTAATTAACCTTTGAATTTTCATGATTAATCACTTTTTTGCTTTCTATCTGAATAGCGCATCAAAAACGGCGTAAGTCTATTGAGTACACGAGAGCCAGTTTATAAACTGCCAGCCATTCACTGGTTTGCAAACTCCACGGATTGAAATCCATTGCCCCGATCAAATCCAAGCAATTAACCTGCCGTCGGTTGCGCCCTCTAAGCCAATTTCTGCTTTGAGGAAACATTTCCATGAAAAGGTCGAATTCTTTCCCATTTCTGTATGAACGGATAAGATACGACCGTGACAATGATTAATGCTTGAGGGAATGTGGAGCATAGCAAAAAGTATGCAGATTTTCAAGGAAAATAATATTCAACATCCGAAAACAATGAAAACATAGCGACTAAAAATACGCTACCGTTCTCAGAATAACGTTGTTACACAGAAAAACATACTTACGAACGTTTTATAATATACTGCATCACAGCAGTCGATTTTTTTATCTTTTTATTCTTACTCGAGGTTATTCGAGTGTCTGAATCACTCTCTGAGGAATCAATCAATAGTACAGCACTGTTACAACTCTTTTTTGCCCTAAAAATTGCGATAAGTCGCATATTTAAAGCCACAGCGGCACATGGTTTGTGGATAAACTCTTTAACGATACCATGTCATGCTGCTTCGCCGTCTTTCTCATCCAAGGTGGCGTGACAGTTCGCACTAGAAAACCCAGACCACCCACCAAACTTGCTCCTGAAAAAAATAAAATGCCCTCCGCTTAGCTCGCCCTTCTACTCACCTCTTGGCTCTAAGACAGCCACTTGAATCGCTTAGAAATAACCCCTGCCCCGAAGAAAAATACGGATTTTTCACTGCCGTAGAGCTTAATTCTGTCTCGGTAAACAACCAGGCAATCGTTTGGTAGTAATAAGGGTGCGATTCATGAGCCAATAGTGATTTCCTATCGTTGGAGAGAAATTGAAAATAAGTAATCAAGTTTACACTTTCGAAGTGTAAATCGTTTAAAAGTGTTGTAATGGTTGAATCAAATATCTTTACTCTTCGTATGACAAAAATCTTAGTCTCGTATGAAGTAATTAATAAAAAAGCAAAGCATGACTTCCTGCATACAGCAAATCTTTTACAATACATTTATTACTCACGCAGTGCATGTAAGGAAACACTAACAAAATGATATTCACTTTTAATTGAAACGATAGGTAGGGATCGAAGAGATTTTATGGGTCATCAAATGTGTAAACCCTTTGCATAATGACATAATTTACAATAAACCTCGAGGAACTAGAAAGCTCTCTTAGCATGGATGGTTGTATAAAAATGTCATTATTTGAGCATTAGAATTACTTAGAAGCACACAGTCACTACCATTAACTGTCACTAGGCACATAAAGTAGATTGACATCTAACGAAGAAAAAATTAACGCCATATGATTCAAACAGTTATAAACGTGCGCCATCATCCCTAAAACCGTTAAAAAATGTAATTAGTGCATTTTAGTTAGTGATTTAGAAACAATCAGGCTTTCCAAACCTAAGAATCGTTTTCGACTTCCTGATGTTCCATAAATTGCCGGAGAGGAAAAGATCGATCTTTCGAAGCAAGTCTCACGATGCAAATGACATATATTTTGTGTGAATTTCTCACTTAGCAGAAATTCCGGTGTAAACAGTACGAAAAAGTTGTAGCAAATTTTGTATTTAGACAATTTTTGAGATCATTGATAGAATGTTTGTACACAATTCAAAGTGCATTTTACCGCAGTTTCTAAGAACTATTTTCATCAATGAATTTTAAGTCAAACCTAGTGCAGTTACTGACTCCTCAGTTAAAAATGATCAGACAGAATCTAATATAGTAGAGTTGCATCAAGTCAGCTGTAAATAGTTGAAAAAAATGAATGTCATTAGCAGAAAGAAATTTGAACGTAGATAAGAGGAGAAAATATTGTATTTATACTTTGACATCGCATGTAAGGAAGCGTTTAAATCAGTTAAAACGTACATTTTCTTAGCAAAACAATCAATTTATACACAGTACTTCATTAAACCTATTTATAAAATTTTAATATGTCAAGCTACGTCAACAATGATTTCTTTGCTTTAAAATGGCTGAAAAGACTGAAATTCGAGAGATTCATCTGACTTACGAGAAATCGTATTTTTAGAAATCATTCATCCTTACATTTGAAGTGTGTGCTTACATTTGAAGCAATATGCCATCATAAATCCATATAAAACTAGGCATGAGGTTTAAACAGAGCTTGGATCACGCAAGGGCTTCTCAGGAGCAACATTTAAAATGAGGTAAAGAAATGATATTCCTGCGAGAAAGGCGATTCTGAAAGGAAAGGAGCTCACCCGTTAAGTACAATCTCTTATCACTGCATACAATCATATCAACTTATTTAATTTTTATCAGCCCACTTCGAAAATAAGATAATTTTTGAGCCCAGTTAACTCCTAAAATAATAATATTCATAGATCAAAGGGAGTGCAATGGTGCCAACTAAAGTGCATAAAATGGTTATAAACCATATTTATTTCACTAGCACTATTTCTCAATTAATGCTTGTAACTTTGAAAAAGGTCACTGTAAAATAGCACAGGGACTCACACAAACACGTGATAATATTTGCTAGTAACTTTGAGTGGGCCTAGTTAGAACAAATTAAACTTCATACCTTAAACTTTTAACTGTTAGAGATATAAACTGTATCAAAATTATTAGAGCATTACCCATTCAAACACATAATGAAATGAACATATAAAATTGCCTACGATACTGAATACGAATACAGTTAGTTATCAGTCAAGTAGCAATGAAGCAGGCAGTTGTATCGCAATGAAAAAATGCCTTCTTTTGAGAATATTTTCCCCATTGGACTCAAATTGGAGCACGCATTCCTAACACATTCCAGTAAAAAAATCATGTGCATAAAATCAGGTCCGAAGCTTGACGCTCTGGTGAACTTCGAGGGCGCATTTCCTCTTGATGCGCATCCATCCTATCATTCGTGTAGCAATCTATGCAAATGCAGGAAATTATGCCGCATCATATGTGCAATAGCCGTTCCTAATCCAATCATCAGCCTTTTTTGGTAATTGTGGGATGAATGGATAAGTATGGAATGGCTATTACTGGTTTTCTTGCTATTGCTCGTGCGTGACGTCGTGTAATATGTTATCTTATCTTTGAAAATTAAGAGGAGAGTTTCTATAAATACTTCTGAGCTCTCGCATAGCAGCCGACTGCAATATTATACAAATATAAACACCCACACCCTCAATGTCTCGTACTAACATACATTGAACTTCATTTCCCGGGAAATTTTTTCTGGGTTCGTTTTTATGCTCATGCTGACAAATGTGGGAAATCACGAAGGCAAATCGCTATTTTTCAAAGGTCTATTTAAAAAGGTTTTTAAGACTAATGAGTAGAAAATAGTACCTTTATATGACACACAAAAACTAGATGTGTTACAAACATGTAGGGATAGCAACACATGTATAAATATGTCAAGCAGAGCTTAATTATTGCATTTTTTTGGTTGTCAGAAGAAAAAAATACTTTACAAATGTTTGGTTGATGTTAGAACATGGAGTTGTGAAGCGAAATGCATAGTCTCAAAATGTGCTGCATAAAAAATGGGGTATTAGGTACACGTTCAAAAGTAACATTTGCAGCTTTAGTCGCTTAACAAGTAACCTGTATCCATGCAGCCGAAATGGCGTTACAAGTTGTTTATAAAACGGATAGATATCACCAGTGGGTGAAATTTTAAGCCTGAGCCTCTCATTTATTCTATCGCATTACATATGTAGGGAGCTGGACACATTGGGCAGATCTGGCCGTTGCCTCTTCTTCCACCAATACCACTTTATATCAGTTAAACACCATTTTCACGAGGCTCTTCGCCTTTGATAAGGGTAAATGACGTCACAAGCCGTGGTAATAGAACATTTCGGCGCAGCCCCATCGACACCGGCGTTTGGACGCCAGCCCTTATCAGAAGATTTTGATACACTACAAAATAATCATAGAAGCAAGCCAAGTGTGTCATTACGTAGGAAAGGAAGGCATCACAGTATCGCCCACATTATTTATCCGGTCATGCATTGAAGCGCTCCTCGCCAAAATGGCTAGCGCCAAAACGTCCCCACGCCGAAACGGCTGGCACTAAAACGGCGACACTTAAGTGGACGCACCGAAATGTTCTAGACTTGCAGAACGTATCTTAACCCGTTGGTACTTTCCGTATGTTAGCGATTTTATTGCTATAGTTCTCTGGTACTGGGCGTTTTACTCCATATAAGCGTATATTTTTCATAAACCTTATTCAATTCTCTGCACGATAGGAAGAATTTTTCGAGAAACATTTTTGAAGTAAACACCCCATTGCACCGAATCCTCTAATCGATGGCGATTATTCAATAAGACAGAAGGATATCTCAAACTATGGACACTTCGACCAATCCTAGAATTAGTGATGTTTCACTCGTCCTACTGCTGCTGTTCCTTCCACATCCATATCCCAAACATATAAAAGTCTGCCTTCCACTCGCCTCATAACTTCATTTACCTCTTGAAGTCTTTGTCTCCTCCTTTAGTACCTCTTGCAGCTTTCATCAACAACCATATCCCACCACAAGTGGGTAAGAAGGAGTAAATATATCAGTAAGAGAAAAGAAAAAATTTACTGGAGTAAGGTGACAGACTGTAATATATATCATAAAGATTATTTCCCATACCTGTTTGCGCAGCAATCATGAATGGTGTGTGGTTAATAAGGAATTTTTCTAACGGTCTCTAGGTATCTCAGGTATTTTGTTTCTTCTTCAAATGGAGATAAAACTCGGGGCTTAATCGATTGAGATTAACTCGATACGTACACTGATAAGAGTGAAATAACATCTCCCTTTTAATTTTTCATTTGAGTATCTACTAACCAATCCCTGTGTATATCTAACATTTTGTACTATTGTGCCGAAAATGTTTCCAGTGCTTTCCAAACAACAGGTAAAAAGCTAAGCGTATTTCAAGGAATTACATTTCATTCGTTTCGCTTATATTTGACCCCAATTTAAGAAAAAATTGGTGCTGATGTGTTAAATATGGTGTGTACCGTACCGTTATAGGTCTTTTAACCGAGATTATGATCTATCCTCCTCCTATGAAATGATTATATTTGACACTAGGGGACTGAAAATATGTCTTCTAACCATATATTTCAAAACTGTAGTAACTGTTGTATCGAAGTTATATCCGAGTTAATCTTAAATTTTAGATCAGAAAATTTGAAAAACTTGGTTAAAAGACTATATTTCATTGATTTTTAAATGAATTCTCTTTGTAATGGTGGAATGGTGAAATACCACTGTGGAATATTACAAAGTGAATTCATTTACAAATCATCGCAACGTTTTTCCACCAAGTGAAGCCTGAGAATGTATTATATACTATATTTTGTGCTGTTACGAATTAATACAATGAAGTTTTAAATGCAAACGTATTAGACTGGACTTGATGGAAGTAGGCTTAATTCATGATGAATAAAAACACTTAGTCATCCTCCACGGATTGATTTAAATTGCACGACAAGTGTAACCACTATGTAAAATAAGCATGTGCACTGTGAGGCATCAGTCATTTTAACAACAAAAATCTAATGTTATATTTATTTGTACTCCCATTATATCAGAATTTTATTTATCAACTTAAATGAACAAATTATAAGCATATTTACGTACTTGGTTGGAATTGATTAGTGTTAATTTTTTGTCCCATGACGATCCATCTTTAGAGATTCCATAAAAAATTTACTTTTCTATGTGCAAGTACTTTTTACTAGTTAACTAAAAAACTACTTAATTTTGAAAAATGTAATAATTTTAACTCACCTTTTTCATAGTCCAAATAATATTTAAGTAGGAGAAACATATCACGATGACAGGGACTACAAGACCCATGGCGAAGAGGAAGATTATGTATGTTGTGGCACTTATCGTCTTCGATTCCCAATTCACGGAGCAACTGAAAGAATAAACCCTCTTATTACTATTGATTATCAATAAAACTTACAATAAGCATCTCAAAAATAGACACAAAGTTATTATTTGACTCACAGAAGATCTCTATTCACCGTGTGTTCTGTTGCTTAAAAATGTACCAAGGGAATCGTGCAAGAGAGCTTTTACAAATCTCTTTGACAGACTACGCAGTAATCATTGGTTTATAGAGTATTTTGTAGAAAATAAGCAAGACGTCAAAAGATGAGTTATAGACCTGCATTTCTTTTACGTCAAGAGATTAATTGCGCAGAGTGCGAAAATGTAGCTGTCGAAAGCCCTAACGGTGAAGTTTTCATTAGAAATGCCGGGATACCACTCCGTTATTCTATTATCGACATACGCCAACTCATTTCCTCATTAGTACTAATTTGCTGTCCTTCAGACTTTCCAAATATCTAAAAAAGAATGCATAAATATCCGACCGTGACTTTTGCGAATAAGCACAAAATTATTCCATGGCTACAAATATCCTGGAAGAGTATATTTAATTGATTCATTTCAATAACTGCCTCATTATAGGTGACTACTGGCCAAAACTTTAGCATCAATTCATTAAGTGATGCGTTAATATACATACTGAGAATATAATGGATTATATTGCTACCTTCATTTTCTTATGTAATGTTTATCGCGATAATATTCCTCGAAATGATGGTGAGTCTCTCACATGGACCTAGGAACTCCCACTCGGCAAGCCTTAAATGCAGTAACTGGGCTTATTATGACGGAAATTCTAATTTATTGTATCTTTATGGAGTTAACTGAACGAGAAACATATACCAGCCATTAACGAATACATCGTACATTACGAGTAACATACTGCCTCGTATCCTCCAAGTGCTGCACGAAGGAATGGAGTACTTTAATATATCCACAAAAACACAAGGTCAAGGTGAGATCACCGATCCTAAAAGCTTTCGGAATCTAATCGCGCCGACCACATTTTTTACTAAGTTCTGTGTAATTCGCTAACAAAACACGAATATTCGACTAAAATTTCGAGACGATTATTGAGAAATGAAATTAAACCAAATCACAGTCCGCGTAAATTTTTAAACAACGCTAGGTATTGCAACGCCTCAGCGTAATCACTAACTGTGACTACTCCTGATTTAGCATATTTTCTATTTAGAAACCATGATCACTTTAAGAAATGTATTCAAGGCTATTTTATAACTCCAAATTTTTACCTATCCAATAGTAGGACAAATTGCTGTTTTTTTCAGTTTGTGGTCCCGTTATTGTTCATGATATTTATTTCCGGAAGATAAACAGAGCGACTATTTATGGCCAAACATTGTACACTAATGCTCAGAAGATCTTACGAAGAAAAATTCTAACTATCATTACACTTGCTCTTTCGATCTGCTATGAAAACTAATCCTATACAAATTATGTAAAACGGAAATCGTATGTATAAGTGCGAGAGAGAAATTTAGTCAATAAGAGAATGCTTATATTTAAAATTCTTGCTTTGTAACTAGCATTTTACTCTGCAATATAAATATACAAATGCAGCCTTTAAGCATTTTTATAAAAAGATTTAAACAAGTAAGGATGTAACTACACATCTTGCATTCAAAGAATAGAGGGGAAATGTCAGGAGTATATAGAGTCAGTAAAGTACATATAGAGTCAGTAAAAGTATAAAATAATTCTAGAAAGGAGAATTCAATACTAACAGTTTGATTATTCGGAACGAAAGGGATGTTTAAAACAGGAGAAGAAGAGGATTTATTTATAACAAATATACTAAAGAACCAAACTAGTTATCCAGAATTTTAACCACGGAATTTTATAAAAGTTCAAACGACAACTAGCTGAGAGACGTCCAGGCAGATACTAATGCTCATCGGAGAATTTGTTTTCGCTAGAGAGATGTCTAAATTGGTCCCAGCTCCTAGCGTTTTAGGTTTTACAATTAGTATGTCCCATTCCTAACATATATAATCCATGGAAATATGGATTATTTCCACAACTGCAATCATAATTTTTCTTTACAGTATTAATGTCCGATATGAGGTATTTGGACCATGGTTCGGAGACGTGATAAAATGATACCGATTAATCATTCTTAATCAGAAATGGATCTATAGCGTATAAAGCATTTTCATATATACTTTAAAACAAAACCTACATATACTACTTTATACATGTTTTGACGAAGGAAAATATGGAAACAATATAAAATTTAAACCATTAGAAGATCGTGATAATGCCGATGTCAAATTAGAACAAGATATGGACACATCCGTAAAGTCAGATACACTGGCCACAATCTTTACTCGTCGGCTCGAGAAATCAGCTAAAAAATTTTTTATATTATAAAGATAAAAACTGGTTGAAAATCTATTTTATTAATCATTTTTACAACCCACTAACCGTTTTACTTCCCGGTTTTGGTGCACGGCAGGGTGTGTGTTCAATAAATTGATTATCTCAAAGGACGCTCCGTTGCCCCTCAAAGACGGCATTCGTTGATTTCGTCTTCAGTCCCCTTTGGGAATCAGTCATCCAAATATAAGGTCAATATTTGATAAACAAGAATAAATGAATAAATAAATAAATCATTTAGAATTGAACGGCAAGTAAAATAGCTAATTGAATAAATCATATAAATCGGGAGGGGGGCTCATGTCTGCTATTAAAGTGACAAGTTAAAACGCCCGTAACTAGTTGTTGTTACGGCCTGCCGCGTCCAAAAGAAATTACACAATTAGATTTTCTGTTTTTATATCACTAAAATTCTCCAGGAGATATTGGAAATGCAAATGGATAACAAATTTAGCTTGTGATTGATTCCTAGAGTCTCTTAGTCTTGTCATTCTGAAATTAGGAGTCAACTGTTCCATGTTTTGCTGCTGTGCAAAGACCTTAGTACATGCACTTCTCTCAATCTTGTCGATCTGGGAGGAGGTATAAAATTTCCATGTTTTGCTGCATTGCGATGACCTTGTACGTGTTTCACTAGTAACGGTGTCAAACCCTTCAAATTGTGTTTAAAAATAAAAATTCTTTTTATAAAAATGCTTAAAGGCTGCATTTATATATTTATATCGCAGAGTAAATTCAGTCATTGTTGCCCATCAAAAAAATGGCTCAAAAAAAGACATCATTGTATTCCTAATTAGTGTGTTGGAACTTTTTAGCACAGGCACAGTGATGGAACATTAATGATGGAAAATATGTGCCAAATATTCGTGGTTTGTAAACAATGCATTAAGCAATGGCACTAATTGAGTTATAGAATTTTATGGCTCGTGTATCCCGTCTGCTAGATGTTGCTGTAAGAATAATGGCTACTTGCGGGAAAAAATGCATGAATTGTCTTCACCGCAACCCTAAATCTGCAATAATTATGGTATGATGATTCTCTTACGAAGATAATAGAATTCTGGAAATTTGCAGTGGGTCAGGAAAAAACAGAATTTTCATGTTTGGTTCCTGAAAAAGATAGAAATTCCGGGAAAAGTTTTCAGAAGTGTCAAAAAAAGTTTCTATGGTGCCGCTTAAATATTTATGATAAATATATATTCATCATTTGGTAGGTATTACACAACAGGTAACGAAAATATGAAAAAAAATTGTAATCCAAATTTTAATGACATCCTTCAAGATTTCTGAACAACCATACCGTATGGAGGCCGAAAGTATATAAAACTAAAATATGCCTTTATGTTTTTGACTAAATTTATGCATAAGACATTAAATTATGAATGAAAATTTCATGAATATACTTTTAACTACTTGGGTAACAATTGTGAGAAAATTGAGTCTCTTTGCGCACCTGGGCACTTATACAGTCAACATTTCACCGCACATTGTCGAGTAAACCTGTTACATATGTAATATTCTTCTCACGGTGTTTCACTCGCGGTACATCCTAGTTCCTTGAAATTCACGTGAACTGCAGTAATCACTAATCTCCGCATATCTTGTGCAAATCGGAGGAATGAATTGCGGTGCGAAAACAGTATGAGATCATTGTATTGATGCTCAATAAAGACAAAACCTGGCAGGTATTTCAAACGCTCGCATAGTGATTGACGAATGAGATTGAATAGTTAACATTGATTGAATTTCTAAAACAAAGACATCCATTTTCTAAATTCCACTGTCTGAATTCCTCACCAAAACCGAAAAGAATCGCTACAAGGAGAGGATACAAAGGGCAGTCGGTCAAATGTGACCCGGGGGCCCGTTGCTGTATTTTGCTGAATTGGCATTTAATGACGCCATGTTTCTCTCATCCCATTCAGTATCTGTTTTCCTGAATCTGTTTCCTGTTTCAGTTTTCCTGATTAGTTTCATGGTTACCAAACTATACCTTAGCTCAGATTTTGGTCTCCTCTCAAAATAGCGTTTACCTCTGTATCCTGCAGAGCGCATGCCACAGAGTATGATAAAAGATGCCTTTGCTTCATATGAAATTCCTACCACCAATCTTCTCTTCCAATTGTATGGCACATAATTTTAATCCCCCCATTTTCCCTCCTCAGATTTTCGTCACCTTTTTTGTTCGCACTCAAAGTGCAGGAATCTATTCATCGTGGCATGGGCCTCTACCTGACCTCAACGCGGCGACAATCTCCAAACATGGATTTCTTCAACACACTCCAGGTACCAAGGGCTATGATACGAGAACCTCTTTCTCGCTATTTCATCCTAAGAATGAGGTGCAATATTTCGTAAAATCCAATTGTGAATCACGCAGAGATGTTGGAAGAATACTTTTTCAGCGCGACACAGACCCTGTGCGTCGAATTAAAACCCTAATTGCAATACACGGATAATATGGTTTGCCCACAGAATTGCAGCATGACGCTTAGAATATATAAAATGTTATTTGAACTGCAAACAAGCCTTTTAAGATACTCTAAACACCGATATATAATGACCTGCAAAACTATAGACATAAATATGCGTCTCACCTTTATAAATTAAGAACTTAACTTGAAATCCAAAAAATTCAACACTGCATCGGGATCGTTGGCAGATTTCATTACGCAGTGTATGCAGGAAGGCCAACCTGTCCGCTTTGAATTTTGTCTCGATTATTTATGCGCATCTACCATCCTTGCATGATATTCCTTAGGTGCTCAGTTTGAAATCCATTTTAAATATGGGGAATATGTGTTATTTTCATTATTTGTGTCTCTGGCTTTACCAGCGCATGGAAATTTACTCACTTTAGTTTTTTTGCGCAAAGCATTAGTTTTTTATAGAGTATGATTCGAAATAAATTAGGAATTAGTTTATGAGCAGAAAGGCATATATTTGATGCTAGAGGAAAGTAATGGCAGTCAATCAACTCCTTCGATATGCTCCTTCGGCAATATGGATGAACGATATCTCCCACACTGCGTGGATATATGGCCAATATGAAAAAAGCATCACAGTTTTACATACATATTTTGCAGTTTATAGAAGGATTTTGTACTACATTGAATGTAGAGAGGAGAATGACCAAAGGTTTTGACTCGTTTCGTGGTGAGAGAATAGGTTTGTGTGGCATCAAGAGATTTATCACTTTTTTACTTCCACAAGACTTATTTTGATTTTAGCAATGAGTATAACTCTCCTCTAATTTTAAAGTATCTAACTTAAGAAAGCAAGAGACTATTTAATACATTTAATGTTGAATGCAATTTGAATAGGGAAGCAAAATAATTTTAAATACATCTGAGCTAGCTTTATTATTGCGTTTATGCTGGCGTTAGCGACGCACGTTTGCAATTCTTACGTATTGGAAGTTATAGGCTAAAATATGCTAAAAAAATTTGGTTTTATTTGACATGAACATGAATGATTAGCAGAAACTCAGTGCGCCAAAAGACGGTAACGTAAGTCTAATGTCCAGTTCATTCCAACGCGTACGAAGAGAGGATTACCACGCGGAGGAATACTGCAAATACGCAAATATTTTGTAGAAAGAGTTGAGCGTGAGATAGAAAGCGGCTGGCCTATTTTTAAATTCCCCGAGGCGCCAATTACACTTCCACAGGAAACTTAGCTCCTCGGTGACTGATTCGCAATTTTCAGGCTCTTCAAGGAATCCGGTGAAAACTGTTCTGTGTAACAACCACGCTCGTCACATTTTAAACTAATTTTTGCACCCAAATAGGAAAAATCTTACCCATCGAATAGGAAGGCAGAAGAATAGAGATGGACGAGTAATTGAGTAAGAATTTCATTAAACGCTAAAATGATCGCCACTCTACGGTTTTATGCGGAATTAATGTACAGTGGCGGAAAAAATTAACGCAAAATTTTTCGCGCGCCAGAATGCGGCATTTTTTGGAACTTCTAGGAGCAGTACACACTCCAAAGACTGGCAATACTGAGGAAAACATCGTTTACCGCAAATATTTGAAATCCGCAATGGAGCTCACATTTGTCGGAGCTTAGAACTTAGTCATCAATCGCCTTATTTTTGAGCTTTCGTCTCATATTATTCGCACATTCAGTCGCGGTGCATCGCTGTGTTTGCTTCAGCATGGTTATTACGTCGAATGATATCATTTATACAGAAAGACTTATTATAAAAAATATTCACTATCCCACCCAATTCAGTATACAATATGCTAAAATCTTCATCTTCTTCCACCAAGGGATATTTATTGTAGTCGACTTTCCGAGGACCTTTTTGAATGACGCGTACTGCGTCTGTTTCACCGAAATGATATAAATCGAGATTTATCCGCACCAAATGTCGATACAAAAAAGATTTAATTGAAATAAGTATAGTCTACGTGATGTAATTTGTCACGATTTTCCATTTGTAGATTGACGAAGTTCCTTTAACGGATATTTATAACATTCAAAACGGATATTTATTAAAGAATCGTTGACCCAATATAAACCATATATATTATAATATATAAACCATATACCTTGACCCAATATAAATATCGTCTTTAGTTCGTCAGAATGGGATTAAACTATGAAAACATACGTAAAATATAATTTCACGAAATAAAAATAAATGTGCTCGCATCGATACTGAATAATCTAGGCATATTTTCCCGATATTTCTTTCATCTTATCACAGGAAGCTTGGTGACAGGCTGTCCACTGTTACGCTTTATCTAGTAAATGCAGAATATACGAATAAACATTCAGAAAAGTTTGCCCAAATTAGGTGTAGTGATGGATAACATATGTATGATTGCATAATATCTTATGTGCTTAGCTATAAATTCACCGCGCATATGAAATTAACAGAAAGCCTTTTAAAAGACTTCCGTTTGGAGTAGAATATCATTAATGAAATACATTAATAGGTAACGTTAATGTTTTAGCTGTCAGATGTATTTGGCTAGCTAAAGAGTGGTCCATGTTCGATTTTTAATGAATGCATATGAGCTTTTATATAAATTTCCTCATATTGCTAATATGAATGAATGTAATGTGTAGCAGCAATGACTGGCCGATAATATGTCATTTTTTAAATACAAAAGAGATAAAATTTGCCAAATAAAAAAAAATTTAATTGATCAGAAATTGAATGAAAAACTCAAAAATGTCTCGATCAGGGGTGGGATCACGGTATTTTTCTTCTTATGGTCATAATTGTCATCCAAACCGCATGGCAAGCCGCATTGGTAGGGCAATGCACAAGGTCCTGGGAGCGCACTCCACTGCTATATAGTACCCGATCTTTCTTGATGATGATCACGTTTTCGAAATCATGAGCGTACTCGAACAATGTTATTATGAAGAACCATGATTGCGATTCAGGTTTGCAACCCAGTAACAACTACTGAGCTTTCTTATGTCAAGGCAAATTTATGATGACGTTTCGTATCCTTTCGGTGAATTTATTTTCATCCGTATGCGTTACTGTGAACTAAGTTACCTTTTTATAATGAGTGGTGGTATTGTCTACGAACGTTAAAAATAACTTAAGGATAGGAAAAAGCATACTACTCTCCCGGGAATACAAACAGAAAGAAGTAGTTCTCAGATTTCACCTCATCAGCCCAGACCATTCCAATCAAATGCCATTAGTTCCCATTATTCATGGGTTTGGAGGCCAGCCATCTTTAGTCTGAGATAAAGCAACGAGCAATTTTTGAGGACTCTTGAGGATCCCTAGAGGTTTCCCCGTGTCGATACAAAGCTCCACCAATACTAATCCATTCAATACGGAATGTATGAAGGGCGCATTATATTGATTTGGAAAATAGTATGCCTTTAATGAGAGCTTACTTTCCCCTTGTATTGCGGGAAATACCTTTTCTGCCATAGATAATGTTTCGGACGCCAGGCGTTTAACTCACGGGAAAGAAGTGGTATTTGACTTCTCTTACGCCATTAAAAGTATTCGACGGGGACTTCCATTTTTTTCGAAGCGCGACGAGCCTTTTCTTTCTGGTGCAGCAAATATTTGAAACCTGTGCGTTATTCACAACAACAAACCACCCCGACCATCACCACCCGGAACTTGGCCAAGGTTTACTGATGAC
The DNA here is from genome assembly GCA_963169105.1 of Ceriagrion tenellum. Classification (NCBI taxonomy): domain Eukaryota; kingdom Metazoa; phylum Arthropoda; class Insecta; order Odonata; family Coenagrionidae; genus Ceriagrion; species Ceriagrion tenellum. The sequence goes on along the minus strand of OY720633.1, from coordinate 144,139,579 downwards.
TACTTCATTGAGACGAGAGTCGATAGACGAACAAGCAGAGCGGACAGCGCAAGCCGAGATATTTTTCAAAGTTTTAGCGGCCTCTCCCAAAATTCTTGGAGGAAAAAAAGATCTTATTAGCCTTTAAGTATGCCTCATTTTTTTCCCAGGTGGAGGAATCGGATGATAGGTTTGTAAAAGGCAAAAACATCTGTCGAAAAATTACCCGAAGGGGTGTTGCGCCGTTCACCCAATGAACTTTTATTTGGTGTTTAAAAGTAAAAAAAACCTATTTCTTACTACTATCAAATAAAATTCATTAAATTCATGTCCGCTGTAATAAGAACTATGTTTAATCAAATGTATATCAATATTCATTTTTCGCCCGCAACTAGGAATACTTACGAGTTCACAAATGTCAAAATTCTAGGAGATGGTTCTAAACAAATCATGTAACATAGATGGAGCGGGCTGCACGGAGCGCAGCGTTCATTATGAGGACAATGCGAGAAATAAACGTTTTTCTACCCCCTCAAACGAAACAACCCCAAATTTAGATGCAATGAGGAAAATCGTGGAGGAAGAATGGAAAATGAACCCAGTAAGATGATACCAAAATATGGACAACTCCATGTCACAGAGACATGGTTAGGAAATCGAGAATGGAGGGGGATGGATTGATTATAAGGCTAATAAATATCCACATTCTTTATGTAAATACCAGCATATTTCTCAATGATCAATTACTGTGATCATGTGCGCACATTACTGAAATTGAGAGAATTACACATACATTTTACCTTTTTCCACTCATTCTAAATAAAGCATTATAGTGTCCCATTTCAGCATCCGGTAAAATACTTTACCACTAAGAGATGAAATTTATGACCCTGTAAAAAGTCTGTTAATATCTTCATGTGGGCGCACTCACAACTTTAACTTCCATTGAAGCAATAATATTACGACACATTTGAAGAGGAATAGATTCTTTAGGAACGTAGCAATCGTTTAATCTTTGATGGTGCACATTCCTAATTTGCACTCCATTGACTACTCTGGGGATTTATGAGGAGTATACAAATGACCATCGGGAAAATATCTAATCACTGCTCATTTGCTAAATGAAAAAGATGATTTTTAGTATTTTATCACTTTCATTGGGGAAGATACTCGATGAATTTTTGTCGTAGTATTACTTACGCATGGGTAAAAAAATGCTCCTCATAAAATTTAACTCCGTAATTTTAGACAAATATTTTTCACTGCGAATATGTCAAAAGGTATTTAAGTGATTCACTAATTTACCTTATCCTTTTAGTATTATTCTCCATCTTTAAGTTGAACTGTTGAACTACACGCTTAATGTATTACTCTTAGCAAACCTAGAAAACAATGCTGGGAAAGCTTCAAATACCGTTTTAAAGATATTTTGAAGAAAATTCCACCCTCTTTTGGTCTCTCACTCAGATAAGTAATCGGTATTTACAAGTTCGGCAGATAGAACCAAACTCTAATTCCTAATAAAAATAATTGCCCTCTTTACTAAATAATTCCAAAATAATTTAAAGGTGAATGTAGCACCAGGTAAGTTCACTAAATCGAGTAACTGACACAATCAGAGATCCGGTCTATTCCCTCCTTCATGAATAGCTTTTCACTGAGTGGTGAATTGGCGAATGAGTGGATATGAGCATCATACGACAGACAGGACGTAGAAATCAAGTGGGGCCGAGTACCCGAGAATGGGAAGTAAACATCTCATTCGACGACCAAGGAGACCGCTCTGATTCTTTTACAAAGCCCGAATATGTGTAAAACTCACACACTCATGATTGAGGTCAATGTCCATTCCCTGGGACTTCCGCGGATTCCTGCGAAGTTTTGGTTGCAATAAAGTCACATCGCGTAGATTAATCATAAAGGCACTAAAAGAGGCCACGCCAGGATTTGAACCCCAGGCATTCTTGGCCGCAGACGAACGCTCTCCCTCTAGGCTACTTCATCGATCAAGAGGAATCCGCGTCCAGTGGTTCTTACTACAAAACGAAAAAAGGGAATTCTAATGTTTCCTTTAAAAACTGAACCAAATAAAATGTTCTGGATAGTTGAAAGTAGTTTTCATACATTAAATTATATTACCTTAGGAGGAATTTAGAAATTTAAGTGTTTGAGACGACCTGTATGCACGGGGGCGGAAACTTACGTAGGGTTTTAAGTTATTGGGAATACTTTTAAAGAAAAATTTTCTCCACATGGAAACCATTCTATTCAACCGGATTTCCCATTCTTTAACGTGAAATTTTCAGGATATTACGCCAAAATGTTAATTGTAATGCATCATATTTCTCGGAAGTAGTTTGAGGCCTATTAAAACGATGTTCATTCACAGCTATTCCCTGCACGCGGAAATACGTTTTATTGTAAGTGAATTTGATCTGGAGAATAAAAAATTTTTATGTTCCAACAAATAATGCTTTCATCGTATTGTTTCTTAAGTTTCAACCAAGAAAATCTTTTTAAACGGTCCATAGCTCTAAAAAAATATGGTAATAATCTCTACATAATCAACTACGAATTTGGAACCTCGACTGAGTGCGGGTCGAAGCAAGCTCATCACATTTATAACTCCTAGACGATCTCGCGAACGTAAACCTTATTAGTATGACTATTTACATGACGCGTAAAATCGATATCTAATCATAGAGAGTTTGAATCTTCCCGGTTTCCATATCCTGTCTCATTGTTGTCAAGTTGTCGAAGGAAAAGCGATTTCAATTAGTTCCCGTGTACTCCGCATTCAGACGCCAATGAGTTTTGCGTTAATTTTTTCCGCCACTGTACATAAGATCGCGACAACTGTTCGCGGTACAAATCAGTGTATCCCACCTCGCTCTAATTCCCAAACTCAGAAAAATCACAATCACAATGAAATGTAATTCTTAGTTACGGAATGAGTTACGTAATGTTAACAGTAAAACCATTTTTTAAATCTCTAATTCACGAGATGTAATGATAAATATATTTCTCTGATTTGATGCACTTCAGTTTCAATCTTTAAAAAAATGAGCATGATGGAAAAAGCCTTTTTATCATTCATTCCGTCCTAAATAAAAAGGTAGTGAAACTTGAAAACATGCAAAAAGAAATGTCTGAAAAACATACAAGATTTACTTCTATTTAAACAAAAACACTGTTGGTATTAGTTATTGATGCCATATTCCTAAAAATTTTCCTAAAAGTGAATTTAAAAGTTACATAAAAGTGCGTCCCGGTTTGATAGGTCACGGCACAATCCTCTTTGTGGTGGGTCCCACGCAAAGATAAGCTTGATTTTATGGTAGTCCTTTTAGAAGGGATCCTAACACGAGTAGACGAGTGAAAGCGGGCCTTGGTTTGCACTAGGCTTTGATTGTTCAAGTGGAATCCCGGCGTAAATGCCAAAACTGTAGTGTGCCGTAACCGTAAATAAAATAGGATGCATGATGCACGGGTAGGGGAGACTAGGGCCAGTTGGGTACTCTTTTGACTTTCGAATTTTCTTTTATTAACCACAACTGTTATCAATAAAAAATGCTGACGTATTGAAACTCTATTTAACGACCATATATAGCAACAGTTGTTAGAAATCTATGACAAATAAAGTTTTGAATAAATTTTTCCTAAAGCAACACACGAATATCGACATGCAAAGCAAGTTGCTCCACAGGCCGGGGCACGTTCGTTCAAGTACAAAAGGAATTTATGATCAATATTGAAAGCTTTTACCATGGTAGAAATCTGGTAAAAGTATAAAAACTGCTTTGATGTCAAAAGTGACCATCGCCATGGTCGTCATCCCCATTACTGTTAATTTAACCAAAAAACAATTTATTACTTAAATGCAGCATTCGTGATTCATGCAACTAATGCAATTCACTACTGAGTTTTATTTTTTATGGAGCTTCAGGAGCGTTTAATTTTTTTCTCTTCTGCAGCTCCTATTTCTCCTTTTGAAGTGTTTTTTTTAGGGGTGTCTGCCTTTGCTTTTTTCTCCCTTTTTTGGTCAATTTCGTGGATTGACTCTTTGAAACGCTGGAATTTTTCCTAAGTGGGGTAAGGAACATTCAAGGGTCTATAAGTTGAACATTTCAAATGGGCTAACTGATGGATCCTCAGTAGGCCTAATTTCCTAACTAAAAATCAATGAGTAAGGGTCATTTCATCGTTAAAAAAATCTCATAGGTCCTCACTATAGTTTAGTCTGAAAGAAGAAATAAAAGCCTTATATAACGTTATACAAACAAGTTAAATGTTTCATTAATTAAAAATATTTCTTAAGCTATAATTTTATTCAAAATAAGATATAGACTATTAAGGTATAGCAACGACGGGGATGGTCCCTGTACCTAGCGAACTGTACAGATTTTCCCTATTACCATATTTTTCATTAAGCTTGACCCATAGCTGTTCATTTTCAATTCATAATAAATTTGAACATATTCCATTTTGGTCAAATAATTGCTCTTCATAACTGTAATAAATTGAATATTTAGTTAAGTTAGTTAACTTTGGGTACACAAGGAAATAAGATGGAAGAATATTACTTGCCAGCTCAAGAGACACATAAAGGAAACTCATTTACCAATAGAGGTAAGTAGCCAATTGGCAGTGTTTTGAGTGAAGGCGGGGGTGGGCGCCAAGGATAGTAAAAATTTTAAAGCGCTCGCTGTCTTAGCTGTCAAGTTATTCTCAATGTACGACCATGCCCTTGTACTCAACTAGCTCCAGTATCCTGCTACAAAAGCTGGATATCTTTCATACTACATCGAAAATAACTGATAAAAGTCAAAGAATAACCTCAGATACGCGAAAATACGATGGACGGTGGTGGCTGCTTAAAACTGTCCTATCAAATGACAAATATGGCAATAGGAACAGGAAAATTGGTACTTGGCATACAAGAGGTTTACAAGAGGCATACAAGAGAGTCGATAAATGAAATGAAAATGAGACCACTGGATATTTTGTGCGTTTCTCAAGATGTAAGGAAATACGAGTTGGTTCTCCTATAGATTTCCCTGAGTTAGTACGAAAGAAGGTATTTGAGGGGTAGTGACTGCGCCAGCACCAGTAGATGTAGAAAAGACAGTATTAAAGGTCAATTTAAATCAGCGATCCGATCTGCGGAGGCCCTGGTCGAAAATAAAATTATCAGCCAAGCAGACATCAAAATCATATCGACCCATGCACTCATTGGAGGGATCGCCTGCTTCAACATATTCGTGAAGAATACAAGAACGAGAAGAAGAATGAAGAAAGAAGAAGGATGAAACCGGATCTTGGCTCCAGACTCGGTTGCTACCTCCGTAAAAGGTATAATCAAAGAGGTGGGTTTTAGTGGGTATTGCCATTCGTGGCAGAGTCCCACAGTACCTGGGCACTACACCTAGCCCAGGTCTGCGTAGAAGCATTTCCCCCTCTCTAAAAAAATAAAATAAAAAATAAAATAAAGCGTGAAGGGCAATGAATGAATGAGACCCAGGTGAGAGAATAATTGTACAAGGTGACATGAAGGGCTGAGTTGGTGATGGATGGGGTTCATCTGAGAGACTGTATCTTTAGGTGACCATCGAGTGAAAAATAGTGCTGAAAAATTGGGTGAAAATAAAGTTGAAAAGAAAAACTTGGCCACATAATGCGAAATTTACATGGGCATAAAAAGGGCCGTTATTTAGTAATATAAAGGCAGCTCAACAACCTTTGGATTTGATTCAACGGTCTCGATAGTTTACGCAGGACGTTTTCCCCATCACCATGGGCATAAAAAGGGCCGTTATTTAGTAATATAAAGGCAGCTCAACAACCTTTGGATTTGATTCAACGGTCTCGATAGTTTACGCAGGACGTTTTCCCCATCGAGACCAATTTCAATCCGTCCATCAGGAATGGAAAAAGTTAGAGCAAGAGAATTGTGGTTTTTTTTCTTGCAGATAGTGAATGCACTTCCCCTCCACCCCCTCTTCTCACCTGATATTCGCCGACTCGTTGACGTAGTCTCCCCAGCCGAAGAGCGGCGGCGTCGTCAGCACAAGTGAGTAGACCCAGATGGCGCCGATGAGCGCCAGGGCACCCTTCTGGCTCAGGCGCCTCACCTGGAACGGCTTGCTTATCATGACGTAGCGTTCAAAAGAGAGCACCATAAGAGTCGTGATGGACGCGATTCCTGAAGAAAATGAAATTTAAAAAAAAACAACTATCAGGGTCACGAGAAGCCAATAGAGTGCCAGTCAAGGTATGCCTCAACACAAAATCTCAATGGCTTTTTCTACGTTTATATATAAGGTAATAAAACTTAATACTCGCCTTAAAAATCTAATACCATAAAACCAACCATCATAAGTAAAAAAGCAACGGACCTGAGCTGGATTTAATGAGTATAAATAAAATATGAACTTTAGCTTCATGCAAGTATTCCATTATGTTGACTACTTAATAGTAAACTTTAACCAAAATCTTAACTTAAATCAAAAATTGTTAAAACCACGCGGCCTGAGTTTCAACGCTTTAGTGTCATCTACAGGTAGGAAATAGCGATATGAACAAGGACAGGGGAGACGATAGTGAACCAGCAAATTCTCGCAGGGTCTCGCTTCACAGAGAGTCTATATGTCTTGGTGTGGCAGTTATTGATGCGTAGAAAGGATTTTCACAAATATTATTTTGAAATTGTTTATCTCCTTTTTGTGCCCTATCTCAGTTCTAAAAGTATAGTGTGCTGTTAACAATTCATCCCCTTGGCAGTCCCATAACTCGCCTGATCTAAAGTTTTCAAGTCACATTGGCTAACTATTTAAAGATTAACTTTTAAAAAATCACAAATTTTTAATAAGACATAACTCGTGTTTTAAATATTTCTGGTTTTCGTTGATGTGTGGTATTTTAACAATTTTTGTTAGATGATTAAATGACGCTAACTCGTTTAGATCAATGTCGTCAGCTTTTAACAATTTTGTATTTCTTAAACTAAATTACATATAAAGTTGGTGTGATATTAGTTTAGCTAACTTTAGTAAAATAAAGGTTCTAAATAGTGGAAATTGGTTTCGTACCAGTTTTCTTCCGATATTTTTGGTACTAGACATTCGGCAATATATTTGAGACGATATACACTTACGTGCGGAGGGTAGCGAAGGATGTGCAAAATTAGAGGAGGCATTAGCGGCGATGACTAAGAAGAAAGTGATTCAAATCCTCTCTTGCTGTTTTCATCCAAAAAATCTTCACATTCAGTCTAACCTGAGCTTATTTGATCGATTCGTGGCGGATTACATCGCTCTGATTACTGATAAACTGAAACTTGGTTAAGTCCTGATATGTCATCCAGTTGTGTTCATTTGGATGGTTATTCTTTCGTCCGTAATGACAGAAATGTCAGAAAAGGTTGGTATTTTTATACACGGTAGTCTTTGGTCCTTTCAAACCCACTCACAATTTATCAAATAGTAGTACATTATTGGACTTAATTATGATTTATGACCCTTCGAAACTTATCAAATATTCACAGTACCCAGTGTCCTTTTTGTCGGAGCACGACTTGATCTCCATTAATTATCAGTATCGATTACCTGAGGAAACTCCTCAGGATTTGTCATCTAGAGACTTTAGGCATTTCAACCTAATGGGTTTTCAAAACGACTTTCATGCTCGTGATTGGTTGGAATTTTTTCCTCTACATGCAGTAGAAAGGAAAATTGAAATTTTAAACTCACTTTCTTTGTGTTCTCAACATCCATGCACCAATAAGAAAAATAATAAGCCCTAAATATAAACCGGCCTCTTGGATAACTAGGGACATAAAATATTTAATGGTTAAAAGAGACCAGCTGCGACGAATATCTAGACGCACAAACATCTCCCACTTACACGAAGAGTACAACCAGTTAAGAAATCGTGTTAAGCAACTCCTAAGAAATTCCAAATATAAATATTATGTACAGTGTTTTTCTAATAAATGGGATGCCAAGTCCACTTGGAATGAAATTCGTCGTCTTGTCTCGGAAAGCCACGTCGGACAGATTATAGTATCAATTTTTCTCTTGACGATCTTAATGAATATTTTATTAATTCACCTCCTGCTCTCAATCATACCCCTGAGGCACAATTGAATTCCCATTCCTATCTCACGGATCAAAACCTTACGGCTCGGCAATCGCAAAGCTTTAACAGTGAAAGACTATACTTAGCTCATTTCACTCGAGTTACTTCTTCGCTGTGTAAGAATGATAAAAACAGATGCATCAGGTGTGGACGAAATCAGTGTAAAATTTATTAAGGCTACACTACCTGCTATTCTACCAATGCTATTGAATATTTACAATTGCTCATTAAATTATTCAACATTTCCTAATCTTTGGAAATCAGCTCTTGTTATTCCTATTATGAAAACCTCTGTTGTAAAAGATATGTCTGATTCCCGACCCATTTCTTTGCTGTATGCTCTTTCAAAACCTCTTGAGCGCCATGTGTACAATGAAACAGTGTCACACCTATCACTAATAAATTTTATTGATGAATATCAATCAGGATTTAGAAAAGGGTGTAGCACTCAGATGGCGCTTATTAAAATTAAAGATGATATAAGGTCATCAATTGACAAAAAAAGAGTCACTCTAATAGTAATTTTTGACTTTTCTAAGGCATTTGATTCGGTAAATCACGGCACACTACTCTCTCGATTAGGCAGTATGAGACTTTCACAGTCTGCTTTGTTATTTTAAATCATATCTCTCCCAAAGACAGCAAGCAGTAAAAGGTCCTGATGGAAAGAAATCCTCCTTTGTCTCAGTTGCATGTGGTGTACCACAGGGGTCGATTCTCGGTCCTTTGTTATTTACAATTTTCATAAGATCTTTGCCTCACGTGATTTCTAACTGCCAGTACCACTTGTATGCAGACGATCTGAAAATTTACTACAGTTGTTATCCTCATGAAATACAGTTTGGAATAGAAGTGGTTAACAAAGATATACAAGCAATATGCAATTGGTGTCCTGAAAACTTTCTTACACTAAATGCTAAAATAACTAAAGCCATCATAATTGATAGCTCACAGTATATAAACTCAATGGGCATTGACCAGTTACCAAAACTATGTGTAAACGGTATTGAAATCGATTATTCGAGCTCGGTAACAAGTCTTGGTATAACTCTAAATCGCACTCTAACCTGGCCCAAAATCTTTAAATACATTTCCAAGTGCATAAAATATTATACTCAATAAAGCAATTCAGGGATCTAATTCTAGCTTCTCTGAGAATAAAATTGGTTAAAACCCTCTTTATGCCTCGTATTGTCTACTGTTCTCTCGTCTTTTCCGATATTACTAGTGAACTAAATCAAAAACTACAAAGGTTGCAAAACTATGAAATAAGGTTCATATTTAATATTCCTGCACACACGCCAAACACATCACGCCATACTATGACACACTCATGTGGTTGAAAATAGATAAGCATCGGGAATGTCAAATAAATTTATTTATGTACAAGCTAATCAACACAAAGTGTCCCAGTTACTTGTATAATAAAATTATTTTTAACATTAATACGCGGAAAATATTGATGAGAAACACAACTATTATTAATCCCAAATTTCCAAACTACTGTGTACGGTAGATCTTTTTATGTAACTTCTTGTAGGCTATGGAACGCCTAACCAAAAGAAATAAGGGCATCAACGAATATAAATTTGTACAAGAAACGCCTGTACACACATATAATGTAATAAACCACCATGCAAATCAATGAAATATAAAATGTATTGCATTTATTATTTAACACAGATGAGTAAATCAGTTAATTTTGTTTATATATATTACTTATAAGTATTCAATATTTGTACATCATAAGACCTCATTTTTGTTTGTTCGTTTTTTGCCTATGTAATTACTAAAATGTGTTCAACTGTTAATAGCTGGTGCTTATGTTTACTACTTATGTTAAAACAATGTCTTGGCAACCCTCTGCTGTTAAATTATCAGTACAAACGAGACTGTTGGTTGTTTGTTTTATAATCTGTAAATGTTCCAGGGGACAGAATGTCCCAGAACTTAAATAAATATATCAATCTAAAAATTGGGTAGTACCAAGATAATCGATTAAGCCAACCACCGCGCATGGTCTGTGGTGGTTCTCAAGCATTACTTCTACACTATCCACGATATCGGCCGAGACGGCCGGTATATAAAATATTTTCTCGCTTGCTGAAATTTTCTAAAGCTAAAGCTAAAAAGCTAATAGTTTTAAAGTTTTGCTTGCTTAAAAGATTGAGTTTAGCCTTTTAATAAATTATTCATTTTTGCCTCATTCAGGTGAAACTCATATCGCTATTTAATGTCATTAATTACGACTGTCAGAACCTATCCAATAAATTATTAACGGAGCCATTGTTAACCAAATACCCGCTTATATCAGTAATTTATTACTGGTGACAGCTCAATCTCATACGTTGTAATAAAAAAAGGGCGTTAATGCTTAGTACATGGTGCAACTCGTGTGGTATAGTTGCAAATTGCACTTGGGTCGCAAACACTATTTTTCATCATAAATGCGTGGAAATTGTAAATACATACTGTGTGCTGGTCACGCCAGCACAAAGTATGCGTCATCACGTCAACCTTTACATAAGACAAACTGTGACAAATTTTCCATCAATAGCCATTTTTCAGTTTGCAAAGGAAAATTTATACCTAAGAAAAATTGATAATTTTTTCATAGAAAACGTAACTTTTTAACAGAAACGGAGCGTAGAGCCAAATTGATTGCATAAATTTAATATTTTATTCTTTCTGCCAACGATAGTGAAAAGTTGAACCCTATATCTTAATTGCAAGCTATATTAAATATCAATGGAACCTTTTAAAAATTACCCTCTGCTCTGATTTCAATGCTTTTATAATTGGAGTTAAATTAAGGACAATTTTGAGGGCCCTGAGGCTTATACTGCAATCGAGTCTATATACTCCTCGTACTCTACACACTTCAATATCAAATCTCAGGAGAAATGGTTCCCTAGTTTTTGAGAAACCGATAAACAGAAAGTAGTACAAAGTAATGGAGCTACAATTCAGCGTGCGTTATTACATTTCCGTATGATACAGTGTGCGGTAATGAAAAAACCTCTCAGTGGAGCATATTTGACAATTTAAAATACGGAAAACCCCCTCGCTATGTGAAATTTTCTCAGCACGTGTGATACAAAGATATAATTTATGCGATGAAATCAGTACTATTTTTTTATGATTCTATATTCTCACAGTGTGATTTATTTATTATTTCACCCTGGCCTTACGTCAACCTTCACGTTACAGGGCATAAACAGTTTAATAAACGTTCTGTTTACCGAGAGCAACTTTTCAAACTCATGTTTCGAAAAAATTTAAATCGAGGTACTGGTCCCTCAAGAGGGACCACTGCCCGTTCCGGACTATGGTGGATACTACTTAGAAAAATGATTGGTGTATACCGCCTGCCTAGATACTATAGTGGAAAATCGGGTGCAGATTATTAGGTCAGGTATTGGTTTCTAGTTTTGGTGAATAAATTGGATATACTTGCACTTAGAAATCTTAGGTGAATAAATGAAGTTTGCTCTCTTTTAGTCTTTCACATTGCATATGTACCCATAAACAGACAAATTATGCTACATTCATTGGAAAGATACGCATTATAGTATGTTTTCTATTTTCATGTTTGTTTTCAAGAAGATTTTTTATGACATCCGGTAGGAGTTTGAAGGATGCCTTTTAGGTATAATCAGAATGATTCATTCGGCATCGTAGCACAAATTACCGTCTTATTTTAATTTTTTATCTCTGGCGCCTTCTAAGAAATGTTTCTCCCCACATGATTTCGTTCCCTTATTCGACTGATTCCCATACAACTGGAAAGAAAAAAATTCCAGGTCATCAAAAGTGCGACTTTCTTTCTAACTCATTCTCAATGTCTAGCAGCTCTTTTTTCTCTCGTCAATTTTCTTTGAGTGACTAAAGCCTTGTTAAAACCTTTTAAATATGAGCCTTTTAAGCTCCAACTCAACCCTTCGACTGCTGGGTATTTTCTCTTTGCTCCCATTTTATTTTTTCGGTGCTCCTTTAAGATGGTAAAAATATCTGGTGCAATCCTATGAAAAAGAAAAATGTATCACTGTTTGTATTATACATCTTAGTGCCACGTGCCAAGTGCCTTAGGCTTAGTGCCATCTTAGACGTAACTCGCCTCATAGTGTCTCGCATATTGGAATGTCAGAAAATATACCCACTATCAGGGGAATTTAAAGATTTCATCCACTCAATCACTCCATTGGGTCAGCATTATTTTCCTCCTCACATCTTAATTTAATGTCCCCATTTTTCGTCTAGACACATGTCTCCGAATACCACAGTATCCCAAATCCGGCTACCTATGAAAATTAGCTTTCTACGCTTTCTTTCCCTTTTTTGTATGCAATAAGCTCTTTCTGTAACCTGGGTAGATAATTGCTCGTATAAAAATCATAATAGTAACGGGTCTTCGGAATTCACTCTATTTGCAATTTACCACACCGAGCGGAATAAAAATCGACTTCTTTGGGAATCCAGCGAATATGACAAAATTAATATAAAATACTTTGATGTGTTTACTTCGATTTAGCATACTTAGATAATTCTCCAAATTAAAAAAAAAATGGTGGGAACTTGAATGGAAAATGTTTTGTCTTATCCAATGTTCGATGTAGAGTTTTTATATGTGTATATTTGTATTTTGCACATGTGTATATTTGTATATTTTGTAGGTGCATGTATGTATACTTTTGTATAAATATGAATGTGATTCTATCGGTATATAAGGACATATCATATCTCAATTTACGTAAATTAGTTATGAAAATCAATATTTTGTATACAATTCTACTACCTAGGGACATCTCTATGTCTAAAAATGTTATAGTTTTTAGTATAGTGTCTAATATCGCCTTATTTAGTAGTAAAAGCACCAAAATCTAGCAAGTTGTACCACATTTTATACTGTTTATAAAACCTAATTATCTAAAAACCACATTGTATACTGTTTCAGAGGACACCAGTCCTAGAACAATTAATTTATATCATTATTATTATAATTAAAGGTACTCTTGGGGATCTGGGGGTAGGGTATGGTGAACATATATAGAAGGAGTAGATCAATTTCAAACGATGCTCTAGTGAGTAAGAGAAGGGAATATAAATATGGAAGACGTACGTAAGTGATTGAACATCCGTACATTCAACGCAATAATGCATTTTCTGACGAAGAATATAGGACAGTGGCTACATTTCAGAACGTATTATCGGTTTGGGATGACACGCGAGCTACTGAATTGGAGAGCCTTTTGGGTCTCTTTTAACGCGCAGAGGAAACGAGATTAGCTAATAGATTATGCAGTGAGGCTTGACTGGTGAGGCAATAATATTCATCGATAACTCTTTTCGAGCGGATGAAAGAAGAGAAGGCTAGTTTGGTTGACAGGGCATCGGAATTATACTGAGTAGCTTATCGGCAAAAGGTTTACAGCGGGTAATTCCATGGTATTGTAAATTGAATGGATGTATTCTGGCTGTTTAGATGCAGAAGGAAGTTTCGCAGTTCCTCCATCCCATGAGGCCATATAACGAAAGTGTCATCGACGTATCGAACAAACAGTTTTGGCTTCTTTGGTGATCTGAGGAGGAATAATGATTTTCTAATACTACCAGCTGATAAAGGGAACGCAACTGTAATCTTATCTATGGATGTTTATCAGAGGAAGATTTGCAGTTTGCTAGACGACCCAACCTATAAAGAACTCAAGTCAGACCCTACAGGGAAACTTCAGAGGAACATCAAAGAACTTATGAAACACTCATCAATACCTCAAGAGGAGAGACGGTCTCTGATCCAGTCGGCGCCTAAACCTCCAAGATTATACGACCTTCCCAAGATACATAAGGATGGGATACCACTCCGTCCAATAGTGAGTGCCATTGATTCCCCAACACACAAGCTAGCGAGATATCTAGCCCAGATCTTGCGGCCTTTCTCAGGCCTAACTGCGACATATGTGAAGAACTCCTCGCATTTCATTGAAATTATAAAGAAGACCACAGTTGAAAAAGAAGATCTACTCGTCAGTTTTGACGTAGTGACTTTTTTCACAAAAATCCCTATTGAAGATATCCAAATTACAAAGGCGCTAACGGAAAAAGGTCTTCCAAAAGATATTCCGAAAATGGTGGAATTTTGTCTCAAGAACTGTTACTTTTCGTGGAATGGGAAATTATATGAGCAGTGTGAAGGAGCAGCAATGGGTTCCCCCCTGTCCCCAGTCATTGCAGACCTTTACTTGGAGGAATTTGAAAGGAAAGCTCTAGATACTTACGACAAGAAGCCAAAACTGTTTGTTCGATACGTCGATGACACTTTCGTTTTTTGGCCTCATGGGATGGAAGAACTGCGAAACTTCCTTCTGCATCTAAACAACCAGAATACATCCATTCAATTTACAATGGAATTGGAAGAAAACAACAAACTTCCTTTCTTGGATGTTCTTGTATCCAAGAAGGCGGATGGCAGTTTAGGGCATTCAGTTTATCGGAAGAAAACCCATACCGACGGATATTTAAATGCCAAATCCCACCATCATCCTGGCCTAAATGCATCAGTTATTCGTACTCTTTTCCACAGAGCACATGCCATCTCTGACGCAGATTCACTCACGAGAGAAAAACAACACCTCCTGACAACGCTGCAAATGAATGGCTACAGCCGAAAAATGATTTAAAAAAATATCACGCGATGAAAACGGTAAACGTAACGCTGCCATGCATACTCCTATGGATGAAAAATAGAAGGCTAAAGCCTACGCTATTTTACCTTACGTATCCGGGACTTCGCAAAAAATAGCAAGAGTTCTCGCCAAGCACGGCGTCTTGACCAGATTCCGAAGCGACATGAAGACCTCTGACCTCCTTCGAAATAAAAAAGATCGTCTCCCATCGGATATTTACGAAGGAGTGTACGAAATAACATGCAGCTGTGGAAAATCGTACATCGGGCAAACATCTAGATCCCTGAAATGCAGGTTGGAAGAACATCTAAGAGCAACCAAAAAGAAAAAAATTTTCGCCTTTCCGCAGTCGCAGAGCACGCATTTTCGAAACCTGGCCATATAATTAATTTTAACGGGTGTAAGATCATTGCCAGAGAAAATAAGTGCTTCCCTCGGCTAATAAGGGAAGCTATCGAAATAGCGAAGAACACAGGGAACTTTAATAGAGAAGACGGCTATCCGCTAGCTTCAACGTTTTAACGGCTCTTCCAACAATCGTTTTCGAATTCCTACCCGGCCAATGAGTGCGCACCTGACAAATACCGTTAAGAAAATGATCTGCATTTCATTTAGGACCTGACAAAGCCAGCTGGAAGGCAGGCGAAACTGTTGTCCCTCAAAATTGGATCGACGCGGCAAAAACCCGGGCAGAATAAGGTCATTATGTAAAATTGCTAAATAGCTCTTTGCACTCTTAATATGCTAGGGTATAAAAAGTCATGAAGCAAAATGACATTTTAGTTTCGAAAATATTTTATTTAATTGCTCAATTTTCCCCTGAATTTACACTCGAGAAAACTGAATTTTTCATTCAATTCATATCATATTACTTATTTTGGTGACAAACTGAATTAATGCTGACAAAAAATATTTATATTTTTTGTCAACATTAATTATCAATCGCTCAATACTTCTACCATGTGCTTAAGCGATAGGTTTTCGCAGTAGTATGTAAATGTTTTTTTTAGAAATCAGGAACACATAGATATCATACAGCTCAAAAAATAATTTATTGTAATGTTTTATCGATAATTTAAAGGACGAAAGAATCTGAAGGGCCTAAGAAATATACATGATTGGAATTTCAAAACTCACCCTCTTTGAAAGTAATACCTATGGCTGGAAAATATTTTCCAAAGGAGAGAACTGATAAATTATGTTAAAGATGAAGGGGTCTAGTGACGGCCGAAGGGATAAAATATTAGGGTTCAAATGAGAGAATCCTGGGCTCAAATGTCTTTAGAATAAATGGAATAAAACTGTGCTATATAGGAAATAAAATTTAGATAGGAGACCAAATCCTGAGAGATAGAGACGATATCCTAAGACAAAAATGAATTTTGCGAACCGTTAGGGTTGACCAACTCTAGCCTAAGCTATGAAAACGACTACCAATCTCTTTCCCACTCAATGCGGATGAAAAATGCTGAGTACGCTTAGTACATCAAAAATATTAAAAAAAAGAACGCCAAAATGAGGAGTAAGAACATTTAAGACTGAAGTAAAAAAAGAAATGCAGTGCCTTAAGTCATAAAAGAGCTTATTCTCCAACGAAATTGCTCTTCAAAGGAAGAAAAGAAAGAGCAAAAGAATAAATTACCTTGGTCTCCACGAGGCCATGCACGGACGAGTAAAGAAATACTTTAAGGAAGTATTTATGCATCGCCCTCTTCGCAGTCTACAAGTAAAGTGATACGGGATAAACGCATTGAATGCGCGATGTACTTGCCGGGCTCGAGACACAGGAATAAGGCCAGGCATACAACCCCTTTGGTTTTGAGGGGAAGCGGGGGAGGGTAGGGAAAGAGGGAGAACATGCACTATGGGGAGGTGGGAGCGGTTTAAGGGGGTGTGCCTAGATGACGTCAGATGTGATGCACAAGGGGGGGGGAGTCTACCGCTGGATCTTGCATCTGACCCGGATTTTCGGAATTCGCCCCAAGAGTTGGGACGGGAGGGTTCAGCAAATGTTGCCCACGACACCAATTTTTCTGGTAATTGTATTTTTCACGGCCACTCCTCGCGTGCAAGGACCCATAAACAGGGCCGGATGGTGAGCAGGGTATGAGAGAAGGACGGAGAATGAAATGTGGGCACATCCGCTCTATCCCAAACGTCATAAAATATTTTGAACCGGCCGTTCCGACGCGACAAATATTTAGCTTTGAGGTTGCCTTCTGGAGACATCGCGCTCGGCAACTCTAGTAAGAGGACGAACAGTAGGTCACTCAAGAATAAATTCTTGATCAAGGAGGGTCTGAAGAGAGATATTTATTTGAGTCAACATAAGAAAGTTTTCTGCTTTTTATTGAATCTTTCGTATGATTCTGGAAAAAAATTAGCAACCAAATCATAAAGGAAAATTACCATTTATGAAAACCTCAATTAAAAATATTCTTATTTCATAATATGAATGATAATTTCTCTTAATATAACACAATTCTGCTTCAAACTCAGTAATTCAAAAGCATGGACTCTATGTTATGATGAGTGTTATCATCGAAAGGGAACAGTATAATGGTCTCACCACTACAAATACTACCTCCAACTAAATTAATTTGCGCTTATTATTCGATAGAAAAACATTAAATGTAGACCAGTCATTACCACCATTAACTCTACATACTGTGCTATGGGAGATTAGTTTAATGCTAGGATTTCTCCGCTAATAGCCGAGAACAACATATATCAAAATTGAAATTAATAAATTATTTTCCTTGTTTAGTTATGATATAATGCGACTCTATTGGGAACACTTTAGCCTCATATAATTCACTTGTACTTAAATACCAGTTATAATTAGTTTTCCTCATCAAATGCGGGAAGAAAAAAACAATAGTAAACAGCGTCTGAAAATGTCGCTTTATCGACTCCTTGAAATTATATGACAGCTCGATATATCGATTGTCAAAGCATAAGGTGAATAGAGGGAAGATACTTCATTAATGAAACAGTAATTTAGGTTGACAAAGGCTGCATTCCTCAAACTGTACGCATGGATATGTGAAACTGTACTTTAAGATCCAGTGGAACACCTTTCAATAAGGACTAAAATTAAAAGCTGTGAAATCATGAAAATCATCCACCAAATCATGAAGGATATTTTGCGTACGTACTGCTTCCGCGGACTTCGAGTAAATGGGACACTAATGCCTAGGCAAAGAAGGAAATGACTGCCGCCAACTGACCTCTAAAAAGGGGTCAGGCCGCGAGAGGGTCCATTTGGCCGAGATAATATAGATTGGCATGTAGGTTCTCTGCAAAAAGATGTTCTTTACTTGGCTCACGGCTTCATATGAACCATTTTCTGAGAGGCGGCTCTTGTCTCGATTTTCGTTCACCACGGCAGCATAAATAACCTCCCGGAATGTTCGTAAGGGTCATTTAACTGGTAAATAAAAACAAAAGAGGCGAATCAAGAAAAATCTGCGAGATTCTTAAGCATAATATTTTCAATTAATACTTTGCTTGATTGAATTCACCTCAAAATCACTCATTTTCAATGCAAAGGACCAAAAAATTCTTTTAAAATGTAAAAAATATACATAGACACCAAAAAACCAGCAAACAGAGTGCTAATAGCAGCTAAAAGTAACAATAAGCGCATATATGTTAAGATTTGACGTTTATTTATACATTTTGAAATAACATGAACGTGTATAACTCAATAAATTACCATGGATGGCCATTGCCATTTCATTCATTTTAGTCAGTTTGTTCTCCAAGTACGAGGTTCAGTTACCTTCTGTACGCGGATGAAATATTCTCTGTTAGGAAGACCTATGACCGAACTATGTAAAGTTAGTTATGTATTCGGTATTAGACCATCTGTAACTTATTTAAACGAGTCATTTGGAAGCTCTATCCAGAGATGAAGTAGAAGACCATCTGTCCTTAAGTAATTGCACTTCATTCGCTCATTTTTACAAACGCATAAGGTGACTCACGTAGTTAGCCACTAAAGTTGCTTAGAAAATATAAATATTATGAATGTTTTTCAGCTGCTAAAATCTGCCAGCACTTATCTTCTCATGTGATAAAATTGATCCTGTAATGCTAAAACATGCCGAGCATCGTACGCGTAGCGAACGAATAATCCGAAGTAAGTTCATACGAATTAAATCTTGATTCCTAACTCATCGTTATCGGCGGCCATCAATATAATGATTTGTACCCTTTCTCTACTGCCTTTTTCAATCAGAGAAACGGTTCATTCCATCTACGCGTATATCTTTACTTGGACCCCCCCCCATATTTTGCATTATATGTTCCATTCTTGGTCTTCCACTGCAGTTCTCCCAATTAAATTTTCCTTCCATTGTTGAATTCAAACGGTAAGTTTCTTTCAAAATATTCCTATACAGCCAGACTCTCCTTATTTACATTTAGCTTCTTTTCCCCGCAACTATTAGTTGGGATTATTTGTCGGTAATAGTCCTCTGCCCATTTGATCGCCAACACACTTTGAAAATACCATAAATCCATTGCCTTCACTCTCTCGTGCTTGGCAACCTATTCGCTCCGACTTCACTGCCGTGTAAACACCCTTATATAAGTTAAAGGTATAAATATAAATGTCTTAGAATCCAATCAATTGAAGTAATAAAATACTTAAAACATATTTGACTGGCGTCATTCAATGGGCTAGCTGTTCATTTGGTTCAGAATGCAAGCATAGTTGGTATTTGGAATCTACCAAGTTTCTCCTTCACGTATTTAAACATTTATCTCCCAGGGAAACTACCAGAATAAAATGATTGATTTTATTAAAAAATAATGGAAATATACACTTTGTTTTATTTCCTAGACTCAAACGCATTGAATGCTTGCTCGGCCACTTCATGAAAGAACATTGCTAAGAATATTTTACTTTTGGTGCAAAACAGCATCGGGAAAAAGTTAATTTTTCAGTACAACTTCATGAAAAACAGGAAAAGGCGTTGATAAGGTGCTACAGTCAATAAATGTAATCTCATTCGTAGCTATTAATATCTCCTTTGAAAATTGGTGACATTTCCAGAAGATAGCCTTTATTCCTTTATGAATCGACGGAATGTTTACAATGAATGCTTTCCTTACGATAAACGATCGATGAATGAATGATCACAAAATATGAATGTATATTTTGAATTTAACGCAAAAAATGTAGAAAGGCATGATAAGTATTCTCGTGACTTTTGAGCGTCACACTCCACAAAAAGAAATTAGAAAAGGTGAGTATTTCTGGACGCTACCATATATCTGCAAAAACTACCCTGCCGCACACGAAATAGACGCCACCCTCCTTTGGCCCTGAACTTTGTAAAACCCTCCCTAGAATACTAAAACTAGGCATTTCTCACATTTAGAGAGTTGATACGTGTCATTAAAAAGTTCAATTTCCACCAAAGTATAGATAATAAACCCCAGGTGTCGTTTCATAATTCATCGGCAAGCTCAATTCTAGTAATGGAGAGTAAAATGTTTGAATTATCTAAGATAATTCCAAATGATAGACTCTTCAAGGAAATTTACGTTCAGTTACTCCAACATATAAGGCAGGAATTAATTTTTAAATTGGCTGATTTACTAGTGGCAACAATAGGCCTAATGTGTCAAGCAGCGCGCAATAAATACAGTTGCGCTGATAAGAGTTCCATTTCTGCTCGCCAAGGCTCAGGCATATGCAACAGGATCGATGAATGTGGTCACGAGAGAATCGACCATCAAGGGTACGGCTCATTTGGTACGGCGGATAGTATGTGAACGCTTGCGTCAAAAGGAATAGGAGCGTACTAAGTGCATGTACTAAAGTGCATGTATCAACTACTAACACATAGATGTGTTCCATTTAATTTAAATTTTGATTGTAATTTGATATTATCAATGAAAGATGCATTTTACTAAGAATGAAAAACATTGAACTCTTTCAGCAAATAAAATAACGTTGACTTATATTTTTAAAAGTCTTTGTTTTAAAATTTATAACTTTTAGAGGTAATATACGTTTTTCACAAGTTTGATTAGTGGTATAAGACGAATAAACTTAAGAAACGTCGTTGTTTACAGAAAAAAACACCTAAAATCGATGTATGGGAAAAATATTTAATTATGTCTCCTCAAAAGAGAGGTTTTGAAAATTTTTGGTCAAAATTTCCCATTTTTAACCCTATTATTTGAAATTTTAGGCAAAATATAGAGACAGAGTGTGATTATTTCATCCAAATACTACCCTAAATTCAGCAATATGTTCTCCGAGCCCAGACTCATTGTAGTGATCAGGGGCTATTTCAAAATAGTAATCACGGGGTGCATATCAAAACACGATTATTGTTTTTGGCAAGTGATTAACACTCATGAGGAATTATCTAAGTAATATATTAGGGTGTTTGTGCGTTGGTTGTATGTAAATAGATTGCGATGACACAACCAAGACTTTAAAATTCCCAATATATATAAATACCTATGGTCAGAGATTTAATATAAAACAAACTATTTCAGGTGTCACCATTTTTACCTTAAAATTATTAATAATATATGTGGACCCCAGAAGTCAAGGGGTCTCAGTGACATTTAAAAAGGAATAAGTTAGGTACAGGAATGGGATGTAAAAATATAAATCTTATAGGTGATAAAGGGATCCAAATGGTTTTCTTGACAGGTGATACTATCTAGGGTAATGCGTCTTAACTACTTAGTGGGTTGTACCAAACATTTTCAACTTTGACTTAAGATTTCTCAAAACAACGATTTTGTTACTTAGACCCCTTGACTTCTGGGGTCCTCATATACTATTTAACTTGAATTTGATCGCCGCATTTTGTGAGCTTGAAAAGGATTTTCTTGAGCGAGTCGACAAAGGAACCAATACTTAAGGAATTTACGTGAAAAGACAAAATATGAAACTAATGAACGAAACCTAGAATGACCTCTGAAATATACTTCAACACTCAAGGAAAATAATTCTAAGAATCATACGTGAGAGGGAGTGTTTCCAATAACAAGGTCAAACATAACAGTGAATCTGTAGAGTGACTGCAAAAACGCATTTTTAATGGAGCTCCAGTCAAGGAGAAGTGCAATTAATAACTTGATTTCGCTTGTCTGCTAAGTTAGCCATTTTACAAAATCCAATTACGACGACCTTTTATACTTCTACAGCCATAAACGAATTTTATAGTAGCTTTACCAGGTATGGCTCTGAACAGGCACCACCGTGAATAAAGGTGAGTTTGTAAAACTCGATGAAAGAGAAATAAATTTCGCGTACCTGAATAAAGCTAGATATGGAATATGACGGAAAATTGCCATCATACACCAGGCTATTATAAACGCAATGATTACATTGTATAGGCAAGTTATACGCGAAGACTAAACCAATTGCGTGAAATTCCCTTTATTTTAAGAATACTAATGGATAAATTAGCATGACTAGGAGATGGGTAGGAGAAAAGACAAATCAGGAAGTGATTTACATGCATGGCGAGGAAAGAAAACCTCTGGAATGAAATAGGGGGTGGCAAGGTAGGCGGCTGGAAGAAGTGGCGATGGTTTAATTCAGGCCGTGATTGAGGAAATGGTGTTGGGCTTATAGAGAAGATGACAAAGGACAATAGACTTTTATGATGGAATGAAGGAGGAAAGTATGTACGCAGAAATGAAGAAAGAAATACTCGCGGTAGATAGTGCCCTGTACTTGTTTACATCAGGAATGATATTTTTGACTTTCATTTTTACCTGCCTTTAATCGGTAGATTACTTAAATGAACGAATTAATACCACTCAAGACTAAGTACGGCAAGCCTATGTCATTGGCCCCCATTGCCCATGCCTTGTTCCGGCAGGGCCATTATCTCTCATTCCCTCTGTAGAACCGTTGGCAAGGTTCCTTCAAAACATGAAGGTACTGCTGTGGAAAGAACGTCTGGACGCAGTTTTACATTATTTGAAACACTCTATAAATTCAGTCTCAAGTTCCCCTTTGTAGTAACTAGTAAAATTATTTTGCCTCTACAGAAACTCTACATATTTTATTCCCTAAATCAAGACCACAGTGTAGATGGCTTATTAAGAGTGAGCCTCGGTGATTGAATCAAATTTCAGATTGAGGACACTGATGGCAGCATTAATTTGCTGTTCACTCAGTCAACACTCATTTGATATTTTTTTACTGCGAACAATGGCAAAAATTATCAAACAATTCTTCTCATAAAGGTTGAATAATTTTCTTATATTAAACAGATAGCAAAATTATAATGAAAAGAAGTGAACAGTTAATTATGCACAGCTAAGTGTGAATAGAACTTTATCCTAATTTCATTCAGCAGGAGTGTTAGTGGCGGGTAAGTGGGACAATGTATACACATTTATCTTAGTATTTGAATGACTGCATTATTTTAGGAATTAGTTCCTGAAACAAATTATAACATGTTACAATAGAAATCGTAAGTTATTTAATTTCAAATGGGAACTGAGCTATTCCGCTAATCGTACCCAATGCTCTTTTGTGGACGGCGTCCGAAAAGTTACCGTAGTTTAATCGGTAGCGGCACCCTGCACCGACATCGTAAAATGGCAAGGGTAACGACCGATGCTATTTCTGCCGCCAAAAAAGCCTATGAGTATAAAGTTAAAGTCGTCACATATAAGCTGAACACCAGTGAATTAAAACCAATCGTATCAACCCAATTAATATTATGCCTTAAATTATAGTTTTAAAATAAGCAATTTAATGTAGAAGTAACAAGGATGCTGCCAAAAACATAAAAAATTCCAGTTTTGTCGATGCAAAGTAATTGAATGTAGTAAAGCACAATCGAAAAGACCAGAGTTAATGATGCTATTAAAGTGATCAAATTATCTCATGGAGTTGGACTGCCACGCGACCCATGACTCAGACTGGAAATAGCATTTAAGGCATTTATGAACTACTACCTATGAAATTTCGTGTAGCTCATGCCAAAATTTTGGGCAAGTTTAGCAAATAGTATCAGGTGCCATGTTTAGCTCTTCGGGCTCAGAAGCAGAAAATAAATCATCTTTCACATACTAAGCGTCAACAAGAAGGTGTTCTTGAAAGCAGCTTGAGTTCTAATGACTCAGTACAATACATACCAGTTGCCTTTGAAGTACCAGGAAAGTGTTGACGGAAAATTTCAGGGAAAATAATTGGCTCTGCGAGCATCTGCAGCATTGGCAATGCGTCACATCGCACTAAAAATCTTTCATTTTTCCGGCTACATTGTTTCCACATTTTTTCGTAATAAGGCCAGAATCCCAACCGCAGTAATTCACGGAGACCATCAAGAGCATCCTCATAGCTCTCTGCATTTAATCTCCGCGACAAAAAATCCAGCAAGTGTGTTTTTTTCTCGCCTGATGTCTTTCCCTTCATTTATAATACTTTATTATGTAACTCAAAACGAGTAATTTGGTTTGAATCCATCGCTACGTTAGAAAACGCTCGAAACCCTGTGCGGTGATTTGAAAATTAGAAATATGTAAAGAGAACACGCATCAAAATCATAATTGCCATGATTTATGAGGGAAGAAAAAACAGTAAAAAAGAATAAGTCATTTAACAATTGCGTTGAAGTAGTACGCAAACACACGCATCTTTGAAATGGAAATCATAAAAAACTCACCTTGCAAAAATTCAAGCTGGAAAATCACTGCGCTTTTCAACTCCGGGAATAGCTAGTGGGAATTCAATAAAGCCCGAACCAAATCACTGGGCAACGTGAACTTGAGAATTACAATACAGGACAAGACGACACTAGGACAACGAGCGCGACACTTCTTCACAGATTCCAAAATAAAACTGCAAGTTGACATGCATTTCTGCCGGGGAAAGGAAAAAACCCTTGTGGAAGAACCCGTTAAATACCGTCAAAGGCTGTGCGTCGTCATAAAACGCTCCTTTCCGCGCGACCCACCTTGGTGAGGGTGGAAAGGGAAAAAGAGTATCGGTTGTTGCCTTTCCCGGAAACAGTTATTTTCTCTCTCTTTAGCATGCCGACTTAATCTCTTAACCCAACTTCATACCCGAAGCATATTTCTTATACGTGGGATGGTTCCGACAAATATCCAATCCCTAGCATCTTCACTAGAGTAATGCATTAAATGGTGTAGTCGATCGATCCATAATCCTGGTAATATCCTCAGTATAGTGTTTTAGGTCAATACTGACTACGTGCCGTGCTATAAATGACGATTTTCAAGAATAAAGTTTCAAAAAACTTGAAATATCGACCGCAGTTACCGAGCCTCAGGGTCCCGCGTCGTGTAGCTCAGCCTTGACGCGCGATCGAAAAATCGCTCTCATTTCCTTGGTCGCAAACTTTTTTCCAAGACTTCTACTTAGTATTCTTAAGAAATCTCTACTTTACGCTGTGATGTAAATTTCCCGAGTTATTTATTTCGTAAACGAAAGATAATGTCTACTTTATGTCAAATTTCATGTGAAAAACGGGGACGCCATTTTGTGTTGCAAAACCAGACAGATGAGAGCCAAAATCTTCAAAAGTCATGGAAAATATAGGCAAAGCACCAGGTCAAAGGAATATTGCGTTTTTTATTCCATAAAAATCATACCAACGCAACACCACCTGCTTAAATTCAAAGATTTTCGAAGAAAAACGAGATCGCGCGTGTTTTTGAAAAATTGGTCATGTTTGGGCTACTGTATCTCGGTAACGGGTCGTGTTTATATAAAATGGCATATAAATCTATAATTGGTAATCATTTATGAGTATTTACGCTAAGTTTTAAGTCTCTATCTCAAAAAAAGCCATTTTGGACTTTTGTCCGGCTTTTTCCGATTTCGGACCACTGTGCGCCGGTCTCAAATGACCTGAGAGTCCTGTCCGCGATTTCAAACTGGTCGAAGCAGCCAGCGAAGATCGTCAAGTCATCGGCATACAGCACACCCGTGTAAACTTCGCCAAAGAGCGAAGCCCCGACACCTCCCTCCGCCATCGCGCGGATCACTGGGTCCATCGCGAATGCGAAGAGAAGAATCGAGAGCGGGCATCCCTGGTGAACTGAATCCAGTATGGCAAACGAAGAGGAAACTTCACGATTTAATTTAATTTTTGCCGAAATGTCGGTGTAAAAAAATTTGATCGTTCGAATGAAGGCTTCCGGGAAAGCCATTCTGTGAGGTACTGTTAAAATATAATCAATACGTATATAATCGAAGGCCTTAGCCGGGTCCACGGCCAATATAGCAAAATATTACATTTCGCAGATTGATTTGCGGTTAAGATCACATTACGAATTAGGAAAGAAGCGTCTAAAATAGTGCGCTCCTCCGCGATCGCATATTGGGATTTCGATAAAACATGGTGTTAAACGTCATGAAGTCGACGTTTAAAAACATGAGATAAAATTTTAAAATCGCAATTTAGTAGCGCGATCGGCCGAAGGTCATCAAACGTCCTCGGCCGACGTTTCTTAGGCAATAATGTAATCAAGGCGACTCGCTGGCTAGGAGTCAGCATGTCGCGGTCTACGATCGAGTTAAATACACGAGCCATAAATGGGCCTAGAATATCCCAATACGCGAGGTAGAACTCGTACGGTAGGCCATCGGGACCAGGCGCTTTTCCGCGGGGGAAAGAGCTGGCAACGGCGTTCAACTCCCCCTCCTCGATTTCACATGTCAACCTATCATGGGCATTGGGGGGTAGGGTGGGAAGAGAGTCGGGAAGCGGGGGCGCTTCCTCCTCCCTCCAGCGCCCATATCGCTGAAACCAGGACTTATAATGTGCCACGGCGTCCTTTAAGAGGTCGCTTCGAGAGTCCTCCCTATCCGACGGCGGTGTAGCATCACCACTCATCCGTAGTGTGCGTCTGAGTTCAGCTAGCGTGAGTGGACCCCAAATTTCGGGATCCAACTCCTTTTGCCATCGTTTCGGGTGGAACCTATCTAATTCCAAATCCAAGATTCTTTTTTTAAGGGCTGCGACTTCTTCAAGAAAAGTGGCCAATCGTGAAGGGATTGCGAGGAGTTCCCTAAGAGCGGAGCGGAGGAACTCGATGGTCTCATTGAGCTCTCGTTTCCACTCATTAGTACACCTCCTTAAGAGTAAGGCGATGCGTCTTTTAAATACGCCGTCCCACCAGGCACTAATATCTAGATCCGGGCGAAAGCTACCGATCAAGTCGATCACGGAGGCCCGAATCACGCCACGGAAGTATTCTTCGTCCAACAATTTACTGTCTAAACGCCAAAGATTCGGACAAAACGGGCGCTTAGTGGGAGGGGGGGGTCTCGAGGGTGGTTCAAACAAACGAGGATCGCACAATGATCGGACAAGAAGACGGGAAGGGTATCGCAGGAAAGGAGAGAGCGGGCAAGATGAGGGGAAAGGAAAATGTAGTCGATTCTCGTGCGGGAGTCGTGTCCGACACGTGAGTACGGAGTCGAATTTGAAGCCGAAAGATAAAGTGCGGTATCTAGACAGCGAATGGAGTCTATTTACAGACTAAACGCCCGGCTTGGACGATAGTTCTAACAATCTTGATTAGATTCGGAATCCTCCCGACGGTAAATGGCATTAAAGTCCCCTCCAAGGATGGCATTCCCTGAAAAATAGCCCAAATATGGAACTAACGCAGAGTCAAAAAGAGACTCGCGCTCTACTCGACGCTTTACGCCAGAAGGCGCATAAACATTAATGAGGTGAATACCATTTGCAACGAGAGTCAAAATGCGGTCAGAAGGATGGCGCCGCAGCCCGGTCACGCACATCCGCCGGTGAACTAAGGTGGTGACGCCTCCCTGATGACAGGAGGAGAAATTATCAAAGGATTGAAGGAGGGAGTCTTGCCAGACAACTCCCTCTACAGTCTCCTGAAGGAAGACTATGTCGACTTTCAAATAATGCAAGTAATTACGAATTATATTTACTTTGACTGGGCTTGAGATCCCAGCGACATTCAGAGACAAGACTGTCAAGGAGGCGTCGCGAGGACTGCCTACTTCCCTGAAACCCGCCATCATGAGCTCGTTCCACCCCCTGGTCCTTCGGCTACCTCTCCTGTTAGTACGGCGATTCCGGGAGCGGTTCCCGGTCCTCGGCCGACCGACACCAGTGCTGCTTGTTGATTGACTCGTCTCCTCGGCCGATTCCAAGTCGGATGAACGGCTTGAGTTATTATACCTGTTCATGGCCAAAAGAGTGGGGCTGCGAGAAGGAGAAGATGAAGGAGTACGAGGGGAGGTACGGTGGTGAGGGCCAAGGTATTCTTCCGGTGGTTCTAAGGAATTCATAGTGGTGGGCGAAGACTCGAACAAGCCCTCGCTGTCCACGTTCGTCGCAAGGGACCCGTCGCTAGGGGAGGGGATAGACGCGATGTTTTGCGTCCCCGATGCACCGGCCCACAGCGAATCCCTGTCCAGAGCCTCCCCCTCCTCCTCCTTGTGGCGACCTTCCGTTGTTTCATCCGGAGCAACCGGGGATGAGCGATGGGGGGAGGAAGATGCGGACCGCATCCTCTCCTCACTCCCGATCCCGTGCGTGCAGTTTCGTTCGAAGGGTGTAATCATGCTTGGCAGAGAGGGGGGAGAGGGGAGGGTTTGGGTAAGATTGGCAAGGGGAGGGAGAGAGTGTAGAGAGGGGAAGGATGGGTCCTCAGTGCCCAGCAAGTCAGAGGTGATAGTTTCTAATGAGGCGACGCAGTTTTGTTTCCAGACGCGCTACGGCATCGGCGTTGGCTTCTTGGCATTCGAATGCTCTGGTGTTTCCTCTACCCTCTGCTTCTTTGGCGGCTCTCCGTCAGTCGAACCCGTTCCCCTCTTCATTCCGCCCTCTTCTTGGGCGGGGGTCGGGGGGACAGGATGGGAAGCGAGCGAGGGGACCGTCTCCGGCCCACGTGGCGACGGAACCGCCGCGGGTGCTGGGGTTGAAAGTACCGGTGGGATAGCCTCAGCTTTCAATTCAATGAGCTCCCGGTCCTGCCGCTCGACCGTCGCCTCATCGAGGTGCATGGCAGCCGGCACCGTTGTGACGTCGGCGTAGCTCCTGGAGTTATTTCGTGGGCAATTCCTTCTTTCATGCCCCTCTTGACTGCATCGGGCACAGGTTCGGCGCTGACCATCGTAGATAATGGTGTTCCCTTCAATCGTTAAATAGGAGGGGATATTTTTTTCAACGATCATTCTGACGATTCTGGTGCCCGTCAAGACATGTGTCATACCGCAAATGTTCCATTTGCCGTCCCAAATACGGACGAATTTACCGTACCGGGAGGGCTCATTCGCGATCGCCGCGTGCGGCACCTCAATAGGGAGGCACATCACGCGGACATTGTGGCAGCCTCTACGTGGACCTCCATTTCCACCTAAATCTCTTTTCACCTAATTCACCTAAAAACCATTGGTATTTTCACCTAAAATCTCCGTTATGGCTTCAGGTTATCACCCGAGGTGAGCCACTAGTGACAGACCGCCATATTTAGTAACGCCTCTAAACAAGGCGAGAGAGTGTTTATGAATCAGCTACTAAAATAATGGCTCACTTGGCGCTGCTGAGCTTAGTAGCAGTCTATGAATACGATTTTGTTAGTTGGCGACTAGTTAGTGCGCTACTAAGCCGATAGTAGCTCACTAAGGAATTTATGAATACGGCCGTAAGTTTTTATTATCCGTAGGATCTCAACGCCTAGCGTGATTTGCAGTGGAGCATAAATAAAAGGTTTGGACAGCTAAACTCTCCTAGCTTAATATTTCCTGTGTTCCAAATGAGAACACATGGAAAAACGCTTAGAACTTCACACAGTTTCCGAAGTTCTCGTGATACTGTTTTTACTCGTGCCGTTGTATAACAGCGTCTTGACCTGGATATTATGCGTTCCGTTTCCTCTTGAGAATTCCACGTAGCAACTTCAAAAAGACCTAGATAGTCTCATTTCACGAAAAGAGAATTCATCTAACGTTAAATTTTACGTAAAAGAGTTTCACGACAATTTCCACGATTGACAATGACTATCTTTTCCAATAATATAATTGTAGCGTGTTGTATTTTTAATAATCATTTAATAAAGATTTTTGAGGAAAAGCGCATTGAAACTAATGTTTTCTTTTTTCCTCATAGCAGGTGAATATTCACCAAGGTAGGAAATTACAATTTACTAGAAATATGAGACAAGCATGACTATAGTATTTTTAAGTAGCACCTCTCAAACCGACATTTTTTATAGCATTATCATACCTTCAATTAAATCACAAATTAGATTTTTGCAGCTAAAGTTTTATTTTTATAGACATGGTATATTTTCGAGCTAATTTCAACCGCAGCATAGCTCCAAACAAAAGATACCAAGCAAAAGGCAGAATCACGGTAAAAGTTTAAAGAGTAAGAAAACCTAATGTTTTTTTTCCTAAGGATTTTCCCCCCAGAAAAATGAATTGACAGTTTCATTTAGAATGATTACTCAAATCCAGCAATCACATTCTCTAATGATTTTCGTGAGGAGACGGTGACCACAACCAACCGTGCTAATATGCCCTACGTCTTGTACATCGTACAGTATTACGGCATCAATGAAGTATTAAGCAAGTATTACGGCATCAATGAAGTTCAGTTTCTTGTAAGGTATGAAAAGATTTAATTGTAATTGGCTCAGCTATGTAACTCCAAAATTATTCCACCTTGAAATCAGGCATTTGTAGCTAATATTCTTAAGACTTATTTATATAAATTACTTCCCTAAAATAAAGAAGATAAGACAGAACAACTAGTTTTTAATATTTATTATTTAACAAATATTTTCTGGCCGTGTTCGGAAAAATACCAGAATTACATCAAAGGAAAAGGGGAGATATAACATTTCAGGAGTAAATAGATAAGGTATTTATGAAATGAGTTTTTCCAATTGGCCTGGCAAAAATGCTGATAAGTAGTGCGTGAGCTGTGTGCGGGAGAGATTTTGTCCCTCTAATGAAAACACAATTGATTTGATTGTTCATGACTATAAAGTAGCTGCGTTTTAATCATTGAACAGAACTGCCTCTCAACTCCATGACTGAGTACCATAATTAGCAAGAGGGGGCCAAATTTCCATTAAATATTTATTTTATGTCTAAGATATAGCCTCACAGGCGATACTGGGATAATGGGGAGGAGCAAGATTTTGCCAGTTCCCATTTCTTTCCGCAGAAATGTGCCCGAGAGACTTTTTGTACATTGAGTGACAATGCTATTAAGAAGAGGTACTTATTAGTGGTGAAAATGTTTGCCTGATTTTGTCATTAAAAAAAATTTATTTCGGTATATATTGGCCATTTCAATTTTATTTCGTCAATAATTTCGCTAAATTTTATTTCCACTTTTCAAAAATTAATGCTAAAGCAAAAGATCCTTGATTGCTTTTTTGCAGTGAACCATCATCTTTCATTTTTACATAAGTACACGAAACATGAAAATTATACATCAGATGAAAACACGTACATCAAAGGATGAGTGTTTGGAAAAAATGTATCTTGCCACTTTAAATAGCAGGACCTAGCCTATGTACATGATCTACTAATCAGGATAAGAAAGACAGAGATACCATGACTTATATATTACTGGCAGTCAGAGCTGTTCTTCTCTCAACATGTTGTATTACAATATGCTGAAAATGACCTCTCAATATCAACATTACTGACTGGGATCCATAAAGCCTTTGCTGCAGCTTCCACAAAATGCCCATCTGATTTCAGAGAAAGAAGAATGCCAATCATATCAACATTTTTACCTTTTCCACAAAAACTACCCACTTGATCCCTAAACACTATAATTATATCATTTGTTATAAGTATTGAATTGACGGGGAGTAATTCTCGAAAATAAACGTAAATTTTATTTTCTACATCACAAATATTCATAAATGACAGATATTACTGTGGCCAAGTGGAAAATCATATCCAATAATTAATAGCTGCAAAATCAATGGCTGAATGCTGTGACCGTTCTGCCAGTCGTACTAAATAATTGCGATATATGAAGGCGGCATTCCGAGTGGTGGCGTTCAATGACTCCTCCGCCGTCTGACAAATCGATAAACTGGATCCGAATTGAGTTGGCTGTAATC
The DNA here is from genome assembly GCA_963169105.1 of Ceriagrion tenellum. NCBI lineage: Eukaryota > Metazoa > Arthropoda > Insecta > Odonata > Coenagrionidae > Ceriagrion > Ceriagrion tenellum. The sequence continues at coordinate 144,107,681 of OY720633.1, read as the reverse complement.
ACTTTGCGGAACCCACGGGTCCACTTCCGATACACAAGGGTGCAAAGAAATGGGGAGGGGGATGGAGTAGGTGTTTTCGAGAGCGGAAGAGGGGTTTAGGGCACTAGGGCGTCACGGGAGGGGATGGCAAATGTAAGAGCGTTTGGAATTTGGGGAGGGATAGGGTGGAGTCGGAACGCCCACGGCACGTCAAAAGGTAGATGCTCCAGGGACCTGAAAATGCAATCCCATGAGGAAGTAAATTAACAGAGTCCCGCATAAACACTACGCGTGCCCTGCATTCGCAAACTCTGGTCATTCAATGCGCAGAGTAGATCGCCTCCGGAAAACTGGCCAGTGGAAATGGAGGGTGGCTCAGGCTCGCGAAAAATATTTTTATCGAAATATTGAAAGTTTCTCTCATCCAAATTTATTCCGTGCCGGTTTTCCACAAAGCTGCATCAGCTCTATAAAGTAAAAGAGCTCTTAAAGTCGACTATACAATGTATTAGTTTTAATTTTTTTCATGCTATTTAAATAGGTCAGATAGACGGCAAAATTGAGACTAGGATTTGTTTCACATAAAATGGGCAAAGATGAGAGATTTACTGGGAAATGAAGATGTTGAAAGTTCCTTAGGGTTTTCATATCAGTATAAGATTTTTACTGTAGGGTTATTTTTCCATTCTATATTTCCAATTCATTCTGTGCAGAAGTAGTCGTAGAGCTCTAAATTAATCAATACATACGTCTGAATAGCAAAATAACTATTACTAAGGTCGAGATTGATTTTAAAAAGGGTATCGATGATATTATTTTCAGCAAATCACTTGTAAGCACAGCACGTGAGCTAAATTTTACTTCAGTGCAAAATCTAGGAGAAGGAAACTTGCCAAAATTTTCCACATTTCAGAGCAATTATCACAAAATCCCATGAATATTGCTGCGACATCTGCGGTCGAAATTGAACATTTCAGTGTAGGTAAGAACGTAACATCAGTCCGCACGTTCATTTTGGCATTAAATCACCTCGGGATACAGTATTTAAGTAAAATCAACGAAATTATCATCAGTTCGTATCAAATAATGTAGAGCAAACAAATCACCATTAAAGGGAATTTTATGTACGACTGACTCACGCAATATGATATTAAAGAAGAATTGGGAAAATGGACGTCATCTTTCACTCGAAAGGCACGTATGTTATGTGTAAACGGCTACATTGCAGTTTCTCTCACATCCTGAAGTCATTTCGGCTGCCAGTTAGTATTTTGAGTTTAAACATTGCTTTAATTACGAGAAAACAGTTGACGAGGCCTTCAGGGAACCATATTTTGTATGCATTGGCGTTGGAAATTATTCACACAATACACTTCTGATTAGTGTGTTTATAGAATGGAGTTTTCTATTTCCATGACCAAACTTATTTTTACCAAGCAGATTAAAATAGTTTTATCGCACTACATGTGAAAATCATTCTAGATATATTTATATGAAATGGTGCTTTACTATCACTTCAATCAAAATTAACCCGCCTTTCTCCAGCACGGAGTCATTAACCTTATTGCTTGAGGATCCTTTTCTGTGATTTTCTTCGAAACCTAGGACAAGATATTTTTACAGGCCAAGTTTTCCATTTCCGCCGATGTTTCGATAAACGAGTCGTCCATCATCCTTAGGGCAACCTCCTTCTCTCGGACTCGTCCATCAAAACGCCAGCGGAAATGGAGAACCTGACCCGGTAGAAAGCCCGAGTAACCGTCCACGACACCATGCGTCGGGAAAGCCTTCGATCATATCTATAGGCCTTACACACAATAGACACTAACTCCAAGTCATACTATTGCACAGTTGGGCATTCAAAGTTTACAACTTCCAAACTTGTAAAATTCCGTTTATTCAATCCACTGCAGTGCATCACTTTTGTAAATATGATTATTAAGGACGGAATCTCAACATACCCTCATTGATTCTGTAGATGACACCCGACTCAAGCAATGAAACCTTGATGACTATTAATTCCTCATCTCACTTTATCCTGCAAATAATTTCAATAAGATAAAAATCCTAGATTGGCATTTTCACATGATATTCAAAATATCCATCGAAGGACGCGCGGAAATAAGGTAAAAAGACGACCATTGAGGAGCACATTACTATAGCAAAATATTGGATGGTACCCTATTGTAGCGGTTGGAGCCGATTGAAACGAGGATAGCCCAAGTCAGCAGGCGCCCCGGGAAATCCCAGTGAATGGAGGGTAGGGGGCCCCCAAGAGATGGTGGACCTCTGCGGGGAAAGGACAATAAAGGCAGTATTGCTTGAGCTTCCGTGTGAGCAAGTTGTTCTCCTTAACAACCCTTGACTTTTCCCGCGAACCGGCGCTACATTGGCGCAGTTGGTACGATCGTGCTCCGATCCGGCCATTTTTCGCGTGCGGTTCTACGGTGGCAACCACGATGAGTATGTTGATGCCGGAGATGTATGGTGGAACAGGGGACGGTATTTGAGGCGGTAGCAGTAATTAATAAGTGGCCCGAGGAGCAGAAGACGCTATACTTGGGACTATGTCTCGCAGGAAACGCTCTCGCCACGTTTCGAGATCTTCCCAAGGAAAGCTGGACGAATTTTGTGAAGGCGCGGGATGCATTAGGGAAGCGTTTCAGCTCAATGGCAGCGAGTGAAAAGATGCGATTCACCCATAGGGCGCAGAATCCTGGGGGAGACATCCCCGTCTTTGCGACGGATCTTGGGCGCCTCGCTCGGCGAGCGTATCCCTCCTGGCCCGAGGAAGCGAGGAAAGCCGTGGTGCGCGACCATTTCTTGGAAGGACTAGATGAGAACATTCGTGTGCTAGTGAAGCAGGCGAGACCTAAAAATCTCGAAGAGGCAATCGCCGTTGCCACGGAGATGGAGGCGATCCACTTTAGCGAGGGGCTTCACCGGCACCGGGGAGTGAGTGCATTGGAGCCAACGGAGGACTTATATCGTGACGGCCGAAATTACAATCGTGAGGATAGAATTGAAACCACGTGGAGACGAAACGAAGAAATAATGACAGAGCTCCTTAAAGCCCTACGAGGGCTTACAGTTGCACCAGGTGACGACCAAGGCTCCGCATCTAAACCGCAGCATTCAGCGAGCAGAGCGAGACCGAGGGAGCGAACACTGCGCTGCTGGGGGTGTGGCCATGTGAGAGCGGAGTGCTCCAGTCCTGTCTCGGGAAACGAAGGGCGGCCGAGGAGGTGAAACTCTCCTCGACCTCTAAGATGGTGATACCGGAAGGTGTCCTACGGTGTCAGTCTTTTCGGGCGCCGAAGGTAGAGCCGGCAAGCGAAAACATCGAGCGGGCTCCGTCTTCACGGATGCGGCATGCGGAATCGGCACGCAAGGACGTGGAGCGGACTCCGTCTTCGCGAATACAGCTGGCAGAATCAGCACGTGAGGATGTGGAGCGGACTCCGTCTCCCCGAATCTTTGGCATGGAAGAGTGGAAAAACAAGTCGAAATCTGTGCCTCTAGTTCAAGGACAGGTTTCTGGAGTAACCACCGAAATTCTGATCGACACAGGAGCAGCTGTGTCTCTGATTTCGGAAGAAATCTGGAGGAGCATTGACAATGCGGGGCGGCTTGCGCGAGAGCAAATGACACTAGTGACGGCTAATGGGGGGCCCTTACGAATCCTCGGAAGGGGTGAAGTAGAGCTCCGATAAGGAGGAGATGTGTATACCCACCCGGTCTTCATTGCAGCGAGTCTAACAAAGGGCTGTCTTTTGGGTGCGGATTTTCTTTGCACACATGAATGTGATGTGACTTTTTCCCAAAAGTGCATTCTCCTCCGCGGAAAAGCTGTGCCTTTCATGCTAGGTGAGGAAAAACGTGATTGAGCTGTGACTATAATAGAGAACGTCGTCCTTGCTCCTTGTCACGAAATAGTAGTGGAGTGTTTCTTGAGCATGGACGCGGGGCGCAAGGGAATGTTAGGAGTAATAGAGCCAAATCCGAAACTTGTACAGCGGTATGGCGTGTCCGGGGTGCGCACTCTTCACAAAGTGAAGGGCTCGGTGGTGCCTATGCTCTTTCTCAAACCAATGGCAGAGACAGTGACTTGAAGAAGATATAAAGACACGAAAGTGGGCGTGCTTTCGGAGTGTGATACAGAAAAAGTGGACCATTCTCTTTTTAATTTAGAAAGCGCGTACTCACCCCCTGCATTCTCTCTTTTTGATTTGGACAGTGCCTCGATAAGTGACGCGGAAAAGGAGGACCTTAATATGGTATTGGAGGAGTTTTCCGATGTGTGCTCTCGTGGACCCTCCCACTTAGGATGCACAAACGTCATAAACCATCGAATAGAGACTATGGATGCGTCACCAATTCGGCAACCTCTTCGGAGATTGCCGATGCACAAATGGAAGGAAGTGCAACGCACAATACGGGAGATGATGAGGGACGACATAATCGAAAAATCGTCATCTCCTTGGAGTTCGCCTATAGTTCTTGTGAAGAAGGACGGATCAACGAGATTTTGTGTTGATTATAGGCGTCTGAATTACGTGGCGCGTAAAGACGCTTATCCGCTCCCGCGCATGAACGATATTCTTGACACACTATCCGGCGCCACATGATTCTCCACGATCGATATGGTGTCAGGATACTGACAGTGAGAGGTCACGGAAAGCGATCGGGAAAAGACCGCTTTTACCATCGGCGATGGTCTCTATCAATTTAAAGTGCTGACTTTCGGATTGTGCAGCGGACCCAGTACATTCCAAAGACTAATGGACTTAGTGCTTGCGGGTGCTCAGTGGAGGTCCTGTTTGGCGTATTTGGATGGCGTAATATTTTTCGGAAGGGATTTTAAAGAGCACCTTTGAAGGCTGAAAGATGTGTTGGTACATCAGCCGAAGACAGGACTAAAAGTTAAGCCTGCGAAGTGCCAACTCATGAAGCCAACGGTGGCATTTTTAGGCCACATAGTGTCCGAGAGGGGCGTTGCAACGGATCCAGGGAAAATTGCCGCAATTACACAATGGCAGTCCCCCGCATTCCTGGAGGAGCTTTGGGCGTTCCTTGGAATTGTGTCTTATTACAGACGCTTTATCAAGCATTTTTCCCACACTGCTCACCTCCTTCACAGACTGACCGAGAAGCATGCCCTTTATAAATGGAGTGCCGAATGTGAAAACGCCTTCCAGACGTTGAAGCGCAAGTTGATAAGTGCACCCATTTTGACATTCTCGCGAATGGATTGCGAGTTTATTTTAGATTGTGATGCGAGCGGGATGGGTATTGATGCTGTCCTAAGCCAAAAACAGGAGGAAGAGGAAAGGGTCATGGCTTATTTCTCGCGCGCAGAAAGAAGATATTGTGTGACACGGCGGGAACTGTTGGCTTAGGTAAATTCAACCCGCCACTTTAAACAATACCTGCTAGGAAAGAATTTTGTGATTCGCATCAATCGTAATTCCCTCCAATAGTTAAGATCATTCCGAGAACCGGAAGGGCAGGTCGCTCGCTGACTGGAGCAATTGGTGGAATACGATTTTACTGTGGTGCATCGGCCGGCAAAAAAGCATGGGAATGCTGATGGATTATCTCGTTCCGTGTGTAAAAAGTGCGGCTGGGGGAAGGAGGATCCTAGTTCAATGGAAATTGACGCGGTGCTTGAGGCTCCCAGTGAAAGCTTGGGGGAAAGACAGAGGAAAGATCCCGTATTGAAAAGGGTTGTAGATGCCCTCGAGGCCGGAAATCGACCACCCGAAGGGGAGAGAAGGGTTGACTGCCTATGGCCAAAGAGTTTGTTGGCACAATGGGATCTACTGGTGTGTAAAGCAGGGGTACTTTTTCGACTGTGGGAGGGAGAAGGAAATTACCCCGACAGCCTGCAGCTAATTGTGCCGGCAGAGGCGAAAGAATAAATTCATCGGTCTTTGCACGACTCCCCCTTTGGGGGCCACTCAGGGTATGAAAAGACAATGGCCAAAGTGAGAGAACGGTACTATTGACCTGGGTACCCAGCCACCCAAGCCAGAATATGATCGCGGGGGCGTGTTTCTTTCAAAGGGGGAGGCAGTGTAGCGGTTGGAGCCGACTGAAACAAGGAGAGCCTAAGTCAGCAGGAGCCCCGGGAAATCCCAGTGAATGGAGGGTAGGGGGCCCCCGAGAGGTGGCGGACCTCTGCGGGGAAAACCTTTTTGTAAAAGACAATAAAGGCAGTATTGCTTGAGCTTCCGTGTGAGCAAGTTGTTTTCTTTAACAACCCTTGACTTCTCCCGCAAACCGTTGCTACACTATGCTCAAAAAATTTTGATTGCCTCTTCAAAATTCAAAGTCAATTAATAGAAATGCGATTAAGTAAGAATAAAAATGTGACACCACGGAAAATAAATCATGATAATTAAAATATATTTCAAGAATGGCAAAAATATGAAAAAATTTGAGCCGATATACATAGAGACAGAAAGAGAGATACCTGTATTCGAACTCGCACGCACTTCCTCACCGTTGCTTGGTGACGCTAAATAGGCAGCTGGCTTTGCGCCAGCATTACGACAGAAATGACAGCTAAGCAATCTTGTCAGAGAGACTCCTGCTCTGGCTGTCCGAACGAACATCGCTCAGAAGAACAAAGGAAAGATCTTCAATGCGTGCATCACGAGAGAAAAGGGAAAAAAAGCTGCTTTAATTCATGCAAAGCATCATTATGCATAAATATTACTTTCAAGTAGCATTAAACCAGGAGAATAATAATTTTTTCCCCAAACGCAATAAAATAGATTCTTTTTTTCCATTCAGGAATGCATCATACTCCTCAAATATTGAAGAAAATGTTTAGCTACCTTCAATTAAGGATGTGTAATAATAATAATGCGAATTGTAGCATTAACTTTGGCTTTACTGAGATAAGCCTTTTTTGTGCTGCGATGAAAACTCAAAATTTGGAAGACTATGAATTCTTGTGCTCCAAGAGTTTGTAATGTTATCAATGCAATGGAGCCGGTCAAATAAAGGTACTATCTAAGGTCACATATGGCTATTGAATAAAATATCTAAATTATGGAGGGAAATTCCAAATTTACTCCAACCCGTGATACAGGTTTCAAACAAATAAATGAGGCAAGTTAAGATAGTTTTTTCTCGCAGATTAAAACTTATAACGCTAAAGAACTTAAATAACGGATAAGTGAATGGTCTGCGGACTGAATCATGGATTTTTCCTTCGTGTGGACGGACTTTATAATCAAAGCAGAAGAATATTCTGAAATGATGACGATTCTGTAACCTCACTCTGCCATGGTCAATAGCAACAAAAATAAATTTTCGGGCAAAATTTGAAGACCGGCGCTTGCTTACTCTCTCGCCTAGTCCCCATAAAATGTAGCCGTCAAGTGCGCTCGTTTTATGATGACCCATTTTTCCGTCACAGCCATTTGTTTCATAGCCAACTGATAGAGGGACGCATAAAACAACGCATCACAAAAAGTGCTTTCTTATTTGCTGCCAGGATTGGCGACTCCAGAATGAGCATCAGGCGTGCTTTATCAATCCTCTCCTCTTTTTCTCACTGATCTTCTCGTATTTATTTTCGGTCTTAAATCAGTTCTTTTAACAAACCTTTCCTACCTATTGACGCCTTCTATAAGAAATATTTTCAAATTCAGAAAATAACTTTAGGTTCTGTGCAAGATTACATGTGTAGACCCAGGTTTGTCAGGTAAGTAGTATCCACAAAATCCGTTGGTCTATAGATGAGAAAATGAGGTCAAGTAAACGTTAATCCTATTCTTGATCAGGTACGTAAAAAATATTTAAAATTAAGAGAGAAAATGAAAATCTTGCTGAAATGATTCCATGCATGTAAGTGTGAGCTATCACAATTCCCCAGCAGTAAGAATTTGTTTAACGGAAAACACTGTTTCACCAAAGACAATGATCACGATTATATGATTAAACTAGTAATTTTATAATTTCAAACAAATATATAAAGATATTAGCCATAATTTGTATTCAATTCAGTGATAAACAAATATGCATGCAGAGGAAGGTTTTTTTTTACTAACCTTAAAAGAGTTCCATTTCTATAAAAATGACCAAAATCAGATTTTTAATGAATTGCAGCGAATTTTTATCTTTATATTAAGCAGGAGGTAGTGTCATATTTCTTGGGATATATTTACTTCACCACTTTTGATAATTTAAATTATCCACTCTGGCGAATGGAGTCAAGTTATAGAAACTTCTTTTACTGCAGTGAATTTTTCCTGCTTTATTCTATTGTAAAGAGCTTTATAACACTAGTTCATAATTAAAACAGAATTAACTGAATTAAAAAATTGATTTTGAATCTGATGACTCTCCTACATTTTTAAGTAATGATGATTTCCTGATCAAAAATTTGAATTTTTCGTGGAAACGTGCCGCTGAAGTAAATTTAAATATTTAAAATAATTTAAGTAGCAAATAGTAAGTTATAATCTTTCATACGTTAATAATAGCAAAACATAAGCAAACAAATATTTTAAGCCGGTCTAGATAAGTTGACAACTATTTAAAAATCAAATTTTTATGGAGTCGCATAACAATTTTTACCATATATTTTCCTAGGTACTGGCGTGGCAAAACCTGAAAGAGCTGCAGGAATACGTTTGATTAACAAATAGTGATTGCTTACTTGAACTCAACAAAGTCATGTGTCTAGAAATAATATAGTCCTGCGGATATGCGTGATTTTTGGATGATTACTTGAACAGGCACTAAACCCATGCGTGGGAACTTGACGAGGAAACTTAGGTGTTCCGATACCCATTTCCAGCATTGCTCTGGGCAGAATCCGATTTCAAAAACCGCGTTCTTGAGTTCCGAGCTTTCCTGTTGCTATTCCATGTGTAAACGCGACAACCAGACTTGACGAAATGATCTTCGTGGATGGGCCACGTTATGCGACCCAACTACTGTGACGCGAGTGAATGTATGTTCTTACTTCCACTCAACTCAAATATGGGCAAGCGGAATCTGCTTCTACCAGACACGTCTTTGGCAATAAATCCATGCTGCAAAAGCTCTTAAAGCATTCTTAATTGCGGGTAGTGGATTTTTAAGGTGTATTCACGATTTCTTTTAAATTTATAGAGACAAAATATTTGTAAAAAATAGACTAATTGACTCCGAGTTTCAAAGGAAAGAGAACAGAAAATATTACTCCTCATGCTATATTAACTTTAAAATACTTAAGAAACCTGCATGAGATTTTACATCGATTCAACTTATTATCTTTTTGTAAATAAATTTGTTCATTTACCTGTCATTTATATCCTATTTACAGAATAAATGAACCGAATTTTGGAAATGAACATGGTATACTTGCTCACCTCTAGAAGATATGCCTTTAAATAATCCTTCCATAAATTGGTCCATCTAAAGTCCATTATTATTCTCCTTCACCTTACTTTAGCTTTAGATGGATTCCCCACCTGGATAAACATAGGCTTTAATATGGTAATGCATTGCAAAATGCGCAAATCAAAGGTATACTTGTTAATCCGCATGTATTTTCTACTACTATAAATTATTAAATCACCAATATTTTTCTTACCAGAATATTTAGTACTGCTAATCGGGGCAGCTACTGGCATTGTTCAAATGAGAAGGACAAAATCCGATACAAAGACAGTGAAATTGTGAGCAGGAAAAATTCTTTTGAGTAAAGAGAGAAACGATATCTAAAATATGCTAAAATCATTCAAAGTTTCAATTTCTTTTGTCCTTCTGAGTCCTAATGTAACAACCTAAACTTTAATATGTTCTATCAAGGTATTAATGCCATAACATTAATAATTTTAAATAATAATATGCTATTGAACATAATCATCACTCACCAATAACTACTTTCAAGTCCTGTAATTAGTCATAATTTGCACAAAAGATTTAAGTTTTTCCTGGTGAATAGTATTAATAAACTCTTCTCGGGCTCTGCACCGGGTGATTGGCTTCATGTTTGCCGGCGTTTCGGAAAAAAACTTGTTTTCCATTTTCAAGGCGTGTTACTCTGTCCGTGTCAGATTGTAAACTGACACGGACAGAGTAACACGCCTTGAAGATGGAAAACAAGTCGTTTTCCGAAACGTCGGCAAACATGAAGCCAATCACCTGGTGCAGAGCCCGAGAAGATTTTGTTAATAATTTGCACAGTTTATATTTCACTTTATAACTCTTACAAAGATACCGCTGCATGTGGTGCAACTTTTTTGACAGTCAGATTTTCTATACTATAACTATAGGACTTTGAAGGACAATAGGAAATAAACTTCGAATGATCTTTAGCATGATTTATATTTCGTTTTTCTCATTTCTCAGGAAGTTTTGTCCTGCTCACAATGTCATCGTATTGGCATCAGGTTTCGTGTTTTTCATTAGACCAATGCCAGTGATTGCCTTAACTCTACATCACAGTTAATAAGGTAACTTGTATAACAATTATGGTGATATTTTCTGGTATATCTAAAACCGAAACAACATAGACTCTTATTTATGTTCTTCTATGATCGTAGGAATAAGATCAGCTGCTGGTTTAGTGTCTGTTTCTTTTCAACTGCTATTTGACTCATATTTTTTACTAAACACAATTTGACTAAACAATACAGACTCTGCATCAATTAAACATATCTTACGCTTGAATCTTTTGATGAGGGATATTTTCGTAACTTTGAGGGATATTTTCGTAAATAAGTTTTTTGCGTAAAAAAAGCCAGTGACGTTGCAATATGGACGCCATTTCATCTTCCAACCATTTTTTCCAGGCATGTTGGACTAGAAAATTAAAAATAAGAATGACAAAATAACATTGGTACAATTTGTGTTTGTGGGTTATTTTTTTCAAAGTTGAACCAGAATTCTGCAAGTCGCGCATGTTTGGTTGTAAAATTGGACGTAAAAATCAAATCATCAAATCACTTCCTTTGCTGAATTCTTATAATAAATTGTATATTATAATACATTCATGGTAAACTTCTGAGCTTCAATACAGTATAATCACTAGCAAAAGCTTTTTCCTAAGTGTCACTAAGCACACACAACCTAACAAAGTTGCATCTGTGCCTTCATTTTCAAGAGTCGAAAGTTTATGGCAGAATGTTCAGGAGTTTACCAAAATCTTTTAAGTTTCGTCCAGTTTTGTCAAATAATCAACATTATCAGGTACATAACATGGAACTCTCAGCCATATACATTCAAAGGTGGTGGGTGTGGAGAGGGGTAAGGTTTGGGACAGTAAGACGAGAAAGAAGGGGAGGTCGAGGGTTAGGATGAGTTCAGTGTGCACGCGAGGGAAGGAGGGAAAAGGATGAGTAAGTGGAGGGGGGATTGAAATCCTTTATCAGCGTACACAGTGAATTCATCCCAACCCTCGACCCTCCATTTTTCTTGTCTTACTGTCCCAAACCTTCACCCTCTTCCTACCTTTGAATATTCTGAGTTTTGTTGTAAGTGAATGGACAGATAGTTCCATGTTATGTATCTGACGATGTTGATCATTTGACGAAACTGGTCGTCCAATAAATATTCTACGTAAATCATACACAGATTTTGTAAATTTCTGAAAATTCTACCATAAACGTTTGACTCTTGAACTTTTAGCCGAAATATTTTTACCCTCAACTGCTTTAAAAAGCCCGAAAAGTTGTACCCCTGATGTCCAAAATTATCCCCGGCTTATAGCACTGAATGCTACTTCACATTTCCGAATCAATTATTGACTAAGTTGTCACATTAACTTTTTCTCATCAAAAACTAGCAACAATACTCTTTCATGGCAATGAAAATTGCGGTTCAGAAATTTTGTAGACGGTTTTGATTGAGAAAAAGTCGTAAAAAAAGCATTCGTCATTTCCATAATTTTTAAATGTTTCACTCCCATCATGCCTAATAAACTGAATAGGTAAATATTTTAACATTCATTGCAAATTAGATATTGAAAGAGAGCGTAGAAAAATGACATGAAAAGTCTGTTTTACGTAATGCAGCCAAAAGCTCCGGAATACGGCCAAAAAAAATATTTTCAAGATACACTGCGGCAGAGGAATGCAAGTCCTTGCGTGCACTCTCCAATTTGAAGGATGCGGCAATTTTTTGTTTTTGTTGTGAGAGGAATATCGTGGTTTTGGGCATGGCTTGGCTGAAAGAAAAATCATGGAAGGTATTCGCGGCGCACTGCAGCACGCTGGCACCGGAGACTACATTTTGGCTCGGAGCAAGCGCTCGCGGTTATAAATATGTAAGGAGTATGTCCGGAAAAGAGAAGAAGTTAGACATGCCGCCCATTAGTTCACATCATAACCAATGCAAGGAAATGCAAATTTTACAAATGAACATTATTATAACGTCAGGGACAGTAAGAACTTTTCAAACCTTAAAAATTGTTTTAAATTTGTGTAAAAGATATATTTCTGCGTTAATAACCAAGAATACATATATCTAGATTTTATAATTTTCGTCTCGATTTTTATCACGGTCTAAAATTTATGTTGTTTTTGCGTTAAAAAATTCAAATGAGACTGATATTATCGATGTATGTTGATGATATACGTCTTAAAAAAGTCATTTTCTAATTTCATATTAGCATATACTGAAGCTACTCCTTAGCTCATGTTCATTAGAGCTCAGTTACCATTTTTCATACTATTAACATGCACTTATTACACTTTCCTTATTATAATAAGCGGATTATAATTTTTCAATCAACATTTGACGATACAAATATTATTTGTTTAAATTGCAGCGCTCAAAATGCCCGTATCAATTATGATTTTCGATGATAGAGGATTAAGGAAGATAATAGAAAACCGCGGCAGGCAAGGCACATGCTTCGTGATTGAACACATTACATTCTTTAGAGAATTTTAACGACATATTTAATCTATATGAGTTAAATTTAGAAATTTAAAAAAGTTATTTAATCAACAACTAATGGTAGTCTTTCTGTGTTTTCCAAATAAAGAGTTTGTACTAAGACTTGTTATATTTTTTTCTATTTGCTTGTAATAATATTATTTCCTTTCTGCTTTTTATCATATTATGTATCTTTAATTTTTACTCCAAAACGCTAAGGCCTTAGTCATTTCCTTTATAGTTAAAGCAACATATCCTCAAAGTTAGGCAACGCGTGCATCTTTATAGTTATGCGGGTCGTTAAACAAGCGTATAGGTGAAGCCACGAAAATCCACTCAAATTTCTCATAGTTGAAGCCACGTGAATCTACTCCAAAATCAGTCACGCGCTTATTTTTAAAAAGCAATTTATTTGACAGAAGCCTTGTATGGAAGTATAACCCGCGTGGCAGAAATTTCGATTCTGCAAAAGGATTCCATAACAAATTAGACACTTTATTAAGGATGGGTTATCGCGTGGACACATAGGCCGCAGCAGTGGCATCATGGACCTGGCGCGAGACTCAATAGGACTCCAATGTCCTTGACACAGTTTGGTGTGTCCAATTTACCAGCCCACACACATTCTCCCAGCGTACAGTTAACTTAATAGAAGTAGATAGAGTATGGCGAAGTCTTAGTTCCCCAAAAACGAACAATTCACTAGATCTCATTAGCGAGAATTCTGGTAGTATGGCTAGTGCCATCCATGACTTATGCAGTAACAGTAATTGGTCGCTAATGGATTAATCTGGAAATATCTAAAGACGAACGTTTTCGATTGTGTGGTAACGCAACCAGAAAAATTAAATTAAAATTTTAAATCTAATAGCTCAGATTTGATTCGTCCTAGTTAGTCCTCGTTTTTATTAAGAGAGACGATTCAATCGGCGATAATCCAATACCAGTGAGGAAATTTCCGATCAGCACGACCAGATTCGTTGATAGGACGGAAAATCCTAAAATCGCGTACAAATCGAAGTTTTTTAATCTCTTTGATTCGATAAAGTTTAAATCGAATCAAATCCATTATAAAAATCAATTTACATTCAAAATTGAAAAACCTTTTATTGGCATCAACAGTATGCTTATTATTTAAGGGTGAAGTTGATAGGACCGCACTTAATTCAAAGCGATTTTTGTTTAACCGATGATGAAAATATCATCGTGTCATAACATTATTCATTCACAGAAAACCCACTGGTACAAAAAGAGTAAATTGGTTAATTCCATTTCAAAATATATACAGCTGGTAAAACTACGAGTTGCCCGAAAGATAGAAAACAATAGAAACTTTTAAATTGCTGGAACTTATCACGGGTCCTTTCTCGGTGTTAGTGCCATTGCTAATTATAGCGTAAAATAGTCATGGTGCATCGCCCAATTTCTATTCTGGCAACATCCTATTTCATATGAATAATGAACTGGAGTACCGGGGGAAATTCGAAGAGTGGTAATCGCCGGCCGCATTCATGAGTGTTACGTACAGACAACATGATATTACAACACTAACAGAACATCCACTATCACAGGTTTAATGGGCATTAAATAACATTTGACAAACTAAACGACAAAGCGGTGGCCTTCGTTTCAGGCCGTTGGCCTTTATGCTACTTTATTTGGGCACAATTTTTGCGATTTGCAATTTGAGACACTGCCTCGCTTGGATACCCAGTAAAAGGTTTTGACTTAGAGTGTCACTTTGTCATTGTGCAAGGTTGGCAGACACTTTTAGTGTCCCAAAATTTGATACAACCTGCTATTGTAAGTTTCATTTTCTTCACTTTTTGAGGAGTACATATTATATTTGGTTGCTGATTTATAACTGTCTCTAGAAATTCATGAAAAATGCGAATTTTATCACACTTTGTGCTTGATGGGGAAATAACAAAGAAATTTTTAATCAACACAAGGTTTTATTGCTAATTTTTTTACTCACATAACATTATAATCTTAATTACATTACTGATTTGTGGGAATCATGGAATTTTAGGGATTTTTTATTACCTAATGTTCCGTAATTCTACAGATTCTAATACCCAGTATTTGAAAATGACGTCATTTTCTAATGGTTAAAATAGACTCGAGAGATTTATACTTTCTATAAGAGAATTTTAAGCCAAAAATTTTAATACTATTGAGAAAAATAGCAGCTATTGGGGTCAAGATTAATGATATTAGGCTCAAAAGAAAGTAGGAACTGATTTGAGTTTCAAGTGACTTGAGAGGGAGCCATGGTTTTTTGGATGGGATGAAAACATAAAGCGGCGCTCGGTCTGTAACTCTCCAATGACGATGAGTTTATCGAAATAATGCATTCAATAAAAAAATGATGATTCTGTTCTTGATGATCTCCGAAAACTTCGAAATACGTATTTAACTTTTACCTGATTATTCAGGAAAACAGATGTCCTTAAGAAATTCTTGGACACACATCATTCAACTACTGCCTTCAGGAGCAGTAGATAGATGAATATTAGCAAAAAGTTTTAGTCAGTTTTAAAATACTGCGTACTTTACAGTATTTATCGGCATGAATAGTTTATATTTTATAAGATCAGCTGGTTTACTCTTGATTGGACTGTAAAATATAACCCATCAGTATAGAGTTTAAAAGGTCACCCGGTGTATACTAGACTGGGCTGTAAAATATATGTCATCAACTTAAATGTAAATAAGCGTGAACTTTAACGTGAAAATGGGCTTGAAGAAAATAAATGTTGGGTACATTTTTCTTAGTGGTTAAATCGTTTTTTTTTCCACTTAGAGAACCCAGATTTGAGTTTCGGAAACGGTGGAGCATATTAACAGGAATTCCGATACCAACATGCCTTTCGTTGACAGCTGGCTAAAATTAACGCCAGGCTTCTCTCCTTCCTGGAATTATTTCTTAAATAATTCCCCATTTTGCTTATCCTATGTGGTTAATGGCGCAGATTACCTGAGTTGTCAGTCTTCTCGCCAGATAAATAAAATACCTTGTGCATAATCGTGAGTTATTAGGTTTTATTTGCAAAAAAGTTACTAAAAATAAAAAATGGCACTATTATAGCAAGACTGATAATTCACTTCAGGAAAAATATGAAAAAAAACCATTTGCTTTTATATCCAATAGCAACAAGAACATAAAGCGATGCGACATGGCTATGATTTCCTCAACCAAATGAGGCCAGTGATGTAAAAATGTAGGAACGCGGAAGTCGAAAGCACCTGATTTATGGCGATGGAGAAAAACACTGAGAGATGAGGATGAGAGAAAAAGAGAGATAGGAGCTTACGTGGAAACCAAAAAAATAGGTCGCAAAAGCTCGCTCGCGGAGAGGAAACTGCGGAATGAGTTGCGTGAGATGGAGAGAAGCTACAATATGATGGTGTGGTGACAAATAACATGAAAAGGCTGTTATGCCACCACCTCTCGGCTCCGTCAGACAGGTCCTATTATCTGGGAAAGGTGCCCACTCACACTCCCCTGTCGCCCGCACCGCGATCTGCCGTTCCTCTATTCCTACACCCCCCACGATTCTCGTCTCAACAAAGCCATCATGATCGCGGCACCCCGAGCACCCGCTATGAATGAATATTCCCTCCACCCGTGGGACCGATGATACGTTCGCATGGAGATGCAAGCTGGGAGAATGTTAACATTCCGCGCCGCGATTCTTGTTTCCACAGGGATTTACCTTCGATAGCGCGAGCATGGGAAAATACTTAACATGATTAACGCAAGTGAGAACCTGAGCATCATAATACCAACACGCGAGACATTTTACAGATATAAAAACGGTGGAGGATTAGCTCAAAGAAGGCTGCGTGATCTAACAAAGCAACGGTTCCAAAATTGTGGTTTGAGTACAGCAAAAGGGTTTTGCTAGTGAAGCTTTAGAAGGTGAAAGTAAGGTGAGCATATTTCTTGATTTCAATGGATCCAGCTGATTGGGATTATCAGGGGAGGGCTAATAATGGACTACGCATGGGTTTGCAAGTCGGAAGTTATTTTCTTAACCACTTTTTTGGGGTGTTTTCCAGTGCTTCATTCTTAAACCAATAACTACAGCCACTTGTTTTATATAAAAAAAAGAGTTTCCACTCCAAGGTTTCTCTCTCATAATAATCTGATCAGAAAATCCTTTTAGAGCCAGTCATCATTGAAGCCTGTAGTTACTATTTAGACTCCGTTTGCCAAGATAAAACTTCATTTTTGTAAAATTGTATTACGAGCTTAGAAGTAGTACCACCGAAGTAAAAGAGCCACTATTGTTCTCGCTTGATGATCATAACTCATCATACTTCCTAAACCAGGTCATAGCGCAACTCAAACTGAAATGAGTTGACGACTCACGACGTTGAAAAATAATCGATTTTCCAATCATGCGGTGGATTCCAGCTTCGCACAATGACATTAGAGGATACGGAGGCGGGCAAGTGTGTGCATGCCCAGTAAGCTAGAACGCTTCAAAACAGCTATTTTGAACAAAATTCTTCTGAACGGACTTTTACAATGATTACAGTCCTGACAGAGGAAATTATTTACTATATCAGCATTGGCGCTATGGTAGCAATTTCCTTCAGTCTCATAGCATCATTATATAAAACATGTATTTGTCATTTTTTCCCGTTGAAAAGGAAATGTTGTTTCAACATGCTTGATACGATTTCTTTAAGATTATGTAGCAGCAGAACACCTAATCAGGTATGGGAAAGGTACCGAGGACTTATATAACTTAGAACAACCCTCATTCAGACAAAATAGATTGAACGTAATCCAAGACAACATGGTAATATTGTCAGATTTTGAAGTTTCTTTAAAAATGATTGTTGCTAAATGTGAATTATTATGTCTAATAATAATTTTACTTCAGCAGGATTGCCTCCATTTTGAGTAACTAATATTTTTCGAGCGCCATGACACCAACCAGTGCCATCTGCAATAGTATAATTGATGAAATGGAGCCCTATCCCTGAATTTCCAGACTTCTGCCACAAAGAAGGAAGGAAATGTAATAAAAAGTTTCGGTAACCTTAGTAACATACGATAGAAATCGCAACATAAGTCGTAAATAAAATCAGTTCACAATAAATATGTTAACTGTCCTGTATCTATATTGCATTAATTTTACTGTCACAACAAGCAATCTGTGGAAGTAGTACTTATCCCTTGTAATTGTTTTAAATGAATACTTTTAAAGTCAAATCCGTATGTCCAGCATTCTTCCTCGATATTTATAAAATTATTTATTCCACTGGAACTCATCTACATATCTTTTTGTGTCTTTTTTTGACATAATTCAAAGATGTGGGCCACACCCCCTTCTCCCAGAGCCATCTGTGTCGTAAACTACACACGCTCTAATCCTGACCCACATTCTCATGCTACTCTCTTTCGATTCCCACCATACACGGAACAGCAGTTCTTATTTTCCTTTCTCCTATTTTTTCACATCTATGCTGAAGAAATTCAAACTACAATATGTCCTCAACTAATATGGGACAAAAAATAATTGATAATAATCATATCAAATTTATGACGCTCTCGTAGACATGTTTTATTCATCAGAGGGAAAAATTCCGCAAATCAGCAATTTTATGATAGAAAGTGCCGGTAAATACTTCAAATGCGACTGTGAATGCCTATAAATTAAACTTTCATGTTTCAACTCTGAATTTTTTCTGAAATAATTTTTGAACGATGAATATTCACATGCGTGTTCTAATTAAAGGTGGCCAGACTAGCGTGCAAATTATTCGTACCCCGCAGCGTCGGGCTACGTCCGCCCACATTCAGTCAGTCCCAGTTTTCCCCCTCCACCTGGGTCTAAATAGAGTCCAGTGCCACCTTTCTCGGACCCACCTACCCGTACGACCCTCCGAAATTCTCAACCCAAGCTGTGTGCGATTTTCTGGGTACCTGAGCATTCCGAGAGGTCGCCGATTCGCAGAAAAGAAACTGCCCTATACTCTGAATGCACGAGTTACTAAAGTCAAAGGGCTTAGTGCCCCCGGGGAGTTACTGTTTAGGTGAATAAGAGCTAACTCGTGGAAGAAAACTGCGTTTTTAGTTCTTTAAACATTAAGTATATTTATTGCGGCAGACCAGTTCACGAGTCCAATTTTGTGTGAAAATTGGTTTTGATGGCACTTGATAACTCCTAATACACACCACCAAAGTTTTAAATGAGACAATTTTTCTTTTCTATTCAAGATGTTATCATTGATTAAGATTATATCAGAACGGTAATACTGCCATGGCAAATGGTAAATATTATTGCTTAAGTTACAAGTATCCCAAGCCATAGTTTAACTGTATTTTTTTAAATTCTTTTGACCGTTACAGATAAGGTTCACGTGGTATTGTTTAATTAAGTTGTGGAGAGTAGATAATACATTTCTAACTTCTACGAGGAAGAAGACAGAAAACTATTAACTAAGTTTGGAGGCGTATTCTATTTGCCTACGAGTTACCGGCCCAAGTACGCTCGATTGTTTGGTGAAATTTGTGTTCATAAAATGAGTCACTAAAATTTACATATTTTTCATTATGTTGATATGAATATGATCAATGATTAATGTAAGATTCAAACACCGAGTATTCATGTGAAAAAAATTTGACATTCTCCTACATCATAAATGTATCATTGAATATGCTGTTCTAATCATCTCTTCATTGTCATTCTAACTGAAAAAAAGCAGAGCTCCTTTACATTATATAAAAAATTCTCGATGTTTCTGCTTAAATAAAAGTTATTGAAATATTTTAATATCTTAAAGAGTTGTATCATAAAAATTCAAGGAACATTCTTGAGACCTTTCTAGGAGTCATAAAATACTAAAAAAAATAACGGAGGTTGCAAGCAAAAGGATAGCTGCACATCCATTCTGGCCCGTATGAAAGTGTTATAATGAGAGTAATGTTTGGTAATATTCATCGCTCTTCGAGCATTAACAGCAAGGCAACAAATCAGGGTGCCCCAGAATGGAATCAGGGAATCTTCCCCCTCTTTTGATGTAAAGAGACCAAATATGAGCAAAACACGCATCGTTTGCAAAAGTGAATTGCCCAGCCAGATGAAGTACTTGGAGATTTAATTCATTTCATTGAATTTTAATGCGATGCCGTTTCAATTGATACTCTTTGAGTTGAAATACAAAAGGGAAATAAAGCTCTGTGAACTCATTGTATACCATTCCTGTTTGTGCAGATTTCGCTATAATACAGGAGTTTGATTGGTTTTTTGTCTTTAAATCGTCAAGTTGGTGCCAAAAGACTTAAAAAAATAAGAATTCAATACAATCTGATAATCAACGAACTTAGGTGGCTTAGGCTATACTGGCACTATCTTTACTCAGTAAAAATATTTACTGGGGTCAAAAGTATGATGGAGAAAGTTCTTAATTAATGTAGGAATTAAACAGCTATACTCATAAATTGTTATATTTGTTGTGGCAAAATCCCACTCCATATTTCGTCTGCAGCTATTTGAATTATGTGCCTCTAGGAAGCCAAACAACACCGTACGCGACGATCGTTCCCGTATCACAGGAACTCACCGGTTCCTACCTGATCTGTGAAAAAAGAGCTTCATAAATCATCAGAGGACATGGAGTATCCAGAGGCGGGAAAATACCCAATTCTTGGAAGCTGAGATAATTGAAAGCGCTTTACGCAAACATGAGTGAAAGGTACCCATGCCAATGTCAATTTTCAACTTTGAATGACTGTTTTCATAACATTTTCGAATTCTCGTTATCAGGGATGCATACTATTCTAACAGGAGAACTGCAACTCGAAAAAGGCATTTTTGGAATGAATAGAATGGAAAATGAGGGTAGAAAATGAAAACAACGTATGAGGACTGAAAATAAATCCGTAATAGTTAGTAGATAGCATCAATATAGCCCTTAATTCTGTGAAAAAGGTAATAAAAAGTTTCAAAATCTCGGTTAAGTCTCGAAAGCGTCTGAAATATTTTCTTGAATATGCTAATAAATTGAAGAATATTTATTAATAAGAGCTGAAAATCTTTTTCTAGAATTATTCGATAATAAATGGATTATTTTTTATTTAATAGGGATTTTATAATGTATTTAAATATGGTAATATTTAGGAAAACAAAAATTTTAGACAAAAAATAACTGAAATAATCCTTATACATTTTAAAGTAAACTCCAGTGGAAGAATTCCATCCGAATTAAAGCTAAATTGTCAACCTCAACAACATTTTCTTCCCTAAAGCAGTTATGAAGATATGAATTAATAATAACAGATTTTAAACTTCAAAATTTCATCATTATTCTTATGGCACTATTTTCATGAACGCTGATTGACTTCTTCAAAATGAATATTTCATGAAGTGGTGGTTGACAAAATGTATCTTTTTTTATTGCAAATGCTACGCCTCGGTTACTTAAAATACGGCTTTACATACAACGCTCAATATTGCACGCTATTATAAGAGCATAATTCAAATAAGTTCCTTAAGCAACGGAAATTTTACGCCAAATTCCTGATATCTTCCCTCAGAATCCACATGGTGAATTCAAGATTTTTCACTCATTAATTTGAGACCTCTTTTCTCGTCTTTCCTTCATGCGCACTGTAATTTGTTGAAAACACCGATAGCGTGTGTTTCTTTTGCGTCCGCATGTTTTTCTTCAAATGGATTTTCGTCGATCATGAATCATTGAGCCTAAGTTGTGGAGATTCAAGAGTTTTTATTTTTATCGATCAAAACTACGAAGCAAGACAAATCAAATATCTAGTTATATTGAAGTGAGTCATTAACCAAAAGTTATGGCGCATTTTCAATCATCTTATTCGATTATTACGGAAAACGGAGACAATTTTGTAGTCCCTACAGTGTATGTTTTCATTATTATGTAAGAAAAGGATACTGCTATTTGATCATACAGTGAAGGTTTATATAGTACTCCAACTCCGACTATCCGAAGGTTTATAGTACTCCAAAAGTATAGAACTCCAAATATCGCATGGGATATTTATATGTCAAACTCTTATGGTCTTAATTTAAGAATGGGTTAATGCCGCCGCAGAGTGTTTCGCTACTCTTAATTTGTTTCCAAGTAAATAAATCAACAAATCAACACCCTACCCAAGGCTACATTCTAAATCCTAAATAATACAAATAATAATGGTGATTTCCCCAAACAGCTTACCTAATATTTATAAAGAAATAATGCAGAAAAATCAACATTATGCAATATTATAGTAAGTCGTTAAAAAGGAAAAGATGGTTAGAGAAAAAGCAGCTGGTTCAAAATTTGAAGAGACGTAATCAAAGCATATCAGAATTCTGGGTGTCTTCGAAGGGTAAACATAGAGGCAAGAGGTGAGATATTATTGTTATTGGCATGTAAAGGTTATGGAATGCTCACTTGGTTATTATCCTGAGTATAATCCTTAATCTATATAATGGCAAAAATCTATCCGTAGGTTTCTGAGCTGAGTTTAAAAAGTTACTGCTTTCATAAATCCCCTCAGTGTCAGCAATAGTTTGTCATGTCAGATAAACATCATGCAGAGGAACGCTAAAAACCTATCACTCTTCAATGGCATAAATAATCAGCAAAAATGCTTTTTGTTCTCTATAAGTAACGATTTGACTAATAAGCCGGTTCAAACAAAGACAATTTACAGCCATGCGACTGGCTTTCTCTTTCCTCCTTTCCATGAAATACAACTAGGTCCCTCATCGTTATCCCCATCAAAAATAAAAATGGAGAGCATTTCAAAAGCATTAATATTTCAATATAAGAATGAAAAATGAGCATTTAACATTCGTAGAGTGAAACATTGTTAAGAACATTTCATGAAATTGAATACTCTTTACATTTTTAAGAGGTGTTGTAAAAGTTTTTCATATAAAAATCTAATTTTAGCTCACACTTATCCAAGATATTTATCAAAATACATCCACGGATTACAACATGTTTCCCATCAAATTAAATGATGAAGAGTTTATTGTAGGGCCTGCTCTCTCCCGGTAGGGGTTGTCTCTAATTTTTCGATGTTCTGCCTCTTTCTAAAGGCGACGATCCAATTCTCCCCACTACAATTATCTTCGCTAACTATAGTTTTATTTCTCTAGATTGGTGGCGTTAATTAATTGAAATCTCAAAGACTATTTCTTGAATTATTTAAAAAGTATGATCATTATGTTCAAAGTATGATCAAGTGGTAAATAGTTAAAGTACTAAGTGTAACTGCGAATATTTATGTAACGGTACTAACTTCCTATTGCATGCATAGTGTGTGCTAATAATTACGCATTGTCATACACGTAAAATTACACAAATGTCATTTTAACAATGATGCGTATAGTTACCCAGAGTGTAAATCTCTTTTATGTATAAGTCAGCATCTCAATCCAACTAGAAGGCAACGCCTCCGTAACCAAACGAAAAGGGTGACTTTTGTAATAGTAGATTAGTATATCTGTAGTGCATGGCTAATGTCTCCACTCTCAAATTGCAATATTTCAGCATCAGAAGGTTAACAACTTGCATGGTAGAAACAGAGAAAGCAAAACGTGAGTCCTAGTAAAGTTTCTAACTTATTTTCATAGTCCTAGATAATTTTTTTGTGGTTCCAGTGCTTCAACTCTATGTGTACTACTGCAAAATGTTTCTTATCATAAGAAATTTTATTATCAAACTTTAGTTTGATTTAGTTCACTTAAAATGGAGCAGGAATAGTATATGGACTAGATGAAGAAAGGAAGGACATCTACTGATGTGAAGAAAGTCATTATGGACATGTAAAACCAAATGCAAATACAAATCCTGAGGACTTTTACTTACTTCCATTTACACCAATCTTAATCGGCGCATCACTTTATAGCAGTGATATGATCGTAGGTGCTAAATAACATTTTGTTATTCCTAAAATAGGAAAATATCATAATTAATTAACAGAAGAGTTTATCATTTTGTACTTTTATTTGATCATTTAGTTGAGGTATTTCAAAGCATTAACTCGAAAAATAATATTTCGACGTGGAAGAATAAAAAAAACAGGCAAAGGTTATTAAAAGAGTTTAAAATATTAGGGTAAGAATTTGAGAACCTGCTTGGAGTAAAATGTAGCACGCATGGTGAAAATTCCTCACCTTTCGGAGATAAGAATGTTATAAAATTATAAGAATAGTTCACCTATGCAAAACAAAACAACTAAAATTTTCTACGATAGTTATTCTCTAGTATGATTCCCGACAACTTATATCTACACTCGCTACCACTTATAATTTCACATGCACACTATATTATATAATTTTTACATTGAGGATTTTTTGCATTCAGTTACATTTTTTTATGTCGCCCCTTATGGTTTCATTTTTTCGCCATCCCGAGAATGTTTCAACAGAGTAGGATAAGGTTTTAAGCAAACAAAGGATGCCAGTATTTTAACGCACACAGAGTCAGGGAGTAAGAGATGAAAAACCAGAAAATGCGGACGGAAGACCCAAATGGGGCATCCAACGAACGTAAAAAGTCCATAGAATATGGATGATGGAAATAAATTAAATACGAAATGAAGAAGGGAATCTTTTTCCCCACTTCCCAGCCCTCCACATGAAAATCACTCGTCCTCGGTAGATGAGAATATTGAGCAGCCATCGGTGGTGCAGCGAATCACGGTGCGGATGATTCGAGACGCCCTGAAAACAGTTGAGGGAAACGGAACCTCCCATGGTCAAAATCCGAGGGCACCTCGTGTCCCAAGCGTGGGCAGGCGATCATTGCTTCGCCGCTAACACCAACTCACATCGGCCGATTCGTCACCTCACCCTTCAACACTACCTCTCCCTCCCATATTCCCAACTCCCTTGCCGCCCCGAGATACATTTTATTCGGATTTGAGGATGGACGAATAATCAGGCTGTGGACCCGGACGTCATGCAGCGTTCATCCTTAATTATTTAGCGTAAATATTTAATGGTTAGC
The DNA here is from genome assembly GCA_963169105.1 of Ceriagrion tenellum. Taxonomy (NCBI): domain Eukaryota; kingdom Metazoa; phylum Arthropoda; class Insecta; order Odonata; family Coenagrionidae; genus Ceriagrion; species Ceriagrion tenellum. The sequence goes on along the minus strand of OY720633.1, from coordinate 144,082,820 downwards.
TTTTAACTTTATTCAACAAGTTAATCATCACTAGTCTAATGGTCTCTCATACAATTTCCCGTTTTATAGCCTCTGAGCTGAGTATTGAAATCAAGTAAATTTTACTACAATTGATCTCCTAAAACAGTTTTTCGGCCTAGGTTTAATTTTTATTTAAAAATATTAAAACCTGTGGAGTGATTTCTTAGGCACAGAATGAAAATTTTCCGCGTGTGAAACTAAATTTTTCTGATTAAGAATGTAACAATTTATTATATTTGCATTCTCTTCCAGTAATATGTGATGTATTCCGTAGAATAAATATCGTTAAAAAATATAATGACCACCCTCTCAATTAGCAGAGTAGTAGATCATTGGCATTGCCTAGGTTTCCATTGCTTCTTATTGGAGCTTAGATAGAATGAATGCATTGCTGTGAGAGTATTTAAGTCTTAGGTTAGCATACGGCTTGCATCATGAAGCGCATAGTTTAGAAAAACTACTGCACTAAAAATGTACCGTAAACCGGAATGAAGTTGGTTAGTGGGGTGAAGATAGTACAAACAGAAAAATTTCGAATCAGGAAGAAATTAGCGGACTAATGGAAGAGAGAGGTAAACAAATGTGATTGATACATGTACCAAACACTCCCTGGCATTTCCAGACTGTAGCTTTTTATTCGCTAAAAAGTCCAAAAAGTGCAATAAGAGTATTCACTTATTTTGTTGCTCTAGTAACTGTTTTTCCAGTTCGGTGGTCTTACCAGAGATCATAAATATCAACGTACTAGTCCATATCTTGTGGAAATGAAGAATTGTCAGCATCATTCCAAAATGAAAGGTAATTAGCAAATTTCCTCACAATTTTATTACATAGACCAAGGATTAACTTTTTCATCTTGTGGTGATACAATTACCAAAGAAAAATTATAAACTTATACCAGTGGAGGCTTTTAATGTTATCTCCACCAAAAGATGCAATGTATATTGCAATGGTTTTGAGACTTGGTAAATGCTTTGTAATGGAAAATTTTAAAAGCACACAGGTTTAGTTAGGCGTTTCCAAAATAAGTTCTAGCATAAAATTAATGGGGTGAAGTTGAAATAGAATTCAAAATCTATGAGATTCCAAAGATAAACGTTAAAGTACCATCTTCACCTCACTTTTCTTAGAAATTTCAAAGTTAAGACTTTTTTATGAGCTAAAATTATTCGTAATTCTTAAATGATTACATAAAAATATTGTTTGATAAATTAATTATTCTTAATAAAAATTTTCTTGAAGAAAATATGATAAAACAGGAGGCCTATTAGCTTCAAAACACTGTACCATCTTCACCTCATTTTGTGGTACCAAAGACAATAAAAGCCTTGAAAAAGGATTCATTTTAGTTACATCAGTAATTCTGGTGGTTTCCAGTTGGAACAAGGTTTTCCTTCAAATTATTTCCTTTAATCTCTTATTTTACTCAATAGCACAATCTTTCGTTGCGGCCCCGATGTCTTGGGTACCGTATGAAAGCTTTATTACTACGTAAAAAATAATCAGTTTATGGAAGAAGATATTTAGGTTGATCTCCAGGGAACTCGTTAATTCTAAAAAAATGGCTGAGTAAATTTCCCTCGCTTGCCATATTTTCCTGCACGGGCATCTAAGCATACTATACACCGTTCCTTTAAAGGGTAGGCACATCAAATAGTTTAAATATTAGTGCTATACTTCTTAAGCTGGCTCTGTATTAATTATTTCAACTAACTACTATCCTTACATTCATTAATACGTTCACTGTTGGGCTATAAAGTTGGATGGTTTTCTGGACTGAACAGAGTCTAGCCCATTGATAGTGAGGGAGCTACGAGCTGTGTCACAACTAGCAGTGAACGCGTGTAATGCTTAATACACGCTCATTTATTGATTCACGCATACTCCAATCACACAATTATTCCCAAAATGTAGTATATCCATAGTATCTTCACTGAATTTCAAACTTTTACATAACTTTCACCACATTTATCCATGACTATTGTTATGCACCCTTTTTTCTGCCAAAAATTTTCTCTGCTATCGTTCATCTACTTTGTAACTTGACTCGCATTTGTTTTCATGACATGGCCAAATCAATGAAGGAAACTTCTTTCACATATGTTCATATCCGGAACTTTTATTCCATTAAATTTCATCACAGGCTCATTCCTGACCCTAACTCTTATTTACTTTTACCTCAACTTCATAACAGCTTCCTTTATTCCTCAATAAGTCGAATCTATTTATCTATTTTCTTTTATTACTCAAATATTCGGCCAAAAAACATGAAATCGTCCATTAAATCAATTATTCTTAATTTTCAATTCTTAATAATTATTCATCAATTATTCTCATCATCATCATTGGTTGTTAAATCCTAAGATTGGTTGACTGCAGCCTTCCACCCTTCCCTATCTAATGCTAGTTCCCTTACCTCCCAGTATCTCTTCCTATGTACTTTCCTCTTAATTTGGTCCATAAACTTATTCCTGGGTCTTCCTCTGGGGACGTTTGCCGCTATTTTACCTTCAACTATGTTCCTCACAAACCCATTGTGTCTCAAGGTGTGTCCAATCCATCTGGTTCTTCTTTTCTGTATTAAGTTCCATCTGGTGCTTTCCTCTTCTACTCTTCTGTACACTTCACCATATTCCCATTCGTCAAAAATCTACAAACCTGGTCTTTAACTTCTTTACTCGAAATATTACGTTCTTTGTTGCCTCACAATAATTATCCTGAGGCCTCAGTCATTCTTTCAAACAGTGACACAGAATCCTTCTTCAAAAGTAGAAATCTCACACACCATTATGAGACGCTGACATTACTATTGCAAGTATCTCTCGCACGATTATTAATTAAAAATTGAATAACCCATAACGCACCCTTATTTTATGTCCTTCTTTATTTCAAACCAGCTCCCATCCAATGTCACATTGGCCTTAATCATCAGCATCATGCGTATCCGTACATTCAAAAATTACTCATTTACTTCAGGTCACTCAAGGTTTCAGTTTTTGCGATATACGATGTCGAATTTCTTTCCGGAATCCAGAAGTGTGCAAGTGTGCTGTTTCCTAAAGCCTTTCATATTTCTAACATTTTCAGTGTTGAAAAGTGCTCATCCGCATAGCCCCAAATATCCAACTTTACTTACACATTAATTACCAGCTATGAATCATTTTAAAATAATGTTTTATTAATATTATGTTAACACTTGGTAACTAATGTGTTGCTGAAAAAGTTGTGTTATATAATGGAGATCGTTTATAATTGTATGCAATTTTATAATTAAAAAAATACAACATGGATAATCAGTAGGAAGTATAATAAAGGAAAAAAACCGTTGAATGAAATAGGCGGGGAGAGATAAACTTTGGAAATTGCAAACTAGTAAAACAGGAGAATTAAAACTTATTTTGAGCTCCTGCCAGCAGAACGGTTTAATATAGAAAAAGAAGAATTTTCAATATCAACGGAAAAATACCTTCGTCTGTTAAGGTATTAACGGAAAAATATTTGTGCCCCTTAACGGAAACATTTTCCAAGCCTTTAGGATATTGTTTACGTTTGGAAAATATCATACTCCACAGTAATTTTAAAAAGCAGGATAACTGGCATTGCCCGCACCAAGGTGGCTTGCGCCAAGACGGCCGTGCCCAAACGGACGCGCCGAGACGGCCGCTTTTCTGAGAGGAATTTTCTCTCCCTCAGAAAGATGACACCCACCACTCATACCAAAACGGACAACTGCTATCATAAAAACGTACGATATTGGCATAAATTATTCCTCTTTTACTAAAAATAGTATATCATTAATATGTTTGCTGGATTGGAGCGTTTAAAGACATATTTGGGAAGTCTATTTTTATTTATTTGAAACTTTTCCATCATATTTATCTAGTAGTGCCATTTTATTGTCAATGAATCTGTCTTACTGAGTTCAAATATTTTCATTTCATCTTTAAGATACAATCCCCTCCGCCTGCCGCAGTCAAAATTTATTCCGTCCCCATATAAATCATCTCTAAGTTATCCAGATCTGCAATAAGTGGCGGAGGCAGTATAAGCACACCTGAGATGCGAAGAATATACATTTATTTGAGCCTTGAGTGAAATTTAAAGAAATGGGGTCACATAACCGACCCCTTGTAGAATGCGCTGCCGCAACGCTATTGGGAGAATGAGGATAGGGTACCTCGAATCCATTTCCTCGAATATTTGCCAAGGGTCGTAGAAAAGCATGTTCAGCTGTTTTCCTCTAGTATAAGGTCTTGGGCGCTTTAGAACGAGTGGAATGGTGGACTTACCGCAGGTAAAGGATACCCGCAGCACGTTGAAAAGGCTAGACCATCACCCTTGACAATGAGGGTACCACTGACCCTGATAACAGTGGACTATTTGGGGAGATAGCGGGAATCCACTCTCTAAAGGATAGTTTCCTTGAAAGGAATTTTCTGCGCTACTCACGAGAATATCAACTTTCAAAGTTAAATGAAATTTTCACGTAATTTCATCGTAAATTGTAACGTAATTTTGATCTGATTTTCAGGCATAAATATCCTCCTTAAGAACTGAGTTAGAATGCAAGCATATAAATTTTTTCACTAAAAATTAGCACCATCGAGCATTTCAGCCTGAAATTATAACCTCTTCCTGAATAAAAATGGTCAGGTTTGATTATAAATAAGTTTCGTAAATCTACTTTGCATGCAACATGATATTGTGTGACTAATAGGCTATTTTTATTTCCTTTTTTCCCTCGTTAGGTTCCCATCCAAAACTATCTCATCATAAACGACCTCTAAATATATTCATACTCTCTCTGAATGGATATACAATATGTAATGAACAACATAGCAGTATGGTCACATGATCATGACCTAACAATTAACCCTGATAAATCTAAAGTAATGCAAATTATTAATAAAGGATATAAGATAACTCCCATGAAACTCTATTTGCATGAATATAAATGTCTACATAAAAAGCACATTTCACAAACTTGTAACTGCATCCCTCTGGAACAAGTTTCACACTATACATTTTTAGGTATAACCATTGATCAGTACTTTAAATTTGATAAACATATAGTTAAGATAAATAGTAAATTGAGGAAAGTTAATTACCAGATATATCAAATTAATACAATAGTGCCAACAGATATCAAGGTGATGATTTATTATGCATTGGTGGAATCAATATTACGCTATGGAATAACTATATGGGGAAACACAGCAAACTGTTATAAGAAAGCTCTATTGTCAACACAGAAAAAAATACTCAAATTAATTTATACAGGATATGACTCAACACGACGTGATAAGAATATATGCTCAGCACACACAGAAATTAAGGGGTGTACCGATCAAAATAAATCAATGTATGCAAAACTGGGATTATTAAATGTAAATGATCTTTATAAATATGTATTGATACTAAATAATTATTTCAACAATACACTTAAGATCCATAAAGATCATAATCACTCCATGAAAATGAGGAATTTGACACATTACTACGTACCTAGATACTCTAATAACTATGGTAAAAACCGAATGAATATTAAGATACCAATGCAGATCAATGACTTACCTAATGATCTGAAGCAAATAGAATCTATTAGAGAACTAAAAATTAAGTTAAAAAAGTACTTTCTGGAGACATCCAAGCACTAATGTTTCACTTGGACCATATGTGCATGTTGTGCCAGAGGTTTAAATTTAATAATTTTATGTTTTTGTGATTTTATCTGAGGATAATATTTATGTGAGTGTATGAATGTAAGGGTGGCTAAGTTGTATTTATGTTCAATGTATTAATGTAAAGAGATAAATTGATGCAACTGGAAATGCCAATACAAGCACTGATGCTTTACATTTGTCATATGTGCGTACAATGCCAAAAAGATTTAAATGTAATCATTTATGTTTTATTGATTTTATTGAGGATAATACTTATATGAATGTATGAAAATAAGGCTGGTTATATTTTATTTATGTTTAAATGTATATATGAAAAGATGTAAATTGATGCTACTGGATACGATAATCCTGGAACCTGCTGATAAGCATAATGCTTAGCAGGACCATACCTAAGATATAACAAATGCCTTGTAACCCATCCAAAGGGAACTATGGACTTGTATTTTGTATTTTTAAACAAATTTTATGTAGAATTGACCCAATTTAATAAACACTTTAATATAATATTTTGCAAATTATAGCTAAAAGTTTCCATATTGATTCATTTAATGCAGAATAATTTGCTTCTTACTACTTACATAGATTTGAATTATGCATCAAAGATATCCTCCTACAATTGCAAATTCTCCCCATTCTTTATCAAAATATAAAAAGCACTCCTCTCTAAGGCATTATGCTGGGCATGTTAAACATCGTTTCATTTGGCACAGGCGTTTTAAAAACATACTTCCGCTTATATCAGCCAAGTTTACAATAAAAAGTGCGCTCATTTGCATTCCCCGAACATATTTTGGTGCCATTATACAGGAGATAGCTACTAAACGCGCTGGAGGAACTTTTCCCACCAATTAAGTGAGAGAAGGAACCATTAAAGAAGATGCAACATTCTGAAGAACAAAACTTTTATATCGAGCATCTTATTATGCCAAACACAAACAAGAGGAAAAAGATTTTTTCGTCCCTAACCATTAAATTTAGACGTAACTCAGATTAAGCATTGTTTTACTCTCGTGCTTTTTTCCAATATGGTCGATAAGGCGACAAATAAACAATTGAAGCTAGAAGCTTGAAATAACATATATTACGCACTTAAACAAATTGCAATGAAGCTTGTAATAATAATATATTACACTCTTAATCTTAATTGCGAAATACGTCTCAAAGTGGATCTTATGTTACAAGGAATCTACTCGTATAATAAAAATCAAAAGATCAATAGTAATTAGTCGGATTCTTCAATTAGATGCGTCTGCAAATAGAAGTATTAGCACCGTAATCGCATCGAAGAATTTATTGCGAATGAATTTATTTATTTGTCGTAAGAACTAACTAAAAATTGTTTTGGAAAAAATATTGGTAAATTAAACGTCATATAACTTATAATTTGTTAAAAAACTCATGTATGCGTGGATAATTTAAAACTTCCTAGTACCATCAGGGTTGTTCCATGAGACATTTTCTCTCTGCTGCATATTCCCTCGCTTGAATTCTCTCATACGTCGTCAATAAATACCTCTTCATGAAGAGAGAACCACTATCGTCAAATCATGGCTACATTCCTTGAAGTGAGTATCAGTGCGTCAGGGCGCAATGCCCTATTCGTATCCAAGTGATGTTACCTCTCCCTTCCTGCACTCATGGAGGAAGCTTGCGGATATCACGGGCTATCTTGTGCGTAGTTTTTTGCGGATGGTCTTTGCCCATACATTTCCCCTCCTTAGCAAGAAATTGCTCATCGTAGTCCACAAATTCTCTGCGGGTACCAGCGGCCATTCGTTGTCGCAATCGTACGGGACAGAGCGGTCTGTCTGCCACCTAATATCCTTCTAATTCTACATGTGAAAAAGCCCACATTCATGTTTCCCTTACCATCCTCATCATTAGGGATAATAAAATGCCTTGTATCATTAACTACGATATTCATTGGAGAATAACAGGAAATAGATTGGAGGGCATGACGGAGTAGGAGCATCGATGATCCATTGCTGCTTCTCAGTAACAACGGAACAGAAACGACGTTTACCCTAATTGAGTCCATTACACGCAGAAACAGGCATTTATCTTCGGACCTCTTTCAATTCTGATGCGCCCGCATGCATGGAGGTGAAATGACGGTGAATATTCGGGAATTCATTGAATTTTTATTCAATGATTTCATTAAGGTCAGTTCATCAAGCTTTTGGTAAAAGCGTGAGAGGTAAAAGTAGAAAAAAATGGGTCCTTGAATAAATTGATTTTAAAGTCCGATGCTCGCTGAAATAAAGGTCAATGAACGAAAAGAATGACCAACGAATGGGTAAAATAAAGAGTCCGAGAGAAATATTCTTTAAGAGTCCTTTTCATCTACATATCCATTCTACCATACGAGCCGCCGTATGGGCGTGTGGCAGGGGGATGTTAGGGCACCAGCCGTGTGAAGACGCAAAGGATAAGGTTTTGGAGAGTGAAATGGTGACGTGTATTATGGGAGTGTATTGCGTGGAGCTCAGTTTTTATTATGGTGGCTTATTGGTCGCGGAAAAAAACGAGTTTTTGTACCTATCCTCTCGGCAATGTATTTATCTTATTTAAACTTTTTTGTCTGACCTAGAGATGTAGTAAGGCATCATGATAAAATTCTCTGTGTCAATCTGAAACTCACCAGTTCTGAATTCTCAAGCAAACTAAGCCTAGAGTGCAGCCTCCAACTCTTCAGTGGCTCCCACCTTAATCCCTCTAAAATCTGTGACACCTTCATTTGTATTTTATCAATTTTTTTGGTTAAATCTTTTTATTCAGGGTCTCAAATTCTCGGGACGTATTCGAGGTGTAGCCTAACCAGAGCTAAGTAGCATCTATTTTACTTTATCATCCGAGGACCTTCCTCTAATACTCTCGGCATATCCTAGTTTCTTTAATTCTCTGCCGCATATGCTTTGTATGTGTTTTTCCCACGATATATCTGATTTCGAGGTAATACCAATATATTTAACTTAATCTAAAGATTCCATGCTTTCGCCACCCACAGTGTAGATATAGAATGTGTATGATAACTTTTGCATGAAGTTTACTCTTGTGCATTTCATAGTTAAAATTCTAGTCCCCACTCCTGACACCTCAAATCGACGTTGTTAAGGTCCGATGACAGAATTTCTAAGTCCGCGTCTTCACTAATTTCCCGGTAGATGATCGTATCGTCTGCAAATTATCTTACTTTATTACTAAATCGAGAACTTAGGCCATTTACATAAATAACGAATAAAAGAGGGCCGATAACACTTCCTTGTGGAACACTAGATGTGACTCCAACCATATCAGAGCTGGCAGACTGGTTTTCGGGTTTCGTCTGCGTAGGCATCATTGTTGATGGCGAGGTTTCACCTACTATGCTGTAGATGTCCATAGGCCAGGCTATGACTTCAGTTTGGCATGAGGACGCCTACAGCATAGTAGGTGAAACGTCGCCATCAGCAATGATGGCTACGTGGACGGAAGCTGAAAACCAGCCTAACTGCCAACCTAAACGTCGCATAAACCTACGTCAGAAACCATGTCAGAGCTAATACCATCAATAAATACTCTTTGTTTGCGATCTTTGTTTGTCTTTTTGTATACAATGCACATTTTTTTATTTACTCCGCATGATTGCAATTTATATATGAGTTTTTGTGAAGAACCTTTTCAAATGCTTTCTTGAAAGCAAGGAATATGGCGTTCACTTGCTTTTTCGATTCACCTGATTTTAGGATGTCATGAAGAAAGAGTGCGAGCTGTTTTAAGCGCATTTTAGTTCTACGCATGACAATTTAAGAAGGCAAAGGGGTTAGCCGTTATTAGGGGTAGAGTAGGCGGGGGGGATTGGGCGGTTCAGGGATTGGGAGGATTTTAGCAATTCTTAAAAAATATTTTTGTCTTTTTTGGTATAATAATTAAAGGAAAAATGTTGATTTACTCCGATACCAACAGCACGTACTGTATTTCTTTATTTACTCTCTCTGGATATTTTATGCCATGCCAATCTACACCTGTTGTAAAGGACTTAAACATTCACTGCCTTACCCTTATGACAATTACAACCAACAAGGAATAGCTCTCAATCTTCCAATGTATCCTACGAGGTGTAAAAAATTGTTCCTGAAAAATACTATCCATAATCATGGAAAAAATCTATAAAAATCGGCGTGAGAACTCTTGTGAAGGTTAGTTAAAATCTGAATTTTTCATACGTTAAGAAGAGTCAAAAATAGGCTGAAGTCTGTTTAATAATGCTTGATTGGCCCAAATGAAAACTCTTCGAAGTAAGAGAGTCAAACTTTGAAGAAACGTTTTGAAAAATGGGAGCCACATGATGCCACTATTGCAAATTAAAACGTTAGAGAGAGTTAAGGACGGTGAAGAGTTACAGAATAGAACTAAGATAGGACTCTATCTGGTCAATATTGGAGATTTTAAAACGAAGACTTATGAATAAGTGTACATCTGAAAGGAGCGGTGCAAAAATGCGACACTGAATCTTTGATTTGATGAATGCCAATCACTAAAGTTAGCCAGACGTCTTACAAAAACCTTTATTCACCACGGAAATCGGCTCACAACACAGTGTTGTATTAATTTTAAAAGTATCGACTAAACATGCTAATGAAAGGTAGAACCCAAAAAACAAGTTTTTGCGAGAGAAATACGATATGACTGCTCGATTTTCATTTGGTAAACGGGCAAACAGCACAATTATGATCATATTCAGGACATGACGATGCTTGTGAAAGCCCATCAAATACACGTTTAGTCACGTAAGGCAGGGAGATGCATTCTTTCAATCAGGGTAATGACTAAATATCGATCGTTGAACGACCAGCAAAAGTGGAGCCGACTTCTCCGTCGAGCGATAAAAATCCATTCGCTTCTTTTGATCGCTTTCAACTTACCCTCACCTTCACCAGCGACGGTTTTTGCTCAAGCAGGAAACTGTTTCTCATAATTCTTGGGTAGTGGTTGGAAAAGGGGCGGATTATGAGTGGGGACAAGGATGGATGGAAGAGCGAGAGAGGGGCTTGAGATCTATGGACACTTGAGCTGTGGAGGCGGCGTCCCTTCCCCACCAATTTACTCTTGAGCCCGAAATTAAACCAATACCTCTCTCAACTCAAAAGTTCTCCTCAAGTAAGAAGCATTTTGCGCTTCTTATCCCGGCTTCCAACGAAAGCCTCCAAAGCCTCCTCCTCCCTGCCATCTTGTCCATCTTCCTACTCAACCTCTTCATCCCTCACTCTCCCTTTCCTTATAAATGTGCCCTCATTGCTTGTCCCCATAGTGGGTCCTACCCATCCCCAATAACTGCCCCAACGGCCACCTCAGCAGCCGAAGGGAAACGTTCTACAACCCCTATATTCAAATTTGATACATGTCATTGATGGCGCCAGTTTTCCAGGATAAAATCGTTCAAGAGACAATTTTACGCTTAAATTTCAATTTCAAAACATTCGCCACGAGAATACTATTGAAAAAAATATTAGCTTAGACGTGTAATAATCTCTTGAAGAGCTAAGTTTGACAGTAAATATTTAAAGTAATGGAATAATTAAAATTTGGATTTTTTGCGAATTACATCTAAGAAAATAAGAACAACTCCTACGCATCAGATAACAAAATCTGGCATGCAGTCAAGTAGACAGGCTTTCAAAAAAGAACCAACTTGAGATATGTATTAGGTTAGGTGATTTTATGATTTTATGTCTTTCAAAAACACTCCTCCTTAAACAGAGTAAAAAGACAGTTGGCGGAATTTGCACTCTCTTTGTCGTTAATAATATGCATGAACAGCTTCCAGAAAAAATATTTGTTCGTTTAGCGCTCTCATATCATAAGTCATCACACAGAGAATGGTATACTTTGCTAAAAGTTACCACATTGCTACTGAAATAGACACCTACCGCATCTTGATTGGTCCATTGAATTTTATTAAAATTTATGAAGTCGATTTAACTGCCACCACTTGACTCTTGCTCACTTCAAAGATCCGTTTCTTTCCTATAATACTGATGAATAAGTGCGTATCAGTTAGAAACTTAAAAAAACCTTTTCTATCAACAGGATGGGTTAGGTTACTTGAAAATAATTTTAAGATCATTCCTGAAAATGTCAAAGTATTTATAATAAATAGTGAATTGGATATTAAATGTAATTTTTCATCATCTACTTCTATTTTTAATATCAATGAAACATTTCCACCCGGCAAATTGTCTCGTCGTAACGACATTTTATCAGGAAAATGAGCGCAGCTCTTATTCTTCCACAAACTCTGTACTTAAATCAAAGGACCTAACCTGTCTGAATATATTTTGAAGAGCTTTCTTTGGCACTTCTGGGACCAAAAAATCTAAAATTGTTAATTTTAGCCATTCGAGTCGGACAAAAAGTTAGGATATTGGCTCCTTTATAGGCAAGAAACCCCAATAAATTATAAATTCAGATATCTGGGACATGTTATCGAAAAAATTCAATCTGCTACCAAATTACGTCGGCAATATTTCCATAAAGTTCAGAATGGTGCGGAAGGGGATTGATAAAAAAAGTGAAGTTTAAATCAAGTAGCTAGAAAGTGACGACAAATTCCTGTGTCCTGGAAATTTATAGATACCATGCATACGAAATAACTATTAACTTCATGTATATTTTTAATGAGAAGAAAAATGAAAAAAAGCTGAATTTCAAAAGTGCTTTTAGTCAATAGTGAGTACATTGATAAAATGAAAAGCTTCGTTGATGCAATAGTTAGCACAAGTAACGGAGCATTACCAATTGAGTATCAGAACCTGATGATGGATCTGTGAGCTGGAACGCGTCAAACTCATTAAAATATCCTGTGTAAAAGTGCAATTGTTGTTTCTGTTACATAATGATAAACTTCCAAGATACATCGCCCGTATCTGTTGAAATTACAGCATGAAGACTAATTAATGAAGGTAAAGTATGCTGGAGTAGCTTTTAAATTAACCACCAACTTCCTAAAAGCGTGTTCATAATGCCATGAAAAATGTTTTTATTTTGTGTTTGAATAACAATCAGTTATTATTATTAGCTTTTTAATACCGTAAAATCAATTATCTGGTAATTTTGATTTCTCAAGAAAGCACGCTTCATCAACTGAGACTCAGTATTATTATAATTATAGGTGCACCATAACATTAACTGACGTTGGGAACTCTGGCACTGGTACTGTTACATGTGTCCACTTGAGACCCGCAGAAGGGTTCCAATACACGTCACACACGGGAAAGGGAGACTTTGCAACTCACTCACCCAGAAGAGACATGAAGAACCCGTAGATGACGCACACTGTCCTGCCGAAGATCCAGCGGCGGAAGAGGGCGGCCGTCAAAGTTATTGGATTTCCGAGGACGGACACGGAGAAGTCGGAGCACACAAGATTGAAAAGGATGGCGTTGAGGGGCGTCCACAGCTGAGGAGGAAAAATACACGCAGCAGGTAAGAAGATGATTTTTCAAAACATTTAAAAATTAAATATGGTTAAATTTTTGTGAATGTTACAGTATCATTTCATCTCAGCATTCTACCAGCTGATTGGTAGGGATTTGGTACCGTATTTATCCCGATCCGGATTTACTCCTATCAATTTCCCGCCATTGGATCCATCTTGAATTTCCCATATCGTCTTTCTCTTCATATTTCATCTAGAAATCCTATCCTCTTCCATGCTTCCCCAGTTTTCTCACCTCTGTTACCCTCTTTAACATTGACTTTTCAGTCAATGCGTCCTCCAACCATTTCCTCTGCCTCCTGCGAACCTCCACTATTAGCTTCCACCCTTCTCCAACCATATCCAATGCCTCCTCGTTTGACCTTCTCGCCATCCTGCTGACTTCTTCAATCCTTCTCAACACCCACATCTTAAACGCCTCAAGTTTACGTACATCCACCCTTCGCCATGATCAAGTCTCCGACCCATGAAGCACCACGCTCCATAGTTGGAATTTCACCAGTCTTATCTTTACGTCTCTACAAAGACCCTTATCAATTCCATCGCTTTTGAAATTGCTTCTTTAGCCACGGCAATTATTTTCTCTCCCTAACCTAAAGTCATTCCCATCCGCAATGATAACCAGATAAGCTAACTGCTCGACTTGCTCCTTCTTTTGCCCTCCATTCTTATATTAAGGGGCTTTCCTGCTTGTAGAGAATCTCATCACTTCCGTTTTCTTATTATTTATCTTTATTCCATAAAAAGGCGCAAGTGATAAGTATAAACTCACAGTAAAGTTAACAGTAAAACCAATTTACTTCTTTGGGAAAAAATTCAACACAATATGTTGTAAAACAGCTTACTTGTAACGGGCTTTTGTTGATACGCTTGTTCACAATCAAACCTTTGCCCAATATGCATAGGACATGATACGCATGATATGTACGATACGATATATTCGATACGATGTACGATACAGCTAGCCTTGCCTGAGCCTCCATTAACTTGTTTTGTAAAAAGGTAAAACTCTTCTAACGTCTATTAAGAATCATTCAGTTTTCTTTCTCTAAATACCATTTTCGTTAGATCATACTAAAGCGCAGCCAGGTGCCTTCGTAAGAAATTTGCGAAAATACAATCTGGGAAGTACCTCCAGTTTCTCTGAATAAAAACGGAAATATAACAATTTTATATAACTTCTAATGATATCATTTAAGAGTAAAATGAATACGTATAGAAAGGTTAACTCAAATCATAGTGTGTCAAAAATGATACTATGCACAAAAATTATCTACCGTTCTGAGCTACATAAATCCAAGCTTTCAGCGTTTTTCCTCGGAGTTGTACTTTATCATCTTGCTTTCGACAACTGTGTTTCAAGCATTATCTCCTACGGAATCACATAAAGAGGATTAATGGGAGGCTTTTTTTCTTAAAAGTTTCAGAGAGTGCCAATTCTTTCCTATTCCAATTATTTAAGTAACATTTTATCATCCGGTAAAGATAAAGAATCCTCCTCCTCTCGGGATTATGCTGGCTATATCCAGCACTGATGATGAAACCAATAGAAGTATTAATTCAGCCCCGAAAGGTTAATAAGCTAATTTCAATTCCCAAGGTTTATCAGCGCATGAAACATCAGCTCAAAATATTTTAAATTTGAGTTTACTTAAACCAGTTCTAGGACTAAATCAACGTGTTAGATATTCATCCAAAAGTGATCCAAGTTTAAAAGATATAGGATAATATTCCAAATAAATTCAAGTTTTTAAGATCCAAATTGTCCTCAGAGATATAAAAATGTCATGAAACTTCTTCTGACTCTTTAAAAAAGGGACTGAAGACTCTCGTGTCAAAATGGATGGTAGTATGGCCAAAAGAAAAAACTCTAGTAAATATTTTTCCAATATTTTTCAGGAAATTTAGCAAATAATTGAAAAGGCAATATTCTCAGCTATATTTAAATTCATTTACGAAGGTTTAGTATATTTCTTTGCCCCTCTATCACAACCCTTTAGGGCACGTAATTAAAATAAATATGTCAATTTTTTATATAATTAATGCACGGTCATCACATTCTGCAACATTTATATCGTATGCATAGTATATTTCTGAAATACTTTAGTACACTGTCAAGTCAAACGTTCATCTTTTCCGCTATTTATTGCTTAGAGTTGTAATATTAGCGAGGAAAGGAAATAAACCTCTCATAACAGATGTGTGCTCAATGTGGAACAGCTTGCTTTTCGGCTGGAGAGGAAGTATTTATAATGCAAGTATTGATTCAAAAATTTCGCATTTGGGGCAGTATGGGCAGGAATGGCATAATTGATGGGCCTTTAAATAAGTATCTAAGATTCGATTAGCAACTCCGATTAAATTTACTGTAAGTGCTATAAAAGCTTGCCTGCTGGACTGAATTACACGGGAGTCGTTAAATAAGTGCGAGGCCAGCGATTAGAAAAAACTATTTACACTCGGCTACAAAGGAAAGATTGAAAAAATATCGAAGAATGATATGAATGCGAATAAACAATTTTTTCAACTTTAATTTCTTTTACGCTCGTCAAAAAGTGAAGCTGTAAAGTCACATACAAATCCTAGATGAGGCGTTTTCGGTCATAAGAAATTGATTGACTGGCTTAATTGAAAACATATTCCCTTCATTTTTGTGATTCAGGAAATGTCTCATGTGGAGTTGGATAAGATTGAAGAGGCTGAATTTTTCTGTAGAAAATAACCTGATAAGATATATAAGATAAAACAATTGTGTTTGAAGAAACTAATAATATTCTCAATAAAGACGCACATACGACGAAGATTCTGTCACACAACTCAACGACAGTTTAGCAATGATATTTGCCGTCTTAACTTACGACAGCATATGATAGCCTAAGAGGACGATATAATTAGTCTAAATTCTCGAGTTTCATGTTATTCAGGTGTACAAACATGCTTTACCATGTTTGATATGATTTTTTAAAAGTTGAAGAGGGCAGTCTTTCAGATTATTCCTTGGATCAACTAAACTTCCGATTAAACTTATGTTGTTTAACATAGAACATGTAAGCAGAATATTTGGGAATTTGGGAATTTTCATAAAACTAAGTCTAAATAATAGTGATCATATACTGTTTTCATACTGCGAGCTCAAATGTTCTCTTTCCAATGAGGTAGGCCATAAAAAAATGTATCTTTCATATTTACCTACCGCAGGATATCGCTAATTAATATAAGGTGTCATAATCCAAATGACGCATTTCAATGAAATACCACGAGAAACTGTATGAAAGATAAGAAATATTACACTGAGAATTTTCAAGAAATTAGATGAAATGATTGAATTTCAAAAAAATGAACCCAAAGTAAAGGGTTCGTAACTAACAGACTATTCAATTTTTTATCTATCATTTCAACCAAAATATGTTCATTAATATGGTATTAAATACTTAAAACGAAGGTAAAGAGACAGATACTTCAGTTTTATATTTTAAGGTACCTACCTTCAAGCTCTCATCAGTGTAGAACCTTTTATCCTAATCGATAAAATATGGACTAGATATATTTTACTACGTTGCATCATCACTTAGTTGCATAAGCTTAAGTAACTGATATTAGATTTTTTTCTAGAAAAATATTTCATCATCTTTTATTTTTCAGCACCTGGACCAACTGAAAGTTTCAACATGGTAATGACAACTCGAAAGTTAAAAAATCGCCTACTGGTAAGTCACGCGATGCACAGTGATATGTGCTGGTTCTCTCCAACATAATAGGTCATCACTGGACTCATCATGCGCCTTCAAATTCAAAAATAGGCATTACTCCTTATAAAAACTTTGAGCTGGCTTACTCGCATACATACGCCATTTGTAATGTATGCAATAAGCATTTAAAATGTTTGCATAAAGTTCACGGAAGGATCATTAGGGTTATAGATTAAAAAGTAGGCCATCTTTATCATTCTATTAGCGCCACACCAAACTTTGAATTACACGAGGCTCTTTAAAGGACTCGGTCTATATTTACCACAGCTATGAAGAAATATACTTTTCAATAATTATGAGGTACGGCAGAATGGAAACAAGAAAAAGAACCTTTTCATTTTAAAGAGTGAACTTGACAATACTCGTAAACGGGATTGTAAAGTTGACAAGGAATAAAGAAATAACGGCCGTCGTAAAAAACTCAACTCTAATCCACGGTAGAGGAATACATTACGTAACTCCAAGGAATTTTTTCAGTCAAAGGAATTCCCTTTAAACCGGACAACCGATGGAATAATGACATGATGGCACCATTAAGGACAGAACTTCACAAAGAGTCCTTTACTATGGGCGACATTCCTCATCAAGGAGTCTCCGGCATTATCACTGAAGCCGATTTAATGAGAACGAAAATGATATCAGCTAAAGGGTTTGCTGACCTCAATTCTTTCGGCATCAAAAACTAAGCTTCCTCTCCATAGCACAATGGAATTTTCCCGATGATAAGTGTGATGCTAAGTTTTTTCCAAATTCAAAAACAGGGATATTAAAAAATATGATATCAATTCTAGATGACTCTCTTTTCATTAGATTAGCAAAATTACTTGAGTTAGATTCAGGGGTTTTGGGTAGAGCTATAGTTTGGGAAACAATAAAAATAAGTTCTATTCTTATATTTCATGCTTACAATAAAACATCCACCTCATATCTTATTACCTGTTTTAAAAGTACTCGAGGTTGAAATAAAATTTCCTTCAGGTGCAAATTACAAAATTTAACTGATCATAATACAACTGAAGTTTCAATTTTATTTCAGAATGAGTGATTATGAAATTCAGGTCAAATTATAAACACAGAATTCCCGCAATGAGCTTTAAAAGACTACCATGAGGAAACCAACCATAAAAAAAACATCAGCGTATATTGATGAAAGTCATGGTATTTCGGCTAGTATTACTTCTGTTATACGATGGTACTTACAAATTAACAATACCTGAGAAAAAATCTCTTTGTCTGATGCGTACTGAAGTACAGTACTGCAAAGTCATGCACCTTTAAAATTCTAAAATCGGCATTACTCCTCATTAAATTTTAAACTGACTTACTGGTATACATACATCCTCCGAAATAAAATAAAAACAGAAAATCTCCAAAAGCCGTAAACAAACCAACAAACAAAAAACAAACAACGAAATACGCGTATTCGACCCCCACCCTCGTCCTGTTTTGTCGATTTGACCACGCTCTTTTTGAGCTGATTCTCCCAGAAGTTGGGATATTTAAAAAAAAAAAAAAAATTGTTTACGGCTTTTGGAGATTTTCTGTTTTTATTTCATTGCCTAGCCGTAAGAAGCTCACCCCATCCTTGTGATGGCTTTCCATACATCCTCCGAAATGTAAGCAATGGGCTTTGATAATGTTTGCATCAGGTTTACATAGGGGGGAATAGGGATGATCAGTAAAAATGTAGGCCATCCCGACCATTCAAAGAACGCAAAATCAAACTTGGAATTACACCAGCTTCTTTAGCGGAAACTTGTGTTAGTTTAGTTAGAAAGTTAGTTCGATGTTAGAAAGACGATGATTTTCCAATTGTATATCGCTTTTGGATGAATCATTTAAATAATTGTTACTAGCTTTTAAAAACACGATTTTGCGTTTTGAAGAGTCGTCGTTTCATACAGAGAACAAAATTGGAGAGATCGAGCTATGCATAGTCGCTGGCTGATCTCGTGTAATGAGTGAATTGTGCTAGTCCATTAAAAGTGCAAGGATTTCAAAAAACTCAACAAAAAAAAAAGTGGTACCTTAAATAACGGCAAAAGAATATTTTTCTGGATAACTGGCTAATGTAATGCACTTTCTAATAATAAAATTAAAAAATTATGACGTAAATTAATTACTTCAATTATGAAACAATCTCCTACATTTTATCCTTGGTAAATTTTCACAATAAGCTGAGCTTTAGCTTCAGATAAACTTTTTTATATGCATACATACCGATGATTTAGAATTATTGTAGGACACTGACACTATAATCTAAATAAAATCTCTAAAATAGAGAACACACATAGACACACTTTCAATCTTGTGTTGCTAGTGTTTTTTCTCTTCAGTTCGCTGAAGACCCTTGTGGCCGAAATACGCGTATCCGACGCTCACCCTCTTCCGTGTCTGTGTGTGTATTTTGACCACGCTCTTTTTTTGAGCGAGATTCTCCCAGAAGTTGGGCCCATTTGAGTGAGTGAGTGAGTGAGTTTGAGTGTTTGTGAGAGTGAATGTGTGAATAACCTGGTATTCTTAGTGGGGTCTCATTAGCCCTTCGAAGGCTCCAAGGTAATTACCCCAAGCATCCTTAGTGGGGTCCCATTAGCCCTTGCGAAGGATCCTTTTTTTGGGGGGTGTGTGTGTGTCTGTGTGGGTCACTGGCGAGGAAGTCACTCTCCCGTAAACCATCACAGGAGGGTATTCTGGTGCTGGGCTGGGGTTGGTCACTGACGTTTTCGTTAAACCAACACAGTAAACTTTCATTTATTTCTTTTTGGCGAGTGGTGCCAATTATTACGGCCATTGGAGATTTATTCTTTATTTGTAGTAAGTAAATACTGAATAAATTAGCCAAGTAGTTTTTAATCGGTACAAGAACTAATTTCACAAATTGAAAATGTGCGATTGATTATTTTGAGATTAATTCTTAAATTAGGTCAGTTTCCTATGCATAAGAGATTTGATATGGCTCCAACATTGGGCGAACGAGGAAAAATTTGCTCTATTCATCTCTACAGCAAATGAAAAGAGAAAGCAATCTCAAAGTCTCAGATAACGGCCACTCGCTCGGTATAGTAGTCGGTGATATCTATGGTTTACCATCAAAAATATCAAGATCAGAAATAATTCTTTATTTTCAATTCTGATTGCGTTACACCGTAAGGAAAATGAAGAACAGAGAATCAAGGAATTGAACTGAACAAAGGATGGATCTGTGATTACCTATATTTGAAGTTGATACATAAGCTTGGAATGAATAAATGAGAAAACAATTCCGTGGGGCGAGGATATGGATAGTTGAAAAATGGACCTGTAATATCGACCATCGTAATATGAGACCATGAATGAAAAGAAGCGTCTACCTGTAGGTCAGTAATACCCGTAGCGTAGACCCGTAGGTCGGATATTATTTGTTCTTTCGTCATAGCTATAGAAAAGGATTCCAACATAAATGTGTCTAGATTATTTGAGTAATTAGCGTGAACCTGACTTTATCTAGATTACACATAGAGTTTTAATTTTATGGAGATTGCTTTAAGAACGATTAAAGTATTTTCTTACCATTAACTGAAAAAGTACTTTCTATTTCACCAAGCCAAAAGTGAGCAAGACTGTGCAACTGACCTCTTTCAGGTAAAATTTTATTGGATCATTCAATGGCGGCAAAATCAGTCCTTTATCTTGTTTATGAACTTAAGTTGCATTAGATTCAGGTAGAGCTCTTTTTTTCATTGTTTGAGGATACTTTTATCAATCGATACTCATTCGTAAATTATTGATTATTAAACTAGGAAGGCATTGAATTAACTTATAACAGCTGCTTTTTAGGGTAAATAACAAAATATTAAAGTAATAATTATTAAAAAGACGTAAAAATAAACCTAATTCTTGAAACCAGCATAATTTGATGAAAAAATCACACAAGCAAATTAGAGAAATGATGAAGGAAGATCTCATAAGATGACATATTGCTTCTTTGTAGCATCTCTGTAGGGTCTTTGAAGATCTCTCTAGGGACATCAATGGAAGACATACAAACAATGATAAAAGAGACAGGAAATATCAGAGAAAAATCTGGGAGACTCTCGTCAAAGGAGAGGTGATCGATATCTATTAGCCATTTTGTTCTTGGAAGTTTTCATTAGCCGCTGAGATACATTAAATATAATCAAGAGTTACTTATTATTTCGCTCACAAATAAGGGTATTGAAAACATTAAGAGAGTCGTGGGTGACAAAGGCGTCAGTGGAGAGAATACAAGGGCAGTGGAGGAGAGCAGATGGCTTATATAGGCAGTGGAATGGGTACACTGAGTCTTAAAGCGCGCATCTATTCTATCTTCCTCTTTCGGTCGAGAACTCCGCCTTACGATTACACTTCGACCGCTTTGTCGCTAGCGTCCTTTTCTGCAACCAGTGAGCGATGCGGGGGCTGCCTCCCTACGCCCCTTCCTCTACCCTCTTTACCTTCGCCTTCACACGTGAACCTTCCGAGGCAAGCATCAAGCTAAAATGCAACAGATACGTTGACGTAGCGAGAGAGAAGGTAGAAAAACAAAGAAATGAGAGCGATTTAACCGAACTGGCAAAGGTACTCAGCAGGAGAACTTGCTAGGAGATGACTATTTGGAGGGGGGGAACGTGCACGACGAGCAAATTCAAAAAGACCCTCGATATTTTGCAACGTTGATGAATGTGAATAAAATGGTGAAACTTCAATGCTAAATGTTAAACCTCTTATGACAAAGTATACATCAAATTGAAATATGCTCAGTATACATTAATATGAATATGAGAAGGCAATTTAAGAGTAATTTGCTAAAATATTGACCAAAATTTTGCATCAACGTCAACTGAATGAAAAATTTGATAAGTAATTTCTAAAAATTGTAATGAAACTAAAGTATTCTCAGTGAGAAAAATAACACCGTTTAAAATTTACGTCGACAAGAGATAACAAAGGGACTAGAACAGTCAACACAGTCTAGTCACTTTTGGTAATTGGTTATAAGTGATAACAGGAGTTTGATATGGTTACCGAGTTTTTACTCCTAAAGTAAGGGAAATATTCAAATAGAAAATAATTTAAATATGGAAATTTTGGGAATAAGGGATACGCACATAATCAGTGAGGTGGTTGGACCCATTGAAAAAAAAACTACAGTGAAATGGTAGAAGCGTGGTAACAAAAAAGGAAGCTGAAATTGGATAGAAAAAAAGATGTTTCAGAGAAAATAAATACAGTGGACTTGTTAAAGTAAAAAATATATAAATTTTCAGTTTCGAGCACATGTTAAAACAATTTATTCTTATTGTTAATGCCATAAAGAAAATGTGCGAAAGAAAAAGAAATGCTTGAGTACCGCTCCTAATGCGTTTATGGAGACCACGCTCTCAAGTGAGAAGCAGAGAAACGAAGCACGAAGAGAAAGAAAAACTAGTCCACAGCAGAAGTAGAGGATTCTGAATTAAGCTAGCGCGCCAAAGGAAATACTTGGCCACTCTGAGGAAGGGTTAGTATAGCTCTGAGCAAGGCTTCAATCAAACTGATCTTCACCTTCTATTGCCACTCTCTTACTATTATTTCCAGTCCGAAGAGTCTCTTCGCACTGAAGCAAACAACGACCATAGTAATAAAAGAAGGAGAGAGGCATTGGTGGACGGATTGTACAGCTGTGCAAAGGTCAAGTGCTTGAATTTTCTCGCAGCCATTCAGCAATATGCAAGCACAATTAAACGCATGCTACGCGGGCACTTTTGTACAGCGCTGAGAGGGTCACGTTCGAAAATTTGCGTGTAATGGTCCGAGTGCGAATTACAGTACAGATGCGCAAAACGTTCGCGGCCGTGCGCAAAATACCAAATGGAATCTAGGTAGATGGCGTTCATGACCCGCCAGGCTGCGTATGGTTCAGCGTCATTCGCAAGCCGCTGCAGAGACCGGAGACCTAACGCCCACGTCAAAATTCAAGAGATACTATGCTGAATCAAACCAATTCTCCATATTCTAAAAATAAACTATGGAAATTACTGTGAAGCATTTCGGCCCTCGATTGTTCGTTGTTATGGTAAATGTTTAGGTGTCACAAATAACTTTCTGGTAAATTTTTCTGACAGAACACCCTTTAAAATGGGTATCTAGGAGGCCGAGATTAACTTGTTTTAATAAAATATAGGTGGGAAAACATTAAATGGCAAGTAATTTCAACTTGATACCATGTATGCAAATTTACGTGGTTTCAAAGGTAATTTAAACAGATTCTAAATAAGAGGGTTTAAATCTGTCACGGCCACGCTAAATTGGCCCTAATTCAGTATTCATTGCTAATTTGATTTTTACGAATTTTTCACAAACTTCCCAGTTGGTGAGAGTCTTCATTCTCGCGTGTATTTCGAATTTAGTATCCCTCTATTTATCAGGGTTGTAGACAAATGACTTATAGAATCACTCCCCTGGATCTCAACCGGAGGTAAGCCCTAGAATAGTGAACGAATTTATATCATTAAAGGTTCAATCATTTTGCAACTTTTCACAGTTTCTCACATATGAATGTTTATGTATATTATCCTATGTTGAAATAAAAATAAACAAGTATTGTTTTTTCCTCTTTGCACGAATATATATAATTTTTAATATCACCTCCGTCCTATGATTTTGAGCATTAGGAAAATCATATAAAAATATCTCCCTTAACTGGATACTACAACTACTTCTTATTTTGATTTCCATATTATTTTACTTAAATGGGATACTTAAATACATATTTGACATTATTTGAACTCTATGCCTTTCAAATTCATCATTTTTCGTGCTTAAGTCAACATGGAGTCCATAATAAAACGGCTAGTAACCTTAAAATTTTTAACATAGAACACCACCATCTCCATATAAACTAGCCGTTTTCAGTTTTGAAACCTTACTTCATAAGTGAAGCGTCATATATCAATGCATAATGGTGAAAACTCGTTTTGTTAATATTCAGCTAGAGTACCCTACATTTTGAAAATGTTTTCTGAATAATTTCCAGCCTAAGCGCTTTCTTGTCAAAGGTTAATTCTCAGATGGAGTTATTTTAAAGACAAGCATCCAATAAGTAGATTTTTTGCTAGTTAATTCACAGTGTCAAGCGTCACCCTATTACGGTAAAAATAGAATTTTCGATTCCTGAATTGAAAAAAAATCCTTTGTCGCAGCGTACCGTCTGATTCTGTAGAGAAGACAAACATGCCCGGCTCAAACGGAACGATTCACGTCTAGGAAAGAAATAACACCAATAAAAAACAAATTTCGAGCCAAAGCTTAACAAGCAGTATCGTGTTCGTATTTTGATATCCCCTTTAAACGCCTTTTTTATAGCGGATATAGAGTAGGAAAGATGAACTTCAAACTTATGAAGCATCACCTCTCTATAATTATGAATGGAAGGCAGGGAAAACTGTCAAAACAATTGCAGCACCTCTTCTCCGGCCGACACATTTCTGTTATTACTTTTGGGAATTGGATTCTTCTCAAGTCCCCTAGAGAAAAATGCCATTACTGGAACCTGTTCCTTAGAGAGAAATTCCTCGTTATCACGATGATTTTGCTTCCGCCACTCTTTCCTTAAGTTGTGAGATAAGCCGCCACTCTCATTATGAAAATGCCACCGTGTAAGCCTCACAGGATAGAAGCCGGTCATTTTCACATTGCCCGCCACATTACGATCACTTTTAAAGCCCACTGTTTCTTCCCTTAGGGTACTATTGGTTTGGATAAGTTTTTTCATCCATTCCTCAGAACTAATTGTCATCATCGATCTTGTCAGGAAAGTCAGGGTGCCCATTATTAGGATTGGTTGGGAGCATTTATATTGTTTATGTGTAATTGGAACCTGAGGTTAAAAGCATTTTCAATTAATCTAGTAGGATTCTTCCTCTTCGTCAAATAATTAAATCCAAATAAATGACAGCGTTTCACATGTCATAAAAAATCTATGGAAAAATTCAATGATAATTCTTATCTCGATAACTCTCCCAAACCAGTAAAACATAATTGTTTTCCGTGAGAGCCTTGATGAGGAAAATTTTTCTACGCCTTAAGAAAATTGTTGATTATCCTGAGCTTCCTCACGTCATATATATATGCCTCATCTAAGACACATATATCCGTCCTATATATCACGCATATTCTAAGGCCTTTTGGCTTAAAAATTTAGAAAAGACTCTACAGGTCGTTATATTGTGAATATTTTGACATTGAACATATAAGCCAATCATATTTATCTTCTCCTCACGTGCAAAAGTATAAAACATAGGGAGTGGAAGAGGTAGAGTGGGTGGGCGGTGTGAAACGCTATATGGACAACCGCGAAATCGTGCTGAAATTATGTATGAGTTGAAGAACGCACTTCAAAATAAATACCCTAAAACAGTTTTGCTTATTCTTTTTCATATTTTTACAAAAACACCTTGAATCGTCTTTTTCCTTCCCTCCGCTCCAAATTGTTTTTTATAGGTTATGAATATCATACATTTAGTTGTCTTTTTATGAGCAAGGGTTATTGATTAAAATCGATTGTCTTCTGTATCATATTTTTTGGATGCTTAAAGCATAAAAAATGTTAAATATCATCCCTCAAATTCTAAATCACACCTTGGCCAAAACTTCTTTTACATAACCTGTAAGTGTTATTTTCAACATCCTGAAAACAAATACCACGGCAATTTATGAGCACCATTATTTTTCAAAATATACATTATTTCATGGGGCGCCGTGGGCACCACCTTAGGGCATGATAGCAGCAGATATGAATAGAGCCAAGATATATTTTGTCCTAAATATATTTTTATGGCTGCAACTCAATATATTAGGTTTTGAGAAGATATAATTTACAACTAATGGTTTATATATGTTTTATAACGTTAAATAAATGTTACATGCGACATTAACACGAGATTTAACTCAGAGATCCATTCATAATTTTGGCTACTTACCACCAAATGGTACTGGAGCAATTAAGGGCTACTCTATGCATAGCTTTTAAATAAATAAAATTATAAATAATACGAAAATAAAATAGTGGTAGGTACATTTCCAAAATGTCTGAACTAGAATCCGGTGTGTTTTTCTGTAAAATGGTTTCAAAACGCCTATGACCTACCCCGCAGGGTGGTCTTCTCGAGGAAATTTTCTTTTGAAGAGCCTGTTTAGCCCTGTTCCAGTTGGTACTAAATACTATCTCAACGGTTATATATCCATAACCACTTCATAATTTGCCTCAGTAGATACTGCGACATGAAATTACGCCTTCTAAGCAATCCACTGGGAAAATCTTTTTGCATGTATCGTGGCATTTGTTACCCTGCTTCACACTTGAATAGCCAAACAATCTTCCTAAAATAGCTATTTTGTATTTACTAACAGTTTTACAGGACTTTGGATTTCACCCTAGTAGGAATACTGAAGGCCAACTCAGGCACCTAATCTTTTCAACTCCTATCGAAACGGTTACTTGGACCTTTTCATAGAAGGGAACGAAAAAGTACAGTTTTGCTGGAACAATGATATATTTTACAGTAACATAGGGGTTCAGAATAGTTTTACATCCTCACATAATTGTCAGCCAATCCATCAGAGTATTTTTAGGGAACAGAATCTTAGATCTAAAAAGTTTACGAACTATTATTTAAAGAAATGCACCGCCGACGTTACGAATTCAGATTGTCTCACAGGATGGCACGATTATACGAGGTTGCAACATCCTACTCATCGAAGCGGTAATACTGAGTGAACAGGTGAACCATAATACGGTCGTTGTTTGAGTTGCAACGTGAATTTTGTTCTGTAACAAAATTCATAAAAATCTGAATAATCTAAAATTATAAAAGTCTGCCCAATTTTGATGTAACATTTAACATTTCTCCGATATTCTTATAGTTTCTCATCAAAATAAGAATGAGAATAAAATCTTGGACACTTCCCAATATGAGTTTCAAGGAATTTATTGGTTAATTCCGCTTTCAGGAGAGCAAAATTTATTTTGAGGCATCCGTTTTTCTAGTTTCCATGGCAGTGAGAATAGATATGAGCTGGCGCTCTGAGGTGTGGAAAGAACTCATCAATACCTCCACTTTTCGTGAGTTAGCAGAGGAGCATGAAGCAATTGAAGCCGGAAATACGAGGCTCATTGAGCAACGTCCATGTCAATGCATTTCCTGTAATATCCACCTCACATACATCTAGAGCCCAAATAAATGCACTGCAGTGACCATTTGGAGCGATGTAAGTACTTTTGGTAAGGCTTTGAGTTGGTACCTCAATACTCAAAGAGTGGCCATGTACTAATAACGTTTGAGGAAATATGTAACTTACCTTTTAAATTTTCACCCAGTCGAAACTTTTAGTCTTTTTATTTTCTCTAAACAAAAACAGGTACAATTTCAGTTTCAAACCCTCGTACCACCTCAACCCATACCCCTTAACGTTAAAACTCAGTGAAACTTGCCTCTGGAGCCAACCCCTTAGACGGTCTCTGGAGTCATCCTCTTACAATTAGTGGCAGCATTTTTCTGGAGCGGAATGAATTTACCAAGCATGAATAAGCAATGCCTATTTCCCCTGCTTTCAGCGGTTACCTCCACAAGCGGTCATCATCTCCTGTGCCTGGTGGTGGTCGCTTAATACATGTTTCACTGTACTTAGAACAACTGTAGAGCTTGACTAAAGCATCTGCAATATATTATATGTTTACAGATGGAATGTGAGTAGATATGCTCAAATAAATAGTGGACTTCTACGAGGAAAAATTTTTCACTCCATTTAGCACTTACAAGATGCTATCTCAGTAGCAATTCCTCGCAACGGTGCACGTACAGAAAATGTTTCTAAGAGCCCTGCGAAAAACTATAAGGCAACCAAGGACTAAAAAATTCAAGTCCAACTGAAATAAAAAGAGACTTATTCTACTTCCAACAATTGCATTTAACTGAGGAGTGTGTTCCCTGGGTAACTAGAAACAGTTAGTAGGTTTCCGGAACATCAAAAAGAGAACAAAGTTTTCTTATTATTTGTGTCATCTGCAAATCTTGACCATTCTCTTTTCATTTCAAAAGCTTGCTTCCACTTCTCCACAACGTCTCCAGTTTATATCTGAGTTATTACACACGAAATCGTAGTAATATCATTCTAAAGTTTGTACAATTGTAAGTTTCACGGCCAAGAGCCGACAAAAAGTAGTGAAACTCCAGTTTTTATTCATTCCCATTGCCCAAGTTTCCCCGCAATTATCTCATCCAAATTCTCGGGTAGCGAGGAAGACCGTCACAAGAATCCAAAGCTAGGGGACACATTTAAAGTGAAAAGCCTTAGCTCGGTTAGACGGCCAAGGGGCGGGCGGGGTAGCGTCTTTGTTTAAAAGAATAAGGGCTTGAAGTGGCAACTTTAGGGTGAGGGGAAGAAACAAAGCAACGAAGGCAGGTATACCTGGCTGCTATGGCGTTGGAATTTTAGGGACGGAAACGTTGGAGTGATACTTCAAGGCAGGGAGGGTGGAGTGGGGAAGGGGAAGGAATGGAAGTACGGAAGGGTGAGAGCACAAGACGGAGTTAGAGTAAGGGCTAATGGAACCGAGAACAAAGAGTTGAAACTGAGGAAGACTAACACTTATGCTAGCAAAATCTTCCCTACCAAAAACAACCAACCACTCTTAATTTTTGCCATTGATTTCGTGGAGCAATGCCAATAATAATAAATAAAGTACTTCCTTCTATCCTTCCTACTATCCTTCATCTATGCAAATAATTAAAAAAGGAGTTTCTTTTGGCCACCAATCGCAATCAGAAACCACAAGTTAAACCAGAATTGACACCATATGCAGAAAAAATATACCAATAAAATCAATAGGTATTTACCTATAAAATCAATAGTTAAGAATTTGTACATACTGACATCATAAATCGTAAAACTTCTCAAAGAAATATGAAGTTTATTTCCAAACCGGATTTCGACATTATCATACTTCATCTTCAGATCGCAACTTGATGTCAACAACATCAACTCACTTAACTGCAGTAGTACTCTACGGGGTCACCCGAAATGCACAAATGTGCGAAATTCCACAGAGGAAGAATCATCCGCCTTCACTAGGAGTCGAACCTGAATCCCTCAATTCCCAGCCAAGTTTTTTAGTCAGTTTAGCTATCAAGGACGTCTCGCTAGCTTAACTGGCTAATCCAGCTCTGAGTCCCGGTCAAGGCGTATGATTTTTCCTCTGTGGAATTTTGCACAGCACCTTAAGGTTTTCATGAAACGAAAGAGAAAATATCAGAAAACGGTCCCTGATTTGGCAATGAATGTTTTTCGAAATCTCTTCGGGAAAGTTCCATTTTTGTAAACAACCGTTTCCAAGATTTAACAGGAATCCTGTTGTCACTACAGATCCGAACTATCACCCACGAAAGTGGAACTTCGCGGAAGAGATTCAAAAAACTTTAACTGCCATCTCGACGACTCCGTGGAAGCCTTAGCAACCACGGTCGATGATAGTTTTCCTTGACAGATAAAAATTTAAATACATATGGAAGCGGCAATTGATTTCAATGACGAGCGAATTTTAATTTATGACCTATTCTCCGTCTAAAAAATTTAAATACGCTGACTTTTTCCTGCAAAAGAGCGCCTACCAGAAAGCTGGAGGGATGAACTCCACCCAATGCAGTTCATCTCTAGTGCAGCCAGCAAGAAGCAAGTTTCTCCAGCGCTGTTCAGTACCTTAGAAACAGCGTGTGAAAAATGCGATGCGACGTGAATGCGTCGGATTTCGGGATTTCCGCATTCCCACACCTACAGCGAGAAAAACGCAAGCAACACGGTACGTGCTTAGAACAAAGGCGCCACCAGCGTGGAGATGCAGAAGAGTAACGCTCTATTCTGCAGTTTCCTGAGAGCAAGCAGCGAGGTCATCCGAAGGCATTGAGAGAACCTCCCCATCGCCCTTATGTGGCCTTCAGTGACTCACATCTCTTCTTAGAGTGTTGGTCCGGAGCAAAGTGACACCCGACCACTTCCCGGATGTTAAAGCCATTCGGCGAGCCACAGCTATCTCACTTGGGAACCTTATTCCAAAATATTTTCAGTAAAAGACATTCTCGCCATAGTATAATCATGTTTTCTAATGTTTGACCAGTCGACAAATCTATATTTTTCCTCTCACAAACTTGAATGACCGATTCTGTTTACCTTACTGAGTGTACAAAATAATTAAACAATTTCTCTAACTGCGAGTGAATTGCAGTTTGCGAAATTATTATTCATGCATAATGATGTCTTCTTCTCAATAAGTATTGACTACTTATTGTGGAGTGACAATATGTCTTTCTCTCATTAAAATCGTAAACAAAACAAAAAGCAATTGCCTACATTTCAAGAAAAAAGTCCAAAACATGGTAATCAATGCATAAAGTAATGTGTAACGTTGCTCTCGCGAGGAAATTCTCCAAGTACCGTTGTTCCGTTTAAAGTGTGAGCAAATAAATTTTCCCTCTAAAATCCAGTCAAACCGCAACCATTGTGTTAAACCGCAGGATAGCATAATTGATCCTTTAACTTGATGCTGAGAGATTGGGAAACATCTGTATATTAGTCGGTAAGAGTATGCATCATTGATGAAAGATCGTACCAAACATATGCGGTATAGCATAAAAAAGGATTTTTTTAAGCGTACAATTGGAAGGTCCACGGACGAAAAAGTAAAAGAGAGATGCTACTTCGCTCTGGTTAGGCCACTCGTAAATACGCCGCTAATATTTGGGACACTGGTCATAAAGATTTAACAAAAATATAATAAAGTATAAAGAAAAGCAGCCCGCTTCGTTAAAGCTGCTAAGAGCGAACATATAGTGTTTCACAACTTTTAGAGGGATTAAGATGGGGGCCCCTAGAGACTCGGAGGCTACACGCTAGGCTTAAGTTGCTGGAGAAATTAAGAACTGATGTGTTTGAAAGCGACACAGAGAATATTATCATGACGCCTTACTATATCTCTGGGTCTCTCAGAAGCGGTAAAATAAGAGAGATACCTTGATACCTTACATAAACCCCTTCTAAATTTTCCTTGCACAAAATGCGACCACAATAAAAACTGAGCTCCACTAAATACACTCCCATGATACTAGTCACCATTTCACCTCCCTAAACCTTACATATTTACACGGCTGGTGGCCTAACTCCCCTTGTCACACGCCTATTTGACGGCTAGTAGGGTAGTATGTAGATGTAGATCATAGAAACTTCAGTTTTTATAATGAGAAAATAAAACAAAGAGATTATAAAATCTAAACATATCTATCTTAAAAATTGTAAATAAACGAAATACTGTTTAATGCATGAAGTGAAGGAAACAACAGATTTGAAATATGAGCTTCTGCTTTAATCTACAACCTACTCTCACTGTCGAAGAAACATTATCATCTAATGAAGCGTAAAATGCCACCAGAGCCAGGAGACAAGGACGTTATCGCTTGAGCGCTAGACTAAAGACATTTTGGAGATAAAGTGATAAATTTAGTATTTGGCTTCGACCTTATAATTTGATTTCATCCTCAAAGCTCAGATTAGCCATAAAAACTAGACTCATTAATCACCAAACTAATTGAGGCTATAATTAATTAAAATTAGACTTCTTAAATGAAAGAACGAAAATGCAAATGAAAAAGGAGGGCCAAGATTTTCACGAAGCGGAAAACGATAAATGAAAAAATGCCGATAAAAACAAAGAGTGTTTCTGAAGAGAAGAAGGTTTAAAATTTAAGCGCTCCTCTATAAGCCATTCCTTCCCAAAATGTTTGTAAAATATGTTTGAACAAAGTATATCTTTTATGGTGGAACAATTTTTATTATATAAATTTATCCAGAATAAGAATAACACTCAATTTTAGAAGTCTCTAGGCTTAATTGATGGTAATGAGACAATTCGTTTGCAAGTAATAACGTAACATTTGGCATTACGAATAATTTTTCCTATAGCTAACTACATATATACCTATAACATTAGCTAAAAGTGCAAACCCATTGATTCACATTCGCTTATATATCAAATAATATCTTCCATCGATTCATAATGAAACCTATATTATTAGGCTTGATTAAAACGGTACTTTCGATAATTTCTAAGATTTCACGAACCCAGGTTATTACCCTAATTTATCCTCACTGGGAAGTAATTGCACACACTTAAGGATAGTAGAGACTTAGTTGAATGCTGATGGAATTAAATCTCTCTGATGGATTAGCCAAGTGTATTTATCTCTTTATCTCTGCCATGACGAGTAGAGAGAGTTGATATAAAATATTATGCGGCAGGCTTTTGATATATCGTGAGGAACACACATACAAAACATATGCAGAACAGTATTTTAGAAACTAGGTTTTGTTAAGCGTATAATAGGAAGGTCCTCGGATGAAAAAATAAAAGAGAGGTGCTACTTCGCTCAAGTTAGGCCACACCTCGAATACGCTGCGAGTTTTTGGGACCCTGGTCATGAAGATTTAACCAAAAAAATTAATATACTACAAATAAAGGAGCATGCTTCGTTAAAAACTGCTACGAGTGAACATATAGTGTCTCACAAGTTTTAGAGGGATTAAGGTAGGAGTCCCTAGAGACTCGGAGGCTACGCGCTTGGCTTAGGTCGCTTGATAAATTTAGAACTGGTGTGTTTCAGAGCGACACAGATAATATTATCATGATGATTTCTCTAGGTCTGACAGAGGCGATAAAGAAAGAGAGATACTCTGCCGATCAGATACAAAAACTCGTTCATTCCGCGCACAACAAGCGACCACAATAAAAGCTAAGCTCCATTAAATACACTTTCATTAAACAAGTCACCATTTCACCTTCCAAAACCTTTCTTCTTTAGACGACTGGTGACCTAACACCCTCTGCTACACATCCATGTGGCGTCTCGCAAGGTAAAATGTAGATGTAGATATGGCTGCTTCAAGGTCGCAGAAAGAAACTCGGAAAAAGGAAATATGATTTCGCACTCACGTATTCTATTATTCCCTTGAGGGATGAAATGGTGATTTTGGTTATCCTCCTGAAGATGAACCCCAAATATATCTACCAGCTCGGATGAAATGATTGGTTTTTCTTTCACGTATTTTGTTTTAAAATTAGTACTTCCTCAGTTGACATCCCGTTGCCCGTATTCGTTCCATTGCTTTCCGAAGGTCATATCTCTTGAAGTTCGATACCATTAGGGTACCTATGTGTATTCTTTAAGTCTAATGAATGTCTGACATATATTTTGAGATGTGATAAATACAATTAAACGAAGTTCGTACTATTTGTTCTTAATTTATTTGGAGTGCATTATTTATTAAAAACTCAATTTTAGGCTCAATTGTATTACCTATTATATGCTTATGCTTATGTAGCTCTAAAACTACTAGAAACACATTTTCGTCCTAAACGCATTCTGTCAATCATATTTCCTGTTGGAGGCTATGCTTCATTTCAACGTGTAGCCTCCAAGTCTCTAGGGAATACCACCTCAAGCCCTCTAAAATTTGTGAGACCCAATATGCACGCTACTAGCAGTTTTTAACGAAACGTGTTGCTTTTTTTACATTTACTAATTTTTTTGGTTAAATATTTATGACCAGGGTTTCAAATACTCGCAGCGTATTTGAGATGAAGCCTAAACAGAGTGAACAATCTCTCTTTACTTTTTTATCCAAAGGCCTTCCAATTATACGCTTAACCAAACTTCGTTCATTTTATGCTGTGCCACATATGTTTTGTATGTGTGTTCCCCACGATATACCACCGTTATAAACAATAGTTGTATGGTCAGTTCTTAAGTAGTAATTGCGCAATATCTGACATTATTTATCAATTTATTTCTCAAAAAGAGAAATGCCAACATAAGGACACGCATGTTTGCGAGCGGATGTATAGTTGCTTGATAGGTAGACCATAGAAGAGGCCATGGATATTTTAGGCCATAGTGAACCATTCAAATTAACGCTTAAATCAAGTGGCTCACTAGAGGGCAAGCTTGAGCCAATGATTTACGAGCACTGTATTAATGCTAAAATAATGATAATTTATGCACTGTATTAATGCTAAAAAAGTATAATTGAAAATACAGTGAAATTAATAGAAGATCACCATTTTCACTCATTAATGTTATAGGCCTAGTTCATCAACTGTTCGATACTTTTCCTACGATTCCCAAGTACTCACTCATGTTCCCTCGATTGCCTTGACTTTTCTTTAATTCAGCGAAAATAGATGATTTCAATCTATGGATTGTCGGTATGAAAGGCAAATTGGTTATCTCCGCATGATCCTGGTACAGTGGAACTTGGAATATTCGAACCCGAAGGGACTAGTGACAAAGTTCGAATTATCCAAAAATCAAATTACAAAAGTTCCTACAAATGATATAGAAATACCAGTTATAAAAAAAAACTTTAATGAAGTAAAACCATAATTCTACACAATATCGACTTATTTAAACCACATTGCAACAAAATTCATTTAAAAACACAGGTTCTACAATATATGGACTGATTACGCCATTTTGAAAATTACACAGAGGATTATTGTAGTAATGTACTTAGTCAATAGTGTAATAGAGGATAATCAAATTCCATTCAAACTACATACATAATATATGACGTTATGACCAATAAAATATTCTAACGTGATTATGAATGAATACATTATAGTATGAATTGCTTAATTTGTTTAAAGAAGTCAGAAATATTTACTCATTTCCTAGCATTAAGTCTCTCGGTCATGATAAGCAACTCTAATTGATTTAATGACTGAAAATAGATTCACTGACATCACTTTTACTTTCAAAAAATCGCCTTAGTCCTTCAATATGATTTGATGCTTCGGCCGCACTCGAAACAGATCTTTCCTCTTCCATTGGAGACTCAGTGTTTTCATCACCAGATGCTTCGTCGCCATCTTGTTTCCCCTTGTTGAGTACATCAGCGATGATTTCGTCGTCAAAAATCTCTCCACAAACAGCAACATTTTCATCTACATTTATAAAGTCCTCGAAAGAAATCACAGGCTCAGAAATGACGTCCTCCCAGCCGTTGACTAAAGACGGCACAGCGAGTTTCTGATCGAGTTTCATCGGAACTTTCTTCCTCGGTTTCTTCCCGAGAAACAAATCCGGCTTTCCTAAAAC
This sequence comes from Ceriagrion tenellum, assembly GCA_963169105.1. Lineage (NCBI taxonomy): Eukaryota > Metazoa > Arthropoda > Insecta > Odonata > Coenagrionidae > Ceriagrion > Ceriagrion tenellum. Next base: position 144,047,710 of record OY720633.1, on the reverse strand, counting down.
AGTTCTTTATTTTTTATGGCATTACTTTGTCCCACGCCTGTTTACACATACGAGAGGCTTGCGACAGGTCAAGTTTTATTTTTAGGGCATTGCCATTTTCTGTAAGAATATTCTCGACCAAAAGTTGCCTGTAAAAACGTTTCAGGTTCTTAATTATTCCCTGGTCCATTGGCTGAATAACTGAGGTCATATTGGCGGGGAAATAGATCACTGTCACGTATTCCATGAGAGGTATAGAGTTGTGTGCAGTGCAGTTGTCAATAAGAAAAATAACGTTTCGTTTTTATTTTTTAACTTTTTGTCAAGATTTAAGAGCCACTTCTCAGAAAGGTCACTTATCATCCAAGCTCATGTGCTATTCACGTACTCAGTAGGTTTTGATGTAACGTTTTTAAAACATCGAGGGTTAGTCAACTTGCCAACCATGAATAAAGACAGCTTTTCCGAGCAATCCATGTTTGCCCCGACGCACAACGTATCTCGCTCCTTAGCTTACCTCCATGGCATTTTTCATCTTAAAAGGCAAGGGTTTTGTCAAGAGTGCAATTAAAGAATAGATCCGTCTCATCAACATTGAAAATGTTTTTGGCCTCTCTATCCTGAATCATTTCTTTCAAGTCTTTCTTCCATTGCTCTGCTTCACGATGATTAACACTTTTACCACAAATTGATTTGAAAGAAATCTTATTCCGCTCCTAAAATCCGTCTAGCCATCCAGTGCTAGCCTTAAAATCATTTTTCCCTAGCTGAGAGGATAACTCCTCAGTCTTTGCCCTTAAAAGTTGGCCACTCCGTGGAATTTTCTTGTCTCATGCTTGTTTAAACCATTTCAGTACACATTCGTCAACATCTGTATTATCTGGTGCCTTCACCCTTTTCCAGTCTTTTCCACACTCACTTTCACTACCCATATTTTTTTAATTTGTTCTTTAAATAAGTTGAAAGTGTGTTCGGAGGAATTCCAAAGTCCTAGGCAACCTCTGATTTTTCACGATTCCCTTCTCCACTACCTTAATTGCCGCGATTTTTTCCACCAATGTAAAAGTTTTGTAAGTCCGTGGTTTAGACGACGACATTGTTAAACAAAGCACACTCTATGAACGAATAAACAAAAATTCTACACAAAATCAGGATCGTGTAAAATGAATCACTACGCACACACGCACCTAGACAGATAGGTCGACACTTCAACTAGAGCTTCGACTATGACTAATGAGTCACGAAATCAAAACAACTTGGGGTGGAGTGGGGAGGGTTCGAGAGAGGATCAAGGGAGGGTTCGAGAGAGGATCAAGGGAGGGTTCGAGAGAGGAAGGGGGGAGTACAGTGATCTTGAAAGTCGCGCAGTGGCGTACGGGCATCGTACACTGGCCACATCCCAATGCTGCACAACCTGATTCCGGGAAGTCAGTGTTTTGGTAAACAAACAATGTGGAGAAAGGAAACGGTCAGGATCCTCCTAGCCAACCTAATGACATCGGCTCAAGTGTGCACAGTGTTTTATTTATTTTTGTCGTTCGTTTGAAGCAAGCTAGTTATTTATTTTTCGTCGCTGGTGATGAATTCCTTGCTCAACGTAGTTCGATGGTACCTGTATCATGTTAGAAAAAGTGCGAATTATCCAAGATCAATTTCGAATTGACCACGATTATTTTACATTGTTTATATACAAATGTCTAGGGACTAAAGAAAAAATTCGAATTAAATAAAATTTCGAATTAAGGAAGTTCGAATTAACCACGTTCCAGTGTATAATCAAACTATATTTTCCATGATTTAGTGTTCTCGTCAGAGGAGATGGTTTGACCGGAAATATGAACAAGAAAACCGAAAGTATTAAAGTATTGCATGAAAATACCTAGAGAGAGCGTATTTTGTGTTATGAAAGTCAATGACGGGTGGTGAACATTGTTAAACTTCTTTTAGAACATCGTGGTTGAATAAATTCTACCCACTATAAAAATATCCTGAAAATTTCTAGATCAATTTGGTTTTGATATATAGCGTAATGTATAGGCAATAGATATGTTGAAAAATCTTGAGATTGTGAAAGCTCAAATACCAGAAGACTATGTTAGTATTTTGAAATTACTACTCGATAAAGGATAAGCAATAAATCTAGGCAAGACTGTTGCTACGAATATATGCTCTCCTTACACAACGTTACAGCGTTAAATTAGTATTTTTTGTAATTTTATTAATGCTTGAACATAATTCCATTAGCCTGTTTCTGTTAATAACTTTTTATTTTTATTATTATTATTATTATTATTTATTTTTCCTTGAGACGATTGTATAAATAATCATTGTAAAAAAACTAAGATATGTACAACAGAGACTTAGAAGAAGCATCAAAAAGACCTCAAATTTCTACGAAATAATTCTCTATACTTTCTTGTTCGAATCATATGAAAAATATGAAATTCTAGTACCGGGATTTGGATCTCAATTGATAATATATATGATGATATATGATAATAAATTAATACCATACAAAAGAGTGAATTAGAAATTCTTTATCGTAGTAATGATATATTGGACTCATTACCTCTGTATAAAAATAATTACTTATGTAAAACACATACTTAATGTAACCCTATTACTTAAATACAACCTTGATGAAAACAACATAAAAAATAGAAATTTTAAATACTAGACAAAGGAATTTTGTAATATCCAAAGTAAATGACAAATATTGAAAGGGAATAGATGTATGTTCTTTCAAAACTAATAAATAAATACCGAAAATACATAGAAATATTATTCAAATTTGACAGATATTGCTATGAAGTTAGTTTAAAATAATACTCCACTCAGATGTGCTATTGCTAATGTAATTGAATATTACATTTACTACTTGTATATGTTTTATTCAATAGTAAGCCTGAGGTGACTGGTCTCATATTTGTAGAAAAATTATATCTGAGATTAAGTATGAAAATAAGTCTCGCTAATAGGCGTTACCTGATTGAACAAAAAATTTTAAGTTGTTAATATAAAATGACATAATAAATATAATCAGCGATGAAAAAAGAATGACTTGACGTAACTACTTATGGTAAGAGCCATGAATGTAAAAATAGCTTAGGACTACTTCTCTCTTAATGTTGGTGAGTCTGATGAGAAATTCACACCATTTCCAGACTTCTGGAAAACTTTTCGTGATAATTTATTGTTTCAACTAGACTAATTAAATAATGATCCAGACAAACATATAAGCTAAACATGATGAACATCATTTATAAAATTAGGATTTCAGAAACATATCTGTAGACAGCGTTAGTCACATTAGTTACCATTCACAGAAATAAAGGATCTCAAGGTATCTATAACCTGAAATATCACAGTAACGCCACCTGTTCTTATTTATATTACTATCTATGTGCTAAGAATGAGTCGAAAATGAAGTTTCATGGATGATACATTCAGGAAGGTTCTTAATTAAATCCGACTGAACCTTCATTGGACAAATGAACGAAAATCCGAAGTCCACGGTTATCTGAATACAAAAAGACGCGAGAAGCGAGAAATGGCATTCGGGGAAGTAACTTTCACTCTCAGAACGTTAAATGTGAGTCGTTTACTTTGACTTACGTACGCGATTTTCCGTTATCAAGTTTCTCCAATACAAAGGAGAAGCAAAGTTGAAATCTTGCCTGTCAACATTTCAATGAAAATTCATTTGAGTGATGAGGAAAACATGGTTATATCGTCAGAATAAGATAAATGAGTTCTTAATAATTAACGAAAACCTTCGCCTGTTGCCATCACTTTGGTGGAAAATGTCTCATTTTTTTCATATATTTGACCAGAACACGTCACTTAGAGAAGCATATATTTGTCATAACTGGGAAAGTATTATTTTATGTCAAAGGTCATGAATACTCAAAATTGATTTTTGATTTCACAAGGAAGGCGAAAAGGTTTATTGTAAAATAATTAATAATCATGCATACTAATACTAATTTAGTCCTTTAGTACTAGTACTTAGTAAATAAGTGATAATTTCACTAAAAAATACGGACGGATATAACTATTTTGTAACTATATGCATAAATATGGATGACTTTATTTACCTGTAACACGTAGCAGTGAAAGAAATAGAAACTAAATTACAAAAACTACGCATTTTATGCTGACCACGCTACATTTTGAACACAAAAAATGTTTTTTAAAATTCTGGGAAAAACGATTTTTCACCCCATTTTTCCATCGTTTACGAATTTGATCGCCCTTGCTGATTTTTTCTTCTCCATCGGCATGAGGCAGAAAACGGACAAAAAATACCCAACGGTACAGGGTGGCACATACGTCCTGAAAATTGAAAACAAACAAAACACAAGGCGTCGATGGTAGAGCTGTAATCTGATAATGTCTTCCAGCGTCAGTCTTTATTTAGAAATGCCGATGATGTATCGCGCAACTTGAATGTTCTCGAGCACAATGGGGTAGGCTCTGAAAGGAAAATAACGCTCGATTTTCGGCGGAGGGTGAGAGTCCCAAGCGAGGAACCGTCTCCAATTCCGGAAGTTAATTATTTACCGCGAGTTTTCAGTTAGCCTCCCCCCCAGATAACGCGCTAGAGGCGCCCGGAAGTGAGCAACACTGTACTTGTCTGTCGGGGCGTGAAATGGCAAGCCGGTCTTTCCTAAATTAAGACACCAAACACCTTTATATAAATCCTCCCCTTCTTTTGTGAGGGGATAAAAACTACATGGCAAGAACATTTTTGTGAGGTACGTTTGTGTTACATGCTCCATGTGCAGATTCTGCTCGATAAATTTGTAATCAGCGTATATGACTCGGATATGAGGTCCGTTTCAAGCCCATGCTAGGATTTACAATAAAATAATAATTGTATTGTTGAAGTGGTGAACAATTAACAATTTTGGCACCAAAAACTAACATTCCAGGAAATAACAAATCGAATACGAAAATGGAATACTTGTATTTAAACGGGGCATGTAATCATCAAGTAGTCAGACGGTGATCAAAGAGATACACTACTTCAGAGGTCATCTCATGGTACCCCTAAGCTTGTGCAAAGAGATACTCAGAGAAGATTTCCTGATCTTCCCACGTTCTAAGTAATGCAAAGGAAAAGGCAAGCCACCCACACCTATTTACCGACATGCGGTAATTTGATTTCTCAGCGAGCTTAGAGATAAATAACCTTCACCACTGTTTATCAAGCCAAACTGCGACCGGTGCTTTGTTATTTTATTACCCCACAGTATTTAATTAATCACCTCCACGAGCTAAGCGTACGTTTCGGTTCGGTTTTCATTCCCCAGAACGTCAGATGGAATCGTATTCAAAGGGGTGAGCAATGTGTTTCACCCATTGAAACGGATCAACCCACTCGCCATATTTTTCTCCTTCCCACCCTCATGTTATGTATGTTTGAGGGAGGGCCGGGTGAGGTCTGTGACGGGCGTGTGTGGGGATCGATAAGGCACTCCACCGAATAACTGGTCCACGAAAAATCAGGACATCGTGAAAGGGGGAAGGCAGGGAATGCGAGGCAAACACACTGCTCTAACCCCTTGCTCTCCCTTGCTTAATAATGCCTTTTGCGTCCGCAGCTATGACTCTTCAAAAGGGTTGTACACAGAATAAGCACTGAGTTTCTAGTATCGGAGAATAAGAATTCCAAAATACTATCACATTTTTATCACCTTGGTGCAAAAAATCTTAATAATATAAAGTTATAATACCCTGTTCAAATTTAGTTGTTTTTTACTGTCGGAAACCCCTTAGGGTAGCTTATTAGACTTGATAATGTGAGTCAAAACATACTCTACATTACACATTTATATTGATTCAGTTTAAAAAATATTCTGTCTCTAATTAAATGGTTTACCTATTGAAAACCAAAATTAAAGTACAAAATGTGCAGTTTTTTTACGAATATATTTTAATGACCACATTTATCCATCCTTCGGAGTCGACCGCAACGCTGTTTGTATGGAGCTACCGCATTTTGGCTTAAACTATTGAAGTAATTCGTCGATAACTTTAAAAAAATAGGCAAAAATTGCCTATATTTTATTCGCATTTGATTTTCCTGAACCTTTCCATTCTAATAAAAAGTTTGAATTCAAAGCTGGAATATGCTTTCTCGTTCAAATTGACTTTTTTCTGCCATAATTTGAGCAATTTTCATAAGAGACTAAGTTAAAATTTCTAAAGCTAAACAACAGTAACACTAGCTAGGAAACCATATCTATTTTTTTAGTTGGTGTTGTTGTATGTTACTTGGTGGAAAAGATTCATTATAATATCAAAGAATACACTTGATTTCTCCACACTTTTCATTTCCCCTCCACTACCTAGGTTTTGACACTCAGGTCTATTAGACTACTAGTCACCTGAGCGTCGAAACCTAGGTAGTGGAGGAAAAAAATAATTGTGGAAAAATCAAGGGTATTCATTGATATTATATTTTTTTCGTCTCCGTTCATAAAACGAATATCAAAGAGGCACATAAAACAAGTTTCCAGAAAATCATGAACAAGTGACCCGGAAGCCAGATTTATCTTAAACGTATCAACTTTGTGTGACTGACGAACAACGATAGATGATGGCGCACGGCCATGGTAAATGGAGCAATATGTTTCCAATTATAATTTGAGATTTCGCGAAATGTCAGTTTGAAATGAGAAACAATTTGCTACCGGCCTCTATTCTTCATCAAGCTATCTTTTTAGACCAAATTTAAATTCAATTTATGCTTTACGAGCGTTCGTCTTGTCTCACAAACATACTAGGTGTTAGAAAGAGTTGCACAGCCGTTTAATTAAGAGGATTCAAATGATATCCCTTGGAATTTTAAAGGTATGGTCGAAATATTGGCGCTCAATTTATCATAAGTAAGAACAATTTACGTTAACTGATATAATCCTGAAATCTGAGTCTTTATTGCGCATTTTTTCTACTCAGCCATACATTTACCCTCTATTTAAACACACAACTTCGCACCTATAAAACTTTTGATGTTCCTTAGAATGTAACCTTTCTAATTTTAATCAAATCTATCGCCACATATGGTTGGCGCATTCCAATTTCATAATATACCATTTTCTAGCATAACTACACTGGCAATTGACGGTTTACATGGAGGCTTCGGCTTTTAAACTCAAATGACTTTTGAGTCATGACAGAGGCATTTTTTTCACTAAAAATTGCTTAACCATCTGTCGGGATGAGAGGGAACAACTCCGTAAAGATGAAATCTGTTCCCCAACTCGCGTCATTAAATGTGAGGAGCGATGAAATAATTTCAAACATCGGTCAAAGACACTTACATATAAAACCGCATTCACCATCTGCCCGAGGGTAAGCAGCTGATAGTGAAGTATGTCATTGGTGGAAGAGAGATGTCTGAAAAACCAGGAGTCAAATAAAATTCGTGAATGGCAGTTAGCTTGGTTACGTGGGAAGTCAAAGAATACCTCATGTCAAGAAATGATGGCTAAGTTGGCATTGGAAATATTACATATACGGAAAAGAAAGAAATCAACACCTTTGGTGAAATGTGTCCAAGTGTACTCAGTTTAATGTCCCATCCGATGGACGAAGTGCAGCACTTTAATACTCACCACTTATGTTAGCAACAAAGAAAGAACAGGATTTCAACAGAAAAAATCAAACCATTCCCTACATTCAGATATGAACTGGGAAGAGGAATAAAAATACATGCAATCTGATTCAAATAAAATTAGTAAATGGTTTGCAAGCAACAAACTGAAATTAAGTGACAAAACCAAATTCTTGTGTTTCAATGTTTGTACTCGTTTTCTGATTAACCTGGATATAGGCATAATATATGAATATAATTAACCTGAACCTATTCTCCAATGTGTTCTAATTTAGGTTGCAGTGACTGTTTTACACTAGAACGTACCAAAGAATATAAATACCCGGGCGTGATAATTGATGAGCAATTAAAATGGGAGACACACATTAAAAATGTAACAAATAGTTTTAAAAATTGTAAAATTAAGTTTTATTTCATTAGAAATCTTTCAATCTTGAATATTTCATTAGAGTGCTCCTCAAGTCTAATGTACAACATATATTATGCAATAATCAATTCAAAGCTAAACTATGGTCTCATAAGGTGCTTACAAAAACTCATTTAAAAGAGTAGAAACTACCCAGAAATCAATATCAGAATCTACCTTTCTAGAAGGCTACCTTTCACCACCCTTATTTGTCATGCTGTGGATATTACCCCAGAGGCAAATGTATGTTTATAAGGTCTTACGGTCGTTTTACCTCCGTAGTGAGAATAGCCGAAAGGTATTGGAAAAACCTCATGCCTACGACCTACGGTCCAACCTGTTATATGTTTTGCCAGAGCCAAACTTAACATTGCACAAACGAAGTTTTATCTATATGGGGCCCAAACTTTTTAATTGTTTGCCTCAAACAATCAAATATATAAAGCATGTAAAATCTTTTCTGAAGCTGGTTAAACTTTGGCTGGTGACTGCAACCAATTTGGTAAATGATAGTTTCTAGAAATTGTTGTAACAACCTTTGGGAATCCCTGTGTTTATTAATAAAACTCTAGTAATAATTTTAATTTGTTATACCTCTCGTTTGTACCAATTTTTTGGAACTTCTAATTAAATAGACCAATCATATTAAATCTTTTCTTAAGCTAGTTAAACTCTGATTGTTACATTTTTTTCTGTATTAACTTTTAAACTGTCACTTCTGTAGTGACATTTTTCTATATATATTGCATCTGTCCTGAAGGTGCTCCCGACAACAGGCAATGCCTTAGGGGTCACCTAAAGCTCCTGTCAACTATTTTGGATAAGTGATTATGTAATCTTGGATCATGTTTAAAGGGGCAGTAAAATTATTATTATTATTATTTTTCGAACCCAGGCCCTCGGTTTGAGAATCCAGTGATCTTTCTAGAATCCAGTTCCTGATTACATTCCGTTTATATTGTGCTTGACACCGCGTGGGAGGTTCTTAGGACCGTGGGCGAACCGTGTCAAAATTCTCGCCCCCAAGGTTAATCAGTGCCCACGCAGCAACTTTTAAAAACCCGACGACGCGACGTCCATCCAGCTCCTTCATTCTGACCACGGACGTTTCTCTCCCGCCCGCCCTACCTCCTTGCCCCCCCCTCCTTCCGCCCCCGGGCCAACGCCCTCTCTCTTCTTCCCTCCAATCCCCACACATATTCCCACTCTTTCTCGCCGAGTTTTAGAAACCTCACATTCGTGCAATATATTTCCCTTTATTCCTCACCCTTAATCCTTCCAACCACTACCTTCGCCTCCCCACCTCCCCCCCACCCTGACCCCGAAACTCGCCCTTCTAGTATTTTTATTGGTTCTGACCCACAAACGATGTAATTCATTCGGATTACATGGTCTACGCGATAGGACTTAAGCGTAGAGCAGCCGGCTCCGTGAAGTCGGAGTGGTCAGTAAATTCATATTAGTCGGCCATTCCATCAATTTCAGAGTTACCCCCTGTCATTTCCTTAACCGAAATGTGAATTTCGTCCAAAGAACTCGGCAATATCGGCCGTTATGGCTGTTCTTAATGCGGTAACTAAACTACGTCATCAATTTAAGACGCTCGTAAATCGGTAGGCACTGATTTGAATAATTCAGGTGAAAGATGTCTCGTATTGTTAAGTTACCAGATACCACTCATTGAATGATTTTAAATGAACTTTGCATGAAGTAACAAGCAATAAACCTAGCCATACTCATACAATTTTTGATTCTTTAATGACATATTCTCTAGAGACAGTGATCTGGAATATATCCAGAGAAGATAATAATAAGTATTGATATTAGATGTCGAGAAAAATATTAATCAGAATAATTTCTTAGAGCAAGATAAAAGATATAGTACTTACGTAAAAGCTGATAACGTAAAATCTTGCTTCTCCATAAATATCACTAAATAGTGAATTAGTTTAGCTTCATTAAATTTAAATTGAAAGGAACACTAAACTTTTCATTTCAATTCCATAATGAAGCATTTCAATCATTTTAACCACGATTCCGATCAGCAACGTAACGTTCTATAGTTTGGTACATACCGCATTCATATGCATTAGATGTAGCTCATAAAGCAAATTAACATTGGATGACTAACGAGTTTTATGGAGGTTTATGAGTCTTTATGGAGGTTAGATATCTATTATTATACGAATACGAAATAATAATTCACGTAGAAAAAGTTAAACAAGACTATAAATTATAATGGGATTTTTAATCTGCGGCCATTTCTGTGAAATTAGTTGAATAATTTCACAAATGGAAATATTTTTAGATCCTACACAAATCAAAGTCTTCAATTTTTCCATGAAAAATGGTATAGCCATGCAACATATAAGAAAATAAAAGAAAATGTTAATTAATGAAAAGCTGATCGTTTTCCATCATAATGCCTGAAATACATATGATAGATAAATACCTGTATGTCCGACCTGCGCATTTGTATCTGGCCAGTTGTGCTATAAATTGAAAAATACACCTCACGTTGAGCAATATTTTTGGCACATAAAGTTAAAAGATTAGATTTATTCGTTCGGATGAATCTGAATACTTTATCGATCTTTTGGCACTCATATTTTTTGCACCCGAAGTAAAATTTCTTTTGGTTGAGTATATGTATATGTTGTAAATTTAAATATTCGTAGAAGTAAAATACTTTTTTCCGAATATGGAAAGAACGACGCGTTTCGCCGATTGACGGCTTCGTCAGTTACAGAATGTTTGCTATATTTTTCATCTATTGTTAATACAGTGGCAGTAGGAAATATAAAGAGAATGAGAATAAAAAATAACGGGGATCGGAAGAGTTTGAGAATAGTTGGGAAAGGCATAGGTCAGTAGAGGCGAATATATCAAAGGCAGGTGAGGGGGGAAAGGTTATAATTCAACAAGGTGGTTTTATCGTAGAGAGTGGACAGGGCATTCTATATCAGAAGATGTTATTAATTGGTGAAACACCCCTCACTAATTTAAACATCGTTAAAAAGTACCTAGTATTATAATTTATAGTGGATACGAGTACATGTTGCATTTTAATAAACAACAGTACGCACTCATACCGACGACTTCTGCAGCAATTCCAATCGTAAGTAGCATTCCATATTTTATAAAACATAATATTGTGCGAGCAAACATTTTTTCAATATAAATTGATGCTAAAAACTCGAGTAAACTGACGAGATGTGACTAAGTCAGTTGGTTCAGGCGGCTAAAAGGATTTCATGATGAAGAATGATGAGAACGTCCGTCCGAGTACCGTCAGAGTCCTCTCGTCTTCCTCCGAAAGTCCCAGTCCAGAAAAGTATATCTTTCACCAGCTGCTCCAGAAAATATTCTGTCTACTATAAAAATGATATTCCCCATGAGATTAAAAACTGTCACACATTCTTATACTCTATTCCACATTATTCTTTCCAAACAAAAGGGATTCATCATTCGTAAAGTACGACCATTCATTTATACGAGGCTTAGAACCGATGAGAATAGTTGTCTCAACACCAATGAAATACACCTGCTGAGCTGACTGAAAAATTGTTATAAAATGATATGAAAAACATCGTAAAAAAGTACTGAGTGCTTTATCATGCATACGATCAAATGTTGCATATTGACTATTTAATCATATAATAAACAAGACATATTTTTTTTTCAGTACTGTGACCTTGTTCCTCAAAATCGCCGGTCACCATGTTAGATTTCAGGCCCTGTTGTGCAGCTCCTATTTAGTAAAACGATTTCCCATTATATTAAATCTTTCCCTAAGCTCTATTCTGAAAGCTACATGAGTTTATCTTTGTCAAATTAAACTTGGTGTTACTTAAGTACCGCCAGTTAAACAAAATAATATAATGCTCCATTAGATATTATTCAAATTTTATTCCTCTGAAATGTTCTGAAACGTTGTACCTCATTATTGCAGAGAGGGTAAGAGTATTTTGAAAGATGATAGCTGAAACGTGTTGATTATGATAGTGATTTTGTCTGAGACATGCAATTTTACTACATTCCATCATAATTGTTACAGTTGCGTTTGTACGTTTTACTTTATACCATACGTATAAATGTACATACAAAACTGTGTTTATAAAATAGTTAGAAACCTCGATTGACTATTTAACCATATAATAAATAAGACTTATCTTCAATATTATGACCTTACTTCTCAAAATCAAGGGTCACACTTTTTTGTTGGACTCGTAGAAGTCAGGTTAAAGTCGCATCAACTGGAATAAAAGGGCCTAAGCGATGAACAGTCTCAATATTTCTTAACTTCGGAGACTAATCGCAACCCGAAGTTTACACCGTGTCAGGCGGTTGCCCCTCCGCTCCAAAATCGTAAAGTCTGGTTAAATTTTTTTCACGGGGTCGTTTTAAAGATGTGTTCTAAATTGATTCGGTAGCTATAGAACTTTCTCCCTATCTCAAGGAATCGGTTTCGAATCCTAGAGGTGCGAAAGCGGCTGGTCTTTGATATATAATGAGTTCCACCCCTCGAGCTGAACATTACGCTATGGACCTCTTAGTGCACTTTCTAAACGTGGTATGATGTATTTTTTACACATTATAGAGCACCGTGTCTAGAGCCTAATTATGGGGAATATCATCTCACCTTATCCGTAACAATGTAGTAAGATCGGATTTATTGACCGCTTCGTAAATGGAACAGTGAATATTTGTATGTTTTATCAAATGTTTTAAGTATTAGTTTATTTATCACCGCAATGCTTTGAACAAAATTCCAAAAAATGCCTTTTTTTCTGAAGGCTTTTACAAAGCTCGGTCTAGAAGAAATGAGTAATTACGTGTTAGTGGTCCCTAAATTTATATTGTTAATTACAGAAAATCTCAGTAGTATAAAGTTTTTTCGCGCTATTTTTATTATAATATTTTCTTCATACCTCTTACTAAATTTAAAAATAAATTAGATTAATTTACATTATGCCTTGAGCAACATCTCCCCCAAATCACCAAAGGCTCTATGTTTTATCAAGGCAAGCTTTTTCCCCACGATGACCTCCATCCCACAAATAATCGTTCCCTTTCTAACCAACTCACGCATGTCATTGGGTTGTCACAAATCGCGCCTTATTTTCCTAATTCGTCATCCATGCTTGTAATTTTAACGAGTTCTTTAAGGCGCTGTCTCCTAAGGTGGTCAGTTATCAGTGACCTCTCAAAACAACCTACTAGCCGCGAAAATGAGGCGAACGGAAGCAAAGTAGCGGAGAGAACATTTAAAATAAATGAGATGGAGCGTAAACCATCATTATTTTGGAAAAAACTTGTAACAAAAAAGAGAAAATGTAATTTCATCGTCAAAAACAACGCAAAAAATATCTCTCAACTCAGTAATCTACCTTTCAAGACTAATAAGTAGCCTTGTTAGGAAGAGGCATCACATGATCATTAGAGTCTTTGTGATGGTATAATCTCAAATTCCAACGAATATTCATTCTGGCTTATTACTGTTCCAGGATTCATTAAAGTAGAGTATTTTATAAGGAAAAGGTTAACCAAAAATTAGACTAATCTCGTAGTAAGTGAGGAGATATGAATCAAATTTCACGTGATACCAGATAATGGAGACCAATATTTGAAATAATGAAGTCGTTTTGGCTGCCGGAAAAATAATAATAATAATAAAAGTGATAGAAATATGACATATCTTCCACGTTCAAAAATAATATTTTCTATTACACATTATTTTATTCTATCGATGTTACTTTCAATACATCAAAATGTTCCTCGTCAACGGAAGATGTAAAATGTTTAGGGCAGTTATTGGCGAACAAAGCGCTATAACATGACTGTATGAGGCAGTTCTCATCCCCAAATAATAATAATTGCCTCCGGATATTTTAATTTCACATAGCCATCATTTATACCAGGAAAAGTATAAAACAAGTGAACATTTCTGCAAAACTAAGCCATCAGATACAGAAAGTAAACAAGTGCTAACCTGTAAAAAAAATACAAGCAGGTTTTAATTTTAAGGAAATACCATTGTTTGCCATTTGAACCAAGTATTCACCACAAGAAGTAATAAACAAATTAACCTTTCCAAAGAGTATCCACGCTAGCAGACAAGGTTACACCATTTTGATTCTTAGGAACAGCAAAATTATACCACCTCTAGAGTCGGTAATATATCAATGACAAAGTCTTTAGGGCAATAAAGGTTTTGAATTTACGTGAATTGACTGTGTAAAACGTGCAAATAATAAAAGGTTAGGTAGGGACTTAATTTTCATTTCGTTGGCTGTTGGGAAATAATTGCACTTGTATGCATAAACGTCACCAGCGGAATAGATATCCCTAGTACAGATTAGAATTTAAGAAGTAGCAAGTAAAGATTCCGTGGAGACCGATTTTGATGTTTGGATGAATAAATTCACTACTATTCCGCTTTGAATACCTTGGGGACGCTTCAGCAGTCCAACTTAGGAAACACCCTTTTATCATCCGTGCTTGGAAAAGTTCATATAGCTTGGGTGTTTTCCGTATACTAAACGGCCAATCATGCACTGTGTGCGTTAATTTTAACAGTACACACGAGAGGGAGCGTCTATTAAAAACAGACACGCATATTTTACCTATCATACAAGGATGCCGCCTACATGGATGAGTAAATATTTTCATGAACTTTAGCGAACTGTTTTTCGTGTAATTATGTAAAAATGTAAAATAGGGATTTAACGCTTGCAGGGTACAAGGGATCTATTGAAAATTAGGCCTTAGGGCTCCCAAAGTGGGCCCTTTCACTCCAATAATTAAAGCTTTGAAATCAGTGCAGAATTTGTTTTTTCCCGTTTTAAATTACTTGCAATCACCATATAGGGTAGAAATTTTCATTTTCAGATGACAAATAAATGGATAATTTAATTTTTGCAATCTTTCTTGTATTTTACTTCGTTTTAGTCGAAAAAAATGTTTTTTCAATGACAAAATTGTTAAAATTTTTAATTTTCAGCAATATAGTTTTTCCTTAGCAAAATGAGTAATGGCTATAATCGGGAAATTTCTCCCAGGCATTTTATAACTCATCTTATTCAATCAGTATTATTTCTTAAATGTATTGATTTATTGATACATAATTTCTACCTACTCATGATAAAATAGAGTAAGCTACTTGTGTGGTGGCGAATCTGCGAATACCGCATCTCGGGCGACCGAACGCCGCCCACGTGCGGTCTTTGCTTATATCCTTATATTCCATATATCCTCGGTACACAATATCATATAAGTCTACTAATTAATAAATCCTGCGCCGTTATATATCGTGATTGTTTCTTGTGAAAACAATGGAGCCGCTTTTTTCACCCGCTATCGAATACGGTTCGGCGAAATGTAACATACAGGGTTTGTCCAGAAAGTAATAGGACTGAGTCGATTTAAAAAAATTTATTGACCCAAACGTTACAATTATTTAAAAACTTTCAAAATAGGCTCCTCCTGCGTCGATACAGCGCTGCCAGCGCGATTTCCAAGCGTTGAAGGCGTCACGGTAGGCATTCTCCGTAATAGCCTTTAGAGCCGCGGTGCAAGCTGCTTGGATCCCCTCTGTCGTTTCAACATGCTTTCCTTTCATCGGTATTTTCAGGCGAGAAAACAAAAAGAAGTCCGGGGGGGGGGGGGAAATCTGGGCTGCAGGGCGGCTGGGGAAGCGTTGGGATGCCTGCCTGGGTCAGGTAGCAGGTCACAAGAAAGGAGGTGTGAGCCGGGGCATTGTCGTGGTGCAACTTCCAGTCGGCTGCCATGTCTTTTCGGACCCGATTGACTCTTCGTTTGAGTGTCTTGAGCACTTCCACGTAAAACTTGGAGTTGACGGTTTGTCCAGGAGGAACAAATTCATGGTGGACGATGCCTTTGATGTCAAAAAAGACAATGAGCATCGTTTTCACTTTGGATATGCTCATTTTTGCCTTTTTTGGGCGAGGAGACGCCGATCTCTGCTCTAACGAACGCTGCATTTTCTGCTTGCACCACCCATAAAAACACGTCGCGCGAAAAAACCTGTCCTGACTCGCCGGATGCTCGGAGACGATTGACCAACCCCTCGTTCGTTAGCTAGGGACCCCCTCTACCGAATCCAGTCGGCGCGCGCGCTCCGAAGTACAGTCGCGGCGGAAAAAAATCAGTCCTATTACTTTCAACATCGCTTACAAACATCGCAACTATGCTTACAGACGTCAAATGATCAGTAAGAGATTAGATGCCCTAATGAGAGGAAGTATGGAATGGAAGACTTAAGTTAGCAACGGGTGACATGGGCATAAAAAAGAAATCATGTAAGATAAAAAGGCATAATGGTAATTTAACAATGAGCTGAAATGAATTCAACAACACCCTGACCAGAATAAATTAATGAGGCATAGACTAGTCCGTTTTATTTCGTCATTGCTAAATTTATGTCAGATAGTTATTTTACTCAACTATTTTTAACTCATTTCGTTGTGATAAATTTATTTTTCTCATTAATTAAGCTAAATTTTGTGCATATTAAAGGGGATTTGGAACCGCATTACGTGAGGACTGGAGGGTGATAGATGTTAATGACTCTTAGAAATCGTCAGTAGACGTTTCCCCTTGTCAAGAAGTTGATTTAGGTCGGTACTGTTTTCTAAGGATTTTTTATTTAAAAGAGATTCAGGGTAGCCCCTGCGAAGAAGAGACTGGTGTAGGTGGGAAAGAAAGCAAACAAGGGTCTCCGGGTTGTTACAAATTCGATGACCTCTGATAGAAAGTGAGTATGGGAGGGAACGTTTTCCTTCCTCCTCAATCCTCATTCTATCACTGATGAAGGTGCGGGCGACCCACCGAAACATTTAAAATCGTGAGTTTGTTTTTTATGTGTTTTATATGTAGTGTCATCCTGTGACGAAGTTTTATATTGTGTGTGTGTGTGTATGTATACATATATATATACACACACACAAAAATCGAAAATGTTAAAAAAGTTGATTAGGCTTCGATTTATTGCAATTGATATCTTTACATGGGAATATATGGGAAAAATGAAAAATTTTAGTGTGGACCTTTTTTCTTACGTTCATTAAAATATTTTTTGAATTGACTGATTTTTTCACAAATATGAGACTGAATGTTTGAAAAATCTTATTCTTGCAATCGATTCTTTCCTACCTACAGTAAAACAGAAAATTAAATTAAAACTGACTTTTATCTGGGGTTTTAGAAATGTTTTCACTTTCGTTGCTATAGATATATTTCTCCATTGTCGCCGGGCCGAGTGTCGATTCCATGTTTGGAACACAGCGAGGCGGGCCAGTTTCAGGGGAGGGTTGGATTTATGTGTCGATTTGGAGTAAAATCGGAAAAGTTACAAAAGTCGATTAGGATTCGAGATATTGCAATCAATAGCTTTATATATATGAGTTAGGTATCCTAAGTCCATGTTATTTAGTCTTCTTTATAACATTTTTCGCACTGCTAAGTACTGGGTATAATTTCTTCAACTTTTTCCTGGCCTCTACCGGAGCTTTGATGACCAATTTCAACCAACCAAGCTTCACGATATTGTAGTTTTCATTAAAAAACATGCAGTCCACGTAGAAGATTGGAAGAGAAAAATTGAATATGAAAAATAGTATATTAAAAATCTCGATTCCGATCGAATTTATACAGTAAAATTCTCCATGTGAGCTCTTATTAAGTATGCTGTACTGAAATGAAATATGTAACGTAGAAGAGCGTCTTATATGCCGTCAAATGAGGTTATGATGATCTTCCAGTGGTTCCACGTTCGTTTCGGTATACTAATCATAGTATTTTGAAAAGTCGTTCATAATCAGATATAAATATATACATACAATATAAGTTTGTACTAGAACTGTCTGAAATCCATACCTCATGGGGCGCGTATTTCATTTTCGAGAATTATACTTTTCTTTGCTTGCATGTATTACGCAGACTTGAGAGCTTTCATTTTTTTCCTTACTTAAAGAGAATCATCATATAACACTTCCCCCCATGCTTGAAAATTGCAAGCACCCATTTACTCGTTAATATATATAAAGCTACAAAACTGACTGATCAAAACTCCTGGGCATTTATATACGAGCTAGGGGGGTGAAATTTTCAGGGTAGAGTTAGAATCATGTGTCGAGTTGGGAATAAATCGAAAAAGTTAAAAAAGTCGATAAGGCTTTGATTTATTGCAATCGATATCTTTACATGGGATTATATGGGAAAAATGAAAAATTTCAGAGTGGACCTTTTTTCTTTCGTACATTACAATATGAAATAATTAAGCTACAAGACTGATTTTTTCACAAATATGAGACTGAATGTTTGAAAAATCTTATTCTTGCAATCAATTCTTTCCTGCCTACCGTACAACTAAAATTTTTAAACTTTTATCTGGGGTTTTAGAATTTTTTTCACTTTCGTTGCTATAGATATATTTCTCCATTGTCGCAGGGCCGAGTGTCGATTCGAGGTTTGGAACTCAGCGTGGCGGGCCAGTTTCAGGGGAGGGTTAGAATAATGTGTCGATTTGGGGTAAAATGGGAAATGTTACAAAAGTCGATTAGGCCTCAAGTTATAGCAATCGATAGCTTTACATATATGAGTTAGGTATCCTAAGTCCATGTTATTTTCAAGTCTATGAAATGTAGAAGGCCTGGCAGTGTTTACAGGTGAGGAGATAAATTACATTACTCGAGGAACAGGTTCCCTGAGTAAGTATCTGATACGTTATATTTGTGGCAGGGGTCGTGTAAGTTCGGGAAAAAGGGTTGAGTGGGCAGGTGAGACTACGGGGCTTGCTGCAAGGATTTGATCCAACGAGAGGGGGATTGGCCACACTTCCTTCAAGTGAGGTTTGTCGGATCTCGCGGATCCAGAGACTATTTTGGAGATTTGGAGGGTGACAAAAGGAGAGCACGGGAGGTCTTCGAATAAAAGAAGAAGTTGAGGGGGAAGAGGCCATAATTGAGTGTGATGACCTAAGAAGGTTTTTCAGTGCAGCATCTAGACCCGGATGAAAGGTGGTTGCAAAGATTTATTCATCAGGGGAAAGATGATCGTCCGGTTGAGGCGTGGAGGGCGGTCTCCTTGAGGGCTCAACCGCCCTAATGAACTGTTCCCTCACCAGGTGGAGGGGATATCCCCGGCTCGCGAAGGCTGTTTGCAGATCTTTCAAATAACGAAATAAATTAAAATAGTCGGAGCAAATACGGCGAACCTCGACATGCCAGAGAAAATGGGAGGGAGCGTTTGCAGTGATCGGGATGACAGCTATCCCAATGCAAGTACTGCTGCAGGTTGGTGGGTTTCTTGTGGACGGATGTACAAATTTTGTTATTTTTTAAGTGAATATCTACATCGAGGAACGTGATTGAAGAAGTTTAAGAGTGGTGAGTAAAAGAAAGGAAAGGATGTGAATTAATTTTTTTAATAAAATGATCAAGTGTTGTGCTTCCGTGGGTCCAAATTATAAAAATATCGTCTATATAACGAAGCCAAATGAGTGGCTTAAGTGAGGAAGAAGATATAATTTGAAGAAAATGACGCCCACCAAAAACGAAATTGTTTTTGGTGAGCACCATCCTCATTAGTTTCAAAAGGAAGTAGAGGGGCGTGAGTCAATGGGTCTTCTATTGAAAAGTTCCTTTGCAGCAGCCAGACCTTCAATGTGGGGTATATTTGTGTAAAGGGAGCACACGTCAACTGTTAGGAGAATAGCGCCAGGTGGAAGTGGAGAGGGGAGGGATTTAAGGCGGCTCAGAAAATGCTGAGTGTCCTGAATAAATGACGGTAGGCGCCGGAAACATGGTTGAAGGTGTAAATCAAGGAGAGCAGAGATTCTCTCAGTGGGTGAGCCGTAACTAGAGACGATGGGACGGCCGGGGACACCAGTTTTATGAATTTTAGGCAGTAAGTAGAAAGTAGGGGTGCGGGGATTCGGAGGAATTAAGAGGGCGAGCTCTTTTTTTGAGAGGCCCTCCTTGGGGCCTCTAACGTAAGAGTTTCGATATGGAGGTTAGATGCTTAAGGGTTCTATCGGAGGTCATCAATTTATAGAAGGAGGTGTCATTTAGTTGCCGATTGGCTTCCTCCTCGTACCTGAGACGGTCCATGACTACCGTAGTGGAGCCTTTGTCCGCTGGAAGAATTATTATTTCCTCGTTACGCCTTAAGGAAATCAGAGCGTGTAACTCATCCCGCGAAATGTTCTTAGCGGACGATAGGGAATCCACGAAGTCTTGGGAAGATAGTAGGGAGGAAATATGGTTCAGATAGAGTTCAAGTGGGTGGTTGGCAGGGAGGGCGGGCGGGCAGTAACTGGAGGGTTCTTTAAATTTCGCGAGAGGATTCTGGGGTGGTAGAGTTTCATCCTCTGAGGTATTGTAAGGGGTGACGTTACCATGAGAGAAGTGAAATTTTAGTCGAATATTACGCGCAAAAGCGTGAAAGTCCGAAAGAAGGCGAAAGTGGTCAAATTTGGGGGTGGGACAGAAGGAAAGAATTTAAAATTACGGACATAGGTTGAAAATTATTCGGAAAAAATGTTGACGACGAAATAAAATTGGAAAATAATTCGTTTTCCTATGTTTTTTTAGAGTTCATCTAAAAAAAACATCAGTACTAGAGCAGTTAAAGGAAAATTTTTTAAGTTTTTCCTTTGGAGGTACCACGAGCTGCTCTTTCGTCATTTTCCTGGTACGATAGCGTGTCAACTCGTCCCATAGGAAGAGCCCGACTTATCCGTCAAACCTGGAGGTATTTTTCGAGTGATCGTTTTCTCACAGCCCCTTTAGATCCGCTCTCGCTTGAGCAAAATAAAGGTTGAAGCGTGGGCAGAATAGAAAACTGAGCCTTAGGGCCCTTTCATTTTTCTAGCGGTAACAAAATTTCGACGTAAGTTCTTTGCTAGAGGACAGTTGGTGATTTACACCGTGAAAAATATATATATATTATATAAAAATTACTTAAAAATATAAATATATATATATACATAATGTTATTTTATTGATGCCCCGCGGGCGGCATGTGGCACCTTGGAAACACTAAACTATAATAGAAACGACCGAAATTTCGTTCCAGATTTTTAATGATTAATTTTTGCATATGTGTTTCAGACGCATAGAAGTCTAAGTTGCCGTTTAAAATTTCGTTTTGTTTTTCTTTTGTCAAACTACTTCCTTTCCAAGCGTTCATGAGTATCACTGGCCGATAAACAATTTCTTAGAACATTCTATGTTCCAAAGTTTAAGCCATAAAAATATTCTGCAATTATTTTTACAAAATAACATCAATTAATTTCTATGTGTCGTACTCATGGCAACGCAAAAGTGATCCACATGTCTCTCGGAGAACCCTCGGTTGGACTTTTCTGGTCTTTAGTAAGTGGAAGGTAAATCACGACGAAAAATAAGAATTTTGCAAACAAAATCTAGCACCTTCTTCATTCAATGTGATACAGCTTTAGGAAAAGAACTATTTTGATACCCGGTGAATCAAGCAAACTGATTTTTATACAAAGGAATCATGGAATAATCTTTTACGTATTCTATACGAATAATCTATTACACTAGTAATTCATTTTGGAAGAAGCGACTACTTCTATGTATGAGGTCATGGATATTTTATTGCTCTTTTCACCCGAATATCTATTTTATACCAAATATAACCCCTCTTATCATGGTCAAGAAAGAATGATAGGATACAATTTTTAGGCAAAAATGTATTGTGTGTTTACTAGGAAAACTTTAAAATATTAACCTAGTTTACCGACAATCAATAATATGTGACCAAAAAATGTCATAAATAGATGGACAATCTAATTTATGAAAAGGGTTTAATATATTAATCTTCACGAACCAAGTGTGCTATTTGCGCAAAATTAATGCATCATATTTCATCCATCGTGGTTATAACTGTTTGACAATTTTTTCTCAGCCAAGTAACAAGCTGTTAACAGATTACAATCCAAATGCCACTCCTACGGGGCGCAAAATGGAGGCTGGTCCAACTAATGTTCTACGGCATTATGCGTCACACAAAGAAGGGATAATTAAATGCAAAAAAACTTTGATTAAATTTTTTTAAACCTGACTTCTATTAATTGCATATTTTGTTTTATTTTAGCAGCCTGGTAACGACGTAACGGGTTTAAACCGTAAAAAATCACATTGAGCAACGCAATTTCGCACCTGCACAACATGGTCACGCGTAAAATGAATCGTTAAAGCGCCAACCATTGGCAGCGCCAGGCACTCTGCCGTCCGCTTGCTTTCCCTCTTCGCCAGTTTCATTTTAAGTAAGCTTCCATTCACCTCCCCTCGAGCTCGAAATAACTTTCACTCCGTCTCTTCCTCGGCTAATTGCTCAGGAGAACATAATTAAGATCTTTTCACCCGCTTCCTTCCCATCCACTAATATCCTTCTTCATCTTCCACAAGTTTTCTTACGCTACACATGTTCTCTATCTAAAAGACTATTTTTTAAATTTTGCACACGCTTCACTAATTTTACGCAGATTATTCACGACACTTCTACCAATCTACTATTTATTCATTTTTGTAGGCCCTATAGCATAGTAATAAATAACTACTGGGCAATGATATTTTGTTAATTCCTATTCTTACAAAGGTTACCAAAGACCATCGAGCTTGAGAGCTTCGTTTACCTTGATGACCAACGTATGTAAATTTAGATTTTTAAAGCGAATCCAAAAGAACTTGATAATTTTTAGTTTTTTATCCAAAATTTTCATTATTATTGATTTTTATAATCGGTATTTGGAAACGTTCATGAAAATAAGATCCAAAATAAATGCGCAGTGATATCGGAGAGCAGCCGATGCTATGTAACATTCAAGTACTATTTTTTAGAGTAATCATAAAAAAAGTATTCCATTTGTCATACCACTACCCCTAGTAAAAGTAGTTTTCATCTAGAAAAAAACTGCGAAAAAAAACGAGAAAGCGTGGATTACTTAACAACTGAGAATGCAACTGTTTGAGAATCACCAGTCACATAACGAATGGGTAAGACTTTCAGGATCTAGGAAGACAGACTCTCCGTAAGTTCAACTGTAAGTTCTACCTCATCAGAGGTAGAACTACCTCGCAGTAACAAAAAATCCACAATTCATGAACCAAACCATTTCTCTTTCAGAAGTGTAAAATATTTAACTAGGTACCACTGGGACGAGAAAAAGGCAAAGCAAAAAAGAGAAAAATTCAACTCAATTTTATAAGAAAAGAAGTAAATACAGCCTCGTGACTGGGGTAAAAATTTATAGGCAAGCCTAGGAAGGAAGGAAAAAAACACTATCGTCACTTCTTTCTTTTTCCAAGGTTTCGCAGTCTGTAATGCGATAAGAGGCTCCAAAGGGCTCGCAAATGAATTCGGGACCTGAACTTTGCAAATGGTGGGCACGAGAGGGCGAGGAAGGGAGAGAGCGGCGAAAGTTCCGGTGGGGGTCTGCGCTCGCATGAGAACGCGAAACGAGGAAAAATGGACGGTGCAAATGCGAAAGGGTGGCAAAATAATATGAAAAAAAAATAAAGTCTTGCATATATATTAAAAAAATTATGGTGGAGTCACCTGGTCGTTCCTCGCTTCCGGAAGAACTTAACAGTCGCTTCGACGTGTCGTGGACCCGACGGGACTGACCCCAAAGCTCACCACTTCACCTCCGCCGACCGACACCCCACTATTGTCGTCCCAGATGTAACTCTTGCGTTGGTGCGCGAGTTTCCCTGGCAACTCTCCGCGAAAAACATCCACACAAGACGGCACAGTATCAACTCTCGGGATGAGAAATCTCTCTCTTTCTACTTTATTTTATTTCGTCATATGGGTCTCCCATGGGCACACTCGAAAAAATCCCTGAAAGAGGGCGCGCGATAGCTATCCTACCCCGTTCCCCCGACGCCCCTTCTTTGCTTCTTTCCCTCGCATTTTTTACCGATCCAATTTCTCCACCTCCTGTTCCTTTCATCCCTTTCCCATTCACTGACCTCGTCCTCGAGTGCCCATTTTCCAGTGTATTAAGCCTCAGCCCTGTACGCACGTCAGCCCCACATCCCTTTCACCCGGCGAGTTTAATCATACCTAACGAAAAATTGCGTTCTCTGCGACTCCGGTCACATCGTGAATCTGGACGTACGAAATATGAAAGTTAAAGCAAAAACCTTTGCATGCGACATCTGCGACTTCTGAATCGATGGAACGGATTTCAGTGCCTAAGAACTACAGTATGATCGAATAAGTAAGTCCCGGGCATATTTTGTAATTGAAGATCAGAATGAAACAAGAGGAATTACCTAGCGTAATAGAATCCATCGTTTACTAAGGACCTTTAGGGAAAACAATATACATTTTAAAAATATCAAGTTTAAACTTAATCAATTTGTTCATTACATAGATGCTCCACAGATTTAAACTGACCGCATAAGCAATCATTTCACATCAAGTTACACACTGGACGATATCGGCATTAAATTTTTCAATACCCCTAGAATACCTATTATAGACTGACCACCCTTCCTTCCTATAGGAAGCACTTTCTTCTATCACGGCCCTCAATATAACGCCGCCTTCATCCTTCCCTTTTAACCAACGTGTATGTAATATTTAGAGACGGCAATTAATTCTACTTTATAAGAAGCGTTGCTGTAAGAGGAAAAGACGACTGAAAAGAACAAGTGTACTACTGTACATAAAAAAGTATAGGACTGCTATATGTCATAATCTGCAGTCAAAAATTTCAGATAACTTGAAATGCTAAAACATATATTTACAGAATTACGAGGGAGATATTTGATGACATTTTCAGGATGATGGCATACTAGTTCACCAACTAGCAGCGAGTAATTCAGAGACCAAACCTCTTCAAAACTTTCCTCACTGTTCAGGGAGAATATTGTAGTGATCTGAGTTGACGAAACACGGTTAAGCTCGCAGGTACTTGCTCGGTGGGAAAACAAATATTTCTGACTGTCAACAGTGTAAGATACCTAGCAGAAATTGTGTGAAATATTCCTTTTCCGGACTCCGTTGCATCCGCACAGTTCAGCAAGATGAGAGGCAGGAGGCAAAACTTTAATAAGTATTATTACTCAGGAGTTTTACTAACCTTGAACTCGTATTTGGGCAGTTGAGTTTCCCTGCTGTCTTTCATCGTGACCGACGTCGTAGCTTTTAATGAATACCTCACTTTATGACCGTAGCATATATTTATTTGACTATGATAGCAGGGTTATAGTTATAGCGATTTTCAAAGTCTACTATTTTATTATATTTATTCCCCATCTGGTAAGTGGATAAATATATTAGAGTTTAGTACTAAAGGATATCAAAAAGGGTTTTTGGGGAAATGCTAATGTGACAGTAATATTCATTTCAACTTGTATAGGTATTGTCTCTTAAAAATATCATGAGCAAGCCAATTATCAGCCAGTATGCCAGAAAATGTAATAATTTCATAAAATAAATACTTCCGCCTATCTCAACTTTAAATTCACCTCATAAATTGTATATATCTTCGAAGATGACATAAATACTTTCAAATCTTAGACTTAGTTATCATTTTCATCAAATTATACCTTGATTGATATGAAAAAAATCTTTAGTTTTTACTAAGGGTCCTCTGCTGCCACTTATGGTCCTCCTAATTCCCACCCTCAATTTTGTTCAGCGAGATCTGAACAAAATAGTAATTCCCTCAACATGTAATCAGGATTATAAAATTCTACTTCCATTTCATGAGACATTTTATAAAAAATGTAAACACGTTCGGGTATATGCATGTGTTGGCATGCCTATGATCATAATTTACCTCTTATGCGAATAAGTTGAGATAAGAAAAGTTGAGACATCAAATGGAGCTTCTCCATCACATAGCGCTAACAGAATGTACTATAGTAATTCTCACAGTTTTTGATATGCTATATTTTGCAATTGAGACAGATTCATCAATCTCATTCATTCAGCTGCAAGACTTGTTTGCTAGCAATGTTTCGTTAAATTCTCTCAAAAAGCCTATAGGGAAAAATTTAGGAAATCAAGCTAAGAAGGATTTGTAATTAACGTAAAGATTGGATCTAATGAGTCAGGAGGCTATAAAAAAGGATACAAAATCTGGTCCCCACTTAATCATAGAACTCACTGAAATCACGTAATTGTTAAAGAAGTTTGCTGATGTAGTTTCCTCAAAGTACGAAGCAATTTGTAATCCGTCCTAGAGGTTGGTCATTCGCTAACAAACGGGTTCATGGATTGAACGGGAGGATCGAGGGCCGACTTCTATGAAACGATCGTTCCTTTTGGTCCGCCGGTCCTTTCGTTCCTTTCAGTCAGTCGGTCCTTTCGGTCAGTCGGTCCTTTCGGTTCGTCGTTCTTTTTGGTCCATTCCTTTCGGTGCGTCATTGCTTTCGCTCCTCTTTCCCATCTTTCAGAGATAGTTTGTTCTTTATAAAACCTCAAAATTTCATCTTCTGTTGCTAGCGATGTAATTAGAAATAGCTTTTCCTTTATATAAATTAAACCTTTTTACTAAACCATGCAAAAAGGTTGGTAATGTTAGCTTCCATCTTTTATTTTGTCCATCATTCTTTAGCGCCGTCGTTACGGTATACCAAGAATTTCTAGGTTATTTTACATTATTTAAACACCAGTTACTGTTAAAAATAAAAGTACTTGACCACCATTAAAAAAGGAAGGGTGAATGAGTGAATAGGAATGAATCCCAAAGGACTGGTCCAGGGTGAACAAATGTCCAAAAATGAACGAGTTTTCATATTGCTAACCTGTTCCCAGATTTTCAAACCTGCGCCCGGTTTGAAATTCTACTTTAGTATAAAAGTAAGAATAAGATATTAGCTTGCATGCCAGCCATCAACATATAATCTTTCCATGTCAAATTAAAGTTAAATTTAAAATTTTTTAAATGGAACTAAATTTCCGACTTAACCTGTACGGCGTAAGCGAAATTAGTATCAATAGCAGTACCGATCCACATTTTGTTCAACAAATTTCCAGATGTAGAGGCTTCAATTTTTTCTAGAGTCATAAATCTCATTTTGTGATGCATATTTTAAAATTCTCTCAGAGACTTTGCACAATAACCCTTAAAGCTTCTAAAACGTATCAACTGTTACAATTCAATATTTGTATTAATTTAACATTCACAAAGTTTGGTGACATTTGTAGAAAGAAATGAACCAAGGAAATATGTTATTAGTTAGCAAATTGAGGTGAAACGTTTCAAACTAATAACAGAGGTGTCCTTTGGGAAAATGGAACAGAACTTGCTAAGAGAGTGCAAATCCAAATCCACTCTTTGAGGAAAAAAACATAAAATATTATAAGAAAAATCCGCTGAAGAAACATTTTAGAAGAGCTTATTGCTGTAACGCAATTTATGTGAGAATTTTCAGATGATAATAATCATTAGCCTGAACGGGATCACGAAAATATTAATAACTAATAAACAAGCACTGCGTTTTAGTACGTATCATACAAACTTTGATGTGACAGCTTTGAGCATAAAATATCTGCTTTATGAAGCATAAAGGATGAACGAACAAAAAGGGACGAACATTCAACTAAACTATCTTTGATATTTTATAAAAATGTACCTTTTCGCTTTATCCAATTTCAGGACAGTCAAAAGAAGGATAAGTATTAGTCCTATTTACAGGGACAAAATATTGAATTTTGTTTGAAAAGCCAATAATGAGCCTTAGAAGATTCATTAATTTTTCATTAGGTTGGCTTTTTACTTTCTCATACCGGAATCCAAAAGAAATCCATTATCGTTGGGATGCTGATACATATCCATAAATTTGACTCTAACTATTTTTAAAACCGCTTGGTTTATAACCAAAGGAACTTTTCTAAAGCAAAATCATTTTGACTATCAAGCAGCAAACTTTTTTGAAGAATCTTCCTAATGCATGTAGTCCTCATGTTTTTCAAAAGAAAGGTTTTAAAAATCTTGAATTACATATTTACAATACCATGATATTCATGCCATTGAGACAGCATGATTGCCCCTTTGTTTCATCATTAACTTCGTAACATAAAAATAATTACACTACTTAAACAAGTGCAACAAAAGCTGTATTCTATTTAAATTACCAAATTTTTAGTATTTGACGCTATCTCGTTTTTTAGAAGAGATCAGAAGTCACTCATTGAAACAAGATATGTAAGCTTAATGTTCATAAAAATATACTTCTGTGATCAATGATTCCCCGGCAAACACCTAATTAATTCCGCTGGGGAAATGCATTGATAATACTAGTGTTGACATGACATTTAATTATTGAAAAATTCATAGAGAGAAAACATTTTACGTAAAGAATTAAATATGAGTTGGTTTGGCAAGATATAATGGAAATAACGTGGGTGTCTTTCATACGTTTATTTTAATTTATTATCATACGATAAGCCAATGAGCCGTAGCAATCAATTTCACCAGGACAAAATAGTCATAAGATTACAAACGTAAAGAGTTTCTCCAGCGTAAAACACACTCCATTCTACTTGGGTTTGCACTTTCGTTCAATTGCGTACTCTAAGCACGTCAAAAATTCATCTGCAAGGATTATGCCCGATTAATGGATTGCATATATATCCAATAAAATCAAATGTTAAAATCAATTTAACCCTCTTGTGCCCCTAACTGCCAGTTATGAAACATTGAAAGGGATAGCGGAACCATTTTACTGGGATGAATCTCTCTGAACGGCAATTTCTAAAATAAAATACAATGCTATCATTTGCAAATCGGATAATTTAATTCTTAAAATCTAGTGGTAGGTTTCAAAAGTTTAAAAACTAGACTGAAGGGTAAAAACTAATCGATCAATACGAATTTACGAAGATAAGTCAAATGGGAATGGACTTCTAAAGTAAGCGTAGACGTTAAAACAACTATTTTTTTGCATAACATGGTGGTGACATGTTGATAAAAACAAATTTAATGTAATTGGAAGAAAAGCATATTTTTCGAGTACCATGGGAATAATTACGACGGAAAGGAAATTTCATTGACGGATGGGTTACACAATGCATATTGTAATACAAGAAAGAGGTTGCAATAGAAAAATTTTAAACATTATCGATAAAATCATATACCCTTTCCAACCAGTGATTGTATCACATTATATGTAAATACTGCTGGAAGAGGTAGACCAAGAAAAGAATACCTAGAAGAGACCATAGCGGGGAGAAGATAAAGTGATTTTAAGAGACTAGCTTTGGAAAGAAGGAATTTGAATGCCCACCAACCTTAGGGTTGAGGAGAAGAAGAGAGAGAGAAACGAACAGTTCAATTGAAACTAGAGCTAAATCAAATGCATTCTTCTAGCATAGTTAAAAGATTAAGTTAAAATTTATGAGATAACAGAAGGCAATTAAAACAGGTCCTAGGCACCTTCTTGAAGAAGTTAACGTGATCTGTCACAGCGTCGAAATGCATGGTTATGGGCGGCGCTAAGCAACCGTAGTCCCAGTTCGTGGCATCCGTGAGATAAGTCGTGCTGAGGCAAGAGAGAAATAAAGCGGCAAGAAGTTTATCTGGCCAAAAGAGCTCTCCTTCCGGGGAGAAATAGTCGGAATGAGAGGTAAAGAGCATTCGGGATCAGTGCTCTGATTTAAATGGGAGCCTGGACGGACGCTGAAGGGCAAGAGAGGGCCTCTCCACGAATTCTTCAGGAGTTTTCGGGTGACGCTCTGCCATGTCGTGCGGTGAATTAATGAGTGGAGTCGTACTAAAGAGTCGGGATACACAGGGAATAATAAAGAGAGAGCAATATGTTTCGGAGCTGGTGCCTCGGGAGGAGCACTCGCTGGTCACAGTATTTGATTCCGTCAAATGAAACATGACATGCACTTCAGTCGGTAGCAATATTGCCACTTTGCCTTCTTTCCTCTAACTCATTGTCCCCTGGATTATTTTAAGGGAATTTGCGTCTTACAATACGAAAACATCTCACAACCTCTACGATGACCAATTTTTCAAAATTCCATCTGCTGAAAAATCTAATTACTTAAATCTATTTATTTTACTTTTCTGAATTATTCTTTCAGCTCACTATCATATATCTATGCTTTACATAATTAGAGAAAAAAATGAAATTTGAATACATAAAAGAATATTTTACTTCTCACATCCAAGCTATCGTTTTTATTTTTCAAATGTTTAATTAGAGATGGTTATTAATGTTGCAAAGCAGTGAAATTGTGGCGCACGGTAGCTTAGAAAGAGCAATTTGTCACCCGAACACTCTGCCACTTAGCTGTCATTTCCCTGGTGACGCGACCCTGCTGTTATTTTTGGAAACTACATTCTATAACTGTGACCAGTGTTATATACTTTGGTAACGTTGTATAACCAAAGGGGCTTTTAACACAAAATTTGTAAAGAATTGTTTGTTTTAATTAATACGCCCTCACTAACAACAATAATACTGCCTAAGAGCGATTCTAGATGCACCATTAACATTACGATATTTCCTGTAGATGTATTTTAAGAGGTATAATAGTAAAGTCATCAATAATGAGTATAATATAAGTAAACTTATAGAAATATGACTCAGAAAATAACGAATGGATCAGCGATTGCAATGCATAATTAAATAAAAAATATGCACTAGAATACTTGTTGCTTCGTAATCCGGCACCTTAAATCAACCCGCTGGGCCACACTCTATTAATAGAATTGTTTATTGTAATATCCCGCATTTGAACAAGTATCTTCTCTCTGTTTTTTATATGAAAACCAAAAGTGCAAAACGAAAATAATGTAAAAAAGAAATTTTGCTACGTATAACATTTTGTCTGAAAAAGCACTGTCGCAGTCAATGGCCGCTGTGCAATTCCGCAGAATGAAATTTTATGTGGTGGATGACACACAGCTTTCCACTTGCACTTACTTCTTTCCGCGTATCCTGTTGCGTCGAGCACAAGGTCGTTTCCCATGCGGAAGTCCTCGAAATTTGGAGCGAGGATTCCTCGAAGCCGGAATCCGCTTTCGAAAGTACTTTTTTTAAATTTCACTTAATTGGGTTATTATTTTTTCTTGAATTAATACACCTTATCCAGTTTTACTGTCATTTTCGTCTCGGTTGATTACTTAGCATGAGTTCTCAAGCATCCATGAGCATGTAAACTCAAGAAATTTGCAAGATCTCAAGAGGCTTGAAGTCTGGCATTAGCTTATGATGAGGATTGAAAAAAAAACAAATGCTAATTTTAACGCTATTTTAAATTTTTTTCCTGACCGGTGTCAGTGTTTTACATAGTTATCAAATGTCCCTTTGACGGCTTTTCGTAATGATACCTATACTAGTGATATAAAACATGAAATTATTGCAAACAGCAATAGAGGTTCTTAGTTCATACTGAACGAGTAAGACTCAGCTCAAAAGCCCTTCTATTTACCAGCTTTTATCACCAACAACTACACCGTAATATGGTTATTCATTCTAAGTAGCAACTGAGCACAAACTCCTAATCTCACGGCATCATAGACAAGGAAGCCTGAGAAATGGTCTAACCCTTAAGAACAACAGAGACGTAACGCCAATCCAGGTCACTGATAACCTTTATCCCCAAATTTTCAGGATTCTTACTGTGCTGACAAACACTGTTCTCCACACCCGTATCTTGAGATCTTTCTGAAATACATAAATTCACTCTTGGCATATTTTTGATGTATACTAAACAAACAGGCTGTTTTATCTCTTGACAATTTGTTTAACCAAATGGAAACTATAGGGATTTTGAGGTCTAGAGGAATTCTTCATGATATAAAGGTCGTCATTTTGGACGATTTATCATGTAAATTTTCAGAAATTACCCAAAAAAGTTAAATAATGCAAGGAGTAAGTGTTTCTGAGAAATATATTCATGCGGGAGACACATATGAATAAAATATTCGCGTCGCATCCTTCCGGTTGAGTCTCCCTCTGCTCTCCCTCAACTTCCCTCTCGACTAAATTCACTTTCCCTCTTGCGCTATCTCCCTCCCCATTCCATTTCCTCCTCTTTACAATTCTTCTCACTTTCAATTTGGTGTGTGCCCCAAAATATGGGTATCTTGGGTTTCCAGGGTAACCAGCCCCTCCGATCCTCCCTTCGCCTTCGCGTCCTGGAATAGCATCAATATCCCAGGATCGATTCTCACATGCGCCCTTGTTCCTACTTCAAAGATCTCCTTTCGTCAATCATCCTCAACCAGTCCGGTTTTTCTCCTCTCATTTCATTAAGCAAAATGGTCCTAATCTGGTTGAGTTATATAATGTATTTTGTAAACAAAACTAGGACTGATTGATTAAATAGTGAACGGCGTTCGCGTGATGCGCTGAATACACAGGAGCTATAATAATGGCTTCATTAGTTTCTGACACTAACTTTGAGGAATACAGCTGATAATACTGATTACAATTCAAAATGGTGGTCATCAAGAAGTTTGAATTATCTAATCTATTCTCTCAACCGTGTATACTCTCATTACTCCGTAACCACAGGCATTCTTTCCACTAACGTTAAAACAGACAAGCGGCCTTACAGATCACTCGTCTTTATTTCCAAATGTTTCATTAAATAAAGGCATTTTTTTAGATTATTTGAAGCATTCGTTTTAAATTTAGCTCACCTTTGCCGTATTACCAAATTCATAACCGTGGAAATCCTTTAATTTACTCGATAATTAGTCGAAGTAAACATTTTTAGTGATAAAATCCCCAAATACTGTCTAATTTGAAGGAAATAAATTTTGTAAAAACAACAAATGAGGCAGAGATGGAACAAAATCTATGCTATAAATCACAGCGCTCATCGGGACTGTGGTTACGGGTTAATTACACTTACATTAGTTACATTATGATTTGAAAATTTGGACAATACTATGGAATCAAGTAGTCTGTCAGAAGATAAGAGATAATAATTTACCTTTCCATGAATGATAAACAAATCAAAATGTTCAAGTTTACTACAACAATTTTCAATACAACTATTTATTACAAAAGTCTCAAGGTTATTGTGTGAGTGAGAACATATTAAATTCCACCTTTATTATTTTGTTTCCACATCCTCGATTGCATTTTGTGATTACATGAGGTATCCATTGAAAACAAAATTAAGATACAAATGACGCTCCTTGCTTCACAAATAAACTTTTAATGAGCACTATTCCCAGCCATGGGATCTACTGGGATGGGACCATCCCTGTTAGTCATCAAATATTGCAAAAATTGGCTAATAACTCATAAAATAAGGTAATATGAAGCATTTCTTATTTTTCAGTCATCATTTTGGGATTTTTCGCATTTTTTATTAATTTTTCGCCTACATGGCATTAATATTGGGAAGAAAATCATTTTTCCACCGCTTTTTTGCACTCGCCCACTGAACACTATTTGATTTCATTATTAAGAAATAGAGTAAAAAAAGCATAAAAAGTAGCATATTGCTAATAATCTCAGACTGAGGAAAAGTTTCTGCACAAACTTTTTTACAAGACGGAGTTTGAACAAAAGATACCTAAGCTATTGTACAGTAATTCCTCGGTATGTGTCGTTTCGATTTACGTCTGATTCGATGTTACGTCCATGCTGACAAGGGTCGTCGGAAAATATTTCCTTGTTTAATGATAACAAAGCAGACCATATGTGCATACACTAGTGTTTTTATAACTAAGACATATTCATCCCATCTTTTTTTCTTGGATAAAGGAAAAGGACGAATTTTGAAATTAACGCTTTGATTTATTGTGGGATTAAAGTGGTCACGAATAAAGTGGTCTGGATCCGTTTAACGTTCTTTCGACTTACGTCGCTCTTCTTCTACACGCATCTACGACGTAAATCGAGGACATACTGTACGATGAAACCATCGGTACTTGAATTATTCAATCTCGTTTTTGTTTGATGGCACAAAGGTCCTATTTTCTTACATTTAATGAAGGAACCCAGAGATTACCATGAAATACGGACACAAGGTGGTTCTGGCGCTTGATTTGCTAACATCCAAAAAACTAGACATACATTACGCATTGATAAGCAAAAA
Source organism: Ceriagrion tenellum (assembly GCA_963169105.1). NCBI lineage: Eukaryota > Metazoa > Arthropoda > Insecta > Odonata > Coenagrionidae > Ceriagrion > Ceriagrion tenellum. Next base: position 144,013,622 of record OY720633.1, on the reverse strand, counting down.
TAAAAAATCGAAGCTTTGGTAGAATATGCCTGGGAATAAAAAAAAAATCAAGAGAAAATAGCTGTGTAGAATGAAGAAAGTAGAGAAATACTCCGAGCACAAAAACTAAGTCTGATTATCATCTACGAAACATCAAAACGCATTTGGCATAAAAGCTCATTTTTACTCAGAATTAGGCAAACTACAGAGACGTTTTCTAATGCCCATCAAAGAACATTCGGATGAAGAATTGAGCTAGATCTCCAAACTGAATTCATTACTTTAACGGTGCGGGAATATTAACTAGTTAGAAATAAACTAATACTTTCAATTCACTCCTTCAGTTACTTCACTATGATACAATCATTTATTTGAAATGACCTGCTAGGGTCTCTTTTCTGAAGCAGAAAGAAGAAAGACAAAAAGTAAATTCTCAAGAACTGCAGTCATAATGACGGAAATAAGCATATTTCACCATTACGGCTAAAAATAAAAAGAAAACAATATCACGACAGCCTTCACCATAACCTCCATTCTTTCGACTCTTGAGTGAAACTTTATAACCATATTTCACCCACGCCACTGGATACATACTGAACCATTTTTTTCTGACTGAGTAACACCGGAACTACACATACAGGGTGATCTCACCATGCCATCTCATTCAAGAAAGGTAAAATCACTATCAACCTTTCGTTAAGTAAGCGCAAATTACCGGGTAAATTGAGACTACTGAATGTAAAACTGTAGGAAAATAAAGTTTTCTTGTTTTAAGCACCGAACTTGGTTCTTTATGTCTCCGGAATGTATTAGGACTGTTTACAAAGTGACGCGACGGTAAATGCTCAGTTTTAAATATAATATTTCAGGGCTAGAATTCCATATCAAACTAGATGCAATAAAGACCACCATTTTATCTGGCAGTAAAATTACAACATCCTATTTCCAGCAACATGATGGATATGTTCACAGAACAACTAAGATCTCAACGTATCTGGCCACAAATGTCATACGCCTGTATAAAATATGAAAAAGTAGTGAAGTTTAAAGCAAGGGAACGAGACATAGGAGAATTTCTGAATGATGAAACCTAAAATACTACAAGAATCCTATAGCAGGATGCAATTTTTTAAAATCTAAGTTATATATGAACTTATAATAGTACATGGTCTGTGAGTTCCTAATTTTTCCATTGTAACTTAACACTATTCAGCTGGAAGTTGCCAGGTCAATCTACTTTTCCAAGCTTCTCTACTCTAGGCTGTTTCTTCCTCTAGCTGTCTGTTTTTCGTAGCTTTCCTGCAACCTCTCACACTCGACAGATGGTGGGATACGTTTGTTTCTTCCAGATGAAATTGTAAGGACCATGGATATTCTGGAATTCTTACAAAATGACGAAACTGTATGAACTCCTTTTCCTCAGGCTATTAAAATATTACTTGTCCCCATACAATCGTGGACCCGTTAGTAAATTTTTACAAGCGAAATATTCTGGCATTCATTCTAGGGCAATCCATTTCAGCAGCTCTCAATCATCCTTCCAGGTCTTTGGTAATTACCCAGGCTTCGTAGCCATAAAACCACGTATTCTACCCGTTTTTGACCCTTTTGAGGCCTCTTTTTCGTTGATCTATTTCAATTTCACCCTGAGAAATCAGATTAGTTGATTATTTTCTTGCTTTCTTTGATTCCCTGCTTAATTTCTCTCTTGACCATCATGCAATTGTACTAATGATTGTGTCTAAACAATAGAATTCCTCTGCTTGATTGACTATCATTAAATATTGCAAACATTTCTAAATCGTTGATAACTGTACACTTCCTCTTTTTTCAAGCATACTTTTTATACCTTTTACCAAAACTCAGGAATAAAATTTCATTATTATATACCCCTAGTTAAATGCATCCTCAGCTGGCAGCACTCTGTCACCAGTGAAGTTTAGATATTTTGAAGAGTTATCATGAACTGGGAAACAACCATATGCAAGACTAGTTTCCATATTGAAAAATATATACCTAATAATTAAAAGAATTTCCATTAAAGATATAAAGTATTCTTTTCAGCATGGATACTAATACAAATATTTTCTACTATAGGACGCTTGCTGTCGTCAAGTTTAATGCAATATTCCTTCCATTTTTTATTCTATTTCAAGATAATTTTTACATAAAGTATCGATAATAAACTACAGCCTTGATGTAAATCTTTAATTGTTACCTAGGTTAACTTTTTCTCCTTAGCATGATTTCCAGTTGATACCACCACAAATACTGTTTACCAGTGATTCAAATATTGTTTCAACATGTATTTTTATATATTGTCTACTCTAACTATCAACATTGAATTGATTGATCATACATTAATTTATTTTAAGGAAAGTGCGCAACAGCTCATCAGAGAACATTTATTCCCCGATCGAGGAACAGAATATGATTTGCTCTACCTAGATGGCGTGCAAGTTTGCGAATACTTTCCCTACATTACCTTGATGGAATCCACTAGGGTCAATATGGTTTCTCAGGATGAATCATTTGGCTCTAGGCCGGAGGCCTCGACATAAAATCGGAGAAAATCTGTGAGTACTTCAGATAAAACTCCAACCAACTATGATAAAGCTCCTCGATATCCTGAGAAGCAAGAATTGAATTCTCCCCAACGTGGGATATGAGATTTTTCCGCGCATTAGAGCCTAGAAACGGTTGAGCTCTATCATCAAACCTATCCAAAAACATCTTTCGAGTTTCTGCCAATGGGTCATGAAAGCCATATGGCTCTAGCTTAAATGACATGTGCCCGGAACTCGATGCAGTCTGTGCACATAACGCAGGGTTAAACGCACACTTACAAATAGCCATCATCAACTTTTTTTCTTTATCACACAAAAATATGAGTTGGATATGGTGGTCAATCATTAGTTTTCAATGAAAACTTTTTAATGGAGACATGAAATTGTTTGGTTCGCTTCGAAAACCAGATCTTTGTAGAGAATGAAAAGGGTTGAAGTTGAATTTAGGAAGATATGTTCAGCACTCAGTACTTTAGAGCAAGACTAAAATTTCAAAGTGATTTTGATAAAGCAAGGCTAACTTGACATTAAATCGCTTAAAAATTTGAAATATATATTATATTATATCTTCATATACTTAATAATGATACATATTATGTAGTTCCCAGGAGATAAAATTATCTTTAGAAAGCTAAGGGCTATAGGTTCTTAACAAATTTTAAAGAGAGCAGAGAATGCATTTTAAGAATGAAAATTTTATTTCATACTTGAGCGGGAAAGTAGTTTTTTAGAAGTTAAATACATCTGTGAATTTTTTTATCTTCCGTACTGGGTAAATTCCATATGGCAAGGGTGTTTTCGGTATACTAAATGGTAAATTTTACACTGCCTGCGTTTTCATCCAATACCCCACAATATACCGTGCAGTAATGAAAAAACGCATGCTTACTTTATTTCTCTCACCTCTGATATTTGGTATTTTCTCGAAAACGACGGTACCACTTCTCTTAAAATTGGCTATTTTAACTCTGCAGACGCGTGAACTCCATTGGGGTGATCATCTTAAGGCTTTAAGGGGTCTCACAGCCTCAAAAATAGCCCATATTTTACTCAAATAATAAAAGCATTTGAATGAGGTGTATTTTTTTATTTTTTTTATTTCTGGAAATCACGATATAGAGTATAAATGTTCACCACGGAATGGTAGAAATAATGAAGTAATTCTTGCAATCGATTTGATACTCTTCATTTTTATAACACTTTTAATGACAAACCTATCAGTTTTCCTCGTATTTCAACAATAGCATTTTCCCTTCACAACCTGACCAATCAATGGATTATAACGGGAAATATTCTCCGAGGGTTTTACGGCTGGTATCATTAAATGAGGAATATTTTCATATATGTTTCACATGTATTCACATCATGTTTCATATATATATATACACTCACATAAATATTTATACAGAAAGGTAGAAAGAAAGTGGATAGGAACACATAAAATTTACAAAGACAATGGTGGTGTGAAGATGAAATGATGGCCGATTCCAAGCAGGAAAAATTCGACTGGACCGGGAAACGAACCACGGACCTTTGGATGTCGCGTCCACTGCTCAGACCATCGAGCTACCCAGTCTACAAAGAATCCACTGGAATCGGCGGGGGTTTATATGAACAAACACTCCCCAAGGCATGACCCATGAGAGCGGCCAGTAGATGGCGCGTGGGCAGCTTTTCACCCACCGGCAGAGAGAGAATGACATACACAGAAGGCGAAATGAAAGAATAACTCAAGCACACAGACAGTGGTGAAAGATATAGAACAGGCGTTTCGGGGTACGCTAACCCAAGTAGGAAATGACCTGTTCAGGGCATACAATCGTTCACTCATTCACTCAGACCGCACAGTCGAATTTTTTCTGCTTGGAATCGGCCATCATTTCATCTTCACACCACCATTGTGTTTGTAAATTTTATGTGTTCCTATCCACTTTCTTTCTACCTTTCTGTATAAATATTTATGTGAGTATTTGCCGCTGTGCGGTCTGAGTGAATGAGTGAACGATTGTATGCCCTGAACGGGTCATTTCCTACTTGGGTTAGCGTACCCCGAAACGCCTGTTCTATATCTTTCACCACTGTCTGTGTGCTTGAGTTATTCTTTCATTTCGCCTTCTGTGTATGTCATTCTCTCTCTGCCGGTGAGTGAAAAGCTGCCCGCGCGCCATCTACTGGCCGCTCTCATGGGTCATGCCTTGGGGAGTGTTTGTTCATATAAACCCCCGCCGATTCCAGTGGATTCTTTGTAGACTGGGTAGCTCGGTGGTCTGAGCAGTGGACGCGACATCCAAAGTTCCCGGTCCAGTCGAGTTTTTTCTGCTTGGAATCGGCCATCATTTCATCTTCACACCACCGTTGTGTTTGTAAATTTTATGTGTTCCTATCCACTTTCTTTCTACCTTTCTGTATAAATATTTGAGTATTTGCCGCTGTGCGGTCTGAGTGAATGAGTGAACGATACGCATCCCTGAAAAACTTTAGCGTCGAAAATATCACCATCAAAAAGAAAGTTCATTGAACCTGACTAGTGTGCGTTTTGTGGCTGACTCATTGCCTGACTAGTCATCCAAACTCTTTGCTAGATTCCATAGATCGCCCTTCTCACCACAATCATTCAAACATTTTGAAATTCGCTTAGATGAACCCGACGTATGCTTCTTGAAAATAAAAAAAAAACCAACACAATTGAATTCCTTTATTAGGGCATTATCTAATAAAAGGTAAAAGATCCAGACTGATCAGTAGGCAGTGTATTCTCTTCCGATAATAAGTTACTCTGCGTTTCTCTAATTTTACCGCAACTTCTTGTATATGAAGGTAGACCTACTAAATCATTAAAGTAATCGTGTTCTAAACCCGATTAATTTGAATTTTGATGTATTTCCCTAGGAGAGCCACATAAAGTAGACTAAGCAAACTGAGTGACCAAATTAATGCAAAAAAGTTTTTAGCAGCCATTCTCTTTCAAAAAATCTATTTTACACCCATGAGTCTGTGAAAAATATTGCTGAAGAAATAATAAGTTACAAAGCCCTATAATCACACGCGTATTTGAGCATTATATGTGATCTAAAGAACACCTAATCTTAAAATTTAACCAACTGTGCTTAACCAACTATTTCTTATCAATTTCATAAAAATAAATAATCCATTCACATCTACTGATGTGCATGAGATTTTTCTAGCCTGCTGCACCACTTCCGAGATTGGAATTATTATTTTTCTCAATTTTTTCAAAGCCATAATTTTATTATAAAAAGAATATTATATAGCTGTTTAAACCAAACACCTTATCTAACAGAGTTAGATAGAAAAGTATAAAATACCAGATGCATTTTTCAATTACATTGATAAACATTTTGCAACGTATCCTTTTAACCTTAGCCATTTAGGCAGCAGCTACAGGGAGCAGCTTTTACTCCATTGTAATGCTAAATAATGAAAATGATTCTCTGTTTCAGGAAACTAGGGTTTTTAATGGATATTGATTAATTAACATCTCAAATTTTTGTGTGTTCAGAGTGCTTTCAGTTCAAGTGTTTTCAGAGCCAGTGATAACTATCAAAGTCACTTGCTGTTTAAAAATCATTAAACGGTACATTTAATTATAGAACCTTTTGTTGTTTAAAATTTCATTTTATCGTAGAATGTTCAAGCAAATAAATACATTTAAAGTAGGTTCTACTTCCTGTACAGTTGTTCATACAATCATTCAATTTTCCGCTTTGCATGGTACAATTTTCCTCATTATACAGTTTATGCATTTGTTCTTACAGTAGAGTATATCGTGTGAAACGGTATTAAGACGCGAGTAGCCCAATTCTTGAGCCCAACTCCTGGTGTGCGGGAATGATAAATCGCCTAGATTGTGAGATTTGTCTCCTAAGTGGACAGAGTATTTATCTTTGCAACTTCCAGAAAAAAGCATCTCAAAGGTTTAGCGGAGTAATTTGCTCTTAAAGAAATCAAACTTCATCTTCCCTACTCTCTGATGTAGAGACCAAGTCTTTGGATTTTGCGAAAACAGAAAAATTGTATCTTAGGGTACAGGAGAGAAAATCCCGAATGCTGATAGTGTTATGCACTCTTGTCTCTCTGACCTTCACTTCAACAGCTGCATTTTGCCATCAATTAATTATAAAGTATAGTTGTTAGTATCCATTTTGCTTCTTATCATAAGTAGCTAATTGAGTTTACAGGAAATCCCGATCAGTTTTCTTTACACAGTTGGATTCCCGTATTTCTCTTTCCTTATGCAAGAATATAAAAGCAAGGGAATTCTTTGTGTGAGTACAAGCAAAATATTGGGCACCACTATTCTATATTTAAGGGTTCCAAGTTTCTCATTCTTTCAACAAAATGGTGCCTTGATTCAACCCCTTCCTCCATGGATCTTTTTTAGTACTTTTTTAAATTGGCAATATCCTTTGCCGCTATAAGATACTACAAGAGGGTATATTTGTCTAAATTTTCTTGAATATCTGATATTAAATAATGAAAACGATTCAAAAAGGTTTTTTCTTTGCTTTTTTTTATTTCTGTCACTCCGTTATATTTCACAATATCATGAAAATACAATATAAACGCCCCAATTTCGACTTATAATTCTAGTTCCTGATAGGATAAAACAAAGAATTGTTGAAGCTGTAAGGCCAAGGTAAAAGAGAAAACAGTTTTCAGTTTACAACCTTGCCACTATCTTGGATATCTCTTTACCGGCTGAAATTTTTGTGTGTTTACTGCCGATCAGTAGGCTAAAATATCTGGAGACCAACTTTTACTGGCTTTTTACACGAAATGATTCTTGCAGCAAGAGCAAATCTCTTCAAAAAAATTTTGCTAATACCAAATGTACCACTTAGAGATGACAATGCTGATGAATTATTCCATATTATTCATTATTGCGTTACTATAAAATATTAAAGCTAGATGTTAAGATTAAATTTAGTCAGAACGCTACTAGCCAACGTGATTCCTTGATTTTTCTCTCACTCATGGCAAAACATATAAAGAATATGATATAACCTTTTGTGAGTTATCATTTGTATGCTTTACAATCGCTTGACTGTAGCCCTCGAGAGTTTCATCTACAATATAAAATCCCTTCTCTAGAGTTTTTAAACAATACCAGCAGAATATCAGAAAAAAATTATTCCTATCACTAGCCATGATGTTAATTTTGGATTTCAAAAACAGTGATCCACAAAACCCAAAAGCAAATACAAAAACCTTGTGTTGGAGGCCTTTCAGCAGTATGAGCAAAGAGAAGAGATTATGACGAAAGAGAACAAAATTTAATTTCAGCTGTAATAAGTCAAATAAAGTACGTAAGGGTGAAACAAGTTTTCAATCCTATACGTTTGGGTAGGTAATAAGCGCTGAGTTCTATAAGTAAAATATTTGATGGTAATAAGTTTGCGCAGCTTCTATGGGCTATATATTAAGTTTTAAGGGATTATGAGCATCAAATGAGCCATTAAATTGGGGGCAGTAAAGTTTGCCATACATTTTCGAGCACAAAATAGTGGAAAGTGGAAAGATAGGTGGACAGTGAGTATACCACGCATCTCTCAAAGAGTAATAGAGAAACAGTATAAGGTAACCTAAGTTTTCTGTATAAAACTTGGTAAGGAAATATTATACTAACTTGCTAATCAAAGGGGAGTGATGCATTGGAATTAGTTTGGTCATTCTTGCCGCCTTCGAAAAATGCATGAAAGATGCAGGAATAGGAACCTTGGCTCAACTTGAAGCATCTGCCGCTCGGTTTCGAGAGCACTGCGGAAATAACTTCGGCTCTCCTATTTGTTCGACATGTCCCTAAGGGGCTCGAAAGAAGATTTCCACAATGCGAGGCGGAGACTCCGAGCAGAGCAGCCGTGTTATTTATCTCCGCGCTTGGCACGCGACGAGGCGTACATTCGCGTGAATACCCGTGTCCCGCTTCCCTTTCCTACCTTCGCGCGAGCTTATGCAGTTCCCCAGCGTTTTTGCCGTGTCCAGGATAAAATGTATAACACAGAGGATGTTAGATCAAAAGTGCGGTGCCACAAGCAGCTTTTGGAGAGCCAAAACCTAATACGCGAGAATATTTCCAGGGAGAAAGTATTATATTACTCCCCAGTGAAACATGCAGTGAATCGCTGAAATCTCTCTCAATCCAGTGTTGAAGATACGAGGATCCCAACGATTTTTTCTCATAGATACCAAATAAAGCTGCAAGCCAAAAATCTCTGGATAATTAATGTAACATTTCTACCACCATTTTATACCTGTTAATGTGAGTTATAAACGTATCATGATGAAGCAATTGCACAAACTGAGGGAATCAAGCCTTTAATGTTGCCGTTGTTCATTAAATTATAGTGATCTAAAATTTAATAAATAGCTATGCATAATCGAGTCTAAACTACAGAAATGATACAATGTGTCAATATTTATTTCTTCTATTGTAATAGGTTCACAGATTGATTTTTATCTTGACCGCAGCACTTCTAAACAGTAGAAAACAAATATATTGGTTGCAAGCCCGAGCATTGGTACTGTAATAAAACCAGTCATTTGCAGACTTATATACGCTTCCTTATGTCTTCTACTCAAAATAATTCATGATAAACACCAGTGCTTATTTCTAATGTTAAAAACGATTTTGTTCTTCATCAATAAGAATTAGGGTGAAGGTGGCTATTCAAACTCGGCAAACAATTGACTTCACCAGCCTTATGTATGCCTCATGCTCAAACGTGAAGAATTCACCAGCCTTATTCTCTATGAAAGAACCAAATCCTGCAGCAAAAATCATGATCATGTGAAATACGTGTTATTTTTATCATGAGCCATAAAATATATCATGTCACGTCACTATCATTCTCAGATCATACTTCAAATCTCCAACAGAAAATTATGAAAATATCACAACATTAAATGGTAACCGAACAGATTATGGTAAAGTTTTGAACAGAAGTTTTAAACGTTTTATACAATGAAATTCTACTGAATGAAAAACACTTAGCAATTACTAGACTAGAAAATATAATTTTAATCACTATTCACTTTTACCGAAATGTACATAACAGTCATAATTATCTCGTTAGATAAGAGGAATGAAAAGAAACGTTTTTTTATGCTGCAAGGTAAAGTTTTCAAAAGAAGAGATATTTATCTTCTTTCATCGACATTTCTTTGATCGTCCAACTTTAAAAGAAGCAAGAACGAAGAATTGAAAGCTTCGTAGTAATATGAATGAAAATGTGAAGATAGAAGCACCAGAAAGAACGAAATTCTTGTAAATTTAGATGGAAAAACAGAATACAATTCTATCTGAGATTCAAGTTTTTGAGTGACAGATCAGAAAGTTGAGAAAAAGTAAGAGCAAAGACAGAGACATGCCCTGAAAATATTGAAATAGAGTTAAGAAAGACGAAGGAGCAAAACAATAAGTGGAAAAAAAAGACAAGCAAAACGTTTTAAAACAAATCTTTTGAAAAGGAAAAGAAACGGAAAAATTATCCAGGGAACGCATAGTCATGAAAACATCCTGTAAAGATAAAGCCATATGAAAATTTGAACACAGACACCAAGAAATGAAGATAGTTGAGCATTTGTGCACAATTTTTGGTGTAGACAGTTATTTTCCAATTTTAACTCATAAATATTATTGCACCGGCTTTCAATTCACTCCACTTCATTGTTTTTCATCAGTCCAGAGAAACTACATGGCGTGACTTTTTTGTATTTACCGGTTCAAGTAATTTTTATTTTTCATTCTTAGCGTAATAATCCTCAACGAAGTGGATTGTGAGGAAAGGGGAATAAGAAGTGCAGAACCTGTATAGAAGATTAATAATGGTAGGTAACCAAGCAAAAAATTGTGGTGATAAAAATTAAACAAATCTAATGACTCTAGTTTACTTCCAAGGAAATTTTAAAAATTTATTTAGTATTCTTAAAAGTTGTATCTTCCATGCACAATGCATTCTCTCTTAAATATATTCCCAAAAAATTATTTACACTACATGTCCTATGCATCATAATTCCCAAGAAACTGAAAGCAGCCGATTCTAAACACGGTTTCCGACCATTGAAAAATGGTTGACCCTCTTACTCGAGGCAAGGTGTAGCTGATGAGGCGTGGGTATCTCAAACGTGGAAGTTTTTTGGTGAATGCTTTCGACCGCACATACACGGCCCTTTTGCTTTCGGGATTGTCAAAGGGGAAGAAGAGGCTGGGTGCACCGTCTCAAACCTCTCTTGCTCCTGACTCCATGCTCGAGAAGACGTAACTTGAACAAGATTCGATCCCAGTGAAAAGTCCCCTTAAAGTTATTGGGCTCCGGGTCTTTAAATGCGCACGCAATTTCATTCGAAGGAGGCCCTTCATCCTGCTTCCCTATCCCTTTCGGTTCCTCTTTTGCTTTCGTTTGAACATTCCCAATCGAAAAAAAATACACTCTCCTCCCAGATTGATCATCAGTTTTCCCTCTCCCCTCATTTAATGATATCAGTTCGTCCTTGTAATTTCACGACATTTTCAAACTTTTCCTTTGCTGTTCATCTTATCTCACTCAAAGTTTTTATCTTTTCTGTAAAACAATCTTCCAAAGCACTCCTCGCTAATTCAATATTTCAATTACTCTCCGTAAGCAAAGCTCTCCCTTTATTCTCAGCACGATTGGGACTGGCCCATGGGCCCAAATTAATCCCACGGAAAGCAAATAATGCAAAAGTACGAGGGAGATCTTGGCAGATACAATGGGTGCTATTCTTGGAAGCGCTTTTAATGTAAAAAATGTTATTTTATAACTTCTGAAAGTTACATCATTAATCATTCAATCAAACAAGGCTCCATATGATGATATTTTCCAAGCTTTTACTACATTTCATAATTTAGATTAACTCGTCGAGTTGTCCAAATATATTCTTATTGACACAAGTCCTCTTCCCTGTAAAACATTTAACTCAACGAAGTGCAAGGAAATTCAAATTTTTACCACAAATATTTAAAAGACATAAATCACTAAAGCGTGGTCCTATGCTATCCACCAGAATGTATCGATCAAAGAAGATTTCCTAATATCAAAGCAAAATTCCTCTGCAACTGATGTGGATTCAACCAAGAGATAGAATAGTATGCACTTTCTAAGCAGATGTTGTATCATACAAAATAAATGCCGAAGAAAATGAAAGAAGTGACAGATATAAGAGCAATTTCCATTGTGATTTACATTATATTTTAAGGAAATAAAACCAATACCATGCGACATAGAGCGCCATCTAAATCATCGCATACTAACTTTACAATCACTTATACGTAACGTATAGAAACACGTATCACGTATACGAACCCTATTGACAAATTATCAATAAAATCTGTTGCTAAATTTCAGTTTTTTTCTGATAATTACCCATATGTATCATCCAAGTAGATGAGGGGCTCGGAACCTGACCTGTTTTTTGGTTTTTATTGCAGAGTAAGGGCTCATTGTACGGACCCTGCTTCACCCGAGCCGTGCGGTTTTCTGGGAAACAGATTTTCTCGAGCAAGCTCGATCGTTAAGGCAAAAGGATTTACAGCATCTATGCTCTCAAGTGTGAACTTCACTCGCAGCTGAAATTAGTATACAGCAAGCTCAACCTTAACCGATCAAACCAACCTGTGAATTGCGCTTTTAATATAGAGCCCTAGATTATGTATTTAAGTATTAGATATATGTATAATTCTCTTAAAAATATCAACTAAAAGTTCAAACCAAATAAAACATTTCAGTTTCCTAAATGTAAAAATTGAAAAACTAGCTGGGGTATTTTGTAGATATTTGGGTGGAAAATGTATCACCTCAAGGCAAAAGAAATGACACAAAGAAGCGCTATTTTAAGCCCGGTATCCGTAGAAAGATGAATACCTCCTAGGACATGTTCGCCTCTCTCGGGTGAAAGGGCGAATATAAATGGCTGAGGAGGTGAGGCATTAATCACATACAAAGAAGGTTTCAGAATAGATATTTCATGGCAGATAAATGGAAATAATATTTTTCATGGTCTGTAATAAATCATAGAGAGTGAACGCGCAAACCAACACATTTTTGTCCGAACACTTTGAGATGCAATGGTGGCTATAAATATTTTCACACTTTCATGCAGAGCTTACTAGTCTAATTTCCATTTTAATAGAAATACATATTTGTTCAAATATTTATGTATAACTTTGACTTTTAAGTAGTGTCCAAAAGTTCTCAATGATAATCATGGAAGTTAATAAGCGGTAACATAGTCATTCATAAAAAGTTCACGTCTTCCTTCGATCTACTTGGATGTCTTCACAGCATCCCACTTGACGACGTAACACGACCTACTTGACTGACCTCACAGCATCCATTTAAAAAAAAAACTAGCGCCCTTTTTTCCAAATAAATTTCATTAAATTTGATTACATGTTCTGTTAACACAAACTTCATGGTCACTGAAGACCGGTACTACCAAATTTTGAAGAAACGTCGATTCCAATTATAATCATTAACTTTCATAAATACCATAGAACATATACATAGTTTTACGCCAACTCCAACTGCTACTGGACGGTAGAGCAAAGGGTGTCACAAAATTTTCTGATAATGTGCATTGTACAAATTTTTTACACGAAGATGATTAAACAAAAAGAAAAAATCAAAGTATTTGCAAACAAGCAGGCCTGATAGTGTTAAAAAAAAACTATTTCATGACAACACGGGGTGTCTATCTCCATAATGATACTTTCCTCAACCTCAACGCTTCTTTCAAAAGAGCAATTTATACGCTTCAAAATGTCGAACTTGGTACAAATAGATGCTGTTCAGAACACCCTTCTTCGCTCAGCTGGAGCCAAACAGGAGATAAAAAGGGAAGGAAAAAAAGAGACACGTCGACTCCGGAGCCCTCCACGGAAAGACGCTCGCGTGCAGCTCGGTGCACGAGAAGAAAAAGCACATCCGAGGTCTCCGAGGAAAAGAAATAGGGTTAGATGCTGAAATACTCACTTGGGTAGCATCTTAATACATTCTCCTGCCCGCCCTAGTCCCCAACCCCATAGCAAAGCGAAAACCTTGGCAGAAAAAATAGAAGGGAGTGAACCCCAAAGCGAGCCACTTCATCCTGCGCACACATCCGCACACTAGCACACCACACGCTCACCGAAACGCTCCAGTGTACAAGTGCAGTAGGATATGTAGGTTGTCCCCGACCTGTAGGTTGTACCAGCCCTTCACTGTCTCGTCCATTTTTAAAGGAGACGATACCGTGAGGAAACAGGCCCGGACGTCGAGCGAAGGGCCCCGGGACGAGAGGAGGGCTTCCCGTCGGCGAGTTTTCGTGACAAGGGGCGAGGATACGGCACGAGGCCGGAGGCTGCAGAGATGTCCGTCGGAGAAGATGAGCAGACTCACCTCTAACTACGGTAGCGGTCATTCGGAATATTTCTTGCTTAAATGCTGAATCTGCCACTATAAGCGTAAAGCAATTCGTTTGAAACAACGAAATGTTTCCAGAGCTCGGTCTCAATACACGATAATACCCTTCAATAGCAATAAACTCATCTAAATGTAGATAGAGTTGAGTTCAGACTTCCTCCGATCTCAATACTCATTGAGGACCTCACTTAATTATTCAGCCTTCTCTAACTAAAGATCGTATTGATCAGAGAATTACGCACGACTTAATTTTCTGCAAATGAGCATTGAAATAAACAAGTGTGGCTCATAAATTAGGGCATAATTGAAAGACAGAGAGTGTTCTGTCTGGCACTCGGCTCATTACCTGCGTTAAGTTTACTACACTCTGCATAATACTTTGACAGAAACAATTTAATTATCCAATGTTTATCACTTATGCCGATCCAAAAACGGTTCGTGTCTCAATACCGGGGTACGCTGTCCTCTAATAAATATGGTATCATTCTGCCAAAATACCGTACAAAATTACATCTGCATTCGTCATCTACAAGCCAAAAATAGATAGAGTTCTACATAATTACTTATTCGGAGTTCCTGAAATAGCAGCAAATATTCGTATGAGTTTCTGTACGATCATTCGTAGGTTGTTATTAAGTACAAAATGTGTGCATAATTCCCAAATGTGGGCACATTGGAATGCATCCAAGCGAAGTATCATGTAAACATAAGCCCGTTAAGCATAAATTTATTACATAATGCAGCGTCCGAACGAAATTGTGGTAATACTGATATCAGGAAAAGATCAGTACGAATGATAAGCATCAGCTCCCATGAATAGAAAAAGGGAGAGAAGATTGGTACCACCATTATCATGACCTTCAAGCAAAACGGCAAGAAACCCAGTGTTACACGAAACTTCCTATGGAAGAGGCGCTGTAATTTACTTATTCCATCATTGTAACCGAGTGCGGGTCGAATTATCTCGAACATTTCTTCCACATTTAGCGTGGAGTCCAGTACTCTTATACAGAAGTTATGAGTTAACTTAATTAGTGCTTACTAAAACATGAGAGAGGGAAACAGCATAACGCACCATTAAATTATAAGTAAAAAGCACAGCAAAATATAAGGGTTGAGCACGCCTTTTTTTGTTGACACTTTCGAAATTTGAGGCTAAAAAAGAAATGTTGAGGATATTACTTCAATTTTACACCTATTGTATTTGTTTAAATATCCCCTCATTGTAGCAAAATTCTACACTGTGCCAAAAAACCCCTCCGCCACGTTGGTTGAGTTGTGACGTTACTAAGCAATACCGTATCGTCGCCGTGCTGAGGGAATCAGCGATTTAATCTTATTTTTGCGGTCGAAAAAATATTTCTATACAATGAAGGGTATTAAAAGAGGTTAAAAAATGGTGTAATGTTCCAAATGAGTCCATTGCTTGAATAAGATTTTCTTTGGCCCCTAAAGCCAAAATAGTTCAAGGGAAATGGTTTCAAGTGGTCATCTGGTTTATAGTGTTACCCTCTAAGATCTCTATAAGTGTCCTTCTTCAACATATAAAAAAATCATTACCCTGTAAAAATTATAAAATAAAAGAGATAAACGGTGGTTATTACAGCGCATTACCTTTGGAAATCAGATGGACGATAAAGATGGAACCCTATGTTTTTGTCTTAAACAAAGTGTCTTACTTTTTAAATTAAGATATATTTCTATTATCGATGAAGAAAGGTCTTATATGTGAAGTAACTTGAGAGTTTTCCATGAAAGGCAAAATTTGTCATTCTATGTAGCTAGTCATAACATAGTAAAAAGGCATTTTCAATATAAAAATAGTATCGTCTAAAAGGGCTAATATTTTTAGTGGATATAGGCTAGGTTATTTAGAGAAAGCATTCAATTTTTTTACACATAAAATAGCTTTTTAGTTATCACACCGGACAATTTGACAAACCATAAAAATAATTTTTCAAAACTTGCGTGAAATTTTGAAACGGAAAGAAATGTGGAAAACTTTCCTGGCTCATAAAATACTCCTTCGTTCGCAAAGACATTTAAAACTCTTTTTGCTAGAGTGCATGAAAAGTACGACTTTATATTTTGCTGCTAAGCCAGCATTGGTGTCCCCGCTCGATCTGGTGAACGTCATTCAAATCTGTGAATATCTTCCAATGCTAGCCAATTTAACTATCAATTATTGCATGATTGATCATGCATATCAATTAGACTGTTACATAACCTTCATTGAGTTTTCTTGCATTTAAGTCGATGTTTTTTTTACATTTTATACAGGCTGTTTCAAAATGAATATCGGGGGTTTAAGGTTTATGGGTAACTGATGTATCTTATTTTGATGCGCTACTACAATGGCTCTTTCCTCAACTGCAGGATGTAGAATCAGAGAACTTCATTTGGCAACAAGATGGTGCGCCACCTCACTGGCATTTCTCAGTACGCTATTGGTTAAACGACGTTGCACCTAGCCGCTGGATTGGCCGCCTGGGGCCGGATAACTGGGCTTGTTTCGCATGGCCTCCACGTTCACCCGATCTGACGCCCTGCGATTTTTACCCTCGGGGGCTCTTAAAGAAGCATTTGTATATGCATCTACTACCAGCTGACCTACCTGACTTAAGAAACAGGACTGAATCAGTTGTCGCATCAATTACTCCAAACACACTGATCAAGCTATGGGAGGAACTCGCCTATCGACTGCATGTATGCCGTGTAGTAACAAATGATGCTCACGTTGAACATTTGTAAATACAACAAAAATTGTTTAATTTGCTCTCTTTTTTGAAGTATGATTTATAATCATAAGTCAAATGGTATAAATATTAAAAAGCCTCATAACCCCGATATTTATTATGAAATACCCGGTACTTAAATAAATTTTGCTCTCTATTTCTTATGTTTTGGAGCGATGATCCACGTAATTCAAACGCTTTTTTAAATTTTGAACGTGTCCACCTATATATTTTAAGGTTGTCTTTGGACAGTTCTTTAGTTATGAGCTGGATGCACATATCTATAACCGGCTGTATGACATAAGGAGGATGTATGAAAGAGTCCGATTGATTGGAGGATCTGCAGATTGTGCCGCTCACGCTAACAATCGGCGCCCGAAGGACAATCATCCTACGTCGGCGCATCGTCAGTTGAACGTTACCATCACCGCTACTATCACTACTAAAAAGAAATATCCATTTTTATTGTTTACATAAGAAGAATATGGCGTTAATTTTTTCCTTAGACCATCTGTCAGCCGCTGTTCGCAACTGATTTTCTCTATATTTTCTTATTCTTACGAAGTTTCATGCCGATTCGTTATTCTATGTGCCCGACAAAATCGCTTATTTCAACATAATTATCTTTTTTATACTATTCTCGCGTGGGCTTGTTTCTGAAAGGCTCAAAAATGTTTACAAATTACCATTTAAAATATATTCTACGAATTTCGCACCAAATGTTTCCAGAGACAGAAAATGTTTTTTTATAAGTCTCTCACGTCTAAGTAATAAAAACGTCCTCAATTTATCTGAAGCGTGAATCATCTATACGATTACTGCACTCGATAAACTGCAAATTCTTCTTAAATTTCAATCAGGAAAAGGGATTGATGCGGAGGACCATGCGATTTCCCAATAAGCATAAGTCCTAAGGATTCACTTTGTACCGTCGTTATTCTCATTCCAAAGAAAAATTTCAGCGCATTCAATAAGCGATGTTATTTTTTTATAGGAGTCACAATATACATATAGCCGCAATTGATACATAAAACAGTTGCGTTCAACAAAGAGTAAAAAATTTGTGAAAAAGCAATTTAACAAATAATGTATGCACTCATCTAGTTTTAAAAACAGTTCAAACCAAGTATTAGGGGCCACAGGCATCACTTGCATGTCGTCACTTTCCACAAAATATGGGCATTGGTTACGAAAAGGCAACTTTTTGGAAAAAAACGTACAAAGCACAAAGCTATAGTTTTGCTTGGGCGATTTATTATTTCTCCTCGTAAGAGTGGCCAAAATACTGATGGAATCCATACTATTTACTTCGATGGAATCTCAAATTTACGAGAATACCACAGAAAAATCTAAAAACCGAAGATTAAGCAACAAATTAAGCATTCGATAACGTTAGCTAACAATTCCATTTCATCCTAAACAAGCACTTTATCGTAGAAAATGAAGTCTACGTTCACTATACGAGCAACAAAACTCTGTCAACTCAACAAGCTTGGTAAACTTAAGGTAAAAACCTTGAGGTAAAATTGTCTCTATTTTGAGAGCTGACTCTAATGCTTGTTTCAGGCAGTGCCATTCTGGCTTTTTAAAAAAGTGGGAGGTAAACTTTTGCCGACTCCCTGGTGAATGTCTTTTCTCCTCAATAATGCAGGCGTTTAAAAAGATTCTTGTTCCCACTTCCCAATCATTTCAAATAATGGCTTCATCTAAGGGTGTTGGAAATTGAACTGTTAGCAGAATTGGGCTCCGTGAAAGGGAGCATCCATATTTGCGCGAGTCTGGAAGCTCATTTTCGGGGCTGCACTATCATTTGCCTTAGCAGCCACACCCTCTGAATCTGCTAGGATTTGGTGATTGGATTACAGGCTAAAATCTCGAAGGCACTGTTCAAAATTCAGGCAAATGAGGTGATTTTTTTCTGCAAAACTCCGAACCTCATTTGGGTGCTGAACAGATAGAAATTCAAAAGTTGTACCACGTCAGTCATCATTGGTCGTTCAATACATGATTGGTTTACTGCATGCCTCCACCCTTCCCCATCTAATGTTAGTTCCTTTACCTCCTGTTATCTCTTTCAACGTAATTTCTTATTTATTTGGTAAATGAACTCCACTCCCCAGGTTTGCTTCAAGAGGGTCTTTTTTGAGACTACTGAAGGCAATATGGGAATAGAAACTTCGTCACCCAACGCGTCATCTGAGTCGCTAAGATGTAGATCATGCTATCGAAGCCTCTATTACCACGTTAGTACCAAAAAATAAAAAATTGACTTTTTTCTATATTTTTTCCAAATGATTCTTCCTTCTTCAATATTACCCTTCTCTCGCCACCTCACACAAAATGGCGCAAATGAACTTGATGTTTGGGCGCCTCCCCATTAAATGAACTAAGCAACCGAATGTGAAAACATATTCCATAAATAAGTCGTACGAAATATAATAGAGTTTATCAACTACTAATGAACAATTTCAACAAATTAAATTGAAAAATTTGGGAAGCATATTATAATATGCTTAAATATTCTTAGATTAGCACCGAAGGTTTTTCACCACCGTCCACAATATAAATCCCCTACCCACATACCTACCGCCAAACTTCGTCACGCAACGGGAGAAAAGGAAGTGTGGATCAAGAGAGGGATATTTCTAAGCAATTTCATTTTTATTCTGTGAAAGAAGACTAATCATATTGGTGCTGATGATAGATACTCACTTGATGAACAGATCAGGAATCAAATCAAAAGTACGGCAAAAAGTTAACCCATTTATGAGTGTGAAATGAATTTGTAAAAACCTTATAGTCCATACCTGAAATATAAACGATTAATAATGTGAATGAAAATGTGATATAATAACTGAAACGTTTTTTGTATTATTTTAAGTTTATTATAACCAAAGATTAGTGAAAAATGAATTTATTGTGGTTGAAAATATGAGTCATTTATTACGACCTAACACTAAACTAATAAATTTGTTGTTGTTACTGTTGCTGATGTTGTTAAATAAATAAATTCACGGTTACCAATCAAATCAATCGATTAATTGTTATCATCAGTAGTCATCTATCCGAGGAAATACAAAATTTAAAAATTGATCAAGATATCCTAAAGATAAAAACTGAAGTATTAGCCACATTTTCACAAGTATTAATAAAGGAAAGAAACTAAACAGCAATATCACTACGCTTGGACGTTTTGTAATTCTTTTAACATTATTCTAAACTCTCGCCGATAATAATGGTAGAATATACTGATACAAAGAATGAAATTCGTCTATAGCTAAATATTTTCCAGGGTTGATATTTCTCTTCGAAGTTCTCTGGAATGAAAATTTCCAAGGCAATTAAAACACATTCGTTTCTTATTTGTTCTACACAGCCAAGAAATTCTACCCCTCTCTTTATTATCGACCTTTTATTTCCCTGTTTAAAAATTATTCCGTAAAATCTATTCATTAATAGAACATGAGCTAATTCTATCAGGGACAGCATTACCCAGGCTTTTAGCGTATCATTGCCCTCACTATAAACCACATTATGGTCTTCATCCCGTCACCAAATCCCTATCATACCACTTTCACAACATTCTACGAGCAATGGGCTATGCAGAGAAGGTACGAATTCGGTTATCAATTTATGCAATCTTCACAAATTAACTTGCCAAAGCAAGGTCATCCTCTCAACCTAAAACCGGTCAAACCCGTTGTAGAGGTTTATTTTAGGACCACGTACGACAATGTGTAAGTGATTATTCAACATCCACAGATTCCGCCCAAACACGATAATGCAGAAGGGAAAACTCATAAATGAGATCACGTTGACTTAAACACGTACGCAATGCGGACATAAAGGCAATGCTCCCATGAATCACATGTCACGCTAATTCCGGCCACATAGGCAGTTAGAGGGCCCCAATTTGGGCGAGCTCACGGGAAAGCCACGGCAGGGAAGCCCGTTCAAATCAGTTTTCAAATTTATCTTTTGCCTCTTTTATTTGCCACTAGCTGCAGGCGAAAAACCATATCAGGTATTAAAGAAGAGGAGCGGTCGTCCGCTAAAATAATATGAAAAATATTGTTGGACAAGCAAATTGTGCTTTGATAATTAATGTGGATATTAATTTTCGCATTAAAAATTAATCATACTATTAGCATCGCTAAAGGTAGATTTCTTTTGAACTGTTTTTATTTCAATAAATGAAAAATATTTCTGTTACACATGAGGGATTTTTTTCCGCTTCACGCTGAGTTAACTTTTATAGTTTGACCTTTAACACAAGTGTAATCATCCATACAATCTGGGTACGCAGTATAAAAGACGTAGGGTTTTTGACTAAGACTAAACACTAAAACCTTAGAAAAATGTGCGCTCCATTTTTTATTGAATCTTATGTGCAAAGATATTCGTCACCATAGAATCTCAAAATATCTGTCGGTTATTTAATTCTCTCAAAGAAATGAGATGACCCCTTAAGTAAATTCCCATTCTTTGGAACTAATCATAACTCATGAGCATTACACTATAGTAAAACATAACATAGTGTAAGCACTCAAGGAAAATAATGAGTGCAGCTCCGTTACTCAGGAATTCCAAAAGCTATTGAGAAAAAATAGTTGAACAATGAATACAGTTCTAGTAACCGACGGGTAATCTAAGCATAATTATGTCGACCATGTTCTAAAAATTGACGAGAAATTATGTTGGCATTTTACATTCCTACTATAAATCTTATGTTGAAAGAAATGTGTATGAGAAATAGAAAAGCTACCATGAAAGACGAAAACGCCATATTAGAACGTCCGGGTTTACTCCAATGCGACTAAAAACAATATTCGGTAGAATTATGGATGCCTATCACAACCTTTTTCTTTAAATGTTATGGGATGAGTATAGCGCTGAAACCTGGAATAGCACAGTTCACTCATGGTCAAAGGCAATAGTTGGGGTTCTACCAGTCTTTTTCCTTGTTTTATTATTCCTTACAAGCGGCAGATGAGTGTGAAATATCTAGTTTGGCTGCTAGTCTTAAAATAGAAAGAGAATTAAAAAAAGGAGAGGAAATCAAAGAAGAGGGTAGTTGAATTATGTATATTCAAGTACTGTAATAGAATAGATTAGTACGTCTCGCAAAATGCGAGATATATAAGCGTAGAAAGTAAGAGGAGCGGTATCTGCCAAAAATGAAAACTATCACAGTGATGTCGGGTCTTAAATGCGTTCCAATTTAAAAATTTAAAGTAGCTGAATAAGGTTTTACACTTTCCCGGCGAATAAAATTTGTGTAAATTTCTCGGGCTCGCCACTAGGTAAGATATTCATAGGCAGCCGACGTTTCGGGTTCCGACTCGTTACCCATTCCCAAAGCTACTTAGTCTTGAGAATGGGTAACGAGTCGGAACCCGAAACGTCGGCTGCCTATGAATATCTTACCCGGTGGCGAGCCCGAGAAATTTACACAAATAGCTGAATAAGGCTTTTAATTCCACTAACAGTTTTTCTCGAATGAAATAGCTCCACGATCAATGTCCTTCGGCTTACAAACCTTATTTATTCTCTTAGTAGTTGGGTTAAAAGTACTGGAAATTTATTTACCCGAGGGTCTAAACAGATATGAATAGCATCTTTCCTCTACATCTATCTATCAACTCCATTTCTATAGTTTCCATCAACAGGTTGTCTCAATGTATCTCAAGTTTATAAACCATGCATTTCACTGCAATGAAATGTACTCTCTTCAGATTTAATGTTTATTGCCGACTCAAGTGCTATTCGTTGTTTGCAATTGGATCTTTCCCTAAAGAAGAAGTAGAATTTTTGGGATCGGATCTTTTCTTAAGTAGAATTATATATCTATCTCGCATCATTAATAGTATGATATCAAAGTGCACCCATTTTTCTGATAATAATGTACCATTTGAAAGTCCAAAGGCATACATTGTTTTTTTTTCAGAAATACGCGAAGACTGAGCTATGGCAATGGTACATTCATATATAAATTTCCCTAAATAAATGTAGAGAACAATAAACCAATCAAGTTTGTAGATTTGACTTTGTTGTTACTTAAGATTATTAAAAATAATAATTTATCATTAATGAACTCATAATAATTAAATCATGGCATACTTGATGATTTTTCGCTTTTGTACTCTTAATAATATTATCAGATGAGGTTCTTCAAGTTTACAACGAAATACTCCAACCTGAGTACTTTGCTACGGCATATAAAGTATTAAAAATGGTGCTTCCATGTCTTTTGGTCCTGCTGTGAACGAAATTTCATAAAAAGAAGTATTTCCAATTCTCTCAGCACAAATTTGTCCCTATGTTTGAATAGGTTACCATCAGAGAATGATCTGGGCGCATCGCATATGTATTTCGTCATTTATCTGAGAGGAAAATATCTGTAAACTCTGCCACATGTCGTCACAAAGACTCACATTTCATAAATATATTTTCCGTAATTCAATAAGCTTAAAATTAGAGTTAGGATGATTACAAATATATGGAATCGGAATCCGAATCTATATTGTTATCGAATCCGGAATATCGAATCTCGAGTCCAATTCCTTTTTTCATCAAATTATGATTCCCAGTTTACTATCACCGCTCATATATGCGTGTATCATGCATGACTCATCCACCCTTGTCCCTTTTTAATCTCCTTGTAAATTTATAAACACATGAGCAGCTCTAGGAATCCATGTCATGGTAGTTCTAAAGCATTTGCTTGAAACGATTATCACAACCTGATAACTTTTAGGGCAAATTTTAGACTTTTGTTAATGAAAAGCTGGAAATGATAGTATTTTTTGTATTCACACTACGCATTACGTTAAAATCGTTAAAATTTCCATGAAAAAGTTATTATAATTGTGCCGTAGTAGCTTTAGAGACGCCATCGCAGATTACTTCCACATGAACTAACATGACAATATCATCAACGGTTTTTTTGCTTTTCCCTATATGAAATTATACTCAAATTGGCAATTACACACAAATGGCCATACTTTAGTGCTCGGTGCGTTTCGATTTCCTCAATTCTTGGCGCAAAAGAAGAATAAAACTTAACTCTTAATATTTATAAATGTAAATGATAGAACGGTTTGAGCACAAATCCAATTGCTTCACGAATGACTCGACGCAGCTTAAATATCACACCAATGAATGTCTATCTAAAGGCCGAATTTTGAGTGCGCTCTATGGAGGCAACAGCTACTCTTCTTTAAACATTTCGTCACATAAATATCTGTTTCCACCCAATATCAAAGTTTAATGTTCCTTTTTCTCTGTTTTTTTCCTGTTCAGGAACTATATATTCCTCTTTTTTTACATAGATAGGATGAAGGTTAATTTACAGAGCATTTATGACACAGGATTGCCTAAAATGCATGCTTTTTTGTCACGGCACGATGCAGCAATAAAAACGGTTCGGTGAAAAATGACAACTTCTGCTACCCGTAAGAGAAAATTTCCATGGTATTTCAATCGAATGCACCATAAAATCCTCAAGCATAATACTCTATGACGTGCGCTCCGTGTTGGAGCAGGAGGTTATCAGGGGCCATGCGACGTTTTCCGGATTTTAAATAAAAAATCTCGTGGAAAATAACCATAAAGTCTTTACTTGTGTACATATTTCCGATACACTGAATTTTCCTGAAAATGATCAACATTTTTGTAAAATAACGACTTTCAGATGACAAAATTCTGAGGCGAGATTTTTCCGCAATTTGCGACGCAGCACATACGCTACCAGAAGAAAACAGGGTTCAAATATTTTTCTGAAAGAATCAATCTCAAATCTTGACCAAAATAAAATTCAAATCCAAATCTTATCCCTATGGCACATTGATTTATTATTTAAAACAATTTTATTTTGTGTTGCAATTACATTTAGTAATTGAATTTTGCTAATGTATTTTATAAATAAACAGACATTGAAAAAATACTCAAGTAGAAATCTTAGTGTTTGTAAGTCATGCATCGAATCCTTTTTCTTTTAAATGATGCTTACAATGAAATAAAATTTTCATGAAAAATTCCTTCCAGTGTACTATTGTCCTCACAGTAAATTGGGTAGCGCCTTCGGCTTATTTTTTTCTAAAACCAAGAATGGATGCTGACACATTATAATGTACACACATATAATGATAACTAAGGAGTTTTACACTTTAGGAATACGGTTGCCAAAAAAACACAGATTTAAAGAAAGGAATGCCATTTCCAAATGCTGTTTCATGTAAATTGCCAAAAAGTGCATCGATTACTCCACTTTAATTAAACGGCTGGGTTTAGCAATTTAGGAAATGCATTCACTTTCCATCGTCTATATTCTTCTGCTGCCACTTGTACAAATGAAAACTTCGCAGCTAACCCATTTACCATTTCGGATTGACGACAATTGCTTATGTAGATTGGTGCTTTTCACCAATCTCATAGAATGGAATGGCTCACGGTCATACATTTGTACGAAGCCAACCATTTCAATTCACGGTGAGCCCTTCTTCATCCTTCCATTTATATTCCACGCAGCATATCTGCTGCTCCCTGAAGAGTACCTGGTCACAGCCTGGTCCCTTGTTCCGATGATGGCCTCCGCATATTTTTGGCACTATTCGGGAGTTTCATCTGGTATTCATTCAGTGGCGGACCTAAAAATTCAAATTCTTCAAGATGAAAGTTGTGAAGGAAGAGCATTTATCGCCGATGGGTAGGAGAGAATAACAAATTAGGAAAGTCATTTCATCACAAGAAGTCAATAATCATGCTTCAAATTTGCGTTTAATGTAGAAAACAAATGGTGACTTCAGGCGTAGCTTTGAGGAATTGGTTAACATAGTAATAAGCATGGGTGGGCGGGGTGTCCAGCCGATCAAAAGTACACCCCCGTCATCAAACCTTATTTACACCCACCCTCTCCCACCTTCCCTCCTCCCCACTCCTGCCTGACTGTGTATATATATCAGAGATAAATACCGCCGCAAACACATTCACTATCTCTAATGTACTACCACTTGTACCCTATATAGAAAATAGTTTTTCTTTCCAATATGTTACACTTAAAGCTCTACGAAGGACATTATCGATCTCTAAAACTAAGTCTGTCTGGGTTGATGGCATCTCAGCTAAATTTATAAAGCCTTCTTTAACAGCAACTTTCCCTCGAATTCTTCATATCTTAAACTTATCCTAAATGTCAGCTGAATTTCCGACGATTTGGTAATCATCTCTTATCACACCCATTAAAAAGGTTAAAAAATCCTATCACTCTTCGGGATTACCGCCCAATCTCTAATCTGTGTGCCCTCTCAAAGTGCCTTGAAAGAATTGTCTCCCAACAGGTACCCGAATACCTAAACCAAAATAACTTAAATGATCCTTACCAAACTGGCTTTCGGAAAAATTTCTCCACGCAGTCAGCGCGATGACATACGTCATGCCATTGAATGACATATGATCACTATCCTTATCCTATTAGACTTTGCAAATGCTTTCGGTCTTGTGAATCATGCCCTACTTCTCCAGAAGATGAAAAACCTAAATTTTTCCTGCTCCACACTAAACTGGTTTTACTCATATTTAAACGTGCGAAAACAAGCAGTCAAGGACGCTATTGGTAATACATCGCATTGGGCTAATGTTCACTGTGGAGTACCTCAGGGCTCAGTTCTTGGCCCTCTTTTAATTTATCTCTATATCCTCGACCTCCAGAGCTGTATTGAGTACTGTAAATACATGCTGTATGCTGACGACTTGCAGATTTACTATCATGGTCATAAGAATGAGTTGAATAATGCAATCACCAAAGTAAATCATGATGTTAAAGCCATTGGTCATGGGCTGTCAATAACAATTTTGTGCTATACTGCGACAAAACAAAATCAATTGTACTTGATACCTCAAATTTACTCAGAAATGTAGATGTAAATGCTATACCAAAGATAACAGTTGCTGACACCGAAATATCATACATTGTGTTAAAAATCTGGGTTTACCGATTGTATGTAACTTATCTTGGCAGAATCATGTGCTAGTCATATGCAATAAGGATAATATGATCCTCTACTGGCTCAAAACCCAAAAAATCCTTTTACCACTTCAGACTTGTAAGCATCTAGTATCTACGCTCATTTTCCCTTATATTGATTATTGCTGTCTGGTTCATCAAGATCTAACTGAAGAGCATAATGCAAAGCTCCAACACCTATTAAATGTATGCGTAAGGTTTATTTTTAACATAAATAAAGATGATCATATTTCCCCTTATTTTACCCGTCTTGCATGGTTGAAGGCAAAAACCAAGAGAAAATACTTGCTTGGTACATTCCAGTATTGTCTTTTCAAAAATGAACACCCAGTTATTTGAAGCAATTTTTTTCTGATAGAAATAATAAGTAAAACAAAACGACTAGAATGGCTCCTGATTTTCTCATCACCCCCCAAAACAGAACGACCACTTATCAAAAATCTTTCTCTGTTGTCGGAGCACGATTATGAAACAGTGTTCCAAAGGATGTAAAGGATTCTGTCTTTGCCTGTATTCAAGAAAAGATTTTTTCGTTATATACAAGCCCTTGAAAGAGAGTAACTTCTGTTTTTTTTTAATTTTCTGTTCTCTTACTATTATTATTGCAAAATGTATCCACCCATCCCAATAAATTTTTGTTATTTTTGTGATATATCAGCTCCATGTATTGTATAAACCCTGTATGTTCTTAATGGACAATCTTAAAGTCAAAGAACAATAAATCATATTATTATTATTATATACATTGATGGACGTTATTTTGAGTCTTTACCAAAAGATAACTTTGAAGGTCTATACACGGGTCATTCCAAATAAAGATATGTGGAATCGCGAAGTTTCCTGATATCGTTATTATGTAGTGAAAAGGAAATTTTCCAAAATAATAATTATAAAATTAGCGAAATACTGACAAATAATTATTTCAAGCCTATAGGGCTACTTGAACTGTACAAATTGCAAATTTCACTCGACTATCATCATAGTTAAAATACTGATACTCAAATTTCGGTGTGGTTCCGTACGAAAAGTTGGTGTGATATAATGATTAATAAAAGATTTTGACAAGGATATAGCACCCTAAAACAATAGACTATTTTGCCTTTTTGGGCTAATTCGTTCAAACTTATTTCAAGTATGCATGTGTATTCCTGCATTACTCTGGATCGCAAGGAGAAATCTCAACAAAACTTGGGATCCATTTGACATACTATCTGTAAAAAATATTTTGGAGATGAGACTGCTACCGCCACTGTAAGGTAGTGGGCAGGATGACAGTCGAGTCAACATTTTTCCATAAGAAATACGAGGTAATTTCATATTAACCGCTATATTTAAGGCTATATTTCTTCTGCGAAAAACGCTTTTGGAAAAAATATAATATAGACCTATTTTTCTATCGTTGAATACAGATTTTGGATCAAAATTGCTGGAGCTTTGGTATTAAATTGTATCTTTTTTAATTTAAGAGTTCAACAAGGAATTGCTTTGTCTTTGGTATTCCAATGATGTGAGAAATCCATAACTTTTACGCATAACATATCATTGGAATCGTACGTAAATCAAGCTAATAGTGGTTGCTCTGCCGCTGCCATTAATTGAATGCTTGGTAGGTTAGCTGTTCAGGATTATTAGATGATTTAATTAAAAAAATTGTTCTCATAATATAAACTTTCAAAAATTGTTATTGTTGCTGTAAGTAAGAACTTATTCACGTGTAAGTATGTAGTCCGTCTCTATCTCAGATTCTCTAATTCCGTGGCTGTCGAATTTCTCGTTCGTCGGTTGAGCCTATCCAAAATATGCGTTCTCTTAAAGACAAAGGTATTGGGCCGAGAAAATACCCCATTTTAACGGAGTTTTACTGCTGTAAAAGTACTCAATTCAGTAAAATAACTTAGTTCTATGTATAATTAAGCGGAAAAATGGGCACCAACTTTTTTGGATACTGGGACAGGCCGCCCAATCATCTTCACTGTTTCCCGCAGGTCCAAAACTCGAAAGAGGAAAACACAAGTTCAAGATATAATTTCCGCTTTGAAAATAAAAGATAATAAATTGGAATTCAGATTTTCATTTCCATACACAAGACTACTGTAATAATTATCACATCTGTTATCCTTCCCGTATAAAAACAGCGAGCATATCTGCTAGTATAAATATAAATAGTAAGGTTTCTCCGTTTGTCTGTCCACAAGTTCACTTCCAATTAGGAGATATTCGTAAAGAAATAATTTCACTCGCTGGCCGTGATTTGGTTTTTTGGTATCATTAAGTAGAAATACTGTCAACTGTCAATGTGTGCAAAAAATCAAGTTAAACGCTAAATGAAAGTAAATACATTAAAGATTCTTATTTCTACATGAAAATTTTGCTTTCCTTTCGAATTCATGAATTTTTGGATAAAACATTCGTAAAACTGGTCAAACTTTATTGGTGAACCGTCCCCTTGAAGTATTGTGGAAGCCAAAACTCATATGCAATTGGGTGGGACGAAAAAAACCCAACTTTCAAGTTTCATAATTTGCCTTACTGGTGCAGGTAGATTAACGTGGACATATTAAGCCTGAAAAAAAATCTTTATTCTGCGCATTTGGCTTAAAATTTTAAATTTTATGAAAAAATAAAATTTGAATTGCTTTTTCAAAACAATTGTTACATTGTAGAAAGACCTGATATCGACTGAAACACCATCAATAGTAGTAGTATGTAGTAAGTAAGTAGTAGACGAATGTAAAACAAAAAACTATCAATATTGTACGATGCTATGCAATAATTTAATTAGTAATAATGCAAGTCTTTGCTAATTGAAGAGAACTATCTAGGACACACAGGATGCCGAAAGGCCAGTAATGGACGTGACAATATCATTCAAACAAGTTAGCGGCACAATAAATAGAGATCAAATCATCCATCCTCGATTGCTGGGCTGAGAGGCACTCTAAGCCCCTAAGGGAAATAATTCGGAATACGAAATAAATGTTTAGCACAAGATATGCAATTTTTAGTATATCGCGCTCATTAGATGGAGACGAAAAATTTAGTTGGGTTGAAGATTACCTAACAGATAGTTAGAAAGTGGCATTTTGTAGGTTTATTGCATCCAAATTGGGATGGCAGACAATTCGGGGTTTTACATGGTAGACTTGATGACATTTATAACTCAATTAAACTAAATCATAGAAAATTCGGCTCAACATGAATTTCAGAGATTTGTTGGTCATAATAAACGATAACGAAAATTCTATTAATGGAAGGGGAAAAGAGTTTCGAACATAACATTAACGGTTTCTCCTGTGGGGTGTATAATATCTTTCCATTCCAAAACATTACAACCCAAAAATCACAATTTACGAAATAAAATAATTCATGTTGAATAAAAAACTGTTAACCATCCACAGATTTATTGACTAATACGACGCGTTTTACCACACTATGGTGTAATCATGTTCCTCAGTGTGATGAAAAGCGTTCGGGTTCTTTTAATTCTTCATAAATATTGACAGCTTTCACAAAGTCCAGCTAGATACGGTTACATTAAATTGGAACTTGGTTATTCTGCGCATTTTATAATTCCTTTATGAGGACATAATGGTTATCATTCTTTGCATTCAATTAAATTTCGTAAATCGGACAGGGGTTTCGCATTGTTTCTTATATTGTTATTTTTTTAATATAAACGTTTCGGAATGGATAGATTATCCCCGGCAGAGAAAACGTTACATTTAAATTTGAAACTCAAGTCCGGCTCCATTAGTAGAATTTTCAGCAACTTCTTCATACGTTGAATACATGATGAGCCGAACTTTCCTAGAATCGGTTTATTGGAATTTTTGTTTAACAAATAAGGAACATAACGAATCAATTTATAATTTTAAATAGGTGTTTTCACGAGTAAGGGATGGATTTTAAGCATAGTATATTATTTAGATGATGACAGAATTTAGTCGGATGAAAAATCATCAATAAAGTAATTAGACTGTGTTTTTGTTAACATTATTCTATGAGGATTAAAGATGACTCAAGATTGTGCACTGTAGAATTGAAATTAATAAGGAATTCACTTAACTGAATCATAGCAAATTCGGGCCATAAAGTATTTAACATACACCTGAGTCGTAGAATATCCGATTTACAGGAATATGTGCGAGCAGAAAATGCGAATATTTTGATTTTATGTTTCCCAAACTAAATCACTATATTCTGTTCTCGGGCGTGACTTCGTGGAATTTGCTTAGCATTGTAAATGGTAAAATGGTAAAAAAATGTAAATGGGTGAAAGTAAAACTTAGTTTTTCCACATAAATTTATTATAACAATTCATTATCATCTTCTGATGATGATGACGAGCTTTGTCGAAACCTAGGTCGTTTTGCTGTAATAAATCTATGTGGAAAAACTAAGTAATACTTATCATTTGCAATATCATACAAGGGTCACAAATTTCGAAATATATCAATTTTGCGAAATATAAATACGTCTATAAGGAAATATTACATATCTCTTTATGCTAATTATCAATTTCGTAACGCTAAACCGGAGGGTTATACTATATCCAACAAAAAACACACGGTTTCCATATCATTTCTAATTGTATTCCTCATAAATATTAAATTTACTAAATTATTATGACATAACGTTAATCCAAAGAAATAGGTTATCGGGTAAAATATACGCGTTATGAAAAATTGATCTAAGCATGGAATTATTAGAAGCAGTGTCTTACGCCATTGAATCGAAAACCATGACTACAGCAACCATGAAACCATGATTACGGATGTTAGGTTCCTCAGGTTAATCATTCGTGATGTTTAAATTTTCTTTCCACCTTAGTAAATATATTTGACTTATAAACATATATTAGTACAAGCCAGCATCTGATTATAACAACTGTGGTCATGCGCTCCTTTATAATTTCACCAACCACAAATTTTTTACGATAATTGCGGAAATCAAGCACACACCACGGCTCTCAAATGCATGCCCTAAAGCAAATCGAGTAATCCAGGGAGTGAAATCAACTTGGGCGTGAAAGGCAAAACTTTTTAATTCCTAAATCTTTTAGAAGACCACATGATGATCAGCAGAAAATAACACCACGGTGTCTACTAAAGGGACTGAGCATCATCATTGCGATTCATTTTAAGGCAGCGAATGCACTGGATAACTGTCCCATATTTTCAGGAAATAAATTACTGAGATGGAGAGCCACAATTGGTTAACTTCCTTCTTAGTTCGTCGAGGATATCTAGTTCGGATATCGTGAACGTGGATGTAGGCACTCACATGATTACGGCACTCATTTTTTAAATATTTTTACTATCGAGGGAGAAAAGAACGCGCTAGCGAGGCCGGCGACAGTGGGGAGGACTCAACAAAAAGAGAAGTTTTATTCAGAGAAGAAACGCCCTCTTTTTACACTGCAGTGGCAGATATGGTGGACAATAAAACGGTACGGAAGGGTGAAAAAAACCACGCCGAGGAGGGAGCTTCTCTTACAGCCGGAGTGCCTAGCGATGCCAAGGCAAGTAGGAGGGAAGGCGAAAATGTTCCTCGCGAATGGAGAAGCAGTGGGTGGATAGCGGAGAGATACATACGTGGAAGAAGAGACGCTCCGTCGGACAAAAGCCGCTGAGAAAACGAGTGGAGGAGGAGACGGAGCAACACACAATCGATATCGTAGTATTCCACGAATGTGTGGATAGGAGAGAAGAACGGACGGATGAGAGGAAGGTGATAGGAAAGTCTGAGAGCGCTCCCAGAGTTGGATAGTCCACCATTTGTCAGGGTAAGGGCTTCTAGAGGGAGGGCAAACCACTGCTACACGTACCCTCATCTCTTTTTCTTTCTCCTTTTTTCCTCCTTCGGAGCAGCGAGCAACCTAGGCATCAGCTGATTTTCTTCGCTCAAGCACTTCATCCAGGTAAATATCCCAGCGTCCACACGGAGTTGATCGGCTGTCATCAACCGAAGGCTCACGCGACATTTTTTAGCACATCCCTCGTCACCGAAAAATTCGATTCCCAAGGAAAATGCTTTACACTATGAAGTCTATTTAATTATTGGTCCATTGATTCCGACATAAATCTAACGCGACATAGAAACCATCAAATAAATGAACATTGTTAAGAATAAACATCCATTTTAGCACTGAACTAATTCATTTAGCTTTGAAAAAGAAAATTTGCACTAATCCGCATTTGCTCTTAGAAACTGAACCTGACCACACTGTACAATCACAAATTTTGAATAGATAATTCTGATAACTCATCCAAATATGCTCCTTGGTTAAAAGTCGCAAGTTCAAAGCTGATTAATTCATTAAGAGAGAAAAAGTGTTTTGATATCGAAAAGAAGTGATTTCATGAATGAAACTTAACAAGTTAGGCCCAAACTAATCTTAACATTCCAGCCATGCGTAAAATTACCAGTACCCAATTGGCCAAATTCTAGAATTAAATTTTGATCCTACACAACCCTCACTGGTAATAGTCTAAAGTGCGCAAGAATATGGTTCTGTTCATACGACGATATACAGATTAAGAAGACAGAGTGAGAATATTTGACAGAGTGAGTCGTAAAACTCCTGTACCTTTAAAAAATATGGCTGAACTTCAAGGATGAGATAACATGTGACACACACTAGATACTTTGAGATGCACCAGTCAAGCCAATTTCTCAGCCTCACATAGAGATCGGTCCTTTCGTAGGTTTTTCTTTCAGGCTCCAAAAGTTCAAAATGAAAGTTTCAGCACATTGAATAGCACTCTACACCGGAGTTTATAGTATCGAACGGCAAGGTGCTTTGCCTATAAAACCAGAGTAGAACCCAGAAGTTTGGTTACATTGGCTAAAGCTCACCTAGTAATAAGTCCAACAACATGAGAAAGTCATACGTCAGGTAGCAAGGCCAGGCTCTTTCTCCGCAATTCTAGTAATATCCCAAACGTGAAAAAAGCACACCCTTAATTCCCGGAAAGGAAACAATACATATCACACCGTTTTTCGATTAACCCGATTTCCCCAAAGTTGTGATCTCACGAAGAAAATCAATATATATTCCTTTTCTATACACTTAGAGTTTTATACATTCGAGTTTTATATATAATTGATATACAGAAGGCATTTGATATAATGAATCATGAAGTTCTTCTAAACAAGACGTACAATGCTGGAATACGTTGTGTAGCCTTAAATTGATTCAAATCTTATTTTTCTGAACGCTATCAGTGTGTCAGAGCGGGTTTGACTTATAGTGACTTTAAATCAGTGACCACTGAGGTGCCTTAGGGACCTGTACTCGGTCCAATATTATTCCTAATCCATATAAATGATTTATGTGGCTGTAAATTAAATGGAAATCTTACAGACTTTGCTGATAACATAGCTCTAAGTTACTCTGGTTATTATCTAAAAATGTATTATAAATGATGCCCAAAATGACCTGTACTTTTTACGAAATTAATGTAATTATAATACTTAAAAATAAAGATAAAAAAGAAATTTATGTTTTTGATCCCAGAAAATGCTATGCAATTAATTGTAAATTATTTTACCATGCTGCTGATTGCTGGAAAGTAAATTGTGACTGCATAATAATAGAGCAAGTCCATTCCATTAAATACTTGAGAGTAATAATTAATAAGTTTCTGAAATGGAATAATCATATTCATGACTTAGTTAAGGTCTTACGTTACTATGTATGAAATCTGTATTTCTTACGACATAAGTGCACCCTCTATTTTCAAATAACTTTGTAAAACGCGTTAGTGGGTGCTAAATTAAACTACGGTTTAGTATGTTGGGGTTTAAGCAGCCTATTCTTATCCTCGAATGCTCTTGTTTATTGGATTATTCATCATTTTTATTTTGCTCATGTCTTGTCAAAATAGCTATTGCTAGATGATATAATTGCAATGATATAATTTGAACGCATAAATAAGTGCTGGTAGATTCTACACTGATGTAAACCATTGAATCTATCTTAAGCCATACAGTTGTATTGCTAAATTTTTTCTGTATTGTTATTTAAGTGGAGCAGTAAATTTAATGAAGAAAATTAGTAAGTAAGATAAAATCTATCTATAAATGACCATTGTTTATAGAATCCTGCGCGTACACTCTACCTTATTCTAAAAGTAAACTGACACTGGGTTATTTTTCCAATATTAACCATGAATTTCTACTAGAATAAAAGATAAACCGTGACGAGCTGAAAATAAAACCCTCAAAAGAAACATATGACACGTCAACTGATTATTGAGCAAAACTCATGATATAATCGAAGCATCTTGAGAGTAATTTCAAGAGAACCCTTGACAAAATACTTCCATCCAAATAATACCCTGTGATACCTAATGGTATTTTTAAAGAACATAAACACAATCCTCAGAAGAATGGCTAATCAAGAAATGGCTTAGCCATTGCACCTTACATTTAGATCAAGCTATTTCTCGAAAGCATTGGGTAATCCATGGTTTAAGCTCTCTAGAGCCTAAATGATGTCCATTCTCTAACTTTTTCTTTAGAAAATCTTGAAGCAGCCAAGGTACACAATATTAGCGGTATTTAATTTCCAATAAAACAGTATCAGAATAACGCTAAAAATTTACTTGATAGTAAAAATGCGTGTTTTTTCTTGTTTTCTGTATCAATAACCCCCAAATGAATCACGTTCAGGTAAAATATTGTACTTGCATGTGTCACGAAACAAGAAAACTTCAAAGTAAGCATAAAACTCTACGTTAATCTATTTTAAAGTAGCCATAAGGCCGCCTGTATATACCTGTGCACCGATGGAAAAATTATCGGCGGCGGACGCCGACTGGAAATCGGTCGGCGGCCGGCGGCGGCAGCGTGACCGGCGGCGTAATATTAGCTTTCTATGTTCACTAGTATTGAAGCACTTTAGCTAATTATAGGAAAAAGTATTCATTTTTTCTCGTTAATAAATACATTCATTTGTATAATGTCTTGTAAAAATTTATGCATACGTATGCAAAAAAAATATCTCGCAATTTTTAGCGTTTAGAAAAATGACGTATTTAATAGCTTTAATGAAAACTATCACTATACCCGTGTCTTTTAACTGAAATGTGAGCAAAATTTCCTTTTATCACAAATGCGAGCGAAATCCACGTTATAGTATTTGGCCGTTGGCTATGCGCAGACTTGAGATGTAGCGAAAGAGTCAATGCTAATAGTAATTTTTATATAGATGTGTTAGTTTTGTGTCTTAGGGTGTACGATTTTTGGAATTTCACATACATATTTGCAGGTGAACGAGATCTATCAACACCTGATTTATGCATAGAGATTTAGAAGTCGAGCCTTTTTAGACGTTAGAGCGAGGACATTTGACTTTTTACAAACTATTCATTTAAATAAAGGCGATTTGCGGTTTTGTAAATTTTCGTTTTGCTTTAAAAAGTGAAAATACAATGTCTTAGAATTTGAATGAGGATGTCGCGTTTCTCTTTGAGTTTTGTTGCCGATTCATTTTAAACATTTTTTGTGCGTGTTTGTGTTTAGGACAGTTCTTGCAAGATTGTGAGTGCGGAGTAAAGACGAGGTCTGGTCAGGTGAGTTTTGACGCTCATGCCGCTTTTTAGGTTGTTGACAACGTTGATAATAGGTGATAGTAATAATATCGGAAGTGAGGATGGCATGGAGTTGTATTTAATGTGACATGCTCCTGCATTGGTTGATTGTGAGTGACGTGCAAGATCAGCAATGTCAGAGAAATTGTTTCGGTTAGTTTTTAACCTTGGTGATATATCCATGCCTAGATGAGTTTTCTTGAGACCTGATTTTGATTGATAAGTGATTTTTTTGTTGTGTAAGCTGATATGTAAACACCATTTTACAGCCTTTAATTGTTGTTACGCGGCGTACGAAGTTTTGAAAAGTGGAGAACGAACGACGGAATATGCGCTCTGTGTTTAAATGAAGATATGGAATAATGGCTAATAGGTAAAGAATGTTTGTGTTAAAGCTCAAAATGCACAGATAAAATAAACAGATGGAACTTTGAAACTTTGGTAGAGGAAAAAAAGAAGAGGAGAGGTGAAAAAATGCCAACACTGAACTAGGTAAGACGACGCACAATGAGTATAAACATCAACTTCAGTGAATAACCAATCGAGTAAAGGAAAACTGGTGGAGAAGGCACTGTGAGGAGATGGATAAGCTGCAATAAGATGGGAAAAGGGTTCGTTTTGCGATAAAATAAAATTGCAATCGGGCGGGGAGAGAGGGAAAGCGGTACCAAATATAAAGAGCAGAGCAGGTAGGACATTAATCAAGCAAGAAGATATTCAAGGTAGGTAAAGAGAATACGTGGAGAGGGATAGTAGACAGCGATAGTAGATAAACTAATTTAGATGTGAAGGATAAGGGAACACTAGATGAGGATAACCTTGGTCCAATGATACTCTACGGTGAAAAGGAGATGAAGGCAAGAAAAGCTGTAGGAGTGGAGAACATACCTTCGGAGTTACTAATTAATTTAAGTGAAACTATTACGCAAGCTTTTTCTAAACTAATTTGATGGATCTACGAGGAAGGAGTAGGGCCAGAGTGCTTATTCCTATCCCGAAAATGAAGAAAGCGCCAGAATGCGAGGAATATGGAATATCCAGTTTGATTTCGTATGCAGCCAAAGTTGCACTTAGAATAATCAATAAAAGGTTGGAGAGTTAGGCAAATGTCCACTTTGGTGATGACCAGTTTGGGTACCGGAAAGGAAGGTGAATTTGGGATGGAATTGCGGTGAAGAGAACTATTATTAAATAGTAAAACCAAGATGTTTTCTCATGTTTTGTGGATTTCTAAAAGGTTTTTGACAGGGTGAAGGCAACTATAGGTCGTGGGGTAGACCAAGACTGCCCTTTGTTATGTAAAATTTATGCTGAGGGAATGGTCTGACAGGCAAGTGAAAAACTTCGTAGATGTGGGAATCAAGGTAGGAAGGCAGCTAATACAGTTAGTTAAAATCGCGGACGACCAGGCGCTGATTAGTCAACCTTCGAAGACATTGAAAACTTACGTAGATGCTTTAGAAATTCAGTACGGAAATTCGAACTGAAGACATCATAAGAAAACAAAAGTAATGGGATTATCTAGGATAAAGAAAGCGAGGCTGGTCATTAAAGTTGGAGGGTACAAACACGAGCAAGTAGAACATTTTAATTATTGGGGCAGCACGCTTGAAGCTAATGGGCATAGTAGAAAAAGCATAAGGAAGAGAATAGCGTCAGCTAAGGAGGCGTTTAGTAACTGAAGGGAGCTGATGCCGGGAGTCTTAGGCAAGGATATGAAGAGGAGTCTGGTGAAGAGCTTGATATGGAGCGTAGCGCTGTATGGAGCAGAAACGTGGACCCTAGGAAAAGAGGACGAGAA
The DNA here is from genome assembly GCA_963169105.1 of Ceriagrion tenellum. Classification (NCBI taxonomy): domain Eukaryota; kingdom Metazoa; phylum Arthropoda; class Insecta; order Odonata; family Coenagrionidae; genus Ceriagrion; species Ceriagrion tenellum. Next base: position 143,975,479 of record OY720633.1, on the reverse strand, counting down.
TACGATACAGGAATTTAAGATGTAGATATAGAGAAAGTGAGGTGAACGAAATGGGAGGCAAACGAGGAAGTGCTTAAGACGGTGGGCGAAGAAAGGAAACTTCTGAATGAAATCCGAGATAGGCAGAGTAGATGTCTTGTGGAAGTAAGTTGCACAACAGCGAGATAGAGTGAAGAATTTTGGGCAAGCAGGGAAAGGTAAAAAAGGAGAATTGGTTTCATGGACCGATGGAGAACGGTATATCGTATGTTGAGGGGAAAATGGTAGTACTAGAGGGAGATAGAACCCTAAAAGTGTAGAAAACCAGGAGGAGATTCTCTGGCTGTCACCTAAACCTATCTTTTACCGGTAGAATACTTAAAATAAATTACTTTTAAAAGTCACATACAGTGCTGAAGCATTGTCGAGTGCAGGAGTTTCTATTGTTCTAGCTCGTTCCATACCTTCACCCACTTGATGGGTGTGATCGAGCTAGAGGTTCTGAGGACGACTTAAGGTCCAAAACTCTGAGCTCGGAGACATTCAAAATGAGGGTCCACGCTGGCGCATGGCCCTTACTGAGCACGTAGCAGATATAGAGTTTCTGCGGTCTCCACTCGGTACACTGAAGCCTCAACTTGGCTGAATTTAAGTGGCGCTATACTTTAAAACATGGAGTAGAACAAAGGTATTTTATTGTGTATTATTAACATTTTGATATAGCCTACAAATGTTACAATTCCAATGACAGAGGATACTTAAAAATGCTTGGAAAAAGAATAAAATACGAAGTTTTTATTTAAATTCACTGGATTCTGCCCTAGCGTGCAAACTAGCAGATAGGCTTAAAAAGATATCTTGAAGTCTTTGAAGATGGTTCCCTCCCTAAACGCACGGATATCTGTCGCTGTGAAGGAAAGACTGTTAATACTGCTGCACGGATATCAGAGTAATTGTGGTGAGTAATGATTGACAAAATTATGAAATACAATGATGAGGAGTCAGCAAAAGTTAGTGTACTCAAATACAGAAGCCATACTCTAGAGGCAATGATTCGTACATGGCCGCATATGAATCCATCCGCCGCACAAAATCCATCGGCGGCGGCGGCGCGGCGGCGCACAGGTCATTAAGGACTGCTAAGTTACTTTCGTCCTTATTGGTAAGAATAAAATAGCAATAGTGATTTCTACACTATTTTAATGGAAATTGCCCATGGTTTTCACAGTTTATGTCATTATCAAGGTTCAATTATTAAACTTCCAATTTTATTTCCCCATATTTATACCCTTAGCCAAAAAAAGATAAGTGATGACGAAGGAGAGGGTAAGGGAGAAGACAGACAGAGATGGGGGGATTGGGGCAAGGGTATGAGGTAAGGGTGAAACTCTTCCACACGCTGTTAATCCTATTGTGGAATTTAGATAATAATAGCTATTGATCAAGATGATCAAAAGAAACGCCATATTATCCACTGAATTCACTTTTATTTAAACTTGACCGAGTCAAGCATCACTTTGTAGAAGTACTTGACATTAGTATCCATAGTGAAGTCAAAACTTTGTACTTTTTTAGACAAATTATCTTGAGAAGTACGATGTTTTCTACGAATAGTTATATTTTTCTATTAAATTGCTGCCGCAGCTTCTAAAAATAATTTTTCAATCAAACGAAGACCAGAAGATTAACTACTGTCTCGGAATGAATGAATTGACATTTGTAGAAATTTTTAACTGCCATGAAAAAATCTGAGATATTGATTTCCTGGACGTAGGTAGTCGTAAATTACTTGCAATTAATTAACTATCATTCTCATTGAAATACAATTTTCATCATGCATATCCTGTCACCCTGCCTCCCATTCAAAGAAAGACACTTTAAAATGAGTTTTGGAGACCATCACGAAAGCAATTATCTTAGCAGACCCGCATTTTACGAAAATACGTCTTGGCCTTCACATCGATTGGAAATTTCTCGTGCAAAATTGCTGAATCACTCTAACTCACGGGCCACGGGAGGAAGTGCTGAACGATGCATAAAAATATCTGGTGGCATGATGAATATGGTGGCAGGACTTCGATATTACTTTAAGAAGAGCGATATATTGGACATTATATTTTAATCTATTTTGCAAACTATCGTCATCCCATTTGATGCATTCTTCTATGAATTGCATTTTTTTATCACCACTCAGAGCTTTAACTGGGAAAATTCAGGCAAGAAGGGGAAAATAATGCCACGACAAAGATTATATCTTTACAACAGAATAATAATGTTGAGAACATAAACTAAAAATCTGTATTTAATTTGAAAAAAACACTAACTCTAAATGCAAGCATATCATTCTACTTTACACGTCGGTGAGCAATTTTATAGTTGTAGTATGATTGTAACTTCAGGCATAAAAAGCGATAATATGAGATAATATTATTAATGTTAATATATAGCATTAGTGTATAACTATATAAAAATATATTATGCATCTCCTTAAGAACAACCAGTGAAAAGTTTTTAAGTGTTACCATGTTAACATGTTAACATTATTCATAGTGTTTCTCCGTTTCACTCTTCATTTCTTCACATCTTCCGGCATATTTTATTGAAACCGTGGGGGGGAATCTAACCTATTTGAAAGTACTAAAATAAACTCTGAAGTCGTTTATTACTTCTCGATCTGTTCTAGAGGTATCCAGGAGGATAAAGTAGTAATAAAATTAAAATCAGCTGCAAACTGAAACGAGGTCAATCTTCCACTCATATCAAAACCAAATTTTCCTCAGATTTATTGTTTAAATATGTCAATTATGCAGCAGTTGATGACTGAATGGGTGCTAAGAGCTATAATATATAACAAAGGACAATAAATAGCTGAAGCATGAGGAAGAAAGCATCGGGGCGAAAAAGCAGACAATATATAGTTAAAAATCACATGGATATTGAAATATTATTCCCTAATCACCTAGCCTAAAGCTGAAACCTAACATTAATCGAAAGCAATCTTTGAATAACACTACTTCTATCAAATAGCCAAACCTTTCTTGAGATATTCGTACAAATTGGCTGCGGCCCTGCACTCCAAGTCATTAACTGGATGTTTAACTTGGCCCATAAAACTAAGCGGATACAATTAACAGGACGATTACCATTGAAAAACCGAAAATTTTCTCAAAAATTTACTCTACTGTAAATAAGTTCAGATTTCAAGCATGCTAGTTCAATTAATTCCATTATTCTCTAAGACAAATTCCTACTAAGCTTTCCTGGAAAGGAGAGAAGAAATAAATTCCTCCGCCAAGAACTTTTAAATGATTGCTTTATGCATCAGCCACACTGAACATGAAGCGCTTTAGCTTCAGCTGAAGCGAGTTCAGGATTGCATGCTGGGAAAATAAGAAATTTTCCAGCTTAGATAAAATGAATATTTTAATAATAAATGAAAAAGGGCATTTCAAGATAAACTGCCAAGGTCATTATTGAATCAAATTAAAATTCCTTTTACGATTAGAAAATCAATTATTGGCGGCTAAAATATACATATTTAAGCTTTAAATAAGTTTCGAATTTGTCGCGAAAAAGTTACGGCTCCAATGTTTGAAGTCAGTAGCCGGCCGTAAAATCAAACAATTTTAAAATTAACGATATTGTGCATTTAAAATATCGTCATCGATAAAATAAAGCAATACTAGACGTGAAAGAAACATCTTTACCAACGTCTTTTAGGATTATATCCACTGAATTTCACTTCTTAATGATCGAAAACGCGGGTAATAAACGGGAAACAAAGAAATGTAAATGATTAATTAATTATTGCAGACAGCTGCCAAATTAAAAAAGTGTACCCATTTAGTATGAATGTTTCTAGAACAGTTTTTTTTAAAAAAAGGTTAACGTGAGTCAAAATATACCTTCAAGTGGCGATAACAGAAGTCTAAATCACTCGCTGGCAATACGGAGGCTTAATTCTACATCGACCGACCAACGACTGCCGCGATGGAATATACATCACGCGGTCGCCGCGGTTTCGACCCCGCACCACAACACGGCAGCTGGTAATTGGGAATTAAGGACGCAATTATGAGGGATATTGATTGGGTAAGCATGCAATCACGCCCTACGAACGGAGAAGAGCGGCGGAAAAATCCATCCCGGGGAGTGATCAAAGGGGAAGACAAATAGCAGCGCAAATGATCGTGCAACGAACCGAGCAAATGGAATTGACGCGGAGCGCTTGCTAAAGTGGGATCACAGAGATTTTCCAAAACAAACCGAGATGAATGAAAGACCAGTGCTTATTGGAAAACGACGGTTTCGAAGTTGGCAGTCCTCAAGGTAGTTTAAGCGAGATAGTTCCCCAGTCATAACAGAGACCATATTCGAATTATGTGTTTTAATTTCACCAGCTGTAAGAGCCATGAATTAAATTTTGAATTTTAATAATACACTTTTATATAACTGAAATTCCAATTGATCTTGAAAAAAATATCGATAAAGGTCTTTAAGTTGACTCATTTTTTCGCGCGGGAAGTTTAAAGTTCCTCCAAAATGGAAGGTTATTTTATGATCCCGAAGAAATTACTGCGGTGACAATATGATTTATTTTCAAAAATAGCCGAGAAAACATAAAAATACACACATTCAAAGTATTGACGAGATCCAGGTATTATAAATTCGTCGTTTTTTAAATATGGTCTTCAAGGAGTGCATACTTGGACCGTTTCCCATGTAAAAGATCAGGTATTTTTTGTAAAAAATCTTGGAAAGTAGTTCGGTGGGTGACTAATATTTTGGAATAGTGACATACGTTTCATAAACATGAGTCGAAATTCATTAATTTCTAGGTAAAATGATATTTCGCTCGAACTACTTTAAATGAAGGAACGTTCATCTATTCCTATCCCTTTTTCTTCCCTCGAAAGAACATCATTTTAATTTCACGTATATTAAAATAAAATACAGGATATCTAATAACCAGAAATTCACTAATACGGTTCAAAAATGGATTATTATCGTCGATCTCAATCAGTTCGAAGAATGGTTTGCAGCTGCTCTCCACTCCACTGTCTTCATTATGCCAACCACTTTATTCCTACATAAATGTTTACCTAAACGCCCATCATGACTTTCTTGGCATAGAGTAACACTCTTGGTCTGCCTCGATAATTCTTATAATTTATTTCTCCTTCCAGTATCGCTTTCATTAGACCACGTGGGTCCAATACATTTCAAAGAAAATGTGTCCAATGTGTCAGAGAGGAAATGTGCCTCATAAGTTAGTTTCTCCGAGTAAGCTGAGATATTATTTTGATCAGTTTCCGTCGACGTCTTCTTAGGTATTCTTCGTTCGTGATCCTCTTCGTCTATTGGATCTTCACCGTTCTTCAATGCTACCGTCAATCATACATTGCTTCCAATCTATTTTGATCTGCTACTAATATCGTTCTAGATTTACAGCCATATAATTGAATGCTCCAAATACATTTTGTAATTGAGTACTATCTTACTTCCGTTCTATCGTTACCACATACCTTAGCACGCCCCTTTTCTGATAGAATGCTATATTTGCACGGTATATTCTACTCGCAGTGCCATTCTTACCTCTTTCATTGCTTTTGATTCTACTTCTTTCTTTCTTTTTTGGCCAGAGAAAATTTTTGCTACGTAAGCTTGAGGGTTATTCTGCCTTCCTGATTTATTCCACTAACCATAACCTTGGTTTTCTAAGCATTAATCTTCAAGCTGCATTCTCCAGAGTTTTTCCCCTCTCTTCTTCAACTTTTGCTGAGAAGTACTGTATGAAGACCAGAATACATCGTAGATTATTGAAATGCAATACACATAATTTCTAGGTGCCGTTTCACCAAAAAAATATCTAGCATGGTGTATTTACTCATTCAGAGCGTCCGAATTTTCAAATTATCAAAAATGAAAAGACAAACGTAAGGTATCAATGAAGTGGGAAAGAAAAAACAGATTTCCACGCAGTAAAAATGCAAAGACTATCTATCTATCTAAGACTATCTATCTATACTATCAGAGTAGTTAAAATATTTGTCCGAACAAATCACCAACTTACAACAAAAAAGTCAATCGCGTAGAAAATCATAATAAATCAATCTATTTATTGTTTGTCTATATAGTGTTTACATCAAGGAATTTTTCATCCAACTTAGAATTTTTACCTTGGAATTTCAGCACTAAGACGGAGCAAACGTCGTGCTATATCCCAAGAATTGACAGGACCGAAAAAATAAGAGATGCCTGATGAAATGGCAGGTAAAAAAGTTCTTTCTTTTCCTGAACCGTTAGAGATTATAACAATAACAGCATGACACTATTGTGAGGTACATCGTTAAAATACAATCACCCTTTATCGTCTCACCACTTGTTTCCCTCCCCCTCCGTAGTTAGAGTCCCATCACCTCAAGCTACATGCCTTTATGACAGCTGGCAGGGTAGTGGATGGATACCAATAATAACTTCTACCACTGCCTGTCACAACTGCAGGTCTCCATATGGAAAGCCATCGCTCTAGCCACCATATCTATCCGTTTCGCCGTCGTAGAGATCGCTATGCTAGAGAACAGTACTCCGATTTGTCACCCACCAGGAACAACACTGGATTTTATCCTTCCGAGTTTTACTGTTTTAACTTTCATATTAATAACGGTTGGGCTCCGCCTAAGTTTCCCAATTCAAATATATTTTCAGTGATGACGGACGTTGCGTGTGATACCAAGGAAACAACCGTAACCTATTGAGATGGAAGGGGCTTGAGATGAAAAGTTTACATTACTTCCCCTTTCTTCTGAGAGTTTTTATCATCTCCGCCTCCCTTCGTCACAAAAACAGTAAACCCGACAGCTGAAGCAGCAACGAAAACGCCAACAAAAACAGGCACATTAGCATGCAGTAAGGTAAGCAAAAATAACCTTTTTACCACGCATGATATTAACTTTAAGGATTTTCTTATCCTAAAAAGTATGTGAAGAGGAAAACCGCCTTTTTCAAGCTCAGAAAATCCAACTAAACTTAAAGAGAAAGAGTGTACAGTAAAAGAACAACAAACCTGGTTCCATTAAGCATAAATAATAATCACACCAACATTCTACAATCGTTTCAACATTGGGTGAAAAATATTAAGAAGTGCTTTAAAATATGTTCTATAATTTGATAGATGGTCAATATTAATTATTCAGTAACTATATATTGTATTAAACTTTTATCCGGCAACACATAATGATAATATTTCAATAAACTTCGGTTCACATATTTTTTATAGCACATTGACATCAAACGGGAGTTTATATTCGACAGATGGGTGATGAAATTCGGCAATTTACACTTTCGGGGAATGAATTGATCCATTAATTAAGAGATGATATAGAGAATCTTAATGTAACACATTAATTAAACACGTTATTTTGTTCAATATTGTTGTAAATGAAAAATAACTTGCATATGTAACGAACGACCTTTTAAATTAATAATTTAGATTAAAGCAAGTCTCTATAAAGAAATTAGTACGCTAAATTTTATTGAGTAATAATATCATCAGCTTGAGCATAAAACTGACGTTTTTAGTATAGCTCTCAAATATAAAATTATGCAAAAATAGTTAGCTAGATTATTTGTCCATGCGATTAGTGCTCAATAGGGCATTTTTGTTTTCTTTTCATTCTATCCATCAAGAGATAAAAATAAACAACCACTGGAGTTTAGTTTTACCTAGATAATCCTGGATTTTTAAGTTTCATCCCTATTGTTTAATCGTCTTCTGACCTCATATTAATTTATCTATTACGTCAGAAATAGGCAATGAAATATCTTTGGTTGCAAAAGTCAAAATGCACATTATTTACAGTAACATTGCTTTGAATGAAATACTACTTGCCTTTTTAACGGCCTTTAGTAACTGCAAAAAAAATTATTTAGATCGAAGCTTTCTTGTTTGCTTTCTCTATGAATGCTACATTACGCATATGGTTACAAGTTTACCTTTGTGATTGATAGCCTTTAATATACTATCTAAATCAAAAATATTTTCAGCCACAATCACCTACCCATTAGCATAGTATAGAACGTCTAGTTCAGCTCCTTCAGGGTTATTTTTTCATACATTGATGTTCCAATACATTTAAAAAATACAGGAGATTAACTTGAGTTGACTCTTCAGTCTCTCTTTCAACAAACGCACAAAGAAGAAGAATTTCCAAGGAGCACTGAAAGCTGACACAAAGCCGCCGCATGGAAATTGCGGCTGCTTTGTTGTGGATAATGGAATTGATACTAATTAATGGAGTCAGAAAATTCAATTAATGGCGTCACGAAGGCCGCGCAACTGAGGGATTACAGCCATTCTATTAACATCTAATTCGAAATAAATCCTTAATCCAACCACTCAGTAGTCCCTCTGAAGTGGTAACATGAAAAAAACTTACGAGCAAAAAGTGGACAAGACACGATGCAAAAATTGGTATTTTTAGAAAATGTATGTACCTGCACTGCAGCAAATGTAGTTTATAAAAATAACCGATGGGAGATGTAATTTACTTTTCAAAAATATATCTCGGGCTACTACTACAAGAAATTAGCCGGTGAAAGGCAATACCTCAAAATCTCAAGGTAACGAGGAGGAGGAACACTAAGCTCGCAACAACTCAAACATGTCATATCATAAAAAAAGTCAAAGTTCCGTGGAGAAGTTTTCCATGATGGACCTGTCTCATACAGATCGAGTGTGAATTTTTGAAAAGGAAAAATATTGAAAGTTTATATATTACTAAAATAATTATATCTCTAATATATTATTGGTAAGGATAATAGATCCTCACAACTAAGATACCCTGACCCCCTGCTATTCCTTCTATCTCCCTTAAAAATACATTTGTTTGTATTACTTTTTTACCTTCTTTTCCTTGCAATCCTTATGATTGACGATCTGAATTTAAATTGCGGAAAATTATCCCAAAAATTATATTGATTCTAAATATATTATCCAAAGAGGAGATGTACATGCAAAATACACTGGTGTTAAAGGCCTTAATGTCTACTTGGTCGTTATATTTTAATTCTTTAGCTAGTCTACTCAGTAATCATCTTTATCAACTCTAAGACATGTTGTGAGGCCATTTTCTCGCACATGGAGGAACTAATATGCACCATTTTTTCTTTTGCACCTCTAAGCAAATTATAGTGGGATGGATAAATAATACAACTATTTGAGTAATTCAACAAAGATCAGACCATTTCTGCGCTATTCTGCAGTATTTAACTGCTCCTTAGTCGTGTTAAGAAAAGATTTTTCTCGACAAGTTGATTAAAATCATCTTCTCAAGATGTAGATTTCTATCAATGAGGGACGTATAAATTATCCAAGTTATATTTTCTTAGTAAATCGTTAATATTTTTAATCAGGAATTTCCTATTTCTGGCTAAAACTAAATATTATAACAGTAATTGCCTCAAGAATAACGGCGTGTACAATTGACGTATTTAGGATAGCACATAAACGTTTTAGGAGATAATCACGGTATAATGTAACGTTCTAACAACTGCGAAATTATATCGTAAGGATTTTTGGAGAATAAAGTGTGATAAAAGTAAACGTGGAGAATTTAATTCCAATTACTGAGCCACCCTATCACGCACACTGGACTTCAATAGCATTAGTATGAAATTATAATATAACGTGAACTGAAAAAGTTATAAAATTTTCACCCGGAATGTTTCATCACGCACAGATTGGTGCGAAAATCGGTAGTATATCAGAAAAAGAGAATTCCATAATGAATATGCTGATTATGAACATTGAGCCATGAATTTTCCCCCAAAATGACTAATGAGACTATACATAAAATTTTTCTTATTATTTATGTATATAATAGATAAAATATCACATTACAGTTTTTCAATTTTGCTTAATTTTAGACAATCAACACAGTTGATTTTTGATCTACCACCGCGCAAGGGTATCATTCGTTTTTAATGCGTGTGATTTGGGCTGATTAATGTCACCTCATTTTCACCACCCGTTTACGCGCACCCCACTCTGATCGCGTTTCACGGGCTCTTCTCCAACGCCTCCACACAAATTTCCGACCCCCGGAAAATGCACCTCCTTCCAGTACACTTCTCTTAGACGTCCCCTTCATTATTTAAGCTCTCCCCGGGGACGGGCACCGCCCACTTTGGGAACCACTGTTTTAAATCGATAACAAAGCACCACGCCGTCTGACCGAGCAGCTTGTGCTTTATATCCATGTTGGATCCTCCCTGGCCAACCCACCCTCCTATAATAGCCTCAAAACCATCAGTGTCCTCGAAAAGTTATCCAGCCCCAGGATTTTCTTCTCTTCTAAAACTTTGTTGGACCCATTGATCTACCGTCTGCACACAAGGGCTCCGAAAAAAAATCGCGTCAAAATTCATGAGCAGGTAAAAAGTGTTTTGGGCAACAAATATGCTGGTCAGTCCGATGGTCGCATGAAAAAATATTCCAACGAGATAAAATATTAGTATTTATACTTAATATGGTTCATCCAGCCTAGCGGACAGCTTTTAAATCCAAGTATGAAGAAGCTTTCCATGCATTATTCTATCTGATGGGATCGCACACTCTCTAACATATAATGTGAGATTTTGTGGTAAACGAACATTTTAAGCAGTTGTACAACATCGTTTGCGCAATACATTTTGCAGAAAAATATTAACATACCCGTGACCATGTAAAGATAGCTGTTAATAAACAAAAGACAACTGAACCAAATGCGATATCACAGGCCAAATTCGAGTAATGATAATTGTGATCTATTTGAAGTAGACTTTTATGCGTCTGGGAAAGTGTATTAGCTGTAACCTTCAAAATCTGCAAATTCATGGTAATGAAGATACCTTGGGTTTAGGCAAGGAATTGATTATTTAAGTGATAATGGCCAATTTGGTTGAAAATAAATATCAACATTGTTTCTGAAGCTTAACTACGACTACAAATACAAACACTTATGACCTAAGGAAATGCTCAAAATATTCTCAATGGTTTTAAGAATAATCTTATACAAATAGTAATATCAAGAAGATTTCTGCTCCCGATCTCAATTTTAATGGCTGTATATTGAAAAGCCAAAGAAAAAATTATAATTTAATCACATTAACATTCTTCTTTGTCAATTTTCTCATATTTAGTTCGCTACTTCAGGTTTCAGAGTTCCTTCTACATTAATAATACAGCAACAAATCATCATTACCTCTTAAAAAGAAATACAGAAGGAACTCCAAGCCCTGAAGAAGTTTGCAAAATAACAAAATATACAAAACGTAGCAAAGAAGAGCAATATAATAATTCATTTTAATTAAATCTATCCCTACAGAGATGAAAAATAATTATAACAATTTTTTTCAAAATAAGTGTTTCATCTCACCTCTTGAGCCATAAATAATCATAGAAATTTAATGACGACAAAATTTCAGTTTTGGTGATGTACAAAATTGCCTTTTATCGAAATAGACCCTCCAATTTTGGTGTGGGAACCCTCATTTGCGATTAATTTTGATGGCTTTGACATGATCTCGAGGCCAACGCCAATAGCTGCTAGAAATAGAGGCTACAGGGTCCCTATGCCTAAAGTATATTTGACGCTATTTAAAAGATGTTTTTTATACCTGGGGCCGAAATTATACAATCAAATGTCAAATAAAATAAAAGAGAAAACAAAGCGTAAAATATTTCTTAGATAGCAAAATAATGGTTAATGTCTTGTACTAACATTGAAAGTGAGCTTCGGTAAGATTGCAGTTACTTTTTCTACCAAAGTCAAGTTGTTTGTTATAGAAAGTTTGCTTTTGTGCTAAAAAAAATAATTTTTATTATATACACTTACGTCATGATTTGTAATGTGTACCTTATATTTTTGTATTTATCTGGTGATTGCATAAGAAAAAATGCTGACGGTACCCTGAAAACAGGCCTGATGCCTAGTAGGGCATCAAACTTCCTTTTATGTAAATGAAATGTATGAATTAATTTGTTTTTGGAAGAAATAAATTATTATTACTATTATAAATACTCGCACCCTTGGGAGGAGGATGGGGGTAAATTCATGTGGAAGAGACAGGAAGAGGAGCCTCATCCTGAGCGAGAAAGGGGTGGGAGGCGGAGGGGTTGAGAGGGTGGGAGGGAGGGGCATGGAGGGAGAGTAGATCTCGGTAAGCGGGTCGATGCCTTCCCGATGATGTTGGAGGGGTGAAAGTGGGCGCCGCTAACACTCCGGGACCTGCGACCCTTGGGGAAAATGGAATCGCCGATCGCGGGATACGATGCGTGGTTATCTCCTTCCAACCGATGACTCACTTTCTCCCAATCGCGAGAGCAATTCCTCTGGGGAGCCCCTGTCAGAGCTCATTCTATAAACTCGGTGGCCTGCCCCAATTTCAAGTTAACGTCACCCTATCGAAAAATTTCAAGCATAAATCATTTTGGTACTAAACTAAAATAAACACTCCTCTCTGCCATCTATTAACATCTCTTTTGCTGATACTATTCCAAATAATATGTCAAAGAGAGTTAACTAGTTGAATATCTTTGAGCAAATCCTAGTGCGACATTTTCTTGGTTTTAAGCAAACAAATTAGATCAGCGTGTATCGGCAATAACTTTGATATCCCCATTGCACTTGACCCTGGAACATTTAAATGATACATTTTCAGCATTTCTACAAAAAATAATCTGAATACAACATACTCATTTCCATTTTTTTTGCTCACAATTCTAGTAGTAGTTCACATTTATTAACGCAGCCCTTTCTGTCAGCGCATTAGTGGATTTAGGAAGCTTAACTCCAAGTTTACACAAATAAATAATTCAAAATAACAAAAAAATATATCAACATACTGGCTCGACGTGACAGCAAAGAACAAAGAAAAACTTTTCAGACAAAGTCCTCAGAAAAAAGTTAAAATTACACGTTTAAAATAACTTATAATTGAATTATAAATATTTATCAACCTATAACATAATTAAACTGATAAAATAGTGTATTGCCAAAATAAAAATAAATGAAAATGGCTTTAAGAAAAAAACCTCAACGCCCTAACCGCTGAAGCATTGGGTTTTGGATATGAACTCCACATCAGGCAAGTTTTCATGGTACCTCGTAGTGATATATTTATATATTGTAAGATTTCCATGTTTCTCCAGTCAGCGATCTTATAACACCCACCAGAGTGTTCTACCATTTCATAATTTACATCACCACTAATAACATAAAATGCTCAAATAAATGTAGGTACCCTACAAAAAACGTAAATATTGAGATACTAGGCAAAGTTAATTAAATTTAAGAAAATTGGAAATTTTCCACAATATAAACTTTAATGCGACCGGTTTTGATGCACTAAATCATCATCAAGCGATGATGATGTATTACACCTGATGATGATACAGTGTATCAAAACCGGTTGCATTAAAATTAATATTGTGGAAAATTTCCAATTCTCTTTAATTTTACTATGATATTCCACCAGATCACGCCTGAAAGAGCTCTTTCCATAGGCTAAAATAACTTTAAAATCGGCTCCAGGGTGTACAATGTGTTGCATAAAGTCATTAAAATACTTAAGTACTCTGATGAAATATTAATTTGGACCCCTTCTGTTTCGATCATCAACTAGTGTGGAAGTCAACACCGCGGGTGAATCAGAAGCCAGTTGATTAATGATCCGATTAGATGTAAATGAGCTTTCTCGAAATACGCTCGGGATTCAACGAGAATAAACACGAATTAACTCGCAGAAAAATTGATAGAACGAAATATAGGAGGGATAGAGGGTGAATCATCATGATCGCCATTATCGTGGGAGGCAGATCTAGAGAGGGCGTAATCGTTCAACCGGAAGTGAAATGTGGCCTTCTGAACCCTTCGTGGATAGCAGAAAACCTCGCATTCCATGCGCAGGAACCGCTTTATAATTACATTACTGGGTAACCAAAATGGATATAAGCGGTCTCCATCTGTATATTGCATATCAAGCTGCCTCATGAGCGTATGCCTGAGGGTTCCAGGTCAGCAGTCATGAGAAAAATAGGCCAAATACAGTGGTATTGGAGGGTCAAGGGAACATAATGGAGCTCTCATACATAAAGACGTTGCTAGGTAAATGACATTATTGCATCCCAGTATTTGTTTTAATATTGTAGAAGCGCCTTTCACTTAGGTTACCATCTTTGGCATAATAACGATGCGGATTTCGGATGGGTTAGAGTGTTGCTGCACGCTTGGTCGTACGGCGTATGTTTTCGAACTTTCAAACGAACAAACAATCCTTCCTTATGCCTTATGTCCGTGAGTTACCGTATTGAGAGAGGCCACCTAATGAGCCATTTGTTGATTCGCTTTGGTGCCCGCCGCAATATTTTATGGGAGAAGGGCATCACCCCTCTAACTACTCCATTAGTAAACACCTATTTTATACTACATGTAAGCATGGACCCAATGAACTTATTGATTGATGTTCCAACTGCCAAATATATCGTCTAATCTTAAGTAATGTCAAATATAATAGAAGTATCCTACATACCTGAGATGGTATTTGAATGCAGGACCTTAAGAACACCAGGCCTGCACAATGACCAACCTGACAACCGCAGTCGGTGCTGCTGGGTATTTATATACAAACCACGTAAAGATGCGCAATTAATTTAGAGGTAGTGGAGAATGAGAGGAACACAATGAAAGGAGGCTAGGTGAATATAAAGATGCCGGTTTCAAAGAATCAAATAGGTCATAAATAACATGGAAAATTAATGACCTGTTAAATTCAAACCAAGGCGGGCACCGTTTCAAATTTGAACGACCAGAACTAGGATTTCAATCACATTCCGTAATTGGAACTCTGACATTAAGCAGCGTGATTACCATTATTCAAAATAAGTCGAGCAAAACACTTCGCGGTTAATATTAGATTTAGAGCTATAAAAAAATCTAAAAAGCCAGCGCTCATTGAATTCGTAGTATTTATATCATTTGATGGCTCAGAATGAGTAGAAAATTTGGTAAATTTAGCCACGGAAAAAAAATGTTGTTAAAACGATGCAAAAATTAACATGTTCCTTCGTTAAGGTAGCATATATACATCCCTGGAATAATAATTATCAGCTCAAGAAATATAACATTACAAATCGAGCATTAAAAACCTAAAACGCTTCATTTTTTATTTCATACTCACACATATTGAAGCGCACATAGCTAAGTGTGCAAGAAATTTAACAGCACATTTAAATGCTCATGTAGCAAAAAAACACGTGGTAACGTGAAAAAACTGCCCTCATCATAGGCCCTACATCTCAGTAAAAATTTTTGTAAAATTTGTAAAAAAAAGTGCGGTAAAAAATTTTTAAGTTAATGTACCTCTGAAAATGGGATGAAAGTAAGTTGGTACTATTGTCACTCCAATTTGCCTTACATTACTGTCAAAATATTTCTTTGGCAAAATTTTGATAAGAGTAGTATCATGTAATTCAACATTTCTGAAGCTCTACGGGTAAGAAAATAATGAAGGAACTTTCTGCAAGTTAGGATAAAACATTCTCCGTTTTTTAATTAGATATTGTTTTTATTAAAATAAGAGCAATATCCGAAACAATTAAATATACTTTGTGGCGTTTGAAACCAAATTATTTAAATTTCCATACCGTAAAGTAATAATTGAACATTAATATTCAGAATATAGGCTGTTTTTAAACTTTGGTAAAAAAGATATTCTGCAAAAAAGTATTAAAAACCTATCTCAACTTCGAAAAATCATGTAAATGCCTAGAAAAGTTCTCAATAGAGCTGTTGAAAACGGATATAAGAGGAAGAAATGCGATAATTATTTCACTCAAATATATTTTTCACCTACATAAATCACACCCATACGAAAAATCTCGAGAGATTATATTCTCGTTTCCTTGAAACGAAAGCATTTTTTCTCAATGGCTTAAGTCTTCTGTTGCATGTGAATTTGGATAAAAGTACCTGACATCATGCAAAAAACCGTACATAATTACGCTTCAAGATTTCCGTATGTTTTAGTGGAAATCTGCTTCTTAAATCATAAAATCACTTTATCAAAGATAATCAATATTCCAAAGGATACATTTGAAAAAATGTGGCTAAGATAGGGCCAATAGCCACATATTCGGCCGTAATGTACCTAATGAAATCAATAAAAAGTTCTCATCTACCTTAAAATGAACCTATAATATATCTGAAATCTAAAACATATAGTTATAATATTGTGTATAAAAATGACTTATAAATAAAAATTAAAGTATTTAACATTCAAAACTACCATGATACTACCTATAACCCTTGATTCCAAGCTGAATACTTTTAACAAGAATAGGAAAAGTGTTTATATGTGTCTCAACTTTACGACAGCCACATAATGTATGGGAAAGCTGAGAACAAGTGACACTTTGCAGGCTTAGGGCTAATACTCACCACGAATTTCATCTCACACACAGGTGTTGCGAAAATATTCCATCCGTAGCGATACTTAGTCGGATAAGGTAAATAAACGAGCATTTCAAGATATCGAAGGTATGAATTTTATGTTCAATGATACCATCGCATCAGGAATTATTTAGGTCTTATATGAACGCATTAGCAAGCACTATGCAAAGGTTCCTCTTGAAGTGTTTCGCTTTTTTCAATACCGTACACTCTATGAATACAGCAATGTAGGTGCATTGGAACTGATAGCAATATGATGCGAATCAATTTAAGCGTTGAACTAAATATTTTTGCGAAATATTACCCTTGGGGAAAAATCTAAGTTCAAAGTATGAATTCTGTTTTAAGAAACACTTTCTTGTACTACATTTTACCCTGATAGAAATCCAAAGGAATTCTCCGAAGCAGGGTATCATTTAATTATAGGCTCACCTTGCTATTTCCCAGGTGAACGCGTTAACGCTTTCATAAATCGCTTGCTGCAGACTCCGGTCCTTCCTATTGGACAGATACTTTCTGCTATTTTCCACCGCCTTTACTCATGTTCACTTATCCAGATTTACCCAGACCTCAATTACCACGGCACTTTTTTTCATGCTCACAATAGAAATGATTTTACTTTGTACCTCTAGGCCACTCTTATAAGGCCTACTTTCCCTAAGCCGATTCCTTACCCAACGCCTGACTGAACGTATTCCCAAAACGCCATCCCTTTCTATGATCTTATTTTCCCCAAAACCAAGGGCTACACCATGGGATGTAAGTTCAGTCCATATGACAACCTCTTGAATTGAAAGTCATCTCGAATAAAACTTTCTCTCTCTGATGTTTTCCTCCCCTCGTCACATGACATCGACTCCCTATATTCATTCACTTCCTCTCGTAACGTACGCTCGCCTGTATTTTTCACCCCTTGTATCTCCTTTATTCAGATTTGTATCCTTTATGCCTATATCTCTTTGTCTAACGGAAAATTCTAGATAGCTGGCCTTATATACAGCACTAAACAGCAAACCTACATTCAGTTTGACGCTTGACATCCCGATCATAACAAACCATCCCCTTTTACACTACACTATCATTCCATCAAAAACCACCGAATTTGCAACACCCCATACTCCCTGCACCGATTCCTAACTAATCTATTCCAATCTCCTCAGACTCCAACTATAGACTAAAAAACTAACTAGGTTGTATCATTACTCATGATATCACATAATGGTGGAAGCCGTAATTAGATTTTTTATAGTAATATATTAAAATAGTTGAGAAGCCATTATTACAATAATTTCCATCCTCAAAACTCAGAATTACCTTCATAGCGGTAATTTAAGCTGTAAAATTACAAACGCCAGGTTCACTAGGAATGTAATCGATTTATCGACATAGTAGTTGAGAGTGGTTCAATTTGTCCTTCTCTACCAGCGTATAAACTCTGGCCAGGCAATTTAATAATTTTATTTAATTTAAATTCCATAAATTTATAAATTCCCTCTAATCATTTCATAGCCAATTCATACATTTCAATTAATTCCTAATAATGCACTCGGATGTCGAACCATAAAGTAGATAATTGACCTATTTATTCAGGTGTTATTCAGAAATTACTGTTAATACGCTGCGTTTTAGAAAGCCTTTTATTATATGTAATTCTAGCATAAACTCTTATCTACTTATTCTAGACATAATGATGGTATTTATAAACAGAAGTTTTGAAATTCGCATTTCAACAGAAAGGAATTAATTGCCAATCTATATTAATTAAATATACCATATTCTGAAACTCTCCAATGAGATAAGCCCTAGGGTGGGGGAAAGTGGTCTAATTTTCCCAGGTTAAATAAATAAAAAATTAAATCAAATCAAGAATTAGCTAATAAAAAATGTTCTCTGAATTCTAAGAGGTTTTTTCTAACTCTTAATATTCCATGAGACAGATTGTTGATTGTTCTACTTCCAGGAGGGCCAACAGATAACAAGAAACTTTTAGCCATAGTGCCTCCTTCCTTTTCTATTATTATTAATACTTAACTCCCTCAAATCTGTTTCGATTGCTTGATCGAATTACCTTTAAATAATTTAATTGAATAACTGATAATTTTTAATAATTTTGGTTCCAAAATTCCATAATAATTGCATCTCTCCAATTTATTGGTTGGGCTCACATCTCACCAATACAAATGTGATTTCACACTTATACGTCGTCGTACTACCACTGTTGGAATTCCTTGGTACACCATGTTTATGCGGCAGAATGCTAAGGCCAGTAAATTTCAAAAACTCTCGATAACAGTACTTTTATAGACCCCTTTAGAATTAATTTTGAATTATATCTACGAAACAACAAATCAGAAACACCAGACAGCTGACCAAGATCACAAAGATAGAGAAAGAGAGCACAAACTATGTGAGCTATTAAAATCTCACGTAGGAAGTGTTCTTCCTGGTTTGTAATTTGCAAAATGATAAATTTTGGTGCTTTCTTGCCTTTCAACTCCAACGATTGTCACCTTATACAGCTGCCATCTCATCTAACTAGGCTCTTTCCCACTTGATATAAACTGCTATGTGGAATTAATTAACTACACCGGGAGAATCGGTTCCTTTGGACCTATTGAAATTCGCAGATGATAGGTTAAGTGCACCCGATAGTGGCCTTAGCCTCCAAACAGCATTCCTCATTCACACAAAGGAATACTGCACAAAGGACTGGTGTTCAAAGAAACCTTGAAAGCTACGTTGAAGGAAAAACAAAATACACTCAATCTTCAGCTAGATGGAGTCGCTAAATAAGGCATCAATTGGCATCTTTAAATTTTCTAAAAAGTGCTAGTTCCTACTATTAGCTTTAAGTCTATACCTCTTGTGAGTCCTTTAGTGAGTGCGCTTGACTTTAACTCAACATTTTAATTTTAATAACCGGCGTTTCTTCTCAGTTGAGTCTCGTTGTTTCAATATTCTCGTTATCTCATTCCTAGATGTTGGTGTAGCTCATATTATTTCTCCTCTACGAGGTATTCTACTGTTATACTACTCCTCTATGAGATAAGTTCCAGTTCTACTGTTCCTGAATGAAAAGGAGAGCAATGAGAAGGAAGCTAATGATCATCGGCATGGATTCCACGGATGATATCCTGCACCTTGCTCTCGGAAATGTCCATTTTGGAGTTCGCTTCTCCACCCCTTATTAAGGTGGGGTGGATGTGAACGCAGTGGGCGATCATTCAAACGGACCTGACTCCGAAGTTTCCCAAAAACAATGATGTTTGGTCTGTCAGGAGAGTCCTCAATGAGCCTATGGTTCCATCCTGCCCGGATAATCGCAGAGCCGTCATGTCCAGTTTAATCAGAGATGTTCAAAACGGCACCATGATTGTGACGCGGAGGCTGTGCGAGGGGAAGCAAGGACAAATGAGGAACGTATTTGACCAATGTGCTATCACAAACGACCAGAAAATTCGAAACGACCTTGCAAATGCAATGTAAACCCCTGTCAAGGGTTAACTCATGAAACATGTCATGTCAAACAGGAAATGGTCTGAAGTAAGACAAGGGTATTGTGAGCCAAAAGTCTGATTAAAGAGGAAACTGAGATTTCAAAGCTACAATAAGCGAAATGTGTATATATTTTTAGCTTAGGGGAAGAAAAAATATTCAATTTTTATTTTTAGATTATATGGCAAATTACAAGTTTCAGAGATTGAAAAACCTTTACCAATTGTTTGTATCATGCAGTTCTTTTGGACTTTCGTAATCCCGTTATTTATACTTGAGGACAGGAACATTACTGCACCGTCGAATCGGAAATAATTTGAATAATTTGAGTGTCATATTTATTTAACCTTAAATTTAAATTAATTTTTTTAATGTACCATTCACCTTGTTAGATGTAGCTGAAATTTTTGGCACACTTTATGAAACCAAATAATGAAAATATACTATTGTAATATGTTAGGGATTTCTAATTTCGCAGCAAACGAGTTTTCTACATATTTCACTCATCTGCTTTATGGCATCATCTACATTAATCACCATATTTTTCTGATTCAAATAATATTGCTTACTCCCTGCGCGCTTAACAACCCTCAGTCAAATACTAATTTCCCTTATTGCATTGCCTCCTGCTCTCAAAACTAGCAATTTTCCGCCTCTTCAACCTAGCTGAAAACAAGCAACGGTTTTCTGCGGCGTTGTCAACTTTATCACTGAATTAGCTTTAATCTCTTCTTCCCAAAAAAATAAATTGAATTTGATATACATATTATAGAATCACAATAAATAACAACAGGAACAAGAATATTCCTTTTTTTCGATGGCCATAATAATAGCCGTGGGCTAACGAGGGTAACGCAACGCTCGAATTCAATTCTGACTGAAATAATATATCCTTATTTCCATACAACATAATTGCTCTTTGGTTTCAGTTTCTTAGCAATATAAAATCAAGGTATTAATAATAAATTTAATGCTCGTAAGCTTTAAAATGTGCCTTTCAATAAATTTCAGAAACAATTCTATATTGGAAAAAAACGAACGGTCACGTGCAGGTAATGAATAGATCGGCAACGAAGAAACTTGAAAACGTGGCTCAGGAGTTATCACGGGAAGAATTCACCCCACTGCCAAAGGGGTCAGAAAAAGCACCAAAAGTAGAGATAATGAGCAACGACAGTATTTTTGAGTTATTTACATTAACTTTTACTTTATTTTATTTAACTTAACCTTAGGTTGGCGATTTTTTCCATTAGCTTAGTTTCCTCGGCTAAATTATAAAGTGGTATTTCACTTTTCAATTATCTGAACGTTCCGAGAGTAACAACTCCCACAGTCAAAACGACCGAGTACACTTCGTTCATCGTTAGGAAATAATACATCCTAATGGCCCAATGGCTCTATGTTTGTCATTATGCTGATATAGCAATTGCTACATCACCGAATGAACATTCTTTAAAACGCCATCGAAAAAACCAGAGAATTCCAGATCCAACGAGAAATAGTTATTATTTGAGATAAATCACCTCTTCTTGAAAATGAAATATTCATAAAAATGTAATAGAAAACACAAGATAATTAACTAACACCAGGAGGATACTGTTATGCATAATTACTGCGTAGTCTAGCCATTTAACTCTTTACAATCAAAGCGCGAAACAAAGGGCTAAAAACATTTAGTATACATTAACCAACTTTCATAGGATTGATTTTTAATAATATAACTCTATCACCTCATACCACTATAACAATGGCTGGTCTTGGAAAGCGAATAATAGCATTGAAAACCTAAGCTATTGCGCTAAGCGAATGTTATAAAAAAGTGTAGACTAACACAGACTAACACAGACTTTCACCGGCCTAGGCGCTAGGAAATAAAAAGACAATAATCAGGCCTTAAAAAAGAAGTTAAGATTAAGGTTGGTAACGTACATATATTTTCTTTTGATGAAACACCAATGGCCTACTTTTGGCAAGAGGCAATTTAATTGAATTAAAAACGCTCGAGTGGCAAAATCAATGATTTATGGTCAATGACGTAAGTTTTCCTTCTCAGTAATTAATGGCCTGGAGGATCTCTTGCTTTTTAGCTTTTAGATGAAATACGGAAAGTTTGTGCCGTTGTACGAAGTTAAAGTACAGAAATTAAAGTACAGTTCACCTGCTATTTGCAAAATCTCATCATTCAGCTTACAGATGGTTTTTAACAGAATGTCTCTCCTGTTTGGAATAATACCCCTTCCGAAAGCACATATATAATCCTCACGTCTCTCACACTAGATTTTGGAGTTCAACTTAATAGTTGATATTATATTATTTAATAGACATTTAGAAAAACTCTCCACTCACATAAAGAGCAAAATTTGAATAGTAAAAGCAATTTTTCGCGTAAGCAGTAAAAGATGTTTTTATCTTGAGCCGTATAACTCGACCAAAAAACGGTGACAGAAAAATATAACAACAAACTCAAAATGCATCAGCAAAATAGAGTAGAGTTGATAGCTGCGTACACACATTATTTAGAGGTATACTAAATACCTAGACACGCTCGGAGTGAATCTAATATTTCCTCATAAAAGGTATTTCTCCAGGTTTGGTCGTGGCAAAAATTATTATTTTCTAAATTAATTACGAATCGTTTTAAATGATAACTGACAGCTTTCTGCCACATTGGCATTTTTCTGGTCTTTTTCTTGTCACACCTATCTTCTTCATTTGTGTCAAAAGCGTTTCTTTTCCCTAAGTTATTTAAAAAAACATAATTCCTGAATTCATACCACGTTGCCTCCATTTTCCCATCTCCGATATTTTTTTAACGAACTTGATTTCCGCAAATTGACGAAGCATATATTAGAAAAATTCCTCCAGCCACCATCCACTTTCATTAGAAAACAGAGAAATGGGCGTTTCGATAAAGTGAGCTACTGCTATACTCCACTTTTCAATTAATAAAACATTGACATTTTTCAACAAAAATTAAAAATCTACGCTGAATATTATTTTCTTTGATTAATGAAAAACTTCTATGACTTACTACAGCTAAATATTGCAATATTTTAAATGATCTAATCATCTTTAACAAAACATTTAATATTGAAATTATTAAAAAATCTAAGCATTGCAACACAAAAAAACAACGAATTGAGTACATGTACATTTTACAATAAAAAACAAGCGCATCAAGCAGTCACTAACTGTCATTTTCATCCATGAAATATGCAATGAGTACTGATAGAATTTTTCACACTCAATAGAACAAATATTTAATCTAATTTCGATTATTGCAAATTTTTATTCTCATGTAGCGGTAATTTTGACAAAAATATGCATGCTCTTTCAAATCTCACTTTTTTATGATGCATCATTAATATTCGGATGTGGAATAAAAATATATTAAGAAAAAAAGTACAAAAGTAGACGTGGAAAGATTTTTCACGGACAAATATTCACCTGATTTACAGACCCAAAATACTATTTAGAGGTATTTAAATGGACTTTTAAACAGGCGATCTCAGGCTACGTAAACTTTTAAGTCACGATTCAAAGGAAATCTACGGGTCTCCATGTATATAGGAATAATAGTGAATGAGTTTACCTCTTCTTTGAGTGGCTTGAACTTAGGTACCGCTGGATAGAGATGAGTTAGACGTGATCACGGCATCATACCCTTGCTTTGTATTTCAGCGCTGGGTTCTGTAATCACTAGCTGACATCTGGTATAAATATGGTAAACAGAAATAGCAGGCTGTAAAATGAGCCAGGAAACAGCTTTGGAAATGAGACTGTCACAAAAATAACTATAATTTGTGTAAATGGGATTCACAGAGTAGTGATTCGAGAGAACAGGAGTGGGGAAAATTGAAGGAAAAGTAGACATTGGGAGTTTTGGCATAAAGCAAGTCACAAACAAACTCTGAATATTTTGAAATATCCTAGCAAGACCCATACATAAAAGCCAACTAATGGTGCGGACGGACTTGACTGAGAAAAAATAAATCAAAGTTGGGAAATTTTGGAAAAAAATGGGTAAAAATCGAATGTACGGACAAATTGATGCATGAATTCGATAAAACCAGACAGAAAGAAAAAGGTACAGGCTGCGTCGGCAGACAGCTGTCATGGGTGACAAAGAGGAAAAATTTTAGAATCACAATAAATGAATTTTCATGCTTCATCGCCACTTGGTTGTTCCCGGAAACGAAGACCGGCACACAATTAAAAAAAAATACTTCCTCCTTCGTTCTCGTTTCACTTAATCGAGGGAATGGCCACCCTCATACAACGACGAATTTCCAAACTAATGCTGGATTTCTCAGCAATAAAGTGGAAAAATGTTGACGCATAATTCAAGAGTGGTTTCAGGAAAATAAGCCACACCTAATACCCTTTTTTAAATATTTCGAATTTAGTGGGGATGTTTAAACCCTGCAAATGAGAATAATTAATCTCCACATTCAATTACACTGTCTAAATATCTTGATATTTTATGTAAAAACTCATTTTCGTTATACTGAGAGTCATTGCTCATTAATTACTTGGAATTCGTGGGTTTTCGTTACTTTTGGTAAACTTCCTGATTCGAAGCCCAATGTTAGGGTCCTATTATCTTTGCTCCGAACTGGCATTCGAAGCAAAGGTAATAGATAATTGGCATTTGAAGCAAAGCTAATAGGCGCTAACAGTGGTATTTCAGAATTGATCATCAGATTTTTAAAACCCCTACCAATCCTACGTAGCCTCTAACATTCACTCATTGGTTGTTCAATCCTAAGATTGATTGACTGCTGTCCTCCCTGTCGAATGCTAGTTCCCTTTCCTCCTCGTTTATCTTCCTACGTACTTTCCTCTTTATTTGGTCCATGGGCTTATTCCTGAGTCTTCTTCTGGGAGATATACCCTCTATTTTACCCTCAATTATGTTACTAACATTAACAATGCTCGCTAAGATATATACTTTCTAAAAAATTCAATATTTATACTATGATTGTAAAACTAAGCGCTTGCAGGCGATAATATTGTTAGGACTAAAATGAGTTATATTTTACCATCCCCATAAAATTACGGCTCCTGCAACCTGTTCATTGCATAATACTACTCTTTCAAACTACTCTAATGGTGAATTGAAAGAAGGCTTTCAAAAATGGACTGGATCATGCGAACTCCAAATCCGTCCAAAATAAAAATTTATAAGATTGATAATGTAGGAATAATCTATTTACTTTACTGATTTTAAAAGGCCATAATCGGTTTCCACTGCTCGCAATTTAACGCAAGGTATTCATAGGGCTTCGAGCGTCGGTTTTCCCACGGTCGATTTCACGTTTTTTTGCCACTCCATTCCCCCTTAGGGTTGGAATAGCAATATCGCCAGAGATCTCGGATGTATCATTTATTTTCTGGGACTCTTTACGATGATATTTGTTCTCCGTTTTCATCCGCGGTGTAATTTATTTCAAATTCTTTGCAACAGCAGCGGTATGTTAAATTATCACTAGGCAATATCAGAATGAGAACTGGTTTTTGTGACGAAGACATCGGGTATGGTATTCTAAGCAAGTGCATTTCAAAGAAAGTCATATTGTTTTATGGATTTCATCTGCCTTTGATTTTAGTGGAACAAGCCCGCTAAATTCAAATAAAGTAAAAGACAGTGTACCTTGAAAAGAGTTTGAGGGGGAATCTAAAACACATCGAAACAGATTAATATCCTAACAAAACACTCAACTGCACATCAGCTTCTCTCAATAGATAAAATAAATGAACGACATCTTATAATAATTCAGCATAATCACTATAAAAGATGAGAATACACCATTTTTTTATTTAATTGGAGATGCCTCCAATTTCGAATGCATTATCATGTTTCTAAATTTGTCCTCGTCATTCGTAATGAAAAGAAATTCAATTTGGTTGTAACTACATAAGACAAGACACGGAAAGGTTGTAGAAGAAAATTTACTCGTAACCTCAATAGAGAGCGTAGAAAAAATTGGTAAAATATGGGCTGCAGGAAATAAATTTTTGAGGCAAAGGATAATTAAAGACGAGTTCCGTTTATTCGGGTTTTTCCCGCGTCAATTCACTTTTATGGACAATAGTTTCACTTGCGTTACAGCTAGCATTGTCAGGACCTGCGAAAAGTAAGCACATACATGACATAAAGGAAATAAATGCGTGTTCTAAGTAAACTTAAAAATGCAACTTCTTAGAGCCAATCATCTATGAATCCTTCATACAACGTGGAAAAAATGGCTGAATAGAAGGAAAACGTTTGCCAATCGCTCCTTACTCAGCGATAGTTCTTCCCTAATTGGAAGCTAATCACTCACGCAATTACGCATACTGAAGTTATATAATCAACTACTTGCGTCAACTGTGGAAGATGGGCTTCTAATATTTGACATTAGTCTTTTATAACTCCTCAGCCAGATGGATCCGGAATTTAGAATGTTGAAGAAACAAACAAAATTCACAGAAATATTTTGATTTCACTTCTGATTTTGAATCCAGCATATTGTGCATAGTTATGGAGTACTATTCTCGTATTTCAGTTCGATTCTGCCATGCTTGATGCTTATTTATGTCACCACCATACTTATTCTCAATTAAAATAAAAGATACACATAAACTTTTACAATTAGAAAATACTCATAAAAACGCGTCTAACGCATTGGTTTTGGGGACAATTTAGAACGTTTTCCAACTTCAAAACATATATTTGAAATCTTCGTTGAATCAGGTATCCAAACATTGAAGAGGATATCTCACGGGGACCCTTGCCATATTTTCCTCAAATTGCTCACGAAATTTACTTATGAATAATTCATGCTGATAATAAAATAAAACATATTATTATGATTCGTATTGACTCACTGCATGCTTCATTCATTCAGATAAAATATTATTTGCATTAAAGACAATGCTATCAAATTAATCCAATCCCAAATGGCTTAACCAGGCTGTTGCCTCAATAGAATATTTAGCGTGAGCACCAGTAAAATATGAATAGAACATTGTTTCTTTTTTGGATTTTATATAAGGCATAAAATAATCTCTCAAACTCCCAAAAAAAGGCGCGAGTCTAGAGTTCGCTCAATATCTTGCTTGACTACATTAAGCCACAGGCAAGACGAAACGGGAATGATCCAATCCACTGGGCCAACAATCTCCGTTGAAACTAGTCATCAGTTTATAAGAATAATATATGTTTTATCTTTTTTGGTGCCTGCGGGCCCAAATATATTTGAAGCAGAAAATCTCATTCTAGAATAAAATCCAGAATTGCTTAGCCTGAATCTTTTTCAAATAATTTCTGATGAATTTTTCCCAAATTCGTAAAATATTTGCACATCAAATCGTTGCACTTGTTCTTTCTAAAGTCTTGTAAGCCGTAATGAATACCGCTAGAGTTGTCATTTCTCTTCTTGAATTTTGCCACCCTTTCTAATTGACAGTCATCCTCAAGTATTTTATTTTAAGGTAAATGGTATTTAACCATTTATCGAAATATGCCAAGTTATACAATTTCCACAAAGTAATTTCCAAAATCTGCATAAGTAATACTCTCTAGGATTATTAATATCGTGTACCTATCAGAATATATACAAAAGTGAAACCATACTCTACTGTCGTATTTATTTTTCCTCCATTAGAACTTCTATTTTTCTACCATCAGTTTTGATAAAATAGTCTATCCTCTTTTCTGTAATGTAATTTGATTGTCTATCATTAATAACGAAAGCATAGAAATTGATTACTTAATATGTTAATTGACTTCAAGGTACTTTATTCCATTTTGCTGCCCTCACATTCTCGAAAACAATTTCCAAATGCCCAGCGCTCTCATGTATTCCCTTTTTTCCCTCCCTGCAAGAGTCAAACTTTAACGCCACTTTTAAATCTAATTTTTAAAATATTCATATAGTATTGCATGATAAGATATGTTTCTCTAAGATCTCGACTGTGTAAAGAATACTATTAGTGCATGCTTAATTAATAAAATGCATTAAAACTCATATTTCCCATACGTTTTGAGACTAGGGTGATTTCTTCCACGTGTTGAAGCTTTAACCTTTGGCATTGCAGGACTTTCTTCATAACTCATGATTTGGAAAACAATCGTTGAAATTATTATGACCTAATATTTGCGATGAAAATATTAACCGAATCAGCTTGCATGAGAAGAACCAATTTTTTAATATTTTCTTTTAAGATATGTGAAGGTATCCAACCGCATACATAAATATTTGGTTTCGATGTTTAATTACACTTAAATTCTGCTCGCTTCTTCAATTGACCAAAATTTCCTCGTTTACAAACACTCAGTTTTCAATATTTCTGGGGACATACTTTTGAGGGGATTGAGATAATCAAGCGAAAACCAACTCTTGCCCATCATTCCTACACTAATAGGCTGCTCCCTAAATTCCTTATTCAATGTCTTCCATGGCCTGTATTTTCCAAAGTATCAAGTCACTCTTAGAACTATACCCGGTTAAATCATATTAAATTCAATCAGTATAGAATGGTGGATAAATCACTAGTCCCAGTTTTAGCAGTCAATGATGCTGAAATTTGATCCCATTGATTAACATCTATAGTTTGAGCTCAAATTATTAATTATCTAAATGTTGTTCTTCACTATAAACAGTCTATAAAGGAGTTACATATATGTTTCATTTCAACATAATGTATTGTATATTTTCCTCTTATTAAGTAAAACCTCGCAATATTTTACCCATAACCAATGCAGGTGCAAGTACTACGCCAAAATCTCTTCCACATTTATCGACTGGATGCCAGATTTAAATTTCCATCAGTATAGTGTAAGATTTGTGTCCATATACCCTATATCATTTTGCAAAATTGCCCTAAGTCAATTTGCACTAAAGTAAATTTAATAAAAGTGTACATACTTATTCACTCTGTGAGGGTTTCCCAGGATAATTTCAATTCATATATTAGAATTCCTGATATGATTATGCATTTTATGCGGTATTTTTAACCCTTTTCCTTGAACAAAATTAAAAGTAAAAATTCATAACATCGTTTGTTGACTAAAGTGCTTCTCGGTTAAAGTAGCCTAGATAACCTTAATTCTTACTTCATCTCTCTCCTACACGGAGTATGAGATCAATGTGTCTTCAGACCTCCCTTAATGTTAAACTTATAAGATTCGTGAAATTCGTTGTTTGTACTCACGTTTGTACTCACGTTTGTACTCACTTGGGACAAAATATCCGATTTTGGTGGCGAATTTACTGACCTGTAAAAGAAAAATATTGCAACCTTAGAGATTTTCAGTACGTCCATGCATTTAAGTTTGTTTGATTAACTAAAGTTATACCATCTGTAATGCATTTTTTGCATGTCATTTTAATTTCCAATCAAATCAATTTTAATAAAATCAAGACTTTCCAAACCACATTTCGCAAGAAATGTGTTTTGGGGAATCTTGAAAAATATACTTTCTTTGGAATGATTTATCTTTGGAATAATTAAAATTAATTAAATTAACATATATTGTGCGTAAAAATCTAGCAATAGAACCATACAAAACTAATACAAATGATAGCCCATGAAAAGCAGTTAGCATAACATTGAAATGGTCATATTGAATAATCAAATACGCTGAAACCAGTAAAAACATTGCAGTTTTCATGACCGAGTAATTGAATAATTGACAGACACCTTAGAAGTCTAAATTGATACAAATTTATATTACCTATATTTTTCAATATTCGACATGCACTATAACTTGCTATATTTTTTACTAATAAGTTTCGTAAAAATTTGATTTTATTAAGGAAATGTTTTAAATAAGGTAAAGATTGCAATAGAAAAGTGCAAATGCCTTGAGATAGTCAGGTACAAGATACCTTTTTTAGCACTCGCCAATAAAAAGGTAGATGGGGGCTACATAGGGTACCATACAACGCGGTATATTGGACAATTTATGCACTGGTCTTGAGTCACCCGTTAGTTTGGCGATTGATACTGAGCATTCAGAGCTGGAAAGCGTTAAATACAAGACGAGTTAGCTTGTCGCTAATTTTTTCCGAGAACTCCACGGAATAACTTGCTTTATTCAAAACGCATCTATTGTCCCGTACACGTTCGCTGTTTCAAAGTCAAAACGCTAACTTCTCACCTGTGTCCCAAAATCAACTCTAGAACCGCAGAATATACCCGAGCCGTATTCCTGCCACCTTGATCGTATCAATGATGCACTCATTACTTTTTCACAAGAGTAAACACTGCGCACCCAATAACGGCGACCGGACGTCACATGCATTCTGTCGTCAAAGGTACCATGAATGCCGCTTTGGCTCCCAGTCCCAAAGCCGCCGTATTAAGCCGATTAACAGTACTAAGCAATTATTGGCTATTTTAATCAAGTCGCCAGACGGACAGGATGTTCCAATCCTTACCCTTGCAATGGTAAACTGCGAATGCCTAGAGATAGTTTGACACAATACCTTTGTAAGCAGTCGCCAAAAAATAAGTAGATGGAAGCTACTTATATTGCGGTATATTTGACAATTTATGCACTGGTCTTAAGCCACCCATACAGTGGCTGATTGAGCTGAATAAGGAATTTTTTATTTTACTGCATTATTTGGAGAGAACTTTGAACAAAAGGAGAATAATAAAAGGAAAGTTCCTCATAATCGGACTTTAAAAAATTTAATTGGTGCAAAAGGAAAGAAAAAATGCTGCACAATCATTTTAAAAATCATCATTTAAAGGTTTCTTTAAAACACACTTGAAATTAACCACTATGTTTTCACGTTTTCCAAACATTAGTTTGCAGAATTAGGTGTTGTGAATAAGATTTTGTCATTGGGTTACAATAAAAATGCTGTCGAAGTTAAATATAATTACATTAGAAAAGATAAAAAGCCTTATTTTGAAAATTTTTCTTGGTTAAGCTTTGGGATGGACACCAAAATATTAGAGCGCGGAGAAAAAGTAATTTTTAAGAAAAAAAGTCGCTTAGAAAGCTTCTGATATATTATTAAGAGTCTCGAACAAGTTATAAGTATTATAGAAAAGGTGTTTTAAAATTGAGGCAAAAACTAGAAGTAGAAGCCGAAAAATAGTTTAATTATTTGTTTTTAAATATGATGGATATTATTTTTAATAGCAAATTTTAAAAGGATTTGATTTAAGACAATAAGGAAATGAAGATGTTATAAGAGAAAAATACCTTTAATAGTTTCAAAATGTTTCTTGTATATTTTAAATAACATTCCAGTAATAACACCACTTCAGGAAAGGAAAATAAATTTCATCAGAAATAATTATTTTAACCATTGTCGCTGATAAATCATAATAATTGTTTGTGTTAGGGAAATTTAAGGCAACAATAATAATTTTTTATAGTGAGTAGAGTTAGCGCTGGGATCCGACTTATGTGATTTCCATTTCGGATGTCAAACTTTTGCGTTTGACGATGCCTTCCTCAGTGTTGCCAGTCTTACGGAGAATTTTCAACACCTAGTATTTCCCAAGAACGCCGCATACTGGCGCGTGGAAAATTTTTCGTTAATTTCTTCCGGCACTGTGTATTTGTTGAAATTACCCCCGAATTCCCTCAAATAAGGCAAATAAGGTTAGGGGAGAGTGTAGGACACTCTCCATTAAAAGAGAACAACAAGGTTCAAATTAGTTGGTTACTTAGAGTTATTGAAGCTTCACGGAGTACCAGAAACAAATAGTACCTTATCCTCCGGCAGTAATAAAGTTATTTACTCCGGAACAGCGATTTTCTATTCCTAAAAAAAATTACGAGTTGCATGCGCACACAAATTTAATGGGAGCATCAGACTTTTATCTGTTACAAGAACTTGGTAAAGTAACAGCAAAGAATCTACACTAGACGGCAACACACACTTTCAAAAAAAAAAGTGCTCATCAGAGTCGTTTTATCAGACCTGCAAATATGTATTAAGGATCGGATCTTGCATTAAGGGATCTGGGATGCATTACGGCTAAAAACCTCAAGCAGAGTTTAAAATGTCTTTTTAAATAATGGAAGAGGAAACAATGTAGGATTTCACCAATTTCTTCTTGCGGTATGACTGGTTTCGATACAGCGGCGTCATCTTCAGCTACCTTTGTAATTTTTCAATTTTACAGGGCTCGATGATGAAGTATATATACCGTCTAGGTTAAGGGTTGGCGAGAGGGGGGAAGACGAGAGGAAGAGGGTGAGGTGAGAGGGAGGAGGAGAGGGTTGGAAAATACCAAGGAGCGGGGGTAAGTGAGGGAAGGAGGGCGGAGGTGAGTGAGGGAGGGAGTGGAGAAAGACCGTTGGCGGAATATACTTGAGTTTGAGGGTCAATGGGGACTATGGTCGCGGTGGGGTGTCACAGGGAGTAGAAGGGGAGGGGAAGGATTACGGGCTATTGTTTTTCTGTGAGGGTTAGAAGAGCTTCTAGGATGGGGATAGGTTTTCAAAAGGGATCTCGTTCAGTAAATGACGTTTCTTCACATGTCTCATTATCTCCAACTCTTCCTTTTCGTCGATCCTCCTCTTTCCCTCCCCCCCCCCCGGCGTAAAATTTTCGGCATGAAATCAATGGTGTGATTCTCCTCCCACAGCTGTTTAGCAAAGTGGGCCTGGGAGAGGAAGCGTTTCAGGAAACACCTCTTATGTTTTAAAATAATCAATTGGTGGAATGAATATAAATTGGTGGAGTCAAACAAAGTTTTCTCTTTAGTTATTATTAAGGAACTCCCACAAAATTGAGCCTGAAACCACTAAGATTATTAGACATTTCATTTGGTTCGTAATGGATAACTTCCACAAAGTAAAGCCTACACCATTTCCTTTGTCTGACTAACATAGTTTGAAGCAGTAGTCACAGAAAAGTCTACTCGGCAAAAGTCTTAGTGAGTGAAAAATGTCCGAGAAAGTCTCCAAAAAAGTAATTACAATGCTCTTTTTAATGAAATTGTTGAACATTTCTCGTTATCATCACTGACGCCCCAAATTAAAAGGACGCATAAAACCTTATTTTTCCGTACTTTACTCATAATGAAGGCGTGGAATAATTATTTACTGCGATCAAGAAATGCTAAAATGAAACGAGACAAGAAAGGTACGTAATATGCAACAATGTATGAGTAACTAGTTAGTAAATATATGATATTTATACTGGTAGAAAGGAATATTCTTATGATTTGCAAGCCAAAAGTGCTCCTTGTGAGATCTCAGATATTCTATTAAGAACTCGGGTGCGATACTTTGTAAGTAATTTTGTAGAAGAACATTCACCGAGCTTGAAATGCTTAATTTTTAGTACGTTGTTCTAAAACATCTTCAAAATTAATACTTGATTAATGCTTTAATAAATATTTAAAACTTCAACTCAAAATTTCATATTTGCATCAAAGAATGCTTGAAATAAGTGGAAGCCTGGAAAATCGAGAGAATTATAGCGATACAAGATGATGAGTTACAAATTAAGTTTGTCTATAAAAATTCTGATTTTTAACGAGTCTTGAGTCTCCATGGCTCCACAGAAAGACCCACGAAAAGTCAGTTTCCAAAGCGCAAAAAGCTTCAAGTTGACGTTTTTTACGTAGCCGCAATAAAATATAGGCAATATCCCCTAGCTTTGTTCAAGTGATTTAACCTTGTATAGCAGAAACAGTAAAGTATCACTTAAAGAATAGTCTCCTTATATATAAAACAGTATAAAATGCGAATTAACTTCTGCGAATGTGAATGAAAACGAATTTCAAGTTAAATAACTGCGGTCGTTCCAATGGAACCTGATTATACTGTTATACTATTTCAAACATTATATTAATTATTATTGTTTCCAATTCACCTTAAAAGGGATTTAAAGTTACTCTGTAACACTTATCAATATTTTTCATTCTTCAGTGGATATTATATCTTGACTGTGCCTCTTTATTACCCTTGCAGGTACATAATCGACGGTGATCTGTAATTTCTATTACCCATAAGATCTTCCACGTAGTACAATGAATTATAAGATTTTTATAAGATATATCACAAGATTTTCTTAACATTTCCTAGGTTTTGGCTCTCTGAATCATCCATAGGCGAAAACAAAACATTAGTTTCACGACATATACAAATTTATGGAAGCGAAGCGAGTACAGAAAAATTGTGCAGCATTGCAGGCAATGTTGGCACTACGTCATGTGATGGGACTGAAAAATCTATCACCCAGCCATGGCGAGGAGGAAGAAGGGAAATTATCACCATTGTTAAGTAATTCAGGAAAAAAATCTCTAAACACGATCCCTCAGTCATTCCCTTTCAATTATTAAAGTCGTCTGATAAGTCGAGTTTCCAAATCACTGGGCTAAGAAAAAGTGGCTCCCTAAATTCCCTTTGAAAATTCTTCTTGTCATTTCCCCATTCCCATCTACCAATTTTGATTTTTTCCAGTAATTTACTCGGCTCCCTTGGCCTGAAAAACTTGAACTATGCCTATATCTCTGCTAAAGAAGTTAACCTTCCACAATTTCCCGCAAAAATTACAACATAAGTTTTAAAGGACTTTTTAAAACATAGTACCGTCATCTGTTATTAAAATCTTACAATAAGGCATTAGCGAAAAATAATACCTCATTGAATTATTATTATTTACTCGATTGAAGTATTTAACTACTCCGATCTGGGTATTGACCAATAAACTGGGTAGAGATAATTACAGCCAATTCCAACAGTGAATATTGTGTTACCCACAAAATTCTGATGGTATATCGGATGATTTTCTTATATATCTAGAGTTTACTATCGCTCAATACGATGTTGAATGGTAGAGAGCTTCAATAGTTAAGTACTATAACTTCATACTATTCTGTAGCACTTCGTAAAATTAACGTACATTACCGAAAACCATAATTCTGCGTCATAAAGATAGCATTCCGCAACGGTGTCGCATCTGTTCTCCACAATGGAGTGGTATTTATCGATTGAATCTTTTTCATAAGGGGCTAAATATAAAAAAAATTGTAACGTAAAATAACATCCCGAGCAGCGATGAGAAATATAAATTACAATTAGGGAAAATTTTATTCGAAATAATTTTAGGAAAAGTCAAGATTTGAAAACGGACATGGGCATAGAAACTTTCCACCTCGCTGAATTAGAAATTGAAAAAGGTTCTGCGGGTTGAAAACATTTTGGAGACCAGGGGGGGGGGATTACCTAACTTTTAGCGACGTCTTTGTCAAGAGCAGAGTCGCAATAATAGCGACCCAAAATAAAGACCCCTTCAAGAGGGGTCTTTATGGAAATAGCGACTATGATGGCGTAATCGCACAATATTCAATTCTGAGATCTCGCAAGGTATATTATAAAAATCTACTGCTGTGTGAAGAATAATGTGACAAGATATAAGCATTTATTATTAGACAGGTTGCGAGATATTTTAAAAGTACCTAAAACAACCATATTCAAAGTAATGGTGAAGAATAATACCACAAAAACGCAAAAGCTTAATATTAGGAACATTTTAAAATGTTCTATAAGTATTTCCGACTTGCAAATGATGTTTATCGCTGAGATAGTGTATTAATGACAAAAGGTCATTTCGGAGAACTCACTAAGTAGGTAGGCAATTGCAATATTCAATGTAATAAGGAAAAATAACGCAACAAAAACTCGAAACTTTATAAATAGGAACGTTATTAAATGTTATTAAAATATTTTCGAGTTAAATTTCAAATAATTGCTGAGACTTATGTATTAATGACGAAGTGTGATTTCGGACGTCTCACTTGGTAGGTATACATAACAGCTATATTCAATGTAATGGTGAAGAATAACGCAAAAAAACTCCATCCTTTAATAACATGCACATCATTGTATGTTGTTAAAATGTTTTCGAGTTGAAAATCATGTTAATTGCTGAGACTTGTGTATTAAAGACAAAGGGTAATTCCGAAGATCTCATTAAGTAGGCATACATAACAACGATATTCAATGTAATGGTGATGAGTAATGCAACAAAAACTCAATCCTTTATTATTAGGCACATTAAAATATATTAATTAAGTCGTACTGCGTTGCGAATCGATGTGAATTCCTGAGACTTGTGTATTTATGACGAGGTGACATTTCCCAGATCTCGCCAGGCAAACATTACAATAATATTCAAACTTATGTTGAAGAATAATGCGATAAAAACAAACATTTATTATTTGGCGTATTGCTAAGTGTTTTTAACATATGGCAGAGTTGCAAAAGACGTTCATCGCAGAGATTTGTGAGTACTTGTCTGATGAATCAGTGTACGGTTGGGAAGTGGCATACAAGCTAGCGTTGATTTGATTGGCATTTACTTGTATTTCAGACACAAGAGAGTCATACGAAGAGATAAACCAACAGTTAATTTAATTGTTTATCACCTTTCATAATTTAATTAACACTACTGCTCATTTGTCACTCCTAAGAACAAACAATCTCATTTCACATACGCGTTGGATTCAAACAAATTACTCTAATGTAAAATCCCTATGAACAAAATTAAGCGGACAAGAGGTATAAAAACTATGTGTGCCAACTTTCTGATCATTTGATAATCTCATTTCACTGATTCCTGTGAGGTGACAATCAAAATATATCAATGGAAGACTAAGTACAATTTTTGGACACACATTGCTTCGTTCCCTCGCTCGGTTATCACTGAAATGTGCATAATATTATCAAACTCAAAGAAATTCTGCACTATTACAAGGGACAAGACACTGTACAGTGCATAGGTAACACATTTTCTGCACCTAAGAGATACCTCTCGTCATTTCTCGTCTGCATTGAGGAAATACTCTTTCACAGCTTTGTCACTCTCTTTCTCACTAGAGTAACTCACGAAAGTAGCTATTACGATATTATAAAAATGATACAATACATCATTCAGGTGATACTTATTGATAAACGTATTCATCCTCCTTCATTAGATTGAAAGTCAGGGTTTGTTTACATCCACGACGGCCGTCGCTAAGAGATACTCATTTGTGTAGTGTTGTTTACTTTTCGTTGATGATGACGTTTCAATCTTTGGTCCACTATTCCGCATAGGAACGTCGAGCATTTCATTGGCCGATCCAAATTCGGGGGTATTTGTACAGACTTGAACGAAGAATTTGCCATACACTGTCAATTTTTTTTATAACGACCCCTTTCAACATTTCTACCCTGAGTTCCGTAATCGCAAGGGTCACTATTTTCGGCCGAGGCGAGTCGCTATTTATTGTCATCGTTATTTAACGCCCTGAAGTAGGTAATAGCCCCAAGGAATCCTCGATTCGGAGATTCTCAATCCAATGGAGGCCTGTGAACGCGACATAAGCGACGAGACCTGCGTTTCGAATCAGCAGCGTTCTTTCTGGAGGTGAAAGGTCATGAAGTAGGCAAGGTCGTGAGGTACGAGGAAGGTGAGATGAAGAAGGACAGAAAGATTTAGCGGTCCTCTACACAGAGGGAGGGGAGTGGGTAGATAAGGATTCATAACTAGGACGTCCCCACAGGTGAGCGGCTTCCCCCTTGGCCAGAGATAAGCAATCTCGCTCCCCGGATTCCTCCCCCGCCCATTCATTCCCCCGAAGGCGCTCAAGACAAGCTCACAAATCTTATGCAGAAGACCTTGTCTGGTACTTACAGTCGCGCTGGAGAAAAAGTGCTCCGTTAACGGCGGTGACTGATTTTTTCACTCAAGGAAAGTGGCGCATAGGTATAAATTGCTTCTCTGTCTCGTGAAAATGATGAACGCTCCTCAGAAGCAGGTTTAAGCAATCCTACGTTGATAAAACTGAAAAAAATGTTTCAACTAAAACAGAATACCCCAAATGCCTCTTAAAATTTTGAATTTCCGCCATTGTTTAAAAAAACGAAAAAATTGCCGCTCTCTCTTTAGAAATGATAGTGGTTTCTCCAACGCTGGGGAAATCAATTCTCAGTTTGGCAAAAAGACGCCTAAAATATTGTCTGAATAAAAAAAGGAAAACCTATATCGATAAAATATTCTGAACCATTATACAGGTCATAAAAAATGCCTCTCCAACGAGACACCCTGCTTAAAAATATGAGTCAAATATTCATAAAGTTCTGTTTACTTTAAAGCATTTTACAATGCAAACCTCATCCCCGGCATATGTCTGGATTGATGAGATAAGTAAATGAGCAGTTATCTAAAAAAATTTAAAAATTTATATTTTTATGTATTTTTCTCCAGTCATCTAGCAAATTCTTAAGCCTTATTCGCCATATTCATGGAAGCTACAAAATTCCCCTTGATAGTACACTAAGAATTTTGAGATCACTAATGTTTCAGCGTTGATTTTAAATGTATACTCAATTTTTTCGCGTCTTCCTCACGTATGTTGACTTGGATTGGTTACAGTTTTGCAAGTTGGACCATCAGTGAAACTGTTGGCAACCCAAGTGAAAACACCCCGTAAAGGCGTGGAAATGGAGAGGGTATTTATAATGATAAGAACTTCAATTATTATTTATAGCCCCAGAGAGGGCATAATACATAACAATTTAACGATATACTTTATTACATTGCAAAACAAATTCATTCTTTAGACTCCCACCCGAATTTCTGGTGGAACTTACGAGTAAAATAAAAACTGTTTACTAATTAACAATGTTCAAAATGAAAAAATACCCATATTTTCTTCTAGTTATCAGAACGAAAGTCTAGAATTTTTAATTACACCATATCGATTAGGGTTTTCTTGACTCCCTCTCCATCTCTACTTTACTTCAATCCACCCAACATTTTTATCTTTCGCTCCAATCTAAAAAACCTCACTCCCAGAAACCTGGTTGACGGATCCAACCCGAGACTAGTCGTTCCTAGAGAGACGGGGAAAGATAGCCGTAGCATCACCACACAGACCGTTAATTCATCTTGTTCACTCGGCCGAATGGCGACCTCCGAGAGCAATTTTTTCCGCGGGGATTACGGATGCCTTCAACGGGCGCGGGTGAAGGTAGAGGTGCGCGGGTGCAGATGTAGTCAGTCCCCCGTGGATTTACGAGCTGTTGGCAAGCCTGATGGAGAGACGAGGGATTAGAGAGATGCGCGATTG
Organism: Ceriagrion tenellum; assembly: GCA_963169105.1. NCBI lineage: Eukaryota > Metazoa > Arthropoda > Insecta > Odonata > Coenagrionidae > Ceriagrion > Ceriagrion tenellum. Next base: position 143,936,432 of record OY720633.1, on the reverse strand, counting down.
TTTGCGACAAGGGACACCACTTCTCCTCCGCCTGCCGGGCGAGCGGCCGTCGCTATGGAACAGACGTGGTGGGGGGGCGGAGTGGGAGAAAGTGAGAAAAAGGGTGCAGAAGGAGCGGAATAGGATTATACCTCGCTCCCCTTATCTCCCCTCCACTCTCATCTCCCTGTTAAGGGACTATCGCGTGACTCTGGGAAATAAATATATGCGTGGTTGAGCACGCCAAGGTGTGGGAAGGTCGCGAGAGAGAGAGAGGGACCGGAGCAGAAGAGGTTAACGGATAGAACGGGGAACGCACAGACAAAAAAGCTCGCGCGGTGAGATCCGTCTCTTCTCCACGCACCGCTCCTTTCACTTTGGTCGCCCATTGAGCTTCCAGTCCTCTAGATTTACTCCACTCATCACAATTTCCCACGCTCGTCGGTTTCGTCACATTAGCACCGTCAAACCGACATACCGAGAGAGGTTGACGAAGTTGGCCGCCTCGAATTATTCCTGGAACCCCATAAAAGCTTTTCCCGTTCCTAAGATCCCACTTGAAGTGATGTTCATCCTTTAAACCACTCTGGGGAAGACTATGACTTACTGCAAGGGGTTTAGCTTGTCCACTTCCTGTAAATGTCTACCATTATATGGAATAACTCATTTCTATGCTTTTTACTCTAACATTCCGCGAACGATAGGGAAAAGCAAGACAGGATGCGAGGATTAAGGTACTATGTGAAATAAGTTGGAAATTAATTAAACTACTATCTTACTCCTTATCAGTCTTTTGTAATGCACGATATAAAAAAGGGACATTACGGTAAATCATATGGCTGAAGATGACACAGTGGATCCATTTACAATAGATTATGATAATAAACGCTGCAGTTTTACGCAAATAGTGTGTGAACGATTTTTCTCTCAATTCATTACCTATTGTGAAAACTTATCTGTACACACGTAATGACACTTTTGGAATGAATTTTAATGAACTTAATAACTGAAATAAATACATTTGTAGCTTGTTTAAACATGACGTATTTGCAGCAAAAGAGATGGAGACAAAAAGTTCCAATCAATGGCTAAAAACTTGAAGATAAAATGATTTATTATTTGAAAACAAGGGTTTGATTTATTCGGATGCAGTTGTCATTACTCACATCTCATATTTCTACCGGTACTAAAATTGTACCTAAATAATGTCTTATCAAGGTCTCTGTGAATAATTAATGTGAGGAGTACGGTTCTGAATAATTAAAGTAGAAATGTATTGCAGCAAGAGGTTATTACTCAAAATTAAACATCACGGTACCAAATTTTATAAAACTTAGCACTTAAAATAGCCACCAATTACCCAAGAATTGTACCCAATATAACGCCTGATAATCATAATTTAGACTTGTAAGCATATAGTGTTGCTCAGAAGTAAGTGGATACATATCTGTCTACTTTCATATGCAGTTTATTTTTTGGCGGATGCGCAAGAAACTTATCTAACAAAAAGTAGACGAATTTTTAATCATACACTTTAAAATATTTTCCCCTAACCTAGTAGACTGATAAATATATCTAATATGGCATATACCTTTACTCAATAGGGTTATAATATTTATGTCAACAGTCAAAGTTACGAGGGTAGAATCACGTAATAGAGAATAGAGAAAAACCTGGAGAAAGGTTCCGGGACCGGAGGAAAAGTAAAAGTCGACGACCGATTATTATCGGGACATGAAGATGATCTCGAAAGAAGCTGGAATCAAAATGCGAACACTTGCTGAACATTTTAAAAGGATGAACATTGACCGATTGGTCAGAAGCAAATGAAAGACAACGGGTAGAACTAGGGCGATAAGGAAACACAGGAACCAAGAAGGTAGTTGAACGTTGAAAGACTGAACTGAAATTGGGATCAATGCTGAGGTAAGAGAGAACTTGGGAGAAAAAGTAATACAAGAGTTAATATGCCGGAAGTCAATAAGGCTACTAGAACAGGTTAAAAATAATATGCAAGAGGATAATAGAGAAGAGGATTCGAAACTCTCAGAAGATGAAAGAGAAAGAAGAGTACAAAGGATAAAGAAGCAATGGAAGGAAGGAGGAGAAAAGAAAAACCAAACCATGACGAAAAACTTGTGATACTGCAGAGGCTGTAACGTAGGAAGAGGTGAATTAATAGGAGGATTTATCGAAGAGTTAAGACAGTTTGTTCTTCTAAAAATATATATTGTACTTTGCTGTTAAATCTGTTTTTTAATATTCTGCAGTGTATTTTATAAGCAGAGTTTAGCAAGAAGATACTTTCATCTTTTCGCAAATGGAACTATTCCCGTTTTGAAAATTGGTCTAATGATGTATATCTTTCCGTCATAAGGAATAATTTTGGTTTTCTAGCATTTACTTAGAATTTTACGAATCTGACTTTAATTCGGTTTTCTAAATGTTTTATTAGGCCATTATCAATATTGTCATATAAGAGAGCTTTTCTATTTTGAGATACCTAAGTATTTCATTCAAATCTTTCGCTACGATTTCACCTACGGGCTTTCAAACAACCTTAAAAGTAAAATAAGAAAGGGCATCTAAATGAAATTTTACAAAATGATGGCAATTCCTGGAGGATTATATACGGCTGCGAGAATTGAGCTCTTACAAAAGCAAATGAATAAAGACTAAAAACATCTCAAATGAATTTCTGAAGAGGAATAGCTGGCTATTGACGAACAGATAGATAACGAAGAACGGATACAAGGCATGAACTCAGCGAGAAAAGTACCAAAAAACGATCTGAAACAATAGAAATAGTTAGAGAGAACACTTAAAGATGGACAAATAGAGGATACCTAAAATAATTTGGAAATATTGATCAAAGGGCTTAGAATCCCTTGGACGTCCACGCAGGAGATGGAAAGATTAGGACCAAAGATACTTAATTTATAAGACTTGCGGTAAGAAGAATAGTAAGGTTGACATATTTACATGTACTTGTTATTTGGAACATTGAGAAACTGAGGTGTGATATGAAAATCTTAGAAATATTTCTTAGACAAGCTCCAAATAAAGTCCGAATGGGTCAGAAATATGTGTAGTATTAAACTTGTAAACATTAGAAACTAACGATAGTTTAGTAACCAGAGATAAAAAATACTAAAGTGCGTCGATGGGTTCAAATTGTTTTCTTAATGAATTTCTATATGGCTGACAAGTAAATATAGTGATTTAATTCTCTCTATCTTGGAAAAATAAAAGTGGTAATATACATTATTTTTTTGGAATAATTCATTCACTCTGATTCATCTGAAACGGCCACCAACAGCCTAATCTTTAATTTTTTCTTGTGGTGGTTACAATGGATGCCCGTCATGCCATTCATCTTTTCTCTTCTCTTTCATCAGTCAACAGCAGTTCCACCCTCTAGATGTTAGAGATGGATAGATTTTATTGTTATATCTTCACAAAGATCAGTACTTTTCCTTTCCAATAGTTTGCAGACAACTAACTTGTGAGAAAAATAAAACTGTCTATATATGAATACCAAATAATTATTTTCCCACTTTACAATTTTTGCCCGATTGTGGTAACTATTTCAGGAAAAAAATAAGATAACTAACATTATTGCCTTAGGCTGAGAACTTTTTATGGTAACAATGATTAAATATCAAAAAGCTTACGTGTAAATAGAATAATACCAACAGGTAGATTCATACTTTCTTGCGCAGTCACATGAATGACAGCCAGTACAGGAGATTTAAGGATCGAACGAGTAAATTTGCTAATTTTGTAATTTTAAATTTGGAATTGTTTCCCATTTCACGTAAGGGAGTACCTTATTAAACATTACAGAAATAATTATGAAGCGCGTTCAAGTGAGATTATGTGCTATTTTGTGCATTTTAATTCTTAGAAAAAGTACGGCAAATTACAGAAATTAACTTTCCTCCTTTGGCAATCCAATTCTCTTCATCGATCCCTTAAACGGAATCACAAAAATCCCTTGTATTGGGAAACACAATGCTCCTTTCAAATATTTACCCCGAAATGTACTGATTTCTATGAGTGTGATATCATAGAACGTTTAGAATGACTAACAGCTGAAATTGAGACGGCGCAAAAAGACTGGAAAGGACTTAGAAGTCAAAGATACGAAATAGAATCCCTTTAGAGTTAAGGCATTCCACTGGAAGATTTCCCGTTGGAAAATGTAAAAATGCAATCTTAAATCACGAGTCACTGCGTTCAGAAGAACAAAAGTTTCCTTATCATTCACAAAGCTTCATTTAAACAGGAACAAATTTCCAAAGAAGGGCGAAATTTCTTCGATCGGAATAACGTCCCATGGAAAAATATTGAACCGAATCATTGAACTGGAAAAATTTTAAGTATATGATAATTTGTCATTTTTTCCACCTAATCTAAATAACAATTAATCTAAATTACAGCACTTTAGATATTCGTTACGCTTAGCTTATGACTAATTTATAGAAAATATCATGACTAACAAATGAATAAATAAAGGCTCCCACAAACAAATTATGTTCCATTTACCAATTCTTATAAATAATTTAAATTTATTTACCCAAAGTTACCTAGCTCATATCTATAGTGTCTTCCCCATTACTTTTATATTTTTAACCCCACCTTTCATTACGAAATAGGAGTCGATTCTCGACGGAATAAAATTTTCACTATTACAAGTTTGTTATATTTGTAATTTTTTATGCCTGACATGTAAAATAAATTAGCGAATTATTTGTCATCTCATAAATGTGCAGTCATTTTTTTAGATTTTAAAGGAACAAAATAAACATATTTCATAGCACAGACACCTATTTTGAAATCATTTGATATAATTATTCACGGGAAAGTGCACCGTGCAACTCTCTTTTTGAAGAATATTTTCAGCCTTTTTGTTCTAAATTTCTCTGGAGTCTAAATGATGCCCAGATAACGTCATTGTGGCGGCTAACACAGCATTTATTGCAATTTTAGTCGTCGTATAATATTATCAAATTCGACTTCAGAGCGATCACCATAATCATAAGCAGGATTTATTTTACTTTATGGCAGCATGGTATGCTAAGAATTTTGTTAATAACATTTTACACGATGGAATGAAAGGAAGAAAATTTTTTCTCTGACGCCGTGGCTTATGACAACTAAATTGTGACGGGGAATTCACTACAATGTTAATTATTAGCCCAGTGACATTGCGAATAGAAGGTTTAACCAATCACTTATTGCTTACTATTTATTTAAATTTTCTCTTTCTATCTATTAAAGTAAAGTATAATAATTCCATTTTCACAGTTCTTCAGGAAAAAGTCTCATTATTATAAAGGAAGAAGCGAATTAGATATATGTAACGTTCTTTCAAAAATCCCCTCCAAAACATTTAAAGAATGTACCATCTATACCGGCATTCTTTCCGATTTTCAAGTCTCTAGACTTATGTCGCATCATTTTCTCTTTATCTCCACTTCCCAGTGCATGTTCTTACAATTAAAATTTTATAACTCACCTTCACAATTTGCATCTCTATTGTGCGTATTTACAAATTCTAAGAACCCCTCCAGCGATGTCGCTCCAAACAGTTCCATCTTATTTCCTTCCTTCTTTTTCGCAGACTTTCCCCACTTGACACTTTTTTCCCTCACTCTCAAAATAGCATCTTCCCATTCCGGATAATCGTTTATTCCTTATAACTCCGACGCAAAAATTCAACCCTAACTTTCTTTCACCACATTTTTTAATTTATTATTACCTCCGCACACTTAGTACGACAATTTATTTCGTCCTTTCTTCAATTCAAAATCCATCATTGTCTCACGCCTTCCGTTCCTTTCCCTCGCGGCATTTTTCAATTCTTAACGCCATATAGCATCACCATTATCGACCTAGATACATACTCTTTCAACGCAAGGGATGTCATTCCCTTTGCTTGGTAAACTCTTTAGGATCACACTACATTTTTGCTGACAACTTAAATACTTTAATATAGACAATTTAAACACTTTATCCTGTTTACTCTGCGCTCTGGAGGGATAGTTATCTCATTTTAGATAAGCGAATTTGCTAAAACGTCTCTATATAACCGATTAGCTTCCTTACAACATTGCTACTGCTACTAAGTGTAGCTACTGAATTACGGATACCTCCTAATTGCTAGCTAGTGTGATCAAATTAGATTGCATGATCATTCATATCTTGAGAGGAGAAAATCAAGTCAGAAAAAGCCGTTAGAATATTGAGCCTAATGCTTATTACTAGATATAAAGTCATTTTTAATGTCACGGCATCTGTCATAACATAGAAAATCTCTCAATTTGTGGAGGTAAGTTGCGAGACAATACTGATTGTAATTCAATTCAAAAAACTTTTCAATATGTCTCTTTCAAAAAACCTTTCAATATCTTAAATTCAAAAAACCTTTCAACATCTCTTTTAAAGAATACATATTAGTATTTCCCCCGGTGCCATATTCTGAATTTTAAGTCAATTTCTGCGTCCGTATGGATCAAACTTTTTGTGGTAGTTATTTCTATACATTTCAAAAAATTATTTAAAATAAAATATTCGTGACCACTTGCAGCGGGGCTGTAAGCAAACCTTCCATTATTTTGATGGTTAAAGGCACCGACAAGATATCCAGCTCGTGACCACTCCTGCAATTACCACGGCGCATTATTAAACATTGAATACTTTGGAATCCCCGTGAGTAAACTTCAGCGATCCCTTTCAAAACACAGCGATGCAGTGGTGGAAGGCGCTCCACCAACGCTGAGTGCAGAACGGAGTACTTTGAGAGGGGATTGGCCTCGATATCTCATCCCATGAAATACATACAAGCCCCTGCTTCGGGCTAATCGCTGCTTAATAAAGGCGGTATTCATGGGGGACGCAAAGAGCTCGCACGCCGCCTAGCCGAACTTGGTCCAACTCACGTAGTAAGCCCGTTCGAAGCGCAGGCCACCCGACATCTCCGGGGCTTTCATAATTTCATTGCATGGCTCATCAGTATCTCTTATCTCCACGTAAACATCATGTAAAAGGTCCAATCAGACAGAAACCCGTGTAAACCTGGGGACCTGGTCGTTCGTTTTCCACGCCGCTCGGTGATAGTTGCCAACCACCCACCCTTATCAATGGTGAAAAGGATACACGAAAGCACCAGTGATGCCCAAAATAGTAAAGCTGATTCACACATCTCCCTAAATTTTTGAGAGGGTCAAGAAAGACGAATATAAATGCTACGAGTCCGTAGTTTTATTATACTGGGCAAAAACTACGCGTTCCTAACTTGTCATTAATTTGCTATAGAACCTCATGAGTCTATTAATAATAATGTTTTGGCGATATCAAGTCTAAATGAGAATATGAGAGACCAAATATATCTTTATAGACTTTAAACCACTAATAATTGTATTTTAAAACTCTTAAAAATAGCTATCAAAATTAATAAAAATAACATTCAATGGTTAGATACTACCTTCAGCATTTATTATCATAATTTTGGAGTGACAACATGCCTCAGATAGATAAGCAACGCACTGAAAAATTTATAGACATGCAAAAATATCTTGACAAAACCTTCGTGAAAAATTAACAGCCAGTTATTTACATATGCTTATCAAAATAATTATTTTAACAAATTTATGAAATTAATTTCCTCTTTCGCTGTGACAAACGAGCTTTAAATTTTTTTGTTGCCACAAATGTCCAGCAACAAACAAAAGAGTCATGACGTATGAGATTAAAAAAAAATATTTTGTAAAAGCCTGCATTTTATTTGTCTGTTTATGAAGCTAAAATGTAACGTGACATAACCTCGTTATACTATTTCAACTGTTGACGGCTCTACTTGGTGGAATGACATATCGTGGGAGAATTTAAAACACTTAGTAATATTCCACAAAGATTTATCTTCCCAACCGGTTTCAACGCTGACGCGTCACTTTCAAGGGTACAATTCTCAAAGTTCATAGGAGGTGCGCCACATATATATCAAAGTCTCAAAGGGGGAGGGGAGGTTTAAGTAAAGAGGTGGGGAGGAACAGGGGGTGGGGGATAGGGAGGGAGGGTGAGGGTATTGCGAGAAAGCAACCGTCAAGGTGAGGGAAGGGGCTGTTGGTGTAGCACAGAGGTGAACGGAGAACACGACCTCAGTATGGGCTCCCCGCTCTCCCTTATACTTGCAGACATGTTTATGGATTCTTTAGAAAATAACCTCTTCAATTCAAACCATCCACTATTAAAGAATGTTGTATATTATTATAGATATGTAGATGATGTTATTTGTTTATGGACAGGAAGCTGCAGACAATTAGAACAGTTTTTAGCCTTTTTAAACTCCCGACACGAAGCCATCAATTCACGATGGAATTGGGTAATAGTAAAATTGATTATTTAGACCTATCAATTTCTATTTATAGAAATCAACATTCCTTTACAATATATCGAAAGGACACATACTCGGACGTAATCATCCCGAGTAATTCTTTTCACCACCAAAGCCACTAATTTGCAGGCATATATTCTATGATAAACCGGCTAATATCCATCCCCCTATCGGACTCCTCCTATCAGGGGGAACTAAAAACAATAAAAACGAGCACCGAAAGTAATGGCTATAACTGTTCTCTTGTGCAAAAACTATTAGACAAGCAACTGAAACGAAAAAACAATTTCTTTTTTGTCAACCCTCGACAGAATAAGCCCAGACAAACCCAATAAATGACCCAAACTCCCATTTTTAGGGGCATAAATCACAAAATAGCGAGACGCAATCCAGGACGACAGGTTAATAATAGGGTACTATAGTCTAGTGATGTTAGGAAAACTCCTTTTCAACTCCAAGGACAAGATGGACATTCTGGAAAAGTGTGGTGTGTACTCATTAGAGTGTGAATGATGCAATGGTGTTTATGTGGGTCAAACTGGTCGCAAATTTGCTACCAGAGCGAAAGAACATATGAACTATATATTTAATAATGACCCAAAATCAGGTTTTGCTAAGCATATAATTGAAACTGGTCACTAATTTAATTTTAAACCTAAGGTTATACATGTTAATGACAAAGGTTTTAAACTGGACTTTTTAGAGAATTTTGAAATTAGTATGAGACAAGGTGTCCCTGATGTTGTGCTTTTTAATGACCGTTCTTTTTTTAAATATTTTATTTCGTTGTACATAGTTAATGAAGGTGATAAATACGATATAAATAATGCTCTTTTTCATATTTTAGTCCCACTCTTAGGTAATAAGCCTGTTAAAAAGTGCTAAAAAGGAGGAATTCTTACACGGCGCAAAGAAAGTTGGAAATTGTGAATTACGCCGAGATTCACGGTAATCGGCCAGCGACCCGATTCTTCGAAGTGTGTGAATCCAGCGTTCGAGAGTGGCGGTCTCAAAGGAATTTGTTGTGTGCTCTACCTGCAGCAAAAAGGGCTCGAAGGAAACAAAAGGAGTTTTGGCCAGATTTGGAGAGAGAATTGAAGGATTGGGTCTGTGTGCAAAGGAGTGAAGGAAGAGGCGTTTCAACTGTGTCGCTCAAGTTCAAAGCACTGCAAATGGCTCGCAAGAAAAATATTGATCATTTTAACGGCAGCAATAGCTGATGTTATCGTTTTATGAAGCAAAATAGGTTGACAGTGCGAGCGATTACTTCTACCGGACAAAAGTTACCAGACAATTGGCAAGCGAAAGTAGAAGAGTTCAATTTATTTTTTTGGGCAGGCAAAAATCGCGTTGAACCAAGCCAGATTGGAAACATGGATGAGGTACCTATGAGGTTTTTTACATGCCGACAAAGTTTAAAGTTGATGTTAAAGGCTCTCAAGACATAAAGATAGGCTCCACTGGATCTGAAAAATGTTGCTTTACTGTTGTGCTAGCAGTGATGGCTGATGGAGGAAAGCTTCCCCCAATGGTGATATTTAAGCGAAAAACAATTTTCAAAGGGGAATTTCCGAAAGAAATTATTGTGTGTGTAAATCCAAAAGGCTGGATGAACTGTGATATTTTGAGAACATGGTTAACTGAGGTGTGGGGAAAAAGGAAGAGCTCAGTTTTTAATACAAAATCGCTGCTTGTATTGGATTCAGCAATACCACTCATAGCAAACTATTCCAAAGCTTTACTGAAAAAACATTCCAAGGTTCCAGTAATTCCTGGAGGTCTAACAAAAAAGCTGAAGCCATTGGACATTTCCGTAAACAGATCTTTTACATCGAAAATACGGAGGAAATGGGAAAAGTGAATGGTGAATGGTTTCCACTCCTAAACGAAATCTGGAAGGATGCAGCGAGCTTCTTATGCTGAAATCTTTAAGTGGATTGTAGAAAGTTGGGCCAATGTAACCCGTGAATGCATATTCAATGGTTTCAGGGTATAAGAAATTTATTCCCGTGGTATTGATGGAGTGGATGGAGGGTTATACGACTCATCATCTGACGAAAGCGATGTTTTGCTTCAAGACAATTTACCAGACTCATTGCTCAAAAACATAGATGATTACGATATTAAATGTGATAGTGAATCAGAAAATTTTGATGGATTTGTTAGTTCTCTATCGAGCAGGAATAAACTTTTTGAAGAATTTGTGATATTTTATTTCTTATGTGAATGTTTTGAAATTTTTTATCGCATTTAAAAATAAAGTAGGTCGATGATTGCGTATGCATTTGTAAACTATTTACTTCGATATGGCCTTCGATATGAATTAGTTTTTATTTGAATAATGGTGAACTAAAATTAGATTTAAATTTAATTTTTGAATTGAATTTTACCTAGTTTATACCAGAAAATATGAATAAAGTTAGGCTTGGAACAAAAAGAATGAAATTTTGATAGGTTTCAGCTATATCATCATTTTACTGATTTAATATTTGAATTTCACTGATTTGATATTTTTTATAAAGTACCTACCTAGTAATTCTCATTCATAATGCGCACTCGTTCACCTTATGTATAACTCGCATCAAACAACTTCGAAAATGTTGCTAAAAAACCATGTATAACGCGCGCGTTATACTTGAGAATTTAGAGTATATGGGTTTAGGGGTAACACAAACATGCGTATTATTCAAAAAAAGTAAGGTAACCGCTGGTACTTTCGCGTAATTTTAATTTCATCATTAATATTCGCATTCAACGCATAATAACAACTTATAAGTATGTAAACAATCCTTTGTACTTCTAAAAATAATAAATCAAGCTATAATTACCTTTAATCATGCTGATAATTTGTAACTTTAAACGTTAGACCTGCATAACAAACTACCATAAGGTGTGAGAAAGATATCTCTGTGTTATCATGAACCTCATTATATTTCATAACTTAATATACTAGCATCACAAGTAGGTATCGGTCTGAGGAGAACGAAAGCTGGGTTACCCAAATATACATTCACAAACTCAAAATATATCCCACACAACCATACTACAATACATGCACACATACACACCAGCCTATTATTTTAAACATTTCTTGCACTTCCTCATAAATTTATTAACTGTATCGGTTATGGGATTTAAGATTTCTTCTGGTAACTCATTCTATTATTTAACTCCATTATTTGGGGAGGAGTTTATAACCGCGTTAGTTTTCTGTTACCCATAGTCTTTAGTTGTGGGGTATATGAAATATGGACACATTAAGAGTAATAATGCCGCTTGAATTCGGCGTTGATGCGGAATGTACAGCGTACATTCCGCATCAACGCCGAATTCAAGCGGCATTCAACATTGTACACTAACGAGAGGTAATAGTTGAAAAAGTCTTGTAGACTTGGTAGTTTTGGGCAAAACTGAATGGAATTGATACATATTGAAATGCAAAACAATAACTTTTTGATCCTACTAAGATAACTAGGTAATGAAACAAGATGCTAAGTAACCTCTTACGTTCTAACGCGGGTTGTTCTGTATAAAAATATTATCTTTAACTGCAACATGACCTGAACTCAAATAAATAATGTTTCGCACAGAGTCACAAAATTCATGTTTCTATATTTAGTCCCGTACAAATGCAAAGGCTTCCAAAGTATAGTGGTATGAAAAAATAGGAAGTGTTTCGTTTGTTTAATAATGTTAATATATTTGATGAATGCAAGACATTTGATGAATGAATATAAATTTTAAAAGTGTTTCTACGTTGAGAAAAGTGGTCACCAACAATTTTTCCGCTCAAGTTAAAGAAGATACTCTTAGGAGAAATATCAGTCCCATTTATTAAGCAAATGAAATAAAAACTACTCTGTATACACCTAGGACATTTGGCTTTCAGAGAGTGAATTATCGAAAAAACTTAATTATATGTTTAATGCTCAATGCCTTGATCCTCATCTTCACTTGAAAAACTATGTGAATTAGCAATTAATTGGTACTCAAATAATCGACCGATGGAAAAGAATCACTATTAGTTAATATATAATGGATAGTCAAGATAAGTAATGATTGAAATTATTCACATAAAAGTCAGATATAATGCATTCCTTTAGCAGAATCCGCATTGACAATAATATTTTTTTAATTATTTATCGCTTCCCTGAGACAGAGAACGAGTTTACTTCGAAAACAAAAGCGAAAGCAAGTTACTGTGATTTAAGGGACAAATCACACGGGCCCTCCCACCCAAGCATCTTGATTCGGCAGTCTATTCGGCAGTCTATTCGGCAGTCTGCCATCGTCCTTACCTATAGGCATAATGCAAGGAACATCAGTCATGCGGGTTGTCTAATAACTGTGAATATCTCATCTCATCTCTTTATGGAATAATTTACGTTATATTCATTAACAACTCCGAAGTGGAAAGCTAGAAAGATGTTTCTTCAGCACAGCCAACAAAATCATAAATTCCCAACCTATTTAGCTTCACCAAACTTGAATGAGGCTGATGGCCCATTGAAAGTTGGAAATCGAATTCCCGTATCAACATGAATATAGACATCACATTTCATTCAAATATTTATTATTACTTAACTAATCAAACGCAGGAATTATGGGAAAGATATAAAGCATGCCATTATGTTATGCCACAGTTATTCATTCCAAGCCTCAGATCTACAGCGTATAGCAACTCCTCCCCTGTACAGGCAGCGAGGTGCTGGAACGCTGTACCTACTGAAATTAGAAACGCTTCCAAAAGTTCTTTAAAAACCAAAGTATTGGACTATATCTATAAATTAAAGTGATTTTACCCTTCCATAGGGTAACATAAATTACAAAATATATGGTAAATATCGATATCGGGGCATTTAAGTTGTGTGGCAATGTAACGCGGGGTTGGGAATTGGTACGGTTGTGGCAGGCAATGAGGGATGCAGGACATTGTATTTGTTGCCCCGGTCTACCCACCACCCTCAGAATGAATATCATCTGGAGTTTATTTTGTACAGCTGTAATTTTTTTGGCTTTAGGATTTATATTACTATTATGTATACAATTTTTATTATTAGATCTGTTGGTAATATTTGTACAATTGTGAAATTATCAGAGAGTCTATCTGTGTAATAATTGGCTAGGTAAAAAAGGTTGTTGGTAAGGAAATACCCGGGGCGGTGGTGGGAGGTGGTGGGTACGGTAGAAGCAGGTGAAGAAGGGTGAAAGTTCCTGTTGCCCCGGCCCATCCACCGACTAAAGGGTAAACCTAGCCAGATAAACAAAATTATTGAAGACTGTACTTTTTATTGTATCATTTGTTGAAGCTAGAGTGTACTTTATGGGAGAGAGTACTTTCGATTGTATCATTTGTTGAACTCAGAGTCCTTTGGACTAGGTTCTATTAAAACCATTATACAATTATATTCTATTCTATTATGTTTAGTAAGCAACAGTATATTTTATTACTATTTTTTATTTATGCAACAAATAAATAGCCGTCCTTTGACAATTACATACAAGGGAAATTATGTACTGAATCATTATAGTGCTGAAATAAATGTTTTAGTAAGAAGAGAATTTTCTTGATTTTTCATTGCGTACAAAACCAATTTTCACTGTCACAGTAAATCAAAGACCCACATCGCTGCTCCGCACTCCTTTACCAAAAAAAAAGCCCATGAATCATATCCTAAAGTTTAAATCGTAATTAAGAGATAAAAAAGATATTTAACATTCAATTTACTATTGATACATGATCTTTGACTTAAGCAATAAAGTTCAAAAAAGCTATATAAATGTCACTTACTACGTTCATGAGAACCGTTTGATTTCCATTGGAGAGAAAAACACTAGAAATCAGTTCAAAATGGATCTTAAAATGAGGGCCAATGAAAAGAACTATACATTGCAATGCAACATCAAGACGTAAGAATTTGTGGGAGTGTCATAAAAATAGATAAAAACGAAGAAGAAACATTCTAGACCTTCATCAAAGAAAGAAGAATCACCACCGAGAAATCGAAGAAAAGAATTATTGGCAGACATTACAATCCAGCATAAGTACCTAATACAGGAAGGAATTTGATGTGATGAAAATTTTGATCATGGAAATTTTATATAGATCTCCCACGTATCATAGCCTTGCAACTGTTTACTAAAAGGAGTCACATTCTCCATCCAAAATGGCACATACTTGCTATTTCTCTCCAAAACTTAATTTATAACTTTAGTTCAAATCTGTCAGATTTTTATTTCGAGTTCTCAGACAAATGGAGAAATTTCCAGAAAAGTAGATTTTTCATTGAATACAGAACTTATACTCATATTTACAAAATAACCACCAATCGAAAGAGTAAAAGATAAATAAAAATTGTTTTGAATTCTCAAACATTTCCTCATTCATTTCCAAGAACGAATCAATATTTGATAAAGCTCTTTTGGCATCAATAAAAAGGGATGTTTTCCGGGAAAATCCCTTTTCATTAAAGACGGGAAATTTATGAGTTTAATGTCATTATATCCAATCTACGCATTACAGTCGATCCGCAAAGGCACTCTCCGTTGAGTTACCCTACACATTTTTTTAATGAACTGAAAATTGCTCGTTTCTAGCCGTGGTTTACGGCCAAAAGAAAAGGATATTCGTTGATCCTAGACTATGGAAATTTCCGGACCTACTTAAGCCTTAGAATTGGGACTGGGAGAGCATTGGGGTGGATAGTGTTTGAAGGAAAAGTTTTTCAAGGGAATGGGGAGACGCTGGAAACAAGCAAGCAGATGAAACCGCACTTGCACAGCTGTCTCATTTGTTCCCGTCGTCCCCTTCTCAGTTCCCGGCAACTCCTTCAGATCGTAGCGCCTTCACCCCGTCCCACCTCCCCCCTCTTCCCCAGCCCTCCACTTCGAATAGGGCTGCCAACTTCGAATAGGGAGTTGATGAGGTTATCTGCACTCTTTATAAAGCACCTTTTAATTCTCATCATCCTCATTAGATATTTCCTCAAGCAACAAAAATAGTCGTCATTGAGGTTTCTTGAAGCTATTATGCACTCCTGATTACCCTAAAATTGCTTTTTAAGTTCCACATTAGGAATTATTATAAAGTTTGGAACAGGATTAAGGTGATTAAGAAAGATGGTACCATGTCAGTATTTGGGGTAATAATAATATTATTGACGGACAAAATAATCCCCTTTATAAAGAAACAATTGGCGGACATATTTTTCCCGCAATAACAAAATGTAGTAGAAGCACATTGACGTATAAAGTGGAAAATACAAATGTTACATACAAAGGAATCAAAAATGGAATTTTTATATGAACAGGGTGTCAGCTATCGCAAATGACCCAAGAAAAATATGGTCCATTGTAAATTAAATCACTGGTAGGAAAAGTACCATAAGTGCTGATAGAAATGTGAAGGGTTTCAAAGGAATATCTGATGATGAACTAGGAAAAATATTCCTTAAACAGTTTACCGATGAAATTGAAAAAATCAAAGTATATTGCACTAAAAAAATTCTACGCACCCCTGATAGTGTTATGCAAAGTAGTATTTATGTACCTGAGATAACAACAAGTGAATTGAAACAATTATTAACTTCCATAAAAAACAAAATTCCAGGAGTAGACGGTATCAGAATGACCGATATAAAAAACCATGAAATATTCCATGATATCCCGGCGAAATTTATCAATTTGACCTTAGGGTAGGGTAAAGTACCTGACAATATGAAAACTGCTATTGTAAGTCCGATTTATAAAGATGGTGCACACAGGGATCCAAATAACTACAGACCTATATCTATATTGCCCTCTATGCATAAGGTTGTGGAAAAATATATTGCAAATACTTTGCTAAAATTCATGGAAAAAAATGATGCAATATCAAAGTATCAGTATGGCTTTCAACAAAATAAAGGTACTAAATTAGCACTTGAAAAACTCTCTGAAATTGTAAAAAATGCATTGGAAAGGAGAATGTCGGTGGTTTTATTGTTTATTGACTAAAAAAAGAATTTGATACCGTCGATCATATGATTCTACTGAGTAAGTTATATAACATGGGAATTAGAGGAATAGTTTATGAATGTTTTTATAGCTACTTAAAAGAAAGTAGTATTAGAATAAAAATTAGACATAATTATGTTAGTGAACCGGCCTTTATTAGCACGGGTGTTCCCCAAGGTTCAATCCTGGGACCATTGCTATTCTTAATTTATATTAATTATATATTTAATGTCATTAAACACTGTACCTTGTTATTATATGCAGACGATGCATTGCTGATCTCTAACCATATGAATTTGAGGAAGCAAAAATGAAGCTGGAAAAGGATTTTAAAAACTTTTTATACTGGACACATGACAATAACTTAGTTGTCAATGAAAAGAAATCTACGGTTATGCATGTTGTTCTAAAGAGCTCTGGGAAAAAAATACTAAAGATTGCTAAACATACACATAAATGCCTACATGTAAACTTAATGAATTGTAAATGTCCCATAATAGAGCAATTACAACTTACAAATATCTGGGTGTAATAATTGATGATTCCTTTAGATTTAAAAACCATATGATTGCAGTAAATTCAAGATTAAGAGGGATTGTATACCAAATGTACTACCTCAAAAGTCTATTACCCTTTTCTGTACTAAAATTAATATATTGTGGATTAGTCGAGAGTTTACTAAGGTATGGTCTTACAATATGGGGTAATGCAAATAGTGTATACTATAGATTATTAATATAAAGCAAAATAAGCTTATTAAAGCTCCTTATGGAAAAATAGATAAAAATGATATAAGCAAGGAAGATATGTATAAATATTTAGGTGTATTAAGACTAGATAAATTATACAGATTTATTATAATTCAAGATAATTATTTTTGCAATACATATAAAAACACCCGTCCCATACAGAACTCTGAAAGGTTAAGAACTTGTAGAAAGTATATGGTACCACTGAAAAATACTAGATCGGGTAATGATACCTTTGCGGTAATTGTGCTTAAACTTTTAAATAAAATACCAGAAGAGTTAAAAACATTAAGTACAAAAAGAGAAGTAAAAATAAGGATAAAGGAATGGTTTGAAAATGAATAACTATGTCTCTTTGTAACATTAAAACACATATTTGAAATATCCGACCACTATAACGATGGAACCTGCTGACAAGCCTTTGGCTTAGCAGGACCAAGATTTGAAAATAAAATTGTATTAAAAATAAAAAAAAACACATTGTAATTTTTTACATGTATTTTTTTCTGTTATCATTGCCAACATTGTCAATTGTTCTTATTATTATTTGTCTCAAGTAGCAATTTTGTTATTTTTTTGTAGTTTTTATGTACTCTTAATATTTCAAATACAATAAACATTATTATTTCAAAAAAAAATTTTAATATACATATACAAAAATAAATAAGCTGATTCAATGTAGATACAAAGCAAATTTTCATTTCAAATTTGCTTGTTTAATATTAAAGAGAAATATGTGATTGCATTCATAATTAATGTTGCAAATTGTTCTATTTAAAAGTGAGTTAAAATTGTAGCTTGTAACTTCATGAGGTGATGAAAACATAAATGTGTGTCTATAGTTCACAGTAGAGATATAGAATGAAATCAATGCAAGTAGTTGCAATGCAATGCAATGCAAGGCTGGAGTCGATGTCTCCATGTAACAGACGATGTACGAATGTGAAGTTCAGATGTAATTGACGGGTAACCAAAGGTAACATATTTAAAATGGACATAGTCAAATCGTAGTTAATAGGATGGAGAAATTTGTAAGATACTAGCCTAGTGAATCTACGTTGAGCACTCTGAATAGCTTAGATATGTAATTGTATGTGGGAAAGGGAAAATCAAAATATCTCGCTGGTTAATAATCTGTACTTCAGAAAATAAACAGCCAATATGGTCATAACGATTTCTTAGAGAGAGATTTATAGTATAGTATTAGAAACAGGCATTCTTCAAAATACTAATTTATACGCCATAAAGGTCCTAATTTTCACAGCTAAAGAGTTGGCAGCACTGCTTCTAACCCCTCTTCAACTTTTAACTAGCCGCTCTTCCTCCCCCCTCCTAATCTGAGACTGTCCTCATTTCCCGGCAGCCGCTTTTCTTGAGCCCACATTTCACTTTCGTCCGTAATTATAATCAAATTTCCATCCTACTCTTATATATTCTAGTTGATATTTTATCAAAGAAGTGGTCTCTCAAAGGGAATTAGAAACAATTCTTTGATTTTGTTCTACGGTCCGAAATGGTCCCCCTAAATACTTTTTCCTGCCTTGCAATAGCCCCCATTCATTTTTGTCTTGCTTCGTGCTGGAAGGGAAAGAAATTTTAGCAAATTCTGACGCATGAACGAGCTCCAGTCATTAAAATGTTTGAAAAGCTTTGATGACGCTTCGAGCTGGTCTTTCAAAATGAGGTTTTTATCAACATCCATCAAGGTCGTAGAAGCAGCCGTCGCACAGTGGGGCCTTGCCAATGTAAACCTGGAACATGTAATGAACATTTTCTCTAATCAATATAAAAATTGGTGTGTGGGTTCGTGAGGTCAATATACGTGAATCTGGCATCAGAATAATTAGATGACTTCAGTATGGGCTAACATTTCGAAAATTATATTTTTCTCGTTGTATTTGCACATTAGCGGGTTACATTTTCCTTAACATGAAGCTATTATCTCCACTGTTGTAAATATGGATTGATGTATGCATGTTCGTTACCATTCCCCTCGAAAGCTAGAGAACCGGTTGACATGAAATTTCGCATATATCTAGCGAGGATGCTAACTTAAATTATAGGTTATGTGGCCTTAAGTGCCCCCAAAATGGGCCTCTGCAAAGAAATTGAATCAATTTTGAGGTTTATTTTTTTCCTTTCTAAATTGCTAGCAATCAAATTTCATGGAATAAATTCCCACTATCGCATGACAATAAGATTAAAATATTTAATTTTTGCAATTGACTTTATTATAGGCGTCCATTACGCTTGAAAATACGCTTTCAATTCCAAAATTGTCCATTTTCCTTCAATTTTGACATTATCATATTTCCTACATAATCTTAACAATGACTAATAGCGGGAACTTTCTCCCGCACCTTTTATCTCGCACATAAATTAAATGATCAATTGGAAAATTTGAGTGAGATTTCAGCTGGGGTAATTTGCGCCCGAACCTCTCCATTTGCGCTTAACGACCATCACATTGTATCTGCACTCCGCATGTCAAATTTATTCTTAAGATAAGGAACCATTAATATTGTTGTATAGAGATAACTGCGTACAATTTTGACTCTGCTGTGTACCTAAGGTATGGCGTGATTATTGATGTAGAACTATTAATATAATTTTTTAGATACCCCGGGATTTTAAGCGCATGGAATGGAAGTTTCATAGAGGAATTGGGAAGTAGAATCATTTAGAGAAAAACATCCATTAGGAAAGCTAAGCCACAATTAAAAAACAAAACAACTAAAATAGGTATAAAATATGCAAAAATAGGATATGCAAAATGAGATACTTGGAGTAGTATAAAAATGGTCATATGTAGAGAGATTTGAAATTTAAAAACGAAGAAGATAGGAAAAGACCAATTTGAGCACCGAAGTGAAAAATTAGTAAATGCTTGAATGAATAAATGAGTAAAGAAACTTTACGAAAACAGCAAGGAAGAGAAAATCAAACTGGTTAGGAATATTCTGAGAGAAGACTGCCTTATAAAAAGAACATCGGAAGAAAAGATTGAGGAGAAGAGGCAAAGGAAGGAGATATGATGACGGACTTAATGGTGGTTAGGATTTAAAAAGAGCTATCAGAGAATAGCTCAATTCTTAAGGTTATAATTGCAAAATAGGCACAAATCTACGGTAACTTTAAATCGAAAATTAAAAAAAACAGAGGAACAAATTAAACCATCAAACCAAACTTAGCATCACTCAAAACTCCCATAACGATGAACTTCTGTAAAACAGGAGGCTGAGGGTACAGTATAGTTCACATAAAATATAAAGTTGTAAAGTACAAGTCGGAAAATTACATAAGTATGCCATAACTACTAGCATTAGTCAAATAATTCCTCCTGTCAAAGGAAAAAATACATTACATATGTCAACCGAAGCCTTTCTTATGAAAAAGTAACTTTGTTGTTGCGCTTACCAGGCAACAATTTTCTATTGTCAGCCATCGTTTTTGTTTTGATGTATATCTTGGTCACCGCAACACAGTGGTCGGCTGCCTGACATCGATGACAATTTTATTTGGAATAACATTTCGATATGCAAATTTTCGACAAAAAACTTGGATCAATTGATTAATAAAATAAAGATGAAATGTAAAAGAGGATCGCAACGGTTAATTTTAATGAAAAATGAGTAATCTATTTTTTAAACAGGGAGAGGCGAGCAAATTCGGCTTAGGAATAAACGTGCCCGTTCCAGGTACCAGGATGTTTGGATGTTAATTATTCCATTGGAAATCATAAACTTCCAAATTAATACGCTAAAATGACGATTAAAATAATAGATAAATCTTGCTAAAAATAAATTGTCTTTTTTGAAAGAAAGATTTTGATAGAAAGAATTTATATCGGTCTATGTCGGAGGTTGATTCAACTTTTCCTGGTACTAAATAGTATTACGTACAACTTTTAGCAAATTTTTTTGCGGCATTGATACACTTTAAGTAATAAAAATTTACATTTCATCAGGAAAATTGGGTCGATTCTCATGATTAAATACTCTTATTTGCAAAATAAATCAAATTAACTTTTATTTTTTCATTAATCACTAAAAAATACTTATCTTACAAAAAGGAATCCATTTTACAAAAATGAAACCGAAGCAAAAGTCCCTTGTGTAATTCGCTCTAACATAAAATGTACCTCCTTAATGTAATTGAAGTCGGATGCTTGGAATGGAATACCTTTTATTATGCTTAAGTCAGTTAACATGTTAAAAGATGCGTGATATAGAGCAGTTGATAGGAATTCTGACACGTGATGTCTCGCTCTAACTAATCATACCGCATAAAAACTCCAAGCACAGGCTTTATTTTTTTCGTCTTTACAGGCTTAATTTTTCTATTTCGCATATTCAGAGCCCACGGTGCGCCGTAGCAAAAGCTCACCCAGAATAATGTAATCCAACTATGGAATTGCTTTGAAGGAAAGGCAACTTGTTCAAATAAAGAACATTTTCAAGTGACGCTAAATAATACCTGAAAAATATTAAATTTGTTCAAAGTAGTGACTTATAACAAATCTAGTAATGACCTTGGAAACCTTTTTTTGACAATAAATAAGCATTTAATGGTGTATGTCCTGTAATGAATACATATTATAGAGTCTCTCGAGACTTAAACTCTACTTAGACTACCTTACGCTGGACTCAGACCCATTTAAGAGGCAAATGGCTTATTAAATGAACATCGTGAACCACAAAACTTTATACAATACGAAACAAAAACTTCTCAAAGCGCATGAGTTATCAGGCGATGATAATGTGTTCCGGATAAGCTAGTGTTAGCCGCAGCCATTATATTAGAAAATCTCTCCCAAAAGGCACAAAAATACTACAATTAAAAACGGGTACAATATATCGTCAAAATAAAAATATTTAATGAATATATTTACCTGTATGTGACATGTGGGCTTTAATGCATGGTTTATTATTTTGTAAATAAATAGTCCACGCCATATGGATGCACTTTGTGCTTCTTTCGCACTCAGAGAGGAATGATTTTATCTCCCTCTATGTTACCTGTTCTATGACTGAATGCCCAACGGATGACGCCTGTATCGCCCTACATCTATTAGATTGCACAAGACACTTCTATTAGGTAACATCGTAAATATTGTACCGTTGCTTTGCACTAAAGGCAAAGGACCTTTACAAAAGAAAATGGCATGAATTTTCAATAATTCCCATGACTTCAAAGGATATCGTGAATTATTAAGAGGGGTAAATCCCTTGATACCAGTTGAATCAAGGAGTATGTTTCCCAATCTCTTGGAAAGTGAATGGAAGGAATTGTATTCTTAGAAAGATAGATACTAAAAAGATAAGTCGGAGTCTCACGGACAAGGAAAAATATACAAAGGAATTCATTACAGTACAGTTAGTGTGCTCTTAAATGGTAAAACACAGCTTTCATCAATAGACCTTAAACTGACCAATATTACGTTTACTTGAAGGAAACTATCCCGTGAAAGAATTCTTTGCTACACATGCAAATATTATTGCATGCATTCCTGATTGCTTCAAAAAATGAGGGCAATTTTATTTCACAACTTAAAGCAAAGGATACAGCATATGAAGTCGTATACGAGAGGATAGTTTTATAAAATATTTAACTAATTAAAAATATCTAACTTTCATTCAACTTTGAAGTCTACAAGAAGAACATGTCTAATAAAAGCCAACCTAGTTAAGGGAGTTTAACAGACATGGATACAAAAACTATTTATTTGATTGGCGCAAAAGTTACCGTTGGCAATTTCCAAATTCGTTATTTTTCATTCTGGAAACTAAAAATTTTAAATCGGAAGTATAGGATAATTATAAATGCACTTTCCCACTAAATCATTATGGAGTATTATATTCATGTATATGCACTAACTTTGACTTTGAAATTATTTGTCTTAATGAAAGCAGTGTCAAAGGAAAGCCTTAAATTTTTAAAAGAAAGGGAGGAATAGAAGGAGTAGAGTGAGCAGTGCTGAGGATGATGGAGGCAAATGTCTTGGTTAGAATTGCAAATCAGGAGCCGGTTTTCTCCTTTTAATGCTTCTTGCCCCAGGAAACTTGTTTCTCCGTTGCCCTACGCCCACATCGCGCTCCAGTAGCTTCCCTTTGTCCCACGGCTGGCCTGACAAAGACTTTCCGGAACAGAACGAGAAAGAAGGAACGCAAAGAGGATCGAGTAAAGTGTTTCACGGAGTGACGCGAGGCTGCGTGAGAATGAATCATTTTGCCTTCACCTCCCCCTCCTCATCTTCACGGACGTATCCTTGGCAACCGGGCCGTGACCTCACCGCGTTGCCCGATTTCGAAGTTGCGCAATTTCCGTGAGTCTGTTTACGTTCAAGAAGTTCAAGGATCCCCCGCAAGAGGACTGATGTTTTCGTAACGATAGCAACGTGGTTTTTTTTGTGTACTTTTTTTTGACGGACGAGGAAAGTGAGGAAGGTGACACGCCCTTTTTGCAGCAGATGTCTGGCCGCGCGGCTGCTGCCACCCGCACCAAAAAATATCGTAATATCATAAGAAAATATCTGAACAGTCGACGAAGAAGAATTTTAATAGCCACAGCACCTGATCTCACAGCTAACACTCGTGATGGTCAGCCGAGGTGGTGGAAAAGTCCCTTTGAGAGATCAGTGTGAGTCTGAATGAAAGAGCGGAATCTATTTTCGAGTTGGCACACGGAGGAAAATATTATAGGATGAGGAGTATAACCACCACGCTTTCGAAATTAATTTGACATGAGTGGCGTGGATTTCACTTAATAATACCAAGTTAATTTCCGTTTGGGCTGTCAGGTGAAGAGAGGAAAGGCTGACATTAAGCCAGGTTAAATTTATGGCACACTCATTTTTACCCATTAATTGAGATACCAAAAATAATTCAGAAACGTGCCTTCACAAGGAAAAGAGAAAGTTCCTATTATTTTAAAAGCAGTTTCAATAAATTCTGCTTGACATATTCAGGTACGCAATATTTTCTCCAACTATTTCATGAATGAATATGTAAATTTAATGAATGAATAATTCAAACCAAGACATGACCATTGATTTTCACTATTCTTCTTGCTGGCATTGCGATCTGTCCACTTTCAATTCAAATAAATGTTTTTCAATGCAATTCAATACTGAACATATTTTAAAGTTTTGACAACCTTATCAATAAGCCAGTAAGCGTAACTCTTATTCTCATAACGACGCTTCTAGCATAGTTAGGGAAATTGAGAAAAAGTTAACAGAGCCATTGACTAATACCATAATATCTGGATCATGCAGGTTCGTCAACACATTCTATTTTTGAAGCATTTAAAAGACATTTTTGGAACTATATAAGACGTTTTTTCTGGTACT
The DNA here is from genome assembly GCA_963169105.1 of Ceriagrion tenellum. NCBI lineage: Eukaryota > Metazoa > Arthropoda > Insecta > Odonata > Coenagrionidae > Ceriagrion > Ceriagrion tenellum. Next base: position 143,911,960 of record OY720633.1, on the reverse strand, counting down.
TCTGCTAATTTATTTTACAACAAGTCAGCTTTTTGTTATTTATACTTGGAGTAACATCTTTCTTGGATCAAAAAAGTAAATAGCAACAGCGTATCTTTCACAAAAAGCGCAACAAATAGAGAAGGCAACGTAATGGTGGGTACAACCGCAGGAAAAAAAGAAAACCGATTATTACGCCAGAGTTCCATGCTTCTCCGGTGTCACAAGTAGAATTTCCCCAGCTCTAAATAAGGTGAATACTATATTTCACTTTCGCACGATTGTCAAGATATCTTTTATCAGATCCTAAGGAAAGCAATCTTCCTTACAACCATATGGTGTCTTTCAAGTTCCCTGCAGCTGTGGCGAAAAAGATTCGCCTCCCAAAGGTTGGAAAAGAGCAGGAAAAAATAATAAACGTTATGAATTAACGTTTGCAATGTATTGTGTTCATCGCAGGGCATTTGAGAGCTTTTAAAAATAATTGGGTTTTGGTGAGGGGTTAAGAAAAAGAAATTGCAAAACCTCCAGATATCTTCAACGTAGGACACGGTTATATTCTAGGTTCAATTTAAGAAAGGTTCCTTCCAACGAAAATATAATCAATCGTGTTTTGAAATATTGAAATTATTTCCTATAATACAACCATGCCTCTGCCGTTGCTTAAATCCATACTAAAGACACATGCGTTATCCTTATTACGCTGATGATTTGACGCTTCTAACACCAGGAGTGAAACGTTGAGTTCTTTTTTAATTAATACGCAGCAGTACTCGAAAAATGTATATATAGTTGATAAAAGAAGATACAGTAGCAGTTACAGCGATATGTTTTTCTGTTTGATGCAAGGAAAACTCAGAAGTATACCAAATGTAGCGAGCGGAATGCCGCGACACATCGGAATTCAATCTTCAAAAGTAATCGCCTGTCCTCCAGACTCAAATTCCTTTTCCGTCTTATGACAGCCTTGAAATTAGTAAAAAAAACTTATTAATCATTTTTTCTTTGAAAAAATATAAATACAAACAACGCAGTGCCTATAAGTCGAGGTAATATTTAAGATATTTACTAACGCCCACAAAATGTGATTGAAGTATTTCTAAAATAAAGCTAGCGCACATGAGTCTCCCAAAATACTTTCGTAAAATATTCCTAGTTTTACTTAATTACTTTCCTTATTTACTTTACTTAAATTTGATGACTATGTCGTAATAAGCGGTTTTATTCAATTATTCCATAAAACATTTTTATCATTCTTCACATTTACTTGATAAAATTTGTAAAAATATCTTCTGTATCAGTGAGATATAATGAAAACGAATAGATAACCCCCATAGGAAAAAGTACTCCGTCAATAACTTTTATCAGCAAGTTGCAATAGTGTTAATTCCTGTAATACCTCAAAGGGCGTACACCGCAAGTTCGAACAAAATACTGCATTACTCTTTGACACAACCCCTTTCTCTTCTTTAAAAATACCCGAAGCTTATTTGCTTTCCATCTTTTAAAAATTAATCAATCAATTTAAACCTTTTCACGTAAGGAAAAAGAACCATATGATACCCTAGAAACAATTTTTAAATTATTTTTTTAACGTATTGGCCGTAGGTGGCCTTTCAAAAGCAGTCCTAGGGCAGACTCGATATAAGTTCGGAAAAAATGACCGTTATTTACTGCACGTAGAACCAAACGGTAAGCATTCCAAAAAATGCATATTTTATCGGAAAAAAGAGGAAGCAAACAACGTTGACAATAAATCATCCCTAAAACCATCAGGTCAGTTAATGCCTCAACAATAGTGTTGAATCCGTAGAAGATTATAAATAATCGGCTACGAGCTAACTTGGGTAGGTGTTCTGTGAGAGCATGTTTAAGTCCAGGAAAAATACAAAAATAGCCATCACAAGAAAAGAATGGAGAAGTGAAATATTGAAATAACCAAAACAAATGCCTAAGGCAGAGCGACAAATACTGGAACCTCAGAATATAATTTTTACTCATGGACTATTCCCTCCATTAACAGAAGAAATAGTGTTTGGAGTAGTTGGCAGGTATAATATTATTAATATGAGAGTATAAAAATCGCAGATTCGTTTAAAACACGGAATTCAATCAATACATTATTTAGGAATATCCAATGGATATCGGCCCCAAATGTTCATGCTACTGGCATAAAAACCATATATAACAAGCTTGTTTGAAAATTCCTGGTCAACTGCAGTAAAGAAAAAATTAAATTCGTCATTAGATACCAAATCTACTAAATGGGAGGCAAAAAACTGAGCTTCAATTTATTTGCGTTAGGAGTGAGCTATTGTGCCAATGGTCCTCAATGGATAGTACTTTTTTCTACATTCAGGCTTAAACATACATATATAACTCATTTTACCTCACATCCAAACAGGTTACTAACTTGTTTATCATTGAAAAAAGTCGTTAAATTAAGATCAATTGAGGGTCTGCTCAGACCAGTCGAAATTGCTGAATATTCTACCCTAATAGTGACAGCAGTAAATGTAGCACTTTGCCATTGATTTTTCACTCAAATATTCTTGGCTAATTTCTTAAATCTAGCAATACCATCCGGTATTCAAGGACGGTAATAATTTTCTAGGATACAACAGTCACTTGAGTTGTCATGGATTATCATTGTGGAGTAAGAAGATTTTTAACGAATTCTAAAACATTCTCCAATCCCACGGTTTTGAGCAAGAAAAACTGTGCCATGAATATCGGAAAAATAATGGTAGTTTAGAGAGTTATGAATGAGTGTCAGTGACCCATCACATACCCCAACAAAAGCGTGTAAGAAGAGATCTGTAATTAATCGCAAGCCCGTATATCCAATGATCCTGCACATATAGCATTCTAAAGAATCTAGTGGTAACAGCATAATCACAGAGCCTTGGTTTCCAATGGCCTAACCATTATATGTAAAAGAAGATAAAGTAGGGCTCCATCGCAACCTCCTCCAAATAGTAATGACCTTTTCACTAGGATACATAAAGGACAGTGTTTATAATATTTCAAGCTCGATCCTATAACTTGACAAAGCAGTAAATTGTTGGGATATAAAACTCACCATATTGATAAAGGCAGCTCGAATGACTTTAATAACACCTTTATAAGTCTGCCTCCTCATGAAATTTGAATACTATGAATGTTAAATGTTGAATCAAATCCCCAAGAGAGAACTTTGGTAATTTCATGATTGTTAATGGTTTGATCTTAATGATTATGACTTAAATTTATCGATGGTTTGAGACGGAGTAAACAAAATTGAATCCTTACCACTAAATCATCTACCCGTGGGAGCTCCCATCTCCATCCATTTGGTCTCCTCTTCGCAGAATTGGGTAATAAGTTAAATCGGTTGGCAAGGTGATTCTAATCAACATGTTTACTTTCAAGAACCACCGCACTAAATCAACGACTCCAAATTAACTGCTGAAACTATGCCCAAAATTGTCTCGCCTTTGACGCAGAATTTGGTTGGAGAACTTTCACTGCACAATTGTTTGCAGGTGTTGTAGTTCAATACAGCAGAATGGGGTGATTAAGACAGAGCATTTTTTTCATATTAAAAAAATCTGAAAACTCATAACGAATTCAAATAGTTGGAATTATAAAAGTCAGAGAATTCCTTTGAAATGAGTACGGCACCTAATCAATAGCAATAGACTTCATCAGTAGCAACGGAAAAGGCAAACTTACTGGCATCTTAATAGTTTAAAATTGAAACATTCCAAAGAATTTATCACCAACACGATTCAGTCAGATCTTTTCCAGGAGGTTGAATCGCAAGCTGACGGAAAAGAATACACAACAGAAAAGGATGTGGTAACATGACATAGAAAAAACTGTAAGCGAGTGGAAATATCCTTGTTTTCCAAAAATTCGAATTTCTCTTGAGACACTCCCAAAATTTGTGCGATTGAGTCAGATAATAAAGTATGCAAAGTATTATTTCAATTGCAGCAGGGAAAGTTTTGAAATTTCGAAGTTTTTCCTGTTTTTCCACTATTCCTGCCCATTAGGGAGTACTAGGCATTCACGATGAATTTTCAAATGTAGTTGATAAAAAATACAAACTACACGCTGTTAGTTTTTTACGACATCTAAGTGTTAGAAATACCTCATTTTGAAAATTATGTCTCTCTGGAATGCATACACGTACAGTTTCCGATGTAAAAGGGCTTGATTTTTTTGCAAATATCTCAGAAAGTAATGTGATAAGGGGCTGAATGTTTTGTGTCATTAGAAGGGTGAGATATTTGTCTTTCAAATGAGACCACATTCATTGATTTATAAGTAAAATGATATTTCGCTTAAACTACCTTAAGTCCGCTTCCACGTATCATGTTGTTTTCTCAGGTTTTATCTATTCTAAACTTCGTTTAGTTAACATAGTAAAATTATTAGTTTGATTTAATTTTATCTGCTAGTGATACGTCAAATAATATCCTTTAAACTCCTAAGGATTTGCAGCAAAGCAGTCTTGTAAATTACATTGGTGGTCAGGTACGGCTTTCAGCATACGTTGCACTTAGAATATTTATTATACATTTGACGAAACTGCTGCACCGTTTTTATCTCCAGAAGTAAAGATCTCAGTCACTTTCATCACGAACTTAGTCTCTCTTTGTTACTACTTTGTTACTACAACTACTTTGTTAAACTAGTACCAATGAAATAATTGCAATAGGCAATTTGATTACTGAGTCTAATGAGGAAAAATATTCAGCCCAATGAAAAGAAAGGCTTCTATTTTGCAACAAGGGACGATTAATCTTGATGTTCTCATATCTTTAAGAAACACACGAAGTCTTTTGAGTAAACAATCAAAATAATCTGTAGTGCCTTCTTCAAAGCTCTCACCTAAGTTTTTCTCCCTATTAGAGCAAATAATAGACCTAGATACTGCAATTTGATTCAAAATGTTATCAGATCCAAGCGCAGTACGTTATAATTACGTACAGCTGGTCTATGTGAATTCATTTAGATTTATTTAATAAAAAATCTTCTTTAGGAGACCAAACGCCTTTGGGTGCCTATTTTCGCGCCTCCACGTAGGGGCACTAAAAATATGAGCAAGTTCCTCCTAGTTGAATTTGTTGTATATAAAGTTAAATCAAACTAATAATTTTACTATGTTTACTTTATTGCATATTATAGTTTCTTCCTCTACAGTTGATATAAACGTCTCACAAAAAGAGACAGGATTAAACTTACTTTTTCGCAGATTTATGCTTCGATAGTCCGTGATAAACTACCCCTAACGTAGGAATCAAGAATTGTATGGTTAGCACAAAGAATTCTCAATGGTCTCAAAGGTCAACAATATAATATCTGAATAAGAGCTCATAGATATAAAATCTCCATGACACCAAGTCACCTTTTTCCAGAAAGCTCAAGTGGCGTAAGCGGCACTGAAAATTTCCATTTTAATTTGAAACTTTGTATCCTAAAACTTGTGAGGTTGTGGAGTACAGCAACGTTTAAGCCAAAAAGTGCTCTAAAATTTAGGGAGCTTAAAACACATTTTTAAGTTAAACGAAACTATACTTGAGAGAAAAATTTCTTAATTTTCTCTTCCATCAAATAATAAAACTTTCCCCTCCATGCAAAGGTTTGCACCCATATTTTTATCTCCATAAGTAGGAATTGCAACAAAATGCTTGTCAGAGTTTTGCGAACTCTTCCTAAAAATTTCCATATTTTTTGCTATTCTAGGACAAGATCAAAAATTTTAATGTAATTTTTGGATTTTGTGAAATAAAACGTCTCTGAAAGTACCGGAGAGACTAGGAATTACCATTTGGTCCTAGAATCAGTGAAGGCAAATTCCTGACGTCACCTCCCCTGGGTAGAGAGGGGGCAACGTTTGTTAAATAAGCGGCAAACATCGCAGGGACCGAGCATCTCCTGGAATAAGGAGACCCCCTCCATCAAGCACCAACAGCCTCAACGGAGGATGGATGAGCGGATTAAGGGTAAGGTACCCTCTTGCCCTTGCAGCGGGAAACCACTCCTAAAGGCGGATGAGCCTTACAAGGTCAACGGCATAGGATGCGGAAGGCAAGGGGAAACCACTGCACTAACGGTCCATAGGATATCCTAAGTAACAGCAGTTGACAGGATGGATTCCGCTCTAGTAAAACAATCCGGTGGTAAAATAGTCCCCCAATTGGATCTCCGGGCGGGGACTGCTAGAGATTTTGCAAGGTTGAGAAAACCTATAAAAAGCAGAAGAATAATTGAAACGTGTAATATCCGTACTTTATTAAAAATTGGAAAACTTAAAAAACTGAAACTTGTTATGGCTTAGATGAAATTAGACATATTGGGGATATTCAAAATGCGTTGGTCTGATAGCGGGGATTTTTGGAGTGGGGACTATCATATCATTCATTCAAACTGGCACCATTCAAAAACTAGCGCTGGCACGTTTTCCCCTGATGCAATTGCAATTATATTTTGCATACTTTATTTTCTCATCCAATGGCACATATTAAGAGTGTGTCCCGAAAGATATTCGAATTTTCGAAAAATAAGCACCACCCTAGTGTGACAAGGTGGTCATTTAAGAGGAGTTTATATAATAATGAAGCAACTTAAGATAAAGTGTCATTGTTCCGTAATCGTAGAATAAATGGTTGCAGTTTTCTCTTAGCCAATTTCTTTACCATCTTTCCGCCCACCATTTGTATAATCTGTTTCTTTAAGAGCGGTCATGTAAGTGGAAAATCAGATCTTGGGAAGGACAGTCCTATGATAGAACTATGGATAATCTTAATATCGTATTGTGGGATTATCTGGTCACCGGAGCTTCATATAAAAAACCGGAGAAGAGGCTTGTTCAGGCTTAAACGGATAAATGGGTGAATATTCATAGCCTTGGGTTAATTCTACGCGGGCATCATCCTTAAAATCAAGCATATGCTCAGGGTGAAAATGAGGTTAATTGTTTCCTTGAACAGTTCTCAAAACTTAAACAGGGGAATGACTATGGTGATCATCCTATTTTGTCTGCTATAAAAATATTTTTACCGAATAAAAGCTTGCATAACCAAGGAAAATACGCAATAGAGTATAATCAGATACGTTTCCTACGATATTATCAGCAAGGAACAGCTAAGAAGATGATCGAAAGGCAAGTAGAAAGGCAACCACTTAGATATCATATAGAAATAAAGGACCTCGTTCCAAGGTTTTCAGTTGAGCGAGAAATAGCGAGTAAAGGAGCTATAGTCATTTTTATGGCATTCTCTTTGTAATCATCTGAGAGAGGAGACATTTGAGTCAGATGATAGAGAAGAATTATTTACCTAGGATTGAGGTGATAATTAATAGGATAGACGAAGAGTTTTTAATTCTTTTTATGGGAAGCTACTGGGTACATTAGCTCATTGGTAGACGACGAACTTATTAGTAAACGCTAGATAACTGCTGATGACAATCCATTAATACAACTTCAGGGAAGGGCTTTTCCGTTAAACTCCAGGTTTTGAAGACAGAAATAATCCAGAAGAATTCATAAAAATTGATTGTCACATATATTGGACATACAGAGAGGCGTTTTGCACAAAATCCATTTCTAAAATCAAGTTTATTCTGTGACTAAAGATTGGTATGCTTTCTCATCTCTACTCAGCTGTGTTCGATGTAATGGCACACCGATCATCGGTGAAGAAGCAATAGGGAACAATTGTGTCTCATGGAAACAGAGCGATTTATGCGAGATAATGGTGTAATATAAGGATGGAGTGGCGCATTGGCAATGGAAGAAGAGGACCCCCCGGTCGAAACCTCTTCCCACGAACACAAGACCATAGACGAATCAAAAATAAGCACCTCATCCTCCAAGGAACTCCAAGCCATCCCCAACATCTAAAAAGGGTGCTAAGGGCCACTCCAGAGGCACGGGATAAGCATGAACGGGGTACGAGACGCCATGTGGACTCAGAGGAAGAAAAGCAAGATGACTCGCCAGGATTCCTGGAGAGTGGCGGGGTGTGGTGGGGATAATGGCGTCTTGTGACGTAAGAGGGGGAGAGGGGATAAGAAGGCGGGTGGGTTGAGGGGAACGAGAAGGGTGTTGGAGCTCCTCGAAGTGTTGGGGAATGAAAGGTGGGGTATAGGAAGGTATTGTGGTCCCTTAGGGAGCGCAGTTGCTAGGTATTATATTCGGAGACGAGAGGAAACACGCTTGTATCGCATTTTCCATACATACAGGAAGTCTCCGACAGGCACCATGGAGTCGGATTCGAGGACGCAAAATGATAAAATTCCTCGCCGAAAATAGTTCGCGTAGAAGGATTAGAATGGTTTGAGAAGCTATCGAGCTAATCGATCATTTTGCATGAGAGGAACTGGAGGCTGAGAAAAATGTTCACGTATGAATGCAGTGCATTGCAAAGTTCCATATCTCTATGATTAAGGAGTGTTTACCATCCCACCGAAAAAGGCACGGGAAATTTCACACACCTACTTCATTACAAGTTTCTCAAAACTTTACAATTTTCCCAAACTCACAAATTAGTCATATTTTGAAGACTTTGTTACGCAAATTAAATAATTTCCACGTAGTTTGTTTTCTCGGATTGCTTATAGAGCTAACCTCTGTATTATTCATTGACAATACGCTCTTTGTAGTAACACGGAAATTTGAAATATACACATTTTTCTCTTGATTTATGCACCTAGTATTTTCAGGGAAAACTCTTGAAAATGAGCGCGCTTATTATAAATTTGGTTGCGCTTATTTTTAAATGAACATAAAATGTCCATATTTGCAAATATTTAGTTATTAAATCCTTTAAATCATAAAGCAGTGGATATACTACACCGTACTAGGTATTTTTATGTCCAAGCATATTTTACAGGGAAATATTTTAGGAAAAATATATTATTATTCCTTTATCTGAATTTTGAAAATTAAAGGATCATTCGTGCCAGCGGCATTTGAGTTTTTCAAAAGGTAACGTATAATATTCTCATTAGTAATAAAACTTATTTGCTAGCGACTATAATTCTGAGTAGGTACTGTTTAACTAATAGCTCTTTAGAAAAAAAGGTGCTTAATTTGTGAAAGAGCACGGAGATACAAAATGTTTATGCTCCATGAACATAGCTCGCTGAGTTAGGAAACAACTACATAGAGAATCCATCATTAGGGGTAAAATAAAATCAATACGGGCAGCGTAAGGAATAAAAACACTTACCCTTGCTAAAATCTACGGTGGAATGAAAGGGCCTTCTTGAGAGAAGAGAAAGCAAATAAGAGAGTTTCTAGAAATGTCCGCTTTTTTCAAGGAACAAGTCTGTACTTAGAGTAAAATCCGATATATTTTTACTTTTTATATCCAGCGGATACCATACTAACGAGCGAGTCAATAGCAGGCTACGCTTAGCACGGTACAATACTTGAACTAGTCTCTCTCTTCATATTTAATGTCAACAATTGCATTTAGCCAACACATTTAAGCGTATATCTCCAGAGTTATTCAGTAATGCTAAGCTACACCGCTAAACGAGAGCTTTTCTAAATAAGATTAGAGCAGTACATTAAATTGATATTGATTAGCCACAATCTATTTCGTGTCAATTTTAGCTGAAAAAGTTCATGTACTTCGTCTCCTTTGTGAAAGAAACAGACTCAACAGATTATGACAAAGGTACAATCTATTATACGACCACGCTTTAATTACGTTCCACAATATGGTTAAGTGTTTATTAACTGTGCGTTTAGAAACCTATCAAAATTCAAATAACCTTGACCTGATAATACTTTTAAAAATTTCCAAGTATCCAAGTATCTTAAAAAAAATATTTAAAAAAGTATCCAAGTCGATACTGATTTTCAACTTCATACGTAAAACATATTTTCATCCATTTAAAATGCAATCAATAATGTTCATTCTGTTCCATAACGAAGATGAAAAAAATATTTTGATACCTAAATGTAATGCAGCTATATTATCACACTAGATGAAACTAATGATGGCCATAAAAAAGTATTTACAAGAGGCAAGAAGAAATCCATAAAAAATTTAAAACATCAAAATAATATTTCAATCCTAATAATTAAATTATAACATGTCTTGAGGCAAAAGGACGCATTTTAGAAGATTGCTTATTCTAAAAAATGGAACTTTTTGTCCTACGATCTATTTTCCAGGAAAAGACGCACTCTTGATTCATTTGGCAGGTCGAAACGAAAAATTTAGAGAGTGAAGTAACAATAGCACAGAGTTAGGTGAATGAATTATTTCCATTATGTTTCCTTTCCACTCTTCAAGAATCTCTTTCACAGAGTTTTCAGAATTCAAGTAAAACATCAACCGCGGGAAGAACAGACAAGAGTTTTTCATTTACTTAACAACATCATTTATTATTGTGAGAGATGCTATTTTTCTCTTTCTTCCCACATTTATCCAAACCCCAAAATCACGTCGACGTTATTCCGCCTTTTTTTTTAGAAAGACAGGATACTTAAAACTAATGAATGGTTACGAGTGTCACGATGGCAGCTGTTATGGGAGCGCGTTCTTGTATATCCTCCATAATCTCGGGGAGTGTTCAATAGTTTTGGTTAGACACCAAGGAAGAAAAGAGAGAGAATAATTAACATGTGGGGGAGAAGAAGATAGTTGCTCGGATAGGATTCCTTTTATTTTCATTTTCTATCCCTGATAAGGTGAGAAAGATCGCTTATCCAACATTTCCAGCCCAACTAGCTATCCTTAGATTAGTGGCGCCCGCTGTTTCACACCAGGAGGCTGTGAAAGTTCCAGAGCGAGTCACATGTCTTTGGCTGTCTCATTCAGTTGAAAATCGTATTTTCATGCTGTCGTTGAAACTCGAGGTGGTTAGAGTTTCGCGGGTAGCCAGCAAGAGATTTCAATATGTAACTCCAAGCTCGTTTGACAACGCGTGGGCGGAGGTGGACGAAATCTGAACTACAATCGCACGGTCTCGACAATATGGCTGAAGGAGCGAGAGATTAGGGAGAAAAAAATCGAAGACAAATGTGAATGCTGATGAGTATTATTTGTAGCGTCGGGAAAGTTCTAGGCATGTTCATCAAATATTTATTAAATAAAAAAAATCAAGGAATTGCGTTATCCACCAAACGCAAGCAGACACTTTATCGCATATCATCCACTCACTCTCGACCACATCATTCCCGACCAATCCAACACACTACGGTAGATCAGATCATGTGAATAAAATAAGGTAAGTTGAACAGTCGCTTTTCCTGCGATTAATAAGATATTATAATGGCTGCGATAAGACTTTGAATAAGGTTAGTGGACAGTTAGTGTAGCTGATTAATTTATATGCACCATAATACATGTTTTTAAATCTGCCGAGTAACACTAACATCATGTTTTACATGTTCTCTACATGGCTCTTTTGCCACGTTTTTATAGTTACATTATGGATTATTTTAGTAGTTTTTGTATAATTTGTAGCATATCCATTATGTGGTGCATGTTAGTGAAAGTCAATTTCTTCACTCCAGTTCATGTTGGTGATAAGTCAACCCCTACCAAACATCCTTGTGGTGGCTTGCAGGGTAATAAGTGGAGGTAGATGTAGATAGGTACCATACGTGCGGTGTCGTCTTGCGCACTGGGGATGGGTGAAAACCGCACTCAGGAAAACATCCCGAAGTACTCGCAAGCAGAGAGTCTCCTGCTTGTAATTACATATATACACCGCTTGTAATTACATACATACAGTATGTTGAAATTAAAAATAACGTTTATCGACTAATGCTTGCGTGAATTTTCTTCTTCTTCCCTAGCAAATTACCGAAACAATGAAAGAAGTAGCCATTTTATCCTTAAATTTCGACGGTTCATACGAATTGAGGTTTATATGTGAGAAAAAACGTCCGTCTTAAACCTTGTCAAGTTTTGGCTAGTGTATTCAGGTACTGCAGGCACCTACAAGGAACCTACGTTAAATTAAACGCATACTTGCAGATACCGAAAATAGATATTTTTCATTTTATCTCAGACTAATTGACAGTGCCTACATTTGCAACACATCTCAATCCACTAAGAGATAGCGAGGATGGAACTTCTATTCATATTTAGGAATAAACGAAATGATATATTTTCTCATATTATGAGTGAAAATTATGTTCGCGCTATCCTCTTCACTAAAGTAAAGAGGCTAAACCGCTCAAGAGCAAAAGCTGAATATCTACCTTATTAGTGTTTAGGCGTTGGCTGTGCGCAGACTTGAGATCTAGCAAATGAGGCAATGTTTATAGCATTTTTTTGGTAGATGTGTTAGTTTTGAGCCGTAGGGTGGATGATTTTTGGAATTTTACTTACAAAGTTTCCGGTAACCGAGATCTAGAAACACCGAATTAGCGAATATCCAACCGTAGTAAACAAGTATATGCCATTTTGTGGTGACCTTAAGCAGATCAAAAACGGGTGAGAACAAATTGATAAGTGTTATTTCTTTAATTTGTGTATATTAATTGTTAATTAAGCTGGTTTAAGTTTTTATTAAAATTATTTATGATTTAAAAAATTACAATAAGTTAATGTGGCTTATTTTAGTGTGTTTATTTGTGTTGAATTTGCATCCATTGTTGTTTTCTGTCGAGAGGGACCGGACGTAATTAAAAGCAGTGAACCAAGAGGCAAGTCACTTAAGACTCATTATTAAAAATTTATGGTAATTATGTGTTGGGTATGCACGGGGGCGGTCAAACGAACCCTTCCCGATCCCATTTCCTTCTTTCTCCTCCCTTGACCCCTCAACCCACGGTAAGGATCCTCCCTCCTCCCCCTCGTTTCTTTCCAGGTGGTCGGAGAAGTTTCTGGAAGCCAGGAGGAGCCGTGGAGATAAAAGGGAGATGCGCGCCGGCCTGGAGGTCAGTCGGAGAGAAACAGTTAGCCCGTGATATAGCTGTGTAAAGGCAGTTTGGAAATAAAAGCCTTATCCCAGAAAGCCTGTCTCTTCTTTGCGCCTAAGGAACACAACATGGTGGCAGCGTAAGCGAACTAACGTTCCGAAGTACGACGGAAGGAGATGGCAACGAAGGATGTACAGCCACCGGTGATGGTGCAGCCTCCGGTGGAATTTACGTTCGTAGCAGAGGACTGGCCACGGTGGTCACAGCGATGGGAGCGGTATCGAGTGGCATCGGGACTGAGCCGGCAGGCGGAGGAAGAGCAAGTGAACATGTTCCTATACACCATGGGGGAAAAAGCCGACAGCATTCTCCCTAGCTTCAAGCTGACAGAGCGACAGTTAATTTCATATACCAAGGTATTTGATAGTTTTTCCTCATTTTACAAAGGCAAAATGAACGCGGTATACATGAGGGCAAAATTTAATCAAAGAGTACAACGGGATGCTGAGCCGATGGACGACTTCATTGCGGACCTGTATCGCCTGGTGCAGTATTGCAAATACGGAAGTCTGGAAGAAGAACTAATAAGAGATCGGATCGTCGCGGGGGTACGAAACGAACAACTCTCGCTGGCATTGCAAATAGACTCAGAGTTAACGTTGGACAGAGCAATAAGGAAAGCGCGTACAGCGGAAGAAATACGCCAACAGCAGCAGACGGTTCGGAGAGGGTCAAACGACGGGAGACCACAGGAATTGTCCAGAGTAGAGGCGAAGGCAGTGAATCACCGTAAGCAGTTCAATGAAAGGAAAATGGGCCCAGCAGTTAAACCTGATCAATCAGCAAAACCGTGTGGAAGATGCGGTAGAGTGCCTCAACATGCATTTTTGGCGTGCCCGGCGCGTGATTCAGTGTGCAACGCCTGCCACAAAAAGGGTCACTGGGCAAGGGCATGTCGCCGGAAGAAATCCGTGGGAACAGTCAAAGAAGAAGAAGACGACGCTTACTTCATGGGCAGAGTTGAGGCGGGCGCAGAAACTTGGTGGATAAATCGTCGATCAACACCGAGGGAAAAGAAGTGTGCTACAAATTGGACACAGGAGCAGATGTAACAGTAATAGGATCTGCAACTTTGGCCGAATATGAAGTTAAAACCTACATCGAAGCGGCTAGCAGGTGTGGGGCAAAGACCTTTCCCGGTAAAAGGTTGGTGGTCGGCAAAAATGTCGTGGAACGGCAGAGACTGCATAGAAGACGTGTACGACATTAAAGGAGGAGAAGAAGCTCTTCTCGGCCGACCGGCAATAAAAGCCTTAGGCGTAATGACGTGGGTTATTTCAATAACACCAGCGTCAAAAGCAGTGGAAGAAGCGTATCCTTCTTTACTAGACGGCCTCGGGAGAATGGCGAAACCTTACGAGATTCAGCTGAAGGAAGGGGCCAAAGCATTTTCGGTGTCCATTCCGAGGAGAGTTCCGGTTATGCTGTTAGACAGGGTCAAAGAGGAACTGGAACGCATGCAGAAAAACGGAGTAATCACGGCGGTCGACAAGCCGACGGAGTGGTGTGCGCCAATGGTCGTAGTCCCGAAGTCAAGCGGCTCCGTGAGGATATGTGTGGACTATACGCAATTAAATTCCAACGTCAAGCGAAAGCGCCTCATCTTACCGGCCGTAGACGAGGTTTTGGCGCGTCTCGCGGGAGCGAAGTATTTCACGAAGTTGGATGCATCCTGGGGATATTATCAAGTGCCGCTAAGCGACAGTTGTAAAAAGTTCACCACGTTCATAACTCCGTTTGGAAGATTTTATTTTAATCGCCTACCGATGGGACTATCATCAGCGGAAGAATTGTACCAGAAAAGAATGGCGGAGATATTGTCTTCGGAGGAAGGGGTAGTGAATTTATTGGACGACGTACTAATTTTCGGAAGCACTCCGGAGCAACACGACAAAAGACTGAAAGCAGTGTTGGAGAAACTCCAGGAAGCAGGGGTAACACTTAATAAGGATAAGTGCAAATGGAGAGTTCGGGAATGCAGGTTCCTGGGACACCATATATCAGCGGAAGACGGAATAGTCGTGGATCCAGAAAAGAAGAAAGCCATACTGGAAATGAAAAGACCGTCCACCAAGGAAGACATTCGACGATTTTTGGGGATGGTTAGGTACCATTTGAAGTTTTTGCAAAACTTTACCGATGTTATTCACTCGTTACAGAAATTACTTACAGTGGAAGGACGTCTACCTTGGTCAAAAGTGCACAAAGAAGCATTTAAACGGGGGAAAAGAATGTTGGTAGAGGCACCGGCTTTGGCATTTTTCGACCCCAGCAGGTTATGCAGAGTTTCGGCCGATTCATCTTTTTTTCGACAGAGCTCATCGACGAGTTGAAAAAGAATGAGTAAGTCTCAAATTTTGTCTCCGCAAAGATGATCTTTGGACTTCAACTTTGGTAATTTTTTTTATTTTTAGGCAATTATTTAGATCTTTCCAATGACAGTCCTGAACACGTGTATCGTAATGAGGTAAAGATAATAAAACCAAAGCAGCAATACGTTCAAGTCCCTGCTCCAAAAGTTGAAGATACTACCGTTTAACGCAAGTGCCAGAACTACCTGAGGACAAATGGAGATTGTCTCTATAATATTGTGTGCTTGAAGGGCACTAATGATTAAAATCGCGTACAAGCAGTAATTTTATACATCCGTTCTAAGCTGTTGTTGTTTTAACTGAAAGTTAACCCATTTCTGTGTAAGTTATTATGTAAACACCATTTAACATCCCGCTATAGCTGTTACACGGGGTAATAAGTTGTAAAAGTGGAGACCGAACGACTGAATTTACAAATTTGCATTCTGGTGTTTAAATGATAATGTGAAAAAAGAACTATTAAGAAAAGAATTTTTGGTATAGCTCAAATGGCGAAATATGTAAATAGGACAACTGTTCTAATGATGCAGCTTGCAATTATGTTATTCAAAAGCGTAGAAGAAATGAAAAGAGAAAAGAAACTGCAACCAAAGGTGGCAGCTTAAGCTAGTATTAACTAAAAAATACCTGCCAATGGAGCTATCATTGCAAGTATGACACAACCATTGTCACAAACTTTATGTAACAGTTACCTATCCATGTCGGCGGCATTTTGCGTCCTAATATAGCATCGTTTGGTACCGCTTGAAAATTATCAAGGGTGTATGATAAAAAAAATGTAGAAAGCAATCCAAAGCTCTTTAAGAGAGACGGAGATAGAAGGAGCTAGTCTGGGTGCGGAGCAGATAGGTGCGACGTGAAGTCAAAACGTGGGTTGGGAGGGTAGATCGTGAGGGATCGTGGGAAGAGACCGCACGCGGCTTAAAGGGAGAGTAATGACAGCGGGGGTGTGTGGAAAGGAAGGGAATGGGATACGTATTTGGAAGGTAGAGAATAAGATACAATAGAATTTGATGGATAAGGGAATAAGTCAGGAGAGGATGCAAATTGACGTGATCAGCTGGCAAGTCGAAGAGGGCGAAGAAGCAAGGCCAGGATTAGAAGGCACTGCTGGGAGGAGCGGTATAATAATCCCCCCAAAGTAGTGACCCAGGATAAATTTAAATTCACATTTTACACCCTTCACGATAATCAACATAATCCTCTCTTAACCCGCTTTTGGGCCGACTGATGCATCCAAACCTGATACTGCAAAGAAATGATAACCAAATTGCCATGAATTCGAAGCCCGCCTCAGGAATGGCAATCGTAGTTCTCTTAGGATAAAGATGTTATACTATTAAATCCATAACAACAAATGTCGAAGTCACATCAGACCCAATTTTTTATCATAATAAAGGCTGAAAAAAGTAAGAGGACAATAAAATGTTAGATTTTATGAAGTTTAAGACACATATGTACTTTGGTGTCACTATAATTTCAAATCTTTTCTGCGGAGCACATGTCAAAAGTCTCTGCAGGTTGCCTTGAGTTCATGTAACTGGTGGTAAATATAATCATATCAAAATATGCTAAATAAAAGAAAAAAAATACTCCTCGGTATTTCTCGTTAGTATGTTAAACCAGTAAGAATAAGAATTGCATGAAAATTTGATAAATATAGAAGAAGGTTGTCCAGATTTGTGCAAGAAATCTGCTATGCGAGAAAGGAAGGGCACTAAAAAATTATACTATGTAAAGTTACCATTCCCAGGGTAAAAATTCCCAACAGGCAAGACTGCAAGATAGATTAAAATGAAATAAAGATAAAGGGTTGACAAGGATACAACCTATCACCAGTATAGTTCAACATATACTTGAAGGAAGAAATAATAGAATAACAAGAAATGGAAATGAACAGAACTAAGGCTAATGGAGAGGAAATAAACATGCTCCGCTTTGAAGACTACATGGCAGTTGTTTCAAGAAATCATGGTTATCTTCAAAGATCACTGAACGCAATGGACCAAGTTCTTCAAGAATATAACAATAAAATAAAAAGTAAGAAGATCAGCATCTTGGATGCGGAAGATAGATGCTGAATTCAAAAGTCTAGCAACACGGAGAGATACTAGGGCAAGTAGATTTCTTTACCACTCTCATATGTACCTTTTTGTTGGACAGAAGAAGTACAGTGGATATAAAAGATAGATTAGCCCAATCCAAGAGAGCGTTCATGATGAAAAGGAAATTACAATGTTCAAAGCGGATAGAACTACGGAAGAGTATAAGGTTTGGGAAAACGTTCATGTGGTGCTCCAGATCGGAAACTTGGACTATTAAACAACAAACCATAAAATTAGGAGTATTCAAAACCTATTGTTGGAGGAGGTTGCTGAAGATAAAATATGCGGATAAAATGAGAAATAAAAAGAATGTAGAAGAGGAAAGCACCATTTAGAACACTACACAGAAAAGAAGAACCAAATAGGTTTGGCACAACCTTAGGTACAATGGGTTTTTGAATAATTTGATGAAAGGAAAAGTAAAGTAAAAGTCCCAAGAAGAAGGCCAAGGGTTTAATGCGAAGACTAATTTTAGGGGGAAGTATGTATCGTATATAGGAGACCAGGGATTAAGGTTTCTATCATTTGATATAGAAGAAGGGAGGGTTTCAGCCAATCTTAGAAGTGAACCACCAGTAAATGAAATATGGGGGGGGGGGCTTGCTCAGTTCAATTACAGTGGACATTAAGTGAATTCTTTACAAAAAATATTGAACTATGATAATATTTAAATCTCTTTTTTTCCCTCAGAGTATTTTAGGCCTCAGTAAAACCACGGCATAACACCTATTCACGTAAATGCAGCATAAGTAAAAAATATTTTATTTAAAATCACTAAAATAGCTGGTTTATAATCACCCCTTAAACGTTTACGTGGTGTCTCACCAGCAACATCGCAGATCTGCATACCGTCTAAATGTTTACCTACATCTTAATACAGAAGTCCTCGCAGTAATTACGTTTTCAAAAACACCCTGCTCCGTTGGCTAAGCTATAAGCTGGAAACAAGAACGACCCTGGAAAGCGCTATCCAAATTGGATATCGGAAAACCGCGTACGGCGCTGCAGTAAACATGTCGGAACCGAGGTGCTTTCACCCAGTTCGGTTCAAACATTTTACCTCAATGAGTGCCGGTTGGTGCCCGCTTATTCGACAACGGGCCGGGTGGGCCATTCCCGTGAGCCTCGTCTTAAATCCGCCTCCAAGGCGGCGGCTTAACTCAACGACGGAATGGAGTCTAATCCTCCCATATATTCCCATATGACCCTCTTACATATGTCCATTATTAACTGGATACATTCAGTAATACGTGGCTTATGCTCCGCTCCCTTAACCATTCCGCACCCGGCGTGAGGAGAGTTGGGGATGCGGTAAAGAAACAAACGAGCGAGCGCAAGCAATATTGTCGGAGAAAAAGAGATGAAAATAAAAGCCGCACACCGAAAACCATTTCCCGCTTTTAAAACTCAACGCCCCATCAAACCCTAAGGCTCCTCTCCCCGAAATCCAAGTGCCTCCCTCTTTTCCCCCGCGGCGGTGCCCAGAACTTCGCTTTCTCCAGATTCCATTTATTTATCTTTTCCTACTCACTCCCTCTCCCTCACTCTCTCTCTCTCACACTTCCCCTCTCTCTCTCTCTGTCTATCGTTTAAGGGCCCAGAATATCCTAATGTGCCATGTTTCTCCGAGCAGAAGAATGACTTTCACCGCAGCGGAGGCGCGAGATAGTGGGATGGGAATAATCTCAGAGTCCAAACCGCAGGAGAGATACGAAGGGAGGGACTTATGGAAAGAGTGGCGCGAAGCAAACCGACCGAATTGCCCGTGAAGGAACGAGAGGAGGGTGGAGAAGGAAGGAAGAGAAGGGGGGAGTGGATAAAAAATGAGGACGTGAGAGAGAGAAACGTAAGATTTGACGAGATGCAGCCCGCGGAGAGAAATGGTAGTCGCGAGTTGCGACACGTGATTCAACAGGATGACGAAAGAAAAAACAGCCAAAAGCATGGAGCATTTGCCAACGGCATGATAACAGTGAGTGAAAATCTGCGAGGCAGACAGAGCACAACCGCAAAAGCCCTTCTGTGGAGGTCTCTCTATTGCCTTTGATAACACTAAAGCGTTTCCCGCGTTCGCGTATGAATGTAAATCCTGCCTGTTCATTTGTCTAAACATTGACTCCTAGGCGTTAAGGCAGAAGCAAATTCATTTATAAGGATTATATCGTGCTCGACAGCTCTTCATTTAATTTAATAATAGCGCCCATGAGCGCTTTACCCATTCAAGCAAGGCATTATGATCGATTGAATGCATTACATTAACTCAACGATGATGGAACTTCCAATGCAGAGGATGATAAAAAGGTAGTGGGATATTTTTAAAGAAATTCTCGCAATAAATAGAACCTTAAAGCAGAATGTCTCAGCCATTACCAAACTAGTCATACAATTTAAATGGTAAGTACTCACGTTTTTAAGTAATAAAGGGAATCGAAAAAGGATAGAAAAGCCCAAATGTATGCACTTCATTATTATCATAGTTACATTTAGTTTACGGCTAAGTTATTATGTCATAAGCAGAGGAAGTTGAGATTGAGTTACAAAATTTATACTTAAAGAAGAACATACGACTTCTAGAAATTCATATGAGAATAAACAGCTGGACGATAACTCACTCATTTGAAATAATTCAAAAACAAGCAAATGCTTTAAAGGAGTATTTAGATAATATAGGCATCCCTCATGATGTGCAGTGAAGTATGCGTCACGACGATGATGGTAATTTTTTAAAATTTCAAATACAAACTACGCTGGGAAGATTGTACGAGGCGAATCAGAAAATGCGATGGTTTCTCAGACTTTGCTAATTGGCATTTAGATGTTTATTTAAGCTTATTTGGACGTGGATGATTTGTTGAGGGAATGTTGAGTAATAATCGGTAGACGTTCTTTTAAGCAAATCAGAGGTTAAATAGAGTAAATTTTTCTGTTCTTGTAAGAGGCATAGCATGGGGCGACCGAAGAGGGATTGTGCGAACTGCTATAAATATTAATATCACGAACGCGATTCTGAAGGCCAGTACGGAGGAGGCACGTGATAGGGATCAATATGTTACCTTGAGGAACGGTAATGCAGCTAAATATACTTATCACCAATAAATACAATCGATTGCATTACGAAGATATCCTATGACGGTGACTTTGCAGATGAAATTGTGAGAGCTCAAATCGTTCGGGCCATGCTGATTATAATAAGATGATGGCGTGAACATATTTTTTTTACTGAAGAGCAAAGTATGTGCTTTGGTAAGAAGCAGTAGAAATGCGACTTACAAGTTAAAATCCCTTTTTTTATTTTTGCTTAGAAAATAAATGAAAAAATGAAATTAAAACAGTTTTATTTTATTTACGCATAAAAATTTCGAATATGTGATAATTGAAAAAAAAACATCCAGCATAATTGCTGCCTCCAGTATTCGTATGAAAACAAATATGACTATTTCCTTAAGAGCCTTCAATTTAGAAAAATTCAAAATTTCAGTGTGGAGTTCCGGCCCCATGGATCCCCCCTGGCTACGTCCCTAGCCCTTGAGTGGGTATGTTCAATGATTAATTGAATGATTAAACATAAACGTTTTCAATGCCTAATCACATTTTCAAAACAGAATTTAAGATAGATGTTAACCACAGTTATATGAAAACGCGCTTATTTATTTCGCATTATAGAGACGGTCCAATTAATTTACCGCATCAACAGAACCAGATGTTGCAAAGAATGTAGAGCATGTGACCAGGTATTTGATGCAACTAGAAGAATACGTGGCAAGGAGCAGACAAAAAGAAGTTTCAAGATGTATGGTGTAAAGATGCAAGTACATCATTAATCGTTCAGACAAAAAATAATAAAAAATTGCAATCAACTATTGATGGTACGATTATGAACGGTAATTCATTCATTGTTACCGATAAATACCAACTTTTCGCAGGTCACATTCATTTATGAAAAAAGAAATCAATTGATAAGTTTTTGAGTTTCCGTTCATTTAGAGTGACTAATTTATTAAAAAAGAAAATGATTCAATTGATATTTTAGAGACTTACTTAAAAGGCTGAATAGATAAAGGTAATACCTAAGATCTTGTTCATATCACTAGCTTTTTACGTGTGTCATGTGTTACCCTTGTGATAAAAACGCGAAGTTGCGAAACACTGACCATATTTTTCACGCTGTTAGAATTGCGTCCGTCGAATTGAGAAATACTTTGATCCGTTTTCCTCACATCTCTCGTTGATGGTTATGGCAGAGTTTTTTTCAAATGATTCCCTTAAAAGAAACTCAGTTTCGAAAAAAATCACATTAGACTACGTCTACAAAGCAATGGCTCCCGTTAGCTCCCAAAGGATTTTGAAGCCTGAGAATCTCCATTTTTTCGACTACCCCCTCTATATTGGTGCTGAGGGTAGTTAATTCCCTCAAATCAAAGTGTGAGAATGCGTTGACATAATTGCTAACTGTCTAGTACTGAGATTATTGTTAGAATATAAACTATTGTTAGAATACAATGGAATAAAAACTCGCAAAAAACATAGCGTACAGAGTATGTGAATTGACAATTTAGCCTCCAAATGATCGGTAAATGCATTAATGAACTTCCAAGTACAATTGATTACAGGTAACCAATAACTACGTGAAATTTTATCGCCCCTAGGATGGCCCCCGAAATAGATGCACGAAAAGACCGGAGTAACAACAACCAAAATTTCACCGGAAGAAAGCTTCGACCAGGACCAAATTTTGGGCTTAAAAAGACCAACTTGAAAAGCAAAAGGGAAATTTTGGAAAAATAAAGCTCAATCCTGTAGGAATGAACAACAGCAAAAAAATCTCGATGGCCGAGAAAACAAGAAATACATTAACGATAGTGGACATTAACAGAGTTTAATGTAAAGAAAGCTCAGGACTAGAGTACTATCGAATGCGCTAACATTCGTCTACGACTATATTATAGCGTTCTTTAATGATATTCATAATATACAAAAAGCAAGGTGGATCAAAACTAACTCAAGGGGATAATAAATCAGACATTCGAAAATTGTAGAGTGGGTTTTAGAAAGATGAATAGACAGCAAAAAATGACCACTATGAAAATCTTTTCGGTGATTGAGGGGATTGAAGGAAATACCTTTATAAACCATAAGATGTAATCGAAGACAAACTTTATTGATGTAAGTGATGGACTTGGTAAAACTATTTATGACGATTGAGAGGAATGAAGCTACAAAAAGACTGGTAAAAATTACGCTTTTTCCATAGAATCATAATTAAGTAATGAAAACGATGCTAACATTTGCTGAATAATGTGGTCTAAGACGCAATTATTAGAGCAGATATTAACGCTGCGGCGTAGTGTTTAAGGAAAAAAGTTAGCAGATTCGATGACAACCGTTGCAATCAATTGGCAAGACTCAAAACTATCTTAAGAGCTATCAGAATAACCTCAGGCTCAAATAAACCCTAGCCTTTCATGTAATGGTAAGCCTACAGCCATTAGCTTTGACACAAAAACATCGAGGCCAATGTATTAACCTTCCCTTCAGGTCAGAACAAGTATAGGTTGCCCAAATAAAAATTATGCACCGAAATAAAAATGTATAGAGAGAATGGCATATAGAAAAGATATACCAAAATATAAAAAACTTTTTCATTGTCCCTATGGAGTCTGAGAAGAACTTTGACATTTCCAACTGGAATACTCTATTACATCACCAAAAGAAAGTTTAAATGTCATTCAGCGACCATAAATGGGTAGATGCTTTACACAAAGAGCAAACGATAAGAAGCGATTAAAAACAGTGAAAAATTTATACCATGAAAAGGATTGAGCCAGACTTCCTCATTATCTTTAAAAATACCATGATCCAATACAAATACATCGATAAGACAATTAATAAGACAAAAGAAAAGATAAAAATGGCACAATAATATATAAGGAGAGGATAATGATGACATGAGTTGCGGAAAAATCGGCATCGATCAAAGAAAAGAAAGAGGCTTTGAGGCGAATAAAATGACAAAACGCTAAAGAGGATTGAAACTTAAAACATTCAGAAAAAGCTTAAAACTAAGACAATGGTTTCTAGTTGAAGCAATCAAGTTGAATTTGATAAGAAATTCTGAAAAGTCGGAAAATATACACTTAAATATGAGGACAAATTTTTCAATTGAATTAGCAACTGAAGGAGCAAATAAATAAAAAATATGAAATGTATGAGACTTCGTAGAACATTAAAGATACTGCGATTCAACAGTTACAGCAAATGGAGAGGACAAAAGCTAGTAAAACATTCAGCAATTCACGGGTTAAACGCAAAACGGGTTTAAATTTTGAACACATCTGGTTTGAAAAAAAATCTCTAAGCCATTAAATCACCAATTCACTAGTAAAAAAAGCAAAATAAATCACAAATTGACCGCTTCTTTTCAGTTAGAACGTAAGCCTTCCTTTATCATTAGTCTAAAGCGTATGAAATATTCCAATAAAAAGTTTCGACTCCAAATAATGTAGTGATTCAAAAGCGTTCATCAAAATCATGGAATGAATTATTCAACGAGTTATATCTGATATAACTGGTAACGTTTAATTTGATGGCCCTTTATGTATGAGTTCCAATATCAGTCTCCCGATATTGAAATTTATTTTTGGACCCTGTGGACGATCATATTCGAATAAAAAAAGGGAATTGATAGAACTTATTATGATGACAAAGATAAAACTAAACGAATAAAACTGATACTTACGTGCGTCAATGTATTCTAAGACGCAATTTTTCAATATATATACTGCAATTTTTTACCGGGATCAGAATGTTCTACCATCGACAATTTGGTAAAATGTAAGGTAAATAGTAAAATGGTAAAAGAATGGTAAAATGTAAAAGCGTAGCAAAGGCAGCGAAGGTCATCATGAGACGAAAACTGTAAAAAAAGAACATCAGTTAGTTGAAAAAACTGCGTAAATAGGTAAAGTCCTTATCAATCCCATATCATACAACAATTGTAAACCGTTGAATTCACCATTCACTTTTCACTACTCCTTTGATAGCACAAAGATTTTTTATAGTGAACATAATTTTAAAGATGCCATGGGGATCTATTAATTATTTTCCAACAACTCATTCGTTTAGTGGTGTCTGGGAAATTTTAAACTGTCGAATGGAAGTCGACTAATCTGAAATCAATTTGCAACTAAAATCAAGACCAGTTTCAAAATGAGGCATTTTAATGGAATTGACCAGTTTCAAATTATCATAGAACATAAATCACCTCCTCCAAAATAGTGACTCAAGGGATGAAAGATACAAGCCCATAAGTCACAAGTAAAATGGCGCACGTCATCCAGTCTACAATTAGCTATTATTTGATGCTTACCAAATATTTTGAGAGTTTTTCTTGACACTGGTCTTCCCACGCTGACTAAATTCGGTCAGAGTGGCGTACCTATTCCATTTTATCGGCACGAATACTAAGGCGTAGTTTAAACTGACGTAAATGACTGAGTACGACGACAAAGCCATCTTGTTGACCTTTGAAAGGTACCTTACTTCCCTTTAAAACGCAGAAAACAAGATAAACCGCTAGCCAGAGCTTGTCTACCTCACTATTCCACAACATTTAGCAGGATCTCAAGAGTACTGAACTTGGTCTTACGGGCAAAAGGCTCGAATGGTCAGAAGACGCCTGAACTCTACCGTATTCCCTGTGGGTGTGGCATGGCCAACATCGGCCAACCGAGACGGAAAGAACCATAGTGATGTGATAAGAACCATCTTGTTCATGACGCTTCATGGCCAATGCTGGTCACAGCTTCAGAGCAGGTCCGAGTGCTTACTGGAGGTATTGGACATGCACATATACCGTCCTCAGGGTGGCCTTCCGGTAGCGCGGACAATCAGCGTCGAGGACCCCAATTTTGGCGCGTTTTTGTTCAGGAGTATTTTCCATGTGTTGTGGAGTCAACAAGTAAACGGCATCGCAATGAGGTCCCCTCTGTCACCCTTATGGGCGAAAATATTCATGGAAGACCTTGAGAGAAGAGCCATTGAGTCCTCTGCTAAGGAGCCACGACTTTGACTGAGATGCGTAGATGATACTTTTTCCCCTGTCTGCACGGCAGGAAATTCCTTTACCACCTTCTCTTGTACTTAAACACCCAGCGATTAAACTCTGGATGTAGAAGTACCAAGGAATGACAACGGCTCGCTAGGTCACTCTGTCTATCGAAAGGAGACACACACCAACAGACAGCTCCTCCTCCCATCACCACCCTCAGGTTAAAAGATCTCTTGAGAGAACTCTTCTTCATCGGGCCGAAACAATATCGGATGATAAATCACAAAAGAAGGAAGGACAATGTCACGGTGGCACTCATGAAGAACGGCTACTCCAAGGCTCTTGTCTGGACCATAATTAAGACTATACAGGAGGAGAAGAGGGGACAAAGGAGACACCAAAGCTTAGAGGCATTTTTACGCTACCGATTATCTCGGGAATGACAGAAAGGATCGGAAGAATTCTAAAAAAGACAAGAAAATATGGGACTTTCTTCCAAAATCCAAGGGGCAAAATCCTAGATTTCCAATACGAAGGAGTATTTGTCATTCCCTGCAGTTGCGACCGGAAGTGTATGGGACAAACAAAGAGGACAATTTTGGTCCGGTTGAGCGAACACTGCAGGGCTCTCAAAAACAAGCACTGCGCGCAGTTGGCATTTGCAGAGCATACCCGGGATATCACCATAGAGTAAGTAAATATACTCTATGATATCACATAATGATTAATGACACATCAGTTTCTGCCAAATGAAAGTACGATTTCCCTCGAGTCATCTGGGTTATTGAGGCTATTTAAATAGAAAGAGTAAAAGAAAAATTTTAACAGAGATGACGGGCATAGACTCCACAACACATAAAAAAGACTCCGGAACAGAAACGCACCAAAATCGAAGTCCTCGACGCTGATTGGCCACGATACCGGAAGGCCACCATGAGGACGGTATGTATACATGCTCAATTCCACCAGTCGGCAATTAGGACCAACCCTCTTTAATCTATACATGATGGACTTCCCGAAAGACCCTAATTGGAAAACCACTAGGGCGTTTTATGCAGACGACGCGTCTGGCCTTATTAGCCAAAAGTAAAAAATGGACAATTGCTAAAACGCATGCATAGGATTCTTTAGACGAAGCCACCAGATGGTACAAAAAATGGCGACTAGACTTAAACACTAAGAAAACCCAAGTCGTAGGTTATCATAGACCGCAGCTACCATAACAACTGGAAGCTGCTTAAGAATTGGGGAGCAGCCTATCGACTGGCAAAAGAAGGTGACATACTTGGGAGCTGAATTGAACAGCACTCATAGAATGAAAGATCAAATCGCAAAAACAAAGGGAAAGGCCTTTGCTATGAAAGCACGACTTTCTAGCATTTTATTAAACAGGACGACACCCGAAACCAAAAAATCGAAAATATACGAAATATTCATAAGACCGACCATCCTATACGCTACCCCAGCATTGTGTGGCCTAGTCGGAAAGGGTAGCATGGAAAACCTAGAAACATGCGAAAGAAAATGCATCTGCTCTATTTTCAAATTTAATAGACGGACAAGGAATAATGACATTTATAAATTAACAGGCATTACACCGATAAAGAATATCCTAAAAACATTGCAAGATAACTATTTTGACAGGGTAAAACTTAACTCAAATAAACTGATCCAGGACTGGCAACCATAAGAAGTAATGAAAGAGATAAATACAAAGGGCCTGAGAGCAAAATAAAAATATAAACAAGAGTATACTTTGAGAACGCATGGGCGCAAAAAATGACACAGGGCAAGATCCAGTCCTAAAGCGCAGTCCTTGATATAAAAGCTGCGCAGCAGTAACGACATGACGAGAGATTTGGACATGATCTAAAGATTTTGCCAGCAATGACCACAAAACGTCATGAACAAGATAACGCAACGCGGCGTAACCCGGAATCTGTGGATTTACCTAATATCTTTAATAGCTGGAACTCTCCAGTGCTCAAGACGAGTCGAATAGAAGATATAGTGTAAAAAGAAAGGAAATCCCACTCCGGGCCTCCTACAAACGTATTGATGCACGAGAATAGGGGTAAAATAATGGAGGAATGGTCGGGTGTGAGCCATTTATCTTCAATTAAGCCTTCTAGTATGTCACCCCACACCCATTAATTATTTGTGTGTGGAGGTAAATCCCTTTCAATCGGAGCATAAATCCATATTTTTGATCACAATTTTATTTTAAATCTCCATATAAAAACAAAAATCTTTTTTCTGATTTATTCATACGAGAGAAAGAGAGAAAACAAGACCTTAGTCTTAGTAAGTAATTATTCTCAGCCATATGAGCCCAAAGATATCCATTATAAAAACTTTTATGGCTACTTTGGAATGGACAGAGACGAATTAATTCCACGGCCGTAATTTTAAATGCCAAAATGGAGACAAGAGAAAAAAATATTAGCATTTTACAGCCGATACATCAATTATTATCCATTTATGAATGGTTTTCTGTAGGAAGGCAAATGAGCACCTAATAATAGGCAAAAAACGCAGCAATGCGTAATTTGCGGACATTTCCGCATTTTTTTGGAAATATTTGCATTGAATTTGGTTCAGAGAAGCAGCTTGTGGCGTTTTGCACATACGAGGGTCTTCAAAAAGCATTTACCAATAAAAAAAATGAGGAGTAATTGTTGCTAAAAAAAATTATTTCAAAGCCCAATCAAATTTATTTATGACAAGTTTTTCTAATTTCCGGGATTATGAATGATTAGTTCATTACACGTTCATCTAGAAGATTACCCTAATCTTTTTTTGTGCTTTCTTCTTGGTTTATTTTCATCATTTCTCATTCGTCAGTCACAATATCCTCATTTTGATGCTAATTTATTCTGTACATTTAATATATGCACCACAAATTTAATGATCTTTATGAATATCAAAAAATCTGATTTTTCAAGCTATAATTCAACTATTATTTATTCGTTTTTTAAAATTCAAAATCCTGCTAAAAATTATTACAGCACAGGTTATTAAGAAAAACGTACCTTAAAATGTTATTATAGGGTATTTATCTGTATTGAGAGATTTTTAAAATGTCAAAGGAATGAATAAAATCCAGAATCTCAGATTTTGAGATTAAATGAACGGGTAAATGACAAAAGCAAACTTGCCTAAAGTCAATATCCATCGGCGAAATACAGAGGAAATTGAGACCTTTAGTTTTT
The DNA here is from genome assembly GCA_963169105.1 of Ceriagrion tenellum. Classification (NCBI taxonomy): domain Eukaryota; kingdom Metazoa; phylum Arthropoda; class Insecta; order Odonata; family Coenagrionidae; genus Ceriagrion; species Ceriagrion tenellum. The sequence continues at coordinate 143,883,302 of OY720633.1, read as the reverse complement.
TTATCTTATAGTTATAAGATATTCCCATTTATATTCTGTGAAAATGTTTTCAATGCCTGCGGGGCGAGCTTAAAAATACCGTTTCCTATCATTACCAAAATCCATCGGATATATATTTGCTATTCTTGTAGCCTCAAACTCACTTTCTCACTCTTCTTCATCGAGTTCCACAGCCTCAAAAGTAGGAGGTTTTTCCGCGATATGTCATAGTCTTGGGATTATCAGAAGAAACGGTACACATTTTATTGGGAATGAATCTGCCGTTGGTGTATTTTTCTACGAGAATGGCGAATAATGTAATATGGCTTTCTCAACGGGTAATATTAGCTTAGATATGCATATTATATAACACTTGCTATTAGAAGTATAAGTGTATATACTTTCACACCCATTTTATTAATGGGTGCGAAATTACGCTTATAATCTAAATACATCCATGGCACAGAAAATAAATACAGCCAAATGAGTTTCACAAAATTCATCAATAAACGTTTGGTCCATAGAGAAAGTCTAAAATACCTAAAAAAAATACTGGTTATTTTACCTAAGTATATTGTTGTAAACATTAAGTATCTGAAAAATATACGCAAGGGAATGTTAAAGTCTATGACTTAAAGGTAATCATCAAGAATAAGTTAACAATCCAACCGGAAGCGGTGGAAGCGAAACAAAGACAAGTTAAAATATGAAAATCCATATAAGTTTAAGCGTTCTTCACATTAGCGTAAGTAAAGTAATTACTTGTTCCATTAGTTTATATCGGTCATAAAATGAGTATGCAACATGCCATCTGTAAGTCACAAATGAATGAAATTTCGTATTAGTATCTTTAATTTCATATGCCGACCATGGAGTTATGTTGTGAAGCGATTGTGAAGGCCATATCTGCCTAGATAATGGGTTTACAAGTCTAAACCTTTGTCAGCATGGCAGAGTTGAAAAGGATACTGCGGACAATACAAAATTAAAGTTACTAATGGATTTACACGAAATCATGCCTGAAAACACTACCTCTAATTATCATTTCAATAAAAGGCATGGACGACATATAGCAACATGTTTGTGTTTTTGCGATCTCAAGTCAAGCAGATGTGTATGAGTATTATTGTACATAGTATTTCAGGACCTTACACTCCCTGCTAGGTCACTCCTATTTGCATTATTTGGTACAACTGATGCAACAGACAAGGAGGAGACAACAGACAAGTCTGACCCGGGATCAGCCCGAGATTTGGTGCTGGAGTTTGCTCAAAGGAGATGTAATATGTGTTTTTAGTTTATTAAAAAAAATACATGATTGATTGTGGTAAAAACTAATACAAACACCCACAATCCTGATGAAACCAACTCGGGATGATAACCAATCTAGACAGACGTCTAGCCTGCTCAAGTTGGCGATCGCGTGGCGGATTGCCGTCGCGTTGGTGTTCCTCGACATTTGATTGGCGCTCCGTTTTCTAGGGTGTCCCATCGCCCGCCCGAATGCGTTTGATGGCCGCCCGGCGTCGATTCAACAGCCACTTACGCTCCTCTCGGCTCTCTTCACCCGGGAACGCGTATGCAGAATAAATTTCCCCCACGGAAGTGAATTTGCACTTCTTAGGCGACATAACACCTCTGGGGAAGTCGGCAAGATGCGTTATGGCTGATGAAAGCTCAGGACCCCAGCAGGCAACAACAACATCAGAAACCTCTCAGAACTGTTATATATAAGTCAAATGATTTGTTCGTATCAAATTTCAACCATTGGTGCACCCGTACGAGTGACTTTGTACCACATCATTTGTCAATGCAATGATTGAAAATTCGTCAATGCATATACATGCGAAAATATTGGGTTTATCAACCGCAACAGTGGCTTTGTCAGAACGACTTTCGTCTCACGTGCCACAATGTAGATTTGAGGAGTGAACATCTCGAATTCTTTTCAATTATCCGCGGAGCCAGCCGAGTCTCCTGCACTTCCCAATGACCCACGAGTGGTATTTTGCAAATAGGCGGTCTTTTGTTACTATTCGCATTCAAAGTCTTAAGAGAAAACATGGCATTGTCCATCTCTCTCTCTCTTCCCGCCCCACTTCCCTGGTGTCAAAAGCCTCTCCTCGTCTCGCGTGGGGAGATGATATGTTAGAGTAACAAACTTTTAAATTACCCCAAGTGTGATTCACTTCAGCAAAAAAACGACTCACGTCCTACAAAACTCAGTAATAGTATGCTGTCAAGAAAGGACCATAGCCGTATATATTTTCATGAACCCATATGAGTCGAATTTGCTATTATTGCAAATGGGAGCGTGTTGATTTTCATCTACACCAAGCCTTTAACACTAATAGCTCTGCTATTTAATATGCTGAATGATATGTATTATTGCATTTAGAGTGCCAAGTAATGAATTTAATTCATTCTAAGCCACTTAACTTCTTTGAGAATGTTAATAGATCGCTATTTCTCAGCACGTGCTCCTCAGATAGAGCGCGAGAATGAGCAACTAGCGGCAGCACCGCTGTCCGCGCTTCGGAATAAAAGTTCCAAAAATGCTTAAAAAATGGCAAAAAAGCTTAAAAAATGGCGCTTAAAAGCACATAACTCTTATTTCTTCCTTTATACAAAGGTTTTCACTAGCCCTAGCTTATTGTCTCATCACAAGATAATGCAATATTTTTTAAAAGTCAAATTGATGCCGGTAAAGTGCGTGGAGTAGCACCATTTGAGTATATCTTGCCGTTGTTACTTAAAAACGATAAGAATAGGGTACCTGGCCGAGTAATAATGTAGTATAAATTTTAAAATGAGTGGATTGTCTAATTTTATGGTGGAAAAACGCCTGAGTCGAGTTATATTTGGCTTCCATTTCGTGCGCGAGAAAATGATTTTTAAGCGGTGGCGCTGATCCCTCACATGTCCGTCCGTACTAGTCAGACATGGGTCATCAAGGGATGAAATTTCATTTGGTTTACAATGAATTGATAGCTTTTCTTTATTATAAGAACATCCGCGGTGAAAATTCAGCATTTTGAGAAACTCGATTTTTGACCGCTGAAGTGGGCTCTCTTGCCACTGTGCTCCGCCCAATGAAATCGCCCAAACAGCGTGACATTAAATGGACAGACATACGGACGAAAATAGCACTTAATATATACGATTATTAGATATTGTCTCTGTAAATAGGAATAATTGAAGATCAGTAGATGTACGGAAATACTAGTGGCATAGTTTTATAAGGAAGTTCCCCGGAGATTACGGTAGTTATTCGTTGAACTAGCTTTTCACTGAACCTGCCAACATTCATTAAAAATTAATTACCCTTATTACCTTCAAATTCACAACAGAAAAAATGCAACAAAGATATATAACTGTGATTCCAGTATTATCACCTCAAAGGAACAGGCATACAAAGCTGCTATGCTATAAAAGATATTTGATTAACGAAGGAAGCATTCCATATCTGAAGATTTAATATCATTTAAATGGTGCTTATTTTCCATAAATGGACGAAGTTAATCTATAGAACTCAAAAAATACCGACCAGAGGTTGTATGCACCCTAATTTATCTTAAACTCATTCTTTGATGGTCATTGATAGTAAAAGCTCAAAAATGCTAATTTCTTGAAAGGAAATCTATATTATTTGGTCATTACATCAGCATGGACCATTAGACCAATCTTTTAACTCTAATTTATGGTGTATTTACACAGAATCGATTTATTATTTAATATGATAAAGCACATCCGGTAATGTCACTAGTTTTGGCGTTTATTGCGCCGCTTGTTCGGTATGTCTCGGCACCTTGAAATACAATAAAAACAGAGTTATATCAAATGTCGATGTTTATGGGGATAAAAATGTTTTAATTCATGACGGAGAGGCAGTGAGGGATTCACAGGAATAAAATGGGATAAAATGGAGGGAACGCAGCAGGAACGTGTCCACAACATACCCGGTAAAGTTCAAGGTTGAGGTCAGGGCTGAAAAAATCGGGATATCCAAGAGGAGAGGATATTGGGCGGATAAAACGTTTAATAAATTGTCAAAGTCAATATATTTACAATTACAAATAGTGAATTTTCTTAGCGAAGTATAAATATTTGTTCATGAAATCCTACAAAATAACTTTTAAGGCCTCTTGTGAACGAAATGCTTTCCCAGGGTTTAAAAACACCCCTGGGAGCCACAATTTGAGAAAGGGAATTTATTATGGATCAATTAGACTCTCCCAACCCTATATTCCCATCTCGGCGAAGGTAGCAGCTGTGAAAACGAGAAGCTACAGCCTTAGCAGATTTGAACAAGAAGCCAACGAGATGCCTTCAAACGGTAGCGATTGGACTCCAGAGGAAACTTTCAATACTTACACGCCTCATCGTGGCCCAAACTTTATCGAATCCCCTCATTCATTTTGCACATCAATAATGTAACCTTCCATCGATACGGGCTCTCATCCAATATTTCTGCCCTATTCGGTGGGATGTAATCGAGTTGACCTTACATTTGCAAATGAGTGATGTCTCCTACACCCATGACCAGTGTTGTTTCTAGGGCACAACCATTAGGTACTATATATTTTAGGAGTAAAAATGAAAATGTAACGTCAATCTCCATTATTCATCATCATAATGAAATTTCTTCAACAAATTGCTGAGACACAATTTTTAAACATAAGGGAAAGTGTTTGTTGAGAAACAAAAATGTCACTTGGTAAAATTTGACTTGATATACACATTATGTTTGCTTATTTTGTCTCTTTAGCAGAGTGCTATAAGAGTAAATCGAAATACAAATGTAACTTTGGCATGAAGAGAAAATTATGGAAACCACATTTTAGTCTAAAATCCATAATCATAGAGATGTGTGCACGAGAACGTAACTTACTCAAGGGTATGTGGGCTCACAAAGAGATTTAAAGCGCTGCTCACATTCTGACGTCAAAGCTATGCAATCACGAATGATTAAAGGGCGAGCCAATTTAATGGGCAGATCCAAGTAAAATAAAAATTGGAAAGGGACTGGCGAGCGGCGGACGTTGTTATTTGAAATTCTTTCCTCGCTTCATACTCCGCAGGAGGGAAATACGACGGACATATAGGCAACCTCGCTGAGCTTTCTACCTACGCAGCCACTCCCTCATGCCTCGCTCAGACACACTGATACGCACCACAGCGATAACCATGCACGTATTCTCACTATTATCGTAAGCTTAGAGTTACCCCCAAACCCTTCTTTAGGGCATCACGACAAAAAGTAAGTACAAGCGAACAAAACAATGAATACCAAATTCCAGTGGCATTTTCAGGCTTGCAAATTTTTTTCATATGAATGACACATTTCAATGCTTATTCATTAAACTAATATCTTATTTTCTTTCATGATTGATTACTTTACTATCATCATTCATAATTTCCAGTTTTCACTTACGACAACACTTTTAAAAACTTTGGATTACCATGATCTGAACGTGAATTTTCAATACGATTTCAGGCCACCATCGTATGGACGATCGTATGCACCTTAGAAACGTAAAAGAGGCATCACGCACTGGTATACCGAGCGGACAGGGTGAGCTCCAGGAAACAACACTGAGGAAATAGGTACATGACGCCATTTCTCAACAGAGGGTGCTTTCAATGACTAACATCACCCATGACATTTCACCTCTATTCAGAGAATCACAAAATTATATGAGAGAGGCTATGGAAGCACGCATAATTTCGGCAAAAGTTAGCATAAACTCCATCCAACTCTACCGGTTCAGTATCGGCATAATTTGGGAAAGGCTTGAAGGTCAGCTGATCCCTAAGAATGACAATAAGAGTGCAAAAAAACCTCGAAAAATCATTTTCATATTTAAAAAACTGGAGAGTAGATGAGATGGCGTCACAATTTGGCAAAACAGTACACATCTCACTATGTGAAAGCTTTAGGGAGCAACTAAAAAATGGAAACTGCATGCAAAATTGTGGGGACGAAGTGTACATAAATCTTTAATAAAATAATTATTAACAATAATAAGGCATACTCCTTGCAGTTTTTAAATGTGAAGGAAAAAAGGCAAACTTTAGACCTCACACTACACACACACCTTTGTTTACACTCCAACCAGGGTGGCCAACCGAGAAATGCGTGCAATAGGTACTTTTCGTGTACAAAAATAACCCAAGTTAGACACCTAAAATACTTAGGAATAGTTTTAGATGAAAAATTTAGTTTTAGTAATCATATCATCTATATATGTGACAAACTAAGGTGTATTTTGTTTCAAATGTCGAACCTAAAGCATTATTTGCCTCATGAGTTGGAAAGATTAATGTATCAAGGCTTAGCTGAGGCCGTAATACGTTATGGTTTGACGATTTGGGGTAGCACAAACTCCACCTTGCTGAATAAGGTTATTACTTTACAAAATAAAATGGTTGCGCATTTAATGGTCAGGGAAAACAATGTGAGAGAAGTATATAAGAATTAATGTTTGTTACCATTAAAAGAATTGTATAAATATGTGTTAATTTGTGACAACTTCTTTGACAGCAAATTAATAAAGCAACGTGTGATTAATACTGACATGCAACTGCGTCGAATAAATAGGTTGTCTGTACCAAAGTATTTTAACCTCCATGGCAAGAGGTCTTTAGTACATATAGTTCCAGGGTTGTTAAACAAATTACCTATGTCAATGCATGATATTAATAGCATATCTCTTCTTAAAAAATCACTAAAAGAGTGGCTCATAGGCTAACATTGTTTAGCTCTTAATTGTCCAAAACGCTACACAGCAAAAAAAAATTTTTTTAAACTAAAGGCACCTGCTGACAAGCCGCTTTGGCTTAGCAGGACCTCAACTGCACTATTATTTTTTTCCTTTTCATTATTGATAGAAAATAATTTTCTTTGTGATTGCACCAAAACATGGAAAACTTGGAATCCTGCTGATAAGCATCAGCTTAGCAGGACCATGCTGGATAAAATCAACCATAATGACCAGAAAAAAGAAAGTGTACTTGTAACTGTGTAAGTTGTAATATTTTTGTAACCCATCCAAAGGGAATCTACAGCATGTAAGCTATTTGTAAAATAAAGGTATTATTAATATAAAAAAAAATTTAGCCCATGGGGATTGAATTTAGGCTGTGAGCATATTAGATTGAAGTGACGCTAGGGCATCCGATACTATAGTCATCAGAAAAAATCAACGCGGTTAATGCCCAAAAAAGTTTGAATTTTGTATGCGGTCCTTATCTTAAGAATTCGTTTATATTGTTTACATCACGATTAGAGAAGGTTCATAGCCATTATTGTGGTGGGCCACCTATTTCTTCATCGTAATCATTAGTTCTTTTAAAGTACCTAGTTATAAATACCCGAATATAAGCGTAAACACAAAAATAAACTTAAATAATATAAAACAATTAACCCTCTTTCGATTTCCAAAGGAGACCTTTAAATATATGCGCAATAGCGTGAACCTAAGCGTTGCAAACCTTAAGATTAGAATAAGATGAGAGCGTTTTTTCCGCTGCCTAGGCAAATTCATTGAAAGTCGACCAAAAGGTAAAAGCTGCAGCTTGGCAACTTTAGTAGAATTGTTCGACCGCGTATTATTTAAATAGCTACAGCAGACTTTATAGTAATCCTTTTACGGATTTTACAAAACAATTTAAGACGTCAGAGGCAGAGCAATTCAATGCCTGCATTATCGATTGCTGAAACCCACCACCAGAAAAATGAAAGGAACTTTTCCGTAAATAAGAGATCCTTCAAAATTATTTTGTTTCATGGGGTCATTCACCTTATTATTTAAAATGTGACTAGATTATAAAATCTCATGTAAGTGTTATTGTTAAATAAATGGCTACCCTTTATAATACCATTTCCTAACCACATTTGCACTAACAGATTGACGAAACATTAAGTGTTACCTGTAATTATCGGATAATAGCTGATCAAGGGTAAGAAAATAAAAGTAAAATTGCCACGGCCATGCTAGAAAAATCTACTGCATTACTCTCAGGGAAAATGGCGACCCCGGCTTCATTTTTCTTCTCTGTATAAACGAACTCTTGGTTACAGCATAATTGCATCTTCTTCCTCTCAAATTAATTTTTTATCCCAAATATTCCTATTCTATACAATAATGCTGCATTTTCTAATCGTAGAACATTTTTTTATCGGAACATTCCCGAGATCATGAAAAATGATTGAAGGCTTTCCCGGCGTATGATGTCGTGGAAGGTTACTCTGGTTTTCCATCGGGTCAGGCTCTCCATTTCTGCCGACGTTTCCGCGAACGAGTTGTCCATCGTCCTCAGGGCATGGTGCCCTGAGGACGCTCAACTTGGAGTCATCTGACCTTGAGCTCCGTTACATTTGACCTTTCGAGCTTCCCTATAGTCAATTCAGCTATTATCCTTTTGGGCACGTTTACAATTTTGAAAACTGTGTGTCGGGATTCCATTCATCGTTGGAAGTCTTGAGGACACTTCCCAAACGCAAGGATTTTTACCAAACCGAATTAGCCGTAAAACGTGTCACAGCGGCAGTAAAATTTAACGGCACCGAAAAGAAGCGTACGTAATTATTTCAGATAAACAAGATAAAACAACAGTGCGAATAGTCTAAGCTGACCGACTTTGGTGTTTATCATCTAATCCTAACAAGCACCCCGGTAATGCAAACAAGAAAATTATGCGTGGGAAAGATAAACTCTACGAGGGAAGAAGACTCCATCTTGTGCATGGAACGAGTGGGTGAAGTCAGAGCTTTCTATTTGCGCTGCGAATCAACATCTCCACCTTCTCCTCCCCGAGTGACTGCGCCCGCACAGGTGGTTCGCCTTACCAGCGCCGCGCGCCCCCTGAGCGTCGCATGTTTTTCCTGCTCGTTCCAGAGGGCGGTTTGTGGCGAGGGGATCGTGCCGTGGAAGCGCTCCATTTCAAGGGAAGCGACTCAAACCCATCCTCCCCCCACTCCTTCTTCCCCCCCTTCTCCACTTTTGGTGACTACCTAAATCCGATATCCTCGCCCTTTCCGCGTTCGTTGGGTATTCAACCACTCGGATCGGGCATTACATCCCTTTCTCTTTAACCCCAGAGGTTTTCTTTGAAGAAAAAAATTTAAAAAATGACACGGCCACCGTCCAAAAAACACGCACACGCTTACATCATGGCGACTCTCCAGATATAAATTTGTCTCGTTGGTAGTCATTATGACATGGAAGAAGTGAAATTCACATTTTTTTCTCGGAGAGCATCACAGGTCTGTACAGAAATTGCTTTAATTATTATCATTCTATTATTGATTAAAATTAATGATGAAATTTGAAGATTCTCTCCATCAAACTGATCTTCCTATGATAAAAAATTTAACTATGATAGTTTTAACCACATGTAGTATGATTTGGAAACCCTCATTAAAATTTAATTTAATCTCTCCCAGTCCACTCACTATGCGCTTCTAGGGAATAATATGAAATTATTTTGCGACAATTTACTTAATAGCATTAGCTTTGAGATGACTAAGAAATAGTCAATCTAAGAATTAAAATAAAAGTGTGCCTACATCCAAGAGATTATCCCTTTAAGTACTGGAATACACCATCTCAAATATGTCATTTTTATGTGCTATAGCAAGTAATAAACTCATTTATACAAAGGATATTAAAGTAAAATAAAGATTGCCTAAGTGTAAGGAACACCGAGAATCTATTATAGTCAGTAATTACAAATAGAACTAAAAATAGAGATAACTTTATTCTTACATAAATTTCTAGAGTATGTTTCTCTCCATTCTCTAGAAAGCTATGCTTTATATTCACCCGGAAAATTTTCTCAGCGGCATCACGTGAATTTTGGGACACCACAGTGATATTGGCAGCCGGCCAACTGATTTCGGCCCCTGGAACTGTTTTTGATTGGCCGCCAGCGGACATGGTAAAACTCACAAAAGGTCTAGGCCGAGCCGGTTGTGCCGACATCTGGCTTACCTCACGTAAGCGCGTTGACCAAAAACCAATCCCCCCAGTGATCTTTTTCCATCCAGGTCACGCGCTACCCCAGGCCACAAATGGTCAGCAAAGTCTGTGGTGACAGGTGGCACTATCGTCTTGGATAAAAAAGGTCTCAAAAAATTTTTGTGTCCATAACAGCAGTTCTCTCATGGGCAAGCTTGCTGGATATTTACATAGGATGTAAAGAACATTGAACAAAGTTAGGAAAAAATGCGAAATAGAAAATTTGCTCCGAAAAAAATAGGGAAACGTGACACTTAATTATGGTTATTTCTAATTGCAAGGCGCAAATTAGCGCCGCGATAAAACCCATTTACAGTGGCATGATATCACGAATTCAAAACTAGGTGCAAAACAAAACGCGCTCTCAGGTTAACCGTACCATAATCTCTCGAGAAATAACTACAAGTTGTACAGAATAAATTAGGTCTAAATTCCATTTTTTTCAAATAACCACGGAATTAGCCGCGCAGTTGCTTCAACGGAGTCACCCGCTAGTGATCACACAATTCGCCTGGACTGAGAATGTTCCCAGTTCAGGCGAATGATTTTTCCACTCTGGATTTCTCACAATTACTAAAAAAACTGGCATCCAATGGAATCATAATCATCTTAGCTAAATAACTCGCACTGCGCTTTTTATAAATTCCTTTTTTTCTAATTATGAAAAACACATGAAACCAAAATACCTATAAAAGTATATTTTACACGTTACAGCTTTGGTGTGCCATCCTCGATATTCGGAAATGATAGGGCATCAGTCTCGAAAAAGAAGAGTGGTGTTTATTCAACAATGGTGATTTATAAACTTGTAACACGTGCAAAGTGATAAAGGTGGGACAGACCGGCAAAATCTTCAAAAAAGATAAAGAGTATGAGGCATGCATCAGGGACAACTGTCCTCCCTCTCTGCTTCCCAGACATTTATTAAATCATAATTACAATCGTAACTTCAAACCGGAAGTTCTCCGCTTCGAGAAGAAGAGTCCCAACTTGGACGCCGCTAGAGCGAATTTCAATTTTACAAAATTAGATACTACATACATACATACATACCAATACGCCGTTCCCTTCCGGGGTATGCAGAGTCACTAAATTTCACTCATAAATACATAATTGTACACCTAACTCTGCTTCAATAATTTCCACCATACTGACCTATCCTTGCAAACTTCCTTTGCTTCATTTACCCCATCCACTGCTTCATACACGCCCTCTTGTTTTTACGACTCCTAATATTTCTCCTCCTAAGAATTTCCTCAACCACAACTTTCTCGGCCTACCTCCCCCTCTTACACCATTCATTTCACTCTTATATATCTGTTTAGTTATTCGACTCTCATCCATTCTCTCAACATGGCCAAACAAACGAAGCACACTCCTTTCATATAAGTCCATTACTGGATAATCTAACCCACATTCATTCATTACCCACTCATTTCTGACCCTATCCATCATACTTTTGCCGCAAACACTCCTCAAATAACTCATACCCACGGCGTTTAATCTATTTTTATGCCTATGCTGACATACCCATGTTTCACTACCATACAACGAAGTGGGGAGAAGTACACTTTTGTACACAGCGATTTTCACTTCCTTAGACAGGCACTAATTCCTTGATATGCTCCATACGCCACCTACCACTTTCCTTCCAGCATTCGAACGTCTCTTTATCTCCTCATCTATCCGTCCACCTTTCGCAAACATCTTATCTAAGTACACAAAATCATCCTATTGTTCAATTATTTCATCATTCGCCCTCATCGTTCAGTTATTCTCCCCATTCTCCTTATCAAAAACTACTACTTCAGTCTTGCACGCATTTACCCTCAATTCCATTCTCTCTGTTGATTCGCAAAACGTATCTAGGAGCTTCTGTAATCCCTATGAACATATTTAATAATGTCAATAACTGTCTGGACTAATCCCGCTCCCCTCTGTTAAACTTTCCTTTAACTGAAGCGCATTGCCTCCATCCACCCTTCCTCTCCTTCCCCCCTTGCGAGATGGTCTGGTTACGACTGCAACACCTCTGCGAACCTCCTCCTTCCCCCACCCCATCTTACTCACTTCACTTAATGGCCGTAAAGACCCCCTACTGACCATATTAGCTCCACACTCCCACCTTCTGGGCTCACTTCTCCCTGCTTTCCTCTTTTCCTTCTTCTTCCTACTCCCAGACCCTTCCTTTCCTCTCATTCCTACCATTTCCACCCCTATATTTCTGAGGGTATGTATTTTCGTGCAACCCACCTGATGTCACCCTGTGATGAATCCTAGTTCGTCATTTAAGTTTTTTATAAGTTTTTAATTTCAAACAATGCCATTAATCATTGTTTTCGATCCTTTTCCCCTCTCCACGATTCGGCCAAGCCGCTGTCTCCTGACCTTGGGTCACTGTTATCCACTCTGACTTCAGGATGGTCGTCTTTCCAGGCTTCGGGGTTGCACCGTCACTCCATCGACAACCCCACAAGCATTTGCCAATGAGCTTCACTTATAACACTCCCATGATACACATCACCACTTCACCTCCTAAAACCTTATCCTTTACACCTTTACACGGCTGGTGTCCTAAAAACCCCTTCCACGCGCTTATATGGCAGCTCGCAGGGTGGTATGTAGTTTTTTATATATTTACCCGGTTCAAACCGATTTTCTCGAAAATTTCGATTTCGAAAATGGCAACATCGTAGCGGTAGGTGGGTGGTTGCGGGAAGTTCGAATGAGCTTCGGGCATGATTTGGCCATTTCCTCACTGTCCATATCCCTCTCAGAATTTCCATTTCTTTCGCAGGCCAGGATACGTGACTACATCATTGCCACATTGGCACCGCGAGTATGTTTGCAGTGATTTTAAATGGGTATAGCTTTTTCAATTGACGTTATTATCATAGGTGAGTGATGAGAATAGTAGAGTTAACCAATTTGGTGCCGAGAAAATGCTTTCAAAGGAGTCTTTTGCCCATTTTTCCCGATATAAGTATACCTTCTAGCGTCATACGTGTTTAAACGAATAATATACATGTTATTTATTCTCGCATATGTCGAGAACTAGCTTCACAAATGCCTTCTTACTTTACAAAATATGGAAAAAATCTCAATGATAACCAAATTAGAGGTGGCCGCCATCGTCATGTATTTATCATCGGTACAACGCGCAGTGGTCCCAAATCCCAAAAAGCTGGCCAAAATCCAAAAAATGTAATTTGTATTAATGGAATTTTAACTCCTAAAATAGCTTCAGTGATTCATCATAGTATATGTCATGATCATTTTTTCGAGTCTGACGGTCGCCATTGGTTACCAATATTAATTATAAGCAGAGCGTCTGGCGCGTCACTTTGCAGTACGAGACGCGCGAGGAGAAGAGCTCTGTTCAAACGCGCATGATTTTTTAAATGATCAACCTAGTTTCAATTTGAAGCATTTATTATTTTTGTAGAGATTAGTACTGAGAAATTAATTGATAAAAGTTGTAACTAATAATTAACATGAATAGTGAATTGATGATGAAATCTTTTATGATTTGTACGAACGCGCCCAAAATTTCGATTTTTAAAAAGCCATAAGTTAAAAGTGCCACGAGGCTACGCTTTGTATTTTTTTCTAATTATTGCCTATATGTTTATGTACATTTAATCAAATACTGGTTGATTATTTCAACCGCAGTTAATAGATTAAACTTCTAAAACACTTTTAAAGTTGTTATAGTCATAAAAAGCTTAGAACTTAATGAAATTCCGATAGTAAAGTCATAAAAATAATCATAAAAAATAAAGTCATAAAAACCCCTGCGTATTATGCTAGGTTTGATCATATTAACAAGATTAGAGAGATAGATTGTCGTACCGATAGATTTAAAATGTCATTTTTCCCGCGTACCATAAGAGAGAACAGTAGGCAGCGTAGCAAAGGGATAGGTAGGTGAAATATAATTAGAGTAGTCTGTAGTACACGATGCATGTAATAACCAATAATCCCTTTCTTAGTATGTAGATACTAACCATCTAGCTGCATGTGACCCTATTATCTAGCATGTCTCCATTAAATATCCTAGTTGCATGTCAATAGTGCATTTTTGGTGATCTTCACCCCCTTCCACATACCCTCGTGGTGGCTCGCATAGTATTACGTAGATGTAGATATCTTGCGAAACCCAACTGGCTCTCTTCGTTCATGACATCTTACTCTCGGGTGAAAATAATGTTCAATTTGACGCGATATACCTAGATTTTTAGAAGGCTTTCGGTAAGGTACCTCATATTAAGTTACTCTAAAAACTAGAAGTATATGGAATACTTAAAATATTATGTTGGATTATTCAATTCTTACATGGGCGGTTACAAAGGGTTGCCATACTTCAATCATGTCAAAAATACAACAATCATGTCAAACACAGTTAGCGTCACATCGGGTGTTCCTCAGGGAAGTGTCATTGGTCCTCTTCTATTTACCTTATACATACATGATATTAGCAACGTCGTTAAAAGTAAGCTTAGACTCTTCGTAGACGACGCGGTTGTGTATAGGGATATTATCAAATCCGAAGATAGCGATTCGTTAACAATCGACCTACTAGCTGTTCATGCTTGGTGCAAAAAGTGGCAGATGGAACTGAACATATAAAAGTGCCTAGCAGTCAGCTTTTGGAAAAAGAAAAAAAAATAGGCCAGGTAGGACTTACAGAATTAATAATATGGAAATAATTAATAAGTCTGTTAAGTACTTAGGGGTCACAATTACTCACGACATATCTTGGGGAAAACATATTCGGGAAATATGCGGTGAGGCATACAGGAAGCTAGGTTTTATCAAGAGAATACCTGGAACATGTGATGAGAAAGTGAAAGAACGTTGTTCTTTTTCAATCGTTAGGCTTAATCTGGAATATGCTGCCTGTGTATGGGATCCTAATGAAGCGGGGTTGATATCGGAATTAGATCACGTGCAGCAAAAGGAGATAGGTTTGTAAAAAAATGCTATGATAAGTGTACTAGTGTGTCTAGATTGTCAGAAGAATTAGGATGGGAATCGCTATCACAGCGTATATTTAACTATAGCCTTAACCTCTTAGCTAAATTTCAGGAAAAAGATTTCTCTGACGACGAAAAAACATACTATTAACCCCCTTGTACTACGGCAGATTAGATCGCGCCAATGAAATTGAGAAATAGATTGTAGAACCGATAGGTATAAATGTCTTTTTTTCCGCGTACCATTCGGGACCATAACAGCTGCGGTCGTCGTCATAAATAGTGCGAATAGAGACATTAGCTAGACTAGATCTTTTTCTTTATATTTTCTACGTTCTTATTTATGCATGATGTAAATATTGATGTTCTTTATTATGCATGAGATTTTGAATCTGTAGTAGTAGCCCTTGTACCCCTTGCATTTTGGAACGATTGACGATGGAACGTTTCTTGGTTAGTAGATTTTAATGGGCGCGTTGCATGTGTGGTACGCTGGTGTCAATGTACTTACGGTGTTCTGCCGTATAATTCATACATGCCTGGTGTGGAAGCACCACATGATACACACTCTTTGGGTGCCTTGCAAGGTATGACGTAGATGTAGATATACGCGAAAATCATTTGAACTTCCCGCAACCACCCACCTACTGCTACGATGTTGCCATTTTTCCGGCAGTGGAATACCACGTTTTTAGCTATGTTCGCAGAATCGTTAATTTTCATCGTAGAACGACGATTAAAAGATGTACTTACTAGTACAATAATCGGAAGTACAATGAAAACATTCATTTGTTGTTATATGACGTAGTTTTAAAAGTTTAAACAATAGTGATCACGGTTAGTTTTGGAGAAGGGGACCCCCGCTGCGTGGGTCGAGGAGAGAGGCTGGCGATGGGTCTCCGCGTCCGAGGAAGGGTTCGGGATTAGGACCGTCAGCGAGGTTGGCCCCACCCAACTTGAGACTACCTGAGATGTGGCCCCAGAAAATCGGTTTTAACTCCGATATATTAATCCGTGGTTTTAACCATTTACCCTGAGTGAATAATATTTTGGACTTTTTCATTCACGACGATGATGATTTTTTATGAATATTTTTGAGAAATTGATGGAATGGGGGAAATAAAAAATGCTTCAAGCCCCACTCCTCTGGGATTACTGAGAAGAAAATGAATGAGATAAACTGGTGCAAGGGCACTTACATATACAGATTAATTTACATCCGTGAAGATGCTCAAATATTAATATTACTAGTGGAATGAACTTCCGTCTCCCTGGTAGCTTAAACTGTAAAGAATCCGAAATATCCAGCCCCCTCAATATAAACGGAGGCTTATTGATATTATGGAAATGAAATACGCATCCGTAAAAGGAAAGAAAATTGTTCGTAGCTCGTGAAATTGCATTCTTCCAATATATATGAATATTTGATTAATCTCTTAGATAATTTATTCCCGACATTTCAAAATCAGAAGCGACTCCTACCCAAATCAAAAAAACTGGGTGGAATACTTAAACACGTCACTGAATAATAGTCGATCGTACGTTAAACCACGGCAGGTTTTCTAATTCCCCAGGTGCAGTAAATTCCAGGTGTATTTTTTGACAAATGGCGATGGATAGCATACATTTTAAGTTGTGAGTTCGCTAAATCGTGATATATCGCAGAGTAAGATGTTACGGACTTTCACCAACAACTATGGAGTGTCCTCTACCTGCCAGCTCTGTACTTTTGGGGAATCGATGGAATGGGGAAAATAAAAGTTTTGAGCCCCATTCCTCGGGGATTATTGAGAAGAAAATGGATGGGATAAACTGATACAGGGGTGCTTACATATACCCGATGAGTTGGGAAACAAAGGGTCGGCATCTTAAAGGATATAGAGGGGAGGAGTGAAAGAGAGACAGATAGACAGGAGTGGCGAACATCGGCCTTCGAGAAGACACCACTCTTTAGGAGATGAGAGAGGAAAGAGAGACAAAACTCTGTCGAAGGGATTCCAAAGAGACCAGCTTCCTTTCCCACTTAAAAGATCCGAGGATACGAAGTTTTTGGGAAGTTTTTTCGAAACCATTGAAACGCGGGGCAAATGCGTTCGAGGCTTTTGAAACAAGCTCTTGAGCCCTCCGCCTGATTGCAGTGCGCAACTACACAGAGAGCCCAAGCGCGTACGGACTCTCTCTATGTCTTCCTACTCTCTCTCTCTCTCTCTCTCTCTCTCTCTCTCTCGCCAGCCTCTCTTTGAAGCCTCGGCTGGGCAAAGGCAGACCGCGGTTGCAGACTCTCACGAACTCTCTCCTCCCCGTTATGTCCCCCCTCCTCGACCTCCACTCTCTCGATGTAAATGCGGAATGTGCCTCGTTTCGCACCGTTTTTGGAGCGGAATCTGAAAACCGTTCTCCATTTATCACTCGCCAGAGACAGCCTACTTTTTTTTCATCATCTTCATCCCTGCTCTCTACTTGGAATTCGTCATTTTACCGACGGCGTTCTCTTCTTGATATCATTTTTCCAGCGAATAAACTCACGTCCCCGGTGGTTGCAGGCTGGACTTCCTTAAGGGCAAAGTTTTCTTAGTTTCAAGACGATTTCTGTTCGGCCAAGCTATCTCCAGTTAAAATTGGATTTGATCTTGTGAATTAAGTCCAAAAACATCCAGCACAATTTATGTAGTTTTTCAAATATTGTACATGATAACATTTACCCTAAGATAAAATTAAAATGTTAACAAAACGGCAATATGAAACTTGACATGCCCACCACTGATCTTTTTCAAAGTAGTTGCTCTGTTTTTATTTTCTAATGTGCAATGTACCTACCATAAATTCAAGTCCTCTTTTTATTCAAAATATCAAAATAAAATAACATTAATAACGGGATTATTTTCTGCTACCTAAAAGTCCCGAGTAAATGAAAAAAGGTAATGAGAACTTGAATGTCCACCTGTGATAATTATAGTAGTAATTTGATCATAAAATAATCCATCCAATCAAATTTCCATTATTAATGGACTCACAAAACTCAGATTGATAATAGAGTGCATCATTTGAAAAAAGGATATACAACAAGCCGATGTGCACCAATAAAATAAATAAACTCCACTTTCTCAGGCGAGATATCGTAGAACAGCATCCAACATCTACCGTTTGATTCGTGCCACCCGTGGTCTCATAAAACTGCAGTGTTCAACCATATGATCCAGCGAGCTTTAAATATCCCTCTTTCTGGGGATAATTTTGGAAAAGAATTAAATATAATTAGACAAATCGCTAAATATAATGGTTATGACGGAAATTTTGTAAATAAAATATTAAACAAGTAATTAGAGAATAGGGCATTAAAAGACATTTCATCATTGCAACCAGTCAAAGATAAAAAACTTAAATGGGTAAAGCTGCCTTACTTGGGAAAAATGTCTTACGATGCAGTTAAATCATTCCCTAAAGACAAATACAGAGTGAGTTTTTACACTCCAAGAACTCTGGGAACAATATTCAATAATGCCAAAGATCCTTTTGACCCCCTGCTAAAATCGGGGGTTTATGAACTTAAGTGTGACACATGTGGTAGAGTTTATGTCGGTCAAACTGGGAGAAATTTTTTAACCGGGGTGTCGGAACACAAAAGGTGTTTGGTGAACAGAGACCCTAAGTCTTATTTCGCCAAACATCTAATGGAAGAATCTCACCACTCCACATTTAATGTGAAAATCCTCCGTTCCCTGGAGAAAGGACACCGTCTAGATGTTGCGGAACAGTGGGAAATAGTTAAAAGGAAACGAAAGAAAATGAACTTATTAAACGAGAATGAATTTGTTTGTCATTCTCCTATTTTTGACTCCATTGTTAAATAACTTTACCTCCTCCAACAAACCCCCCTCTCTCCTCACACCACCCCCCCTTTTCCATTTTCTCCCACTTGTCCTTCTATCCTTTCACAGTGTGGCGTAAACATGGTGTTTCACGTATTATATAAGCTCATATCTGTTTATGTTGTATTAGTCTTGCCTGAGGATGACTGTTGTTCAGTTGAAACACGTGTTGCAAGAGGTGAAATAAAACTTAGTAGACAGTACGAAATCGTTTGAGCTTTTACTCAATAAAATAAATGATTATTAAAAACATACAGTGCACATTTTTAAAATTCATAGAACCATAAGAATCTTTACAATCACCGACAATAAAAACCCGCTTAGGAGCAGAAAGCTGTTTTTTTCTTAATGCATTTCAGGCTTTCCAATAAATTTAATGGGAAACTTAAAAACATTACTTTAAAAAAATATTGATTTTATGAGTATCTGAATCTTTATGAACTACAAATTTACCCATCAACGTGTTTGCTAGCCTAATAAATTATCAACAAGCTGTGTTGCAATGCCAAAGACAAAAGAAAAGCTAAGCGACACTAAGGTTTGTACTGCCAAATAATAGATTTCTAAAATGAGTAACCAGCAAAAGTCAAAGTATCTCTATATGTTTACGACCCCCTTCATTAGGAGGAGTAATGGGGATGGAAGCATATGTGAAAAAAAAACCGCCACAAACTTCTGAATAGGCCTTTCTAAGGTATTGCGTCCTCATCAGTACAGGGTCAGCTCTTGAGAAAGGATTCAATCACTTAAAGCGGAGCCCATATGCCATGGAATTCATGAGAGGGCCAAGTTCTTTACGACTTCCACGGGCTGTCGCAAATCACAGAAGTTGGAGACATTTGGAAGTGTTAGCGTTACGAGTCATCTTCAACTCACAGTCCTAGTATATTAGAGGGCCTCTAAGAAAAAATTTACTCCGAATTCCCAGCTAAACGTATGAAAGCGTTTCAGTGTTATTTTTCTGAAAATACTCCAGAGAGTGCGGTAATTTACTAAGTAATTATTCTCACCAGTATAAAGTTATGCACAAAAACATTTGAGGGAGTTGCCTCCTTTTATTAAATAAGTCAAATGGACAAGTTTGTTCTAATTTATATAGTTTACTTAAAATGTATTATTACGTAAAGGGATGTAATGTTTAATTTTGGTATCTAAATCTATACGTATATATCGGTAATTTATATAAACATCAGTATGAATCAAATTATAATTTACAGCTCTAATGTAGTTTTTATATATGATTTCTAACCATTCTCAGGAGTAGATGAGTATATAAAACCTTAGCATTGTTTCATAGCTTGTTTTCTTTGTATAATTGCCTAAACTGATCGGTAAAGTGAAACGAAATTCAAAACTTGGTAACCACAGCCATTGAATGGCAATTATAGAACTCACACGCACTTTGCATGTTTGAAACGCGGCACAACCATACGTTGAAGATCTCACTTTGTGTTTCTCAATTATTTTTAAAAGTTATTATATTAATTTTCAACAATTTCAATAATTTGATGAATACCTAAACGTTTGACTTTTCCGTTATGTTTTCCACAATGCAACCAATTTCGGCTGATTCGCCCCAATTAGGTAGATGATAAGCGGATCACGCAGGTGGGCTTAGTAGCCATCACCGGGTAAAAAATTAAAGGGAGATATAAATCAGAAGAAAATAAGGTTGCATTGTTTCGGATCACTGTATTTAACGTCCATTCTAATCGCAAAAAGTTATCATTAACCTCTCACGTTGTTATACTTTTCTAATATTGCCCAAATAAAATGACACACATCACGTAGTATTACATAACGCATACGATTCTGAGGTGGTTTACCTATCAAGTAGTCCAATCCCTTAATGCTGCAACGTGATATGGAATATAGCAGTCAGTATATAGCAAATATCTACAACAGATCGACCAGCAACAAAAAGGCTACATCAATCACTATTGGCAATCCATCAAGTACAACTAACTAGAGAAAACAATGATTCACTTCCATTTTATTAGAAGCGGTAATATTTTCATATAATGCTTTAAGAACTAGAAAAGAGATTTAATGGATTTAAACACATTTCTCAAATCACAAATGAAATGCAAAGGTATTGTAAAATACGTGCCATGACTGAGCTTCCTCACCAATTGGGGAAAGTAGTAACTACTCCATCGTTTTCAAAGATAAGCAGCTATGTGCAGCCCATTTGAGGAAGGGTATCCCCAATTTTAATTTATGTAATCGTGGAAATGAGTGAAATGTCCACACCATCTTCCAAATACGTAATCCTTTGGATCATCAAACAGAATTCATTGATGCAAGTAACAAGCTGGTTTTAAATAATTTTATCCATCAAACTCAACGAAGGTCGCCATCGCCTGTCCCCTAATTAGTCTAGACATTATTTTTGGTAAACTGATTTTGCTTGAATAATAAATATTGAAAATTCGACTAATATTTCTCCGTGCAACGTCACATGCATGAATTATAACCCATCAAAAGCTATAAGTCTGTACATGCCACAATGTGGAATATTGCCTAAGGTACAGCAGGTACGTGACACAGACCACTGATCCACAAAAATCACGGCATTTCGTTTTAAAGTCAATGAGATTAATCTCAACCATAAGGGTTTATTTAACAATCAAATTGTTGCTGACAATAACTACGTTTCTAAGAAAATGTTTTATCTCAGATTAGTAAAAATATTGCTAATAATCTAACTAAGAGAAAGCATTTTTCGCTAAGGAGGTTTGATGAGGACGAGAGAACTTATAAACTCAGCACACTATAGTGCACATTATTAGGAGAGGATAGAAGGGAATGTACGTTACAAAACATCGCACCAATTGCTTAAGGTATCAAGGAATACTTCCATATATCCTAATGATATAGCTGGTGAATGTAGCATAGTAAACGTTACCCAACCAAGAAGGAATTGGCCATTTAGGGAAAAGTTTTTGGGCACAATATCATTCGAAGAAGTGATATTTTGAAGAAGGGAAAGAAGCAAGAAGAGACTCTGAATTCTAATGACTCAGAAATTTAAATTTAAGACTGTGTAAAAACTACTTGTTTGAGCTTCAACACGTGCTAAACAAAACTATACAAACGAAAGAAATGACAAGGGACATTTATGGAAACATTCATTAGCAAGAAAAGTGACATTCAAAAAATTATTGAGAAAAAACAAAGAGAAGGGTGATAAATTGAAGGCTAAAAACGATAAATGATTATCTATCTAGAAGATTATATTCATAAATATGTATGTAGAAGAAAACTTTAGCGAGCTGGGAAATAATATCAGCTTACATATAATGCAAAGTAAATTATGACTACCTTAGTATTTTCAAATATTATGCTGGATAAGTTTTTCTCTGACCTCATTTTCTCCAAGGATGGATTAGCAATACCCACCCATAACATGGAGAAATAGCTGCATTCACTCTGGTTGGACGAGAAGAGATATTGCTTATGGCTCGGTCCTGTCTTTACGATGATGCCCATAAAAAAGGAGGAACGACTTATCGTAGTACGTCACTTATTCCCCCCTCAATGCCCCAAGCGTATGCACGAATGCAAATGAATTGCATTTAATTTTCCTACTCGATATTATAGCCCCTCATAAATTGTCCTCAGGACTTGAAGCCCTGAGACACTTAGACCTATTGGTTCATTGTGCAAGATATCTTAATAAGAATTCACCCTTCCAGACACATGGCCTTGCCTAAGGCCAGATATACTCCTGGACAAAGCCCTAATGTCCTTGAGTTCCAACAAGAAATGCTCATCCACGGACTCCGAGTCCAAGCAATTACTATGCATTCGTATAATAGTTGGGATGGTGTTTCCTCACCCTCGTCAG
Organism: Ceriagrion tenellum; assembly: GCA_963169105.1. NCBI lineage: Eukaryota > Metazoa > Arthropoda > Insecta > Odonata > Coenagrionidae > Ceriagrion > Ceriagrion tenellum. The sequence goes on along the minus strand of OY720633.1, from coordinate 143,860,606 downwards.
ACCATATACAACTCGGTGTATTCTCCATTCTCACATTGTGGAGGGGCTTCTCGTTAGCGGTTGGTTTGTAGTCCAAGCATTGCTTTCAATTTTCTTTTATCAAATTAAACCTTTATAATTAAATATAAATTTTCTACCATAGCTAAAATTTGGTCCGTCAATGTACCCTTTACTTTATCTCAAACCCAGCGTCTGTCACTCTGTCACACCAAGTGTGATTGGTATTTTCAGCTCCGGGAAGACCGGAACTCATTCACTATCTGTTGCGACTATTGAATAGAGTACGCGTAAGCCATTAATATGACAACCACCTGATACATATCAATGGGATGAAAAAGACATTGTTGGAAACGAGGAAAAACAGAACTATTTGGTTTGGTAATAAACGGCCCACTCACTCAAGCAAGTATCAAGAGAAAAGGAAAATAGTAGTGTCAAACAGAGAAATGGAAGGAATTTGAACGCATTTGTTGGACTTTGTTGGACTGATAAAGGAAACGGGGAGCAGAAAAGCTTTGTTACTCATTGCAGATGTCGAACAAAAACTGAATTTTCTTGTTTTATTAACGACTGGAGGTCAATCTGATGTACAAAGGATAAGTTGGGTGTGGAGGAAAAAAGAAACTAAACTTAGTGTCGACATCAGTATTGGGCACTTAGGGCCACACTTTGGTTATCTTCATCCTTCCTGAGGGATGAAGAATAACACAATAAATGCTTTCAGAACAGTGTGAATTGGTTTCCTCTAAAAAAACCGCCACTTTTAAACATAGGCCCATGGTAGAAGGCACCAATATTCGTAATAGATGCGCCATTAAAGTGATTATCATCCTAGTTAATCTTTCACCAAAACATACTGACAGATGCAAGTATTTTTTAATATTTAGATCAATACCAAATTACTTCATGAATAACAAACCATTATTCAATGTTATTACTACAGAATCAACATACACTACTGGGTCTACAAATAAAATATTCACGATTAACCACTCGCATCTCATATTAATAAAGTTTTTTATTCCTGATGGGAATTATATTACGCTCATTGTGTGAATTAATTGATTCCTGAATAAACCCAACGATTGGTTCATATTGATAAAAACGAGAGGCAATTTCATACTTCAAATCAGGCCCGAAAAATTACACTGAAAAGTATTTTTGAACTGTAACAAAAATAGACCTCTATTCTCGGTATCAAAATACATACATATATATTTTACAACTATAAGTAAATCCCAATTCCGATTCATAACCACTGTTTAGAAACTAACCACTTATATGCCTCATGATACGACTACCACCCACTGGATACGGATGGTCACCTACGACTCGCATTTTGTCAACGCTAAGAAAATTTTAGTGACATTTTTAGTAACCATCGCGGAAGTATTATAAAACCTTAAAAAAAATTGTTCAATGCCTCATTCCTACACAGATCATACTATCTGCAGCTAATATAATTTAATACTACCAAAGCCAAGTATGTGTATCACATATTTCATAGAATTTGTAATTTTTTGACGAAATTTGGAACAAAAAGTGGCAAAATAGCGCAACGAACATATATTCTTCATTTTAAGAAATAATTCAGGGAGGCACTACTAAATATGATGACAATCCATTCCTCAAACAAAAGAATTCTTTAAAAATAAGACTTTGGAAAGGAAATTAAAATATAAGGGAAAAGAAGAAGCCAAAGGAATTTAATATTTTGAAAAAAGAACACATAGCGGGGTGGAAAGAACGAGAATAAGAGAGATATAAAATAAATTAAGAGTCAGAATTCCAGGAAATCAAAGGTTGGGATGAAGCCGCGGATGAGCGTGGGCGCGAATCATTAAATTGTGAATCCAAGATATAAAGAAGAATCCAACGCGATGGAATAACCAAAAAAATGACGCCTGTTTCAGAAAGCATTTAAAAAAATCCGCTTATAATGAGTATAACTTGAAGAACACAGTTTTGGTTCCCTTAAAAAATCTTCAAATCTCTTCATGTGGAAATCTCGAAGAGGCCTGGAGAGGAGAGCCGCATGATATCCAATGTAGCAAAAACTCGAGTAAATTAAGGTGCATTTTAGGGAATATGTGAATTAATAAGTTGGATAAAGTTAAAGAAAAATACGCCCTAATTGTTGAATCACATCTAAATGATTCATGAGTGAACAGAGGCACTAGGGATAGTCATTCAGATATTCAGCAAAATCATTAATAGCTAAGAACACTTCAGTTAACTCCTAATTATGAGACAACCACACTTAATAGCTGATTAACTACATCAAATAAATGTAAGTATAGAAATACACTCTTGGCTCTTTTTTATGTAGTTAAGAAATAATACATTGATGCACTATACAATATGATGACAGTCCTTTCCTCAAACCAAGGAATTCTTTAAAAAATAGTTTTTGGAAAGGAAATTGAATTTGTACAGAGCTTAAAGTATTTTTAATGTGAAGCAGTCTGGAATTCGATTGTCATCATTGAAGACACTACATTTTTCACTTAATTTCGAGGTCAAATCGCGGACACAAAAACAGTCTAAGCTAAACAAAGTATTTTTTCACGTATGGATTTCGTTAAACGCCCTTCAACAAATCCCAAGTTTGGTTTACTGAGCTAAATCATGCGAATAAAATCTCGATTCTTTTACCGTTTGAGTGAAATGAAAAGATAAACATACATTTGGAGATTGAAAAACAAACACAGAATTGGCGGATATTATATTATGGAGAAAATTATAAAGAAAAATGAGAGTAGCAGATAATTAATTAAGAAAAACGCTCTTAATGGAGAAGCCCAAAAACCACCAAGACCACGCAAGGCAACATCAACAATGGGAACAAGAAAGTTTTCGACTCGAAAGTTGGAATTGCGGAAATGTCAACTCGAATTCGGGTTCAGAGGAGAATGACTTTATTTGCCGCAAGGCAACAGATGTCGCTGGCCACAACGTGATTTTTCCTGTAGGTGACAAAATATTAAAAAAAAAAACTTTCAAACAAAAGACACAAGCTATTTTTTCAGTACTGATTGCTGTGCGGCATTAGAAAGGATGAGTCTAGACTTTATCTTTAAAAATGAAATTAAAAATCGAGATTTCATAGCATAAATTAAACCGAATCCTTTACCGCCGTTTTTCATTTGGTTGACGGACATTGCTGAGGATTCTTGATAGAGGTTTTTTTTATTTGTTACTCGTATTGTTTTGGAAGGATATTCTCCCAAAATAACATTCGTTATATTCCTTTTTTAAATATATATTTAGAGTTATTATTTCATATAGTGAGAAATGGATTCATGGAAAAGTTTTAATAAACAATATTTTATAATTATGCTTCAGACTAGCTTGTGAAACGCACTGTAAAATAAATCAATCGCACTCATCAGACTTCTGACAACCACCGCATTGGAAGTCATATAAAAACTCTCCTTGAGCCAGTTCAACTGTAAAATATACTAGAAAAATGTTACAGAAACAATTGAGCCTATCAATTTATGGCACAGTAATTGAGTTTAAGTTGATAGAGAACCGGGTATTTTGGAATCCATCCTGATGCAGATATAATGAGGAAAAATTTAGAAAGGACAGGTAAACAACTGAAGGAAGTGTTTTATGTGGAAAAGAAAGTTAGTAACATGCTTGAGTAAATCATATTACGGGTTAATTAGATGCTGAAAGTCATGATGGAACGGAGAAATTTAAGTATGGGGCAAGAGGGAGGATAATGATAAACGTTTTGACAGATTTTTGGGGGAGGAGAGTGAAGTGGAGTGTTGAAAAAGGAGAGGATGAGAAAAAAAGTTGACCTTTAAAACTTCCATGATTTAGGTAAGACTAATCAAATAGAAACACATGAAGTATACAAAAATATAACTGTGAAGTGTTCTCGTAACATATCAATAGAATTTTTCAAAATTTCCCTTAACTTGCAAATTGGGAAGGAGTTATTGACACAATGTAATGTAATAGTTGACACAATGACGCGAGGTATATGTTACTTAGTTAAGATAGCTGTGTATCTCAGCCGCTTCATCTTATTATTTTTAATATTTTGAATCAACATTGCCAGAGCATTATTTAATTTATCTCGTCTTGTTACAAACGGAAAAGAAGTAAAGTCACTGCCATGATATAAGAAAGAGTTTAGTATTTGTCAACAGACGAGCAATCACCAGATAGTAAATCTAAGATTTTTGATAATATGACAGAACAATTACCAAAAAAGAAGATAAATAACAACCGAGCATTCATTACGATAGCATTATTTAAAGTTGAAAGAAAAAAATAACTAAGATAAGAATATTACATTGATGCATCATTTTAGCAACAATAAAAATAAATCGCAGCTAAGGCCATTAACTAGATTTAAGTGTTATTTAAGCAAATGTTCACAGGTTGCTGAATTACGCTACATCCAGGTTGAACTAAGATGAAGTTAGTGGAATATACTTATGATATGATAATTAATATATGCTGTGATATTATTGTGGCACAGCCATAGCAGTCTCTAAGTTATCCTGTAATACTCCTAAATATTCTCTTAACGGAAAACAAATCCTCTCCGTTTGGAAAACATGATTTGTAATGTAAAAGCTTGGATTAAAACATAGGTTTGTGAACAAATTATCCTGCAAGGGGCGTTTTTCCTCGATCTAATGGCCAATTCTCAAGATACCCTCCTCTAGGACAAGTTACAATCCCATATTCTTGGAAAAGCATTATAGTCTAGCTTAAGCAATACAATGGTGATTTTATATCCCCCATGTGTTTCATTGAGATCCAGAATATTTAAGGGACCTGATGCATTGAATGGTTTGGCCATTCCCTAAAAACACGAGGAATTGGAACCATGAAATATTCCTCACTGTCTAAGAATGCCAATTGCAATCAATACATTTAAATCGAATCTTATAAACTTGTGATTATATTCCTCCGAACCCCATCGGAAAAAATATACCCACTCCCCTCCTGATATTGATGATTGACACTGGTAGTTCAATTTTTTGCAAAGCATTTAAAAAAAGAGTTGTTTTAATTCAATCCTGAGATATTTTCATAATTTAATGTTACAGTTAGAAACAGAAATATTTTATGCTAACTTGGATATCACTCACACCATTAAAATAATATAATTGTAGTGAAACTTATTGCTGATGATCATAAGTGATTGCTATTGCCACGAGATTAGATATGTTCCTCTCAGGCAACAAATGTAGAATAACCCATCGTCCCCAATAGACACTTCTTTGGAAGGTAGTTCTAAATCACCTTGATGATGACATTAGAGGATAATTTGTCGGAATTAGTGCCTGGGATAAAGAAACGTGGAATGTATAAATTATAAATTTAGTAAATGATGGATGCATGTTTCACCGGGAAACTTTAATTTTGGTCTAAGGGCTTGTTAAGGCATTGATGAAAAATTGTCCATAGTGTACAGTATCGCAAGTTTAACATCAACTTTACCTGCAATTGCCTCAGAAAATGTGTAACTCTCAAATTCCTCTATCCCCCGAGTAGCCTGCAATGCCGTAAATGAAGTTAAATATATCTGATTTTATAATAATCTCAAAGGAATATTTGGAATTAAAAATATATTGATTATATTCATTATTTGCATTGATATCTCCTCAATTCTCCCCACTGGTGTGACTGACTTGAACTTCTGACATTTAAAACATGTGTGTATTATCTTGCTCGTTCAAAGCGGTGTCCTTTTTAGTTTTCCATTGTAATAATTTCGCTTGCTAAGGAACAGCACTGTATAGCCATTAGAAAAATGGCGCGAGGAAACTCATTTAATAAAATATTTGCTACTGTCACCTCAATGTCCACCATTTTAATGGAAACCGTGAGCAATCACATAGGTTGAGTTTCCCCAAGATATCCAATCTCGGGCGAAATTAAAATTTCTACAAGTTACCATGCCTAAGAAGAACTGCATGTAAATGAAGGAAACAAAAATACTTCAATGCGTTAATTTTATGAGAAATATATTAATTGCCATCATGGAAATAATGAACAACTTGGCACAAAAATTAATGTTTCCTAGGGTAACTGGGATTGTAACTGGGTTTTAACGAGGAGTGTATTAAAACTTATTTAATAATGCTCATGATTAATATTGTTCAAGTTTACACGATTAAACGAATGCCTTGTGATGAGAATGTTTAAATTTTGACTTGAAGTCAGGGATGATTGTTAAGAATATAGTTTTTAGACCGCAGCATTTTAAACCAGGTGGATAGTAACAAGCCTTTACTGGAAATTTCAGATTCAAAAGTATCTTATCCTTATCTGAAAAGTGATATTGACTTTGCTTAAATATCCCTTGAGGCAAAGGTCAGCACAACGTAGGGAAATAAATAAAAACGAGAAGGTTTGGCTTGATACAATGGATCAGAAATACTTTTCTCATAGTGACCTGTACAACATTTGGCTGTTCATTTTTGCAAACAATGGTACACATAGAAATTGCCGAGAGAGAAAATCAACATGGACCGGGAATCAAACCACGGACCTTCGGCTTGTAGGGGCAATGCGGAGGCCACAAAGCTACCCACACTATCTTATAATTTCAGTACATGCCTTTAAATCAGTCTCTCTTCGGTCATCGACCTAAAATTTACGAGTTCCAAATAGAAGGATGTAATACCTAAGGGAAATGTCAACATTTAGTATGTGACAGTAAATGGACTATTAATCCTGGAAAATTTGACTCCTAAGGTAACTCGCTAAATAATTTAGAGACTGTGGAGAACATTCCCAAATCTAAATTTGGCCATGACTTTCGTTATAAATTTGAATGAAAAAGGCTTGCAAGATGAATAAGCAAGAAGATTTTTACCACCTAGAAACTGTACTTAAAAATTTAAATACCTCCTCATTTGAAAATCCACCATCCCGTTCCCTAAAAGATCCCTTGTTAAGAAAGGGTGGTGTATATTCCCTACCAAAGAAAGAGCCTCTTATCTTGAGTCAGTAAAGGCAATTCTGCGCCAATATCATTCATTAGCAATGTACAGAATGACTTCCGGGATACTGACCCACTTATACTTGCTAGGATTCTAACATCGCCTTCAACGTTTAAGCTTAAACTCGAAACCGTATCCCTTGCATCTTTACACGGCTGGTGTCCTTACACTGCTTGCCACGCATCCAATCGGCGGCTCACGTGGGCGAGTGGGTAGTATTTAGATGAAAATGAAATATTTCTCAAAAGAAGAGCTGTGGGAATGAGGCGATGAGTGGGAATGCAAAAGATGATGATGAAGAGATACAGGGATCGGGCAATCTCGAGGGAGAGAAAAACGAAGAATTCACTGGACTGGGTTCTTGAGTTTATGAAAAGTGCTAAAGCTTTAATTAAGTGTTAATTGATATTTCTCTGTCACATTATTTCAAAAATTATGATCAATATTTAATTTAGTCATCATAAAATAAAAAATATAACTATGAGTTCAAATAATATTTTTTATTGCGAAGCATACATCATCAGCAACACTGATTGAAATTCAAATTATGGCCTGCGTGGCCTACTGAGGGTTATTTAATTACGGTTAACTAACTCTTGGAGTTTCCTTTGTATTACTCAAAATATTTCCGAAATATGAAATAAAGAAATAGAGTGACATAAAGAGCATTAATTAACCTAAATGCTGGGCGATTCCTCCTTTCGTAAAATAAGGACACATTATTGCAGCTGTTTGAGGTCATAAGCCTGTTATCTTCTTATAAAGCCAGGGCATAAAAAATACTAATCTATAAATAAAAAAAATAAAGATTAAAAAATACTAATACCTCGCTGCCATTGCTTTAATTACGCTTGTTATTCAACTTCCATTGCCTACAATAAAGTACGCGCAAAACCTATCACAGTCATCAGGCCAATATTTATTTTAAAGCGTAGCACCTACATTGCTCTTCATTTTACTTCAATTCCACATCACCACTGACATCAATGGAATGTACTCGTCTATTAATTTCAAAACAATGCCACAGACCTCACAGTCTGACGCACACATTCAGCAGCAGTGGTAGGAGGCAACGAGTGAACGGATGTACGCCATGAGTAGTTCAGTGCTCCTGCTGTTGGGAGCTTGGACGGATTATTAAGGCAATCCGCCATTTGGTATTCGCAGAATACGGGAAACGCAGTATTTCTGCTGATTGAAAATTATTGTGAATTCAGGAACGCTCAAAAACAAACCAAATTTGAATCAAACCAACCAACGTAAACTCCGGGAATTCTCCGAAATGGATAGATTTCATTGGCATTTCGTGATACCGGTAATTCAATTCAATCCTCCCCAAATATGCCGAATAAATTATGATATTCAGAATTTTGGATTTCAAGGAAATGATAACATTCAACTCTACTACGGAGCGAATTCAACAGCAGTAAAATACGACCTGAGGCTTTCCCGGCGTGTGATGTTAATACGTTCGATTCAGGAAGAGCGCCGGGTAAGAGATTCCACGGTTTCCGACGTCTCGACGGCCGAGTCGTCCATCGTCTTCAAAACAAAATGTTGTGACTTCATGAATACCAGAATATATATGCCTGGTGATCGGGTCAAGAGACTCCTGGTTGGCCAGACGCTTCCCGTGGGATTCAGGTGCCCATTGACCAATTCACCAGGTCCATGTATCCGGTACCCATGAAGTCATACATTCTGGCCGGAAAGATGGTTGACTCGGTCATCGAAAGGGCGGCAGCCATGGAATCTTGACCAGTGAACTTCTTGAACATAACATCTTGACAGCAGTAAAGTATACCGTTAATTTCAATAATTATCCGCCAGGCGATGCAACTTAACCAGCAATACTTGTAAAAAATATCAAACATTGCTAACGTATGCTCAAGGCTGAAACTTCAAGTAAGAGCAATTCTTTTCCACAGCGATTACATACTAATTCAAAAAATTACTTCACTGTGGTGCCCTATATGCCTCAATAGGGGTCAAAATGTCGGTTAGTAGAAAAATATGTAGCATTTCAAATACTCAGTGAGTAAGTCTGACGACTTTAATGCCTCGACATGCTCTACGTTCGGAAATGAAGTGGGATTTTTGAGCTGGTCTCATAGGTGAAGAGATAATCATCACGCAATGGCATACCTAAATATGCAAAAGCATTCAAAACAGCGAAAACTAACTGCCTCGCGAGACATAATATGGCAGCCGGAGACGCGCTCCTTTCACCGGAGAATCATTAGCCTACGGCGAATTTCATCTTATGTAAATAGGGAGAAATGATTCACAGGAGCGGATTTCGGGAGATTTAGTGAGAGGCACAATTGAATGGAACAAATTTTTTTCTCGGGACGTGAGACGGCGCGAATTGAAGAGGAACTTCGTCTGCGACGACTGAAAGAAAGTCCTCGGCAATGAAAGGCGATGCACAATGCTCCCAAATTGAAACGAGCAAGGTACAGTTTTGGAGAAAAACTTTCCTTTCTATAGAACAAAACGTCACAGCAATCCCCTTAATGTCATCAAGCGTGGGGTAAATATTCCTTCGAAAGCCTCAAGTTTCTGCTTAAACCCAAAAAGTATTTGCAATATACCGGGTATTTCGTAGCGAAGCGTTAAGACAAGTGCATTCAGTTAGCTTTAGAATTACTTGCCTTTATTTGGAGTATTTCTCCATATGACACGCCATAATATGAAATTGCATATTCTGATAAAAGTTCCTCTAAAGGTGTCTTCCCTAGCAAATGTCGACCCGCTGGATTTAATGCTGCAGAGGAAAATAAATTTTGCTTTACTTAAAATGAAATATACATTGAATTGTCAAAAAATCTCCGTAAATGTAATGAAAAACCAACTGCCTTGCAACAACAACAAATTAAACATTTTCATCGCAAGTGACTTAATAAATAAAAAGAATGAACATGACAATATTTTTGAAACTCCTATCTTTCATTCCTATTTTCATCTTCTTTCTTTCCTTCACTCTTAACATTAAGCTATCCAATATAACTATCCTAAGCTGATCAGTTAGCATGCTTCTTTTACACCCATACGTCACATCTACATAAAGCGCCGTTCTATTTGGCTATATTAACGTTCTTATGTAACTTTGCTCTTTAAATTTATTTTCCTGATAAATTACTTAATTCTCAGTTATGTGCTTCGTGCATAGAAAGAACGTCGAAATAAACATAAATAACCAACACCGAAACGCATGGGCATCATCATCCCTTGCAGAGGACGGGGATCGCATGTCATCTCAGGATTCATCATGGATTTCAGAAAAGCAAGGGCAAGTTTGTGTGCACCAAAGCTTAAGTAATGGGAGAGACTGAACCATCATCCTAAATGACACGAGCCTAGCTATCGGAAGATGGATGTGACGTCCCTTTGGTGTTTCAGTATGTTCAATTTTCTAACTCCTAGGACAACGATGATCGATAAGCACTAGGCAAAGGACAATTTTCCCGGAACTTAGCCCAGCGTAGGTGTTAGTACTCTTGTGAATATGTACCTGGTATATTGTTCATCTCCTTTGTAATCCCTCTTTCACCCACCACATCAATAGTACTCATGCTCTCTTTGGTGAACGGAGAAGACGCCGATTGGCTGCCATTTTGGGCAAAAATACACGTTAAATTTTCTTTCTTTAATTACATTTAATTAACTTTGAAACGATATCAAAACTAAAACTCAGTTGAACTGTACAATTTAATTACTGTTAATATTGCAAAAAAGGAAAGATAAAAGACAGGGAATAATATCAGCAGAGTTTTTTATTCTTAGGTGCTCTGATAATATTTCAACTGTTTCCATGATTACCTTTTAAATACGTCTACCTACGCATGAAAAACACTGAGTTCATGAAAAAAGATAATAAACTCGGAATGTGTACAATGTACATATAAGTAATAAATTAAACAAAAACTAAACAAATAAAGAAATAAACCAGCGATCTAGCGGCGGGTTAAAGTCAAAACTTTGAGAATATTTTGTAAAACATCACATTAGCATAGAAAAAGAGCTTTTATATCGTCAGAAATCAGTACATATATTTTCAGTCATTAGCCATAATATTGCTAAGGTCTAATTGTCGTATTAATGAAAGACTTTGACTTACTACAGAGAGAAGAGAAAAATTAATTCATTAATTTACAAATGTCCTTGATGGAGATATTAGCGCCAATCATACTGAAATATAAAGGCTTAGTAAAAGAAGCAAGTAAAATTGATAAAAGAGCTTGGTAAGAGGCTGGTTAAATGGATAGCGATGTTTTATTCTTTTCTTGAATCCCACGAAGAACGTAAGAGGTGCTTATCGCGAGAGGGAGAGAAGGAAGACGGGTCGGTGGGAGAGCAATTTAATGATAAGAGTCTGTCATTAAGCTATTAAAGAGTAGTCGTGGAGCCCCTACACTGCAGGCATTAAAAAAATGCTGGTTCATCGAATCTCTGGACAAAGAAACTTTTTTTCACTATGCTTTCATCATAACTGTGGTTCTAGCTCTCATCCTTTTTACGTTATTCATGAAAGCTACTCCACTAGTTGACACATCAAAAGTGAATCATGCATTAAACTGTCCCTTCTTGCAGGGATTTCACACAAAAAACATGTACCATAGGGTTTGAAACGGAAGGTGGCTTTCATCACATGTTCAAACAAAATATTATTGTCCGAAGGTATTGTCAAACGAGTAAATGGCCACCAGAGATGCATAAATCAAACAAAATAAACATTTATTTATTTTATACTCACCATTCAATTATTAAAATATTAAAAATTTTTACCATTCCTCTCTAAGATAAGATAAAAAGTATGACATTTAGTAAGGCTTTAAATGAAAATTTAAACAAAATTTAATTCATTGATATATAAGCCCCCTATTTTGTGTCGTAAAATTAGATTTCTATTTTGAAATGAAGTTCAAATTTGTGACTCAATGGAAATAAAAACGTAATCTAGTAACATTTATTAGTTTAAGTAAAATAGGATTTGGATAAATGCACTACAAAAACCTCTCAGTCTGATCAACATTTAATTCGATGTCGTATATAGAAGGATAATATTTCAATAGATACTAGCGGGTGTATCGTAGCAGACTACTTAAAGCTAGTCCGTAAATACTCAAAATTTAGAAGAATAGCCCTTGAAAGGAGAGTCCTTGCCATCTACAAAATTTAGTCACGCCGCTAAAATTAACTCAAACAGTAAACAGAAACTGCCAAATGAAATCAAAAGTGTCAGGTGATACTTATATCTTAAAAATTCAAATTTTCATCGCAACAAAAACCTATACCTTCAGTAATAAATGTAAATTCACAATATTCGAAATTGCTAATACGTTCACGGAACATTTCTTACCATCTGACTCCTGAAACCCGTGGTCCGACTAAACCGCGGTGTTGAACCATAAGGTTTGTCGAACCTTATCATCATTCCAATTATAAAAGATGATTTCGATAATAATAATTATCAGCATAATTATTATCAGTCATTTGACAGCAAAAGCTAATGGCTGTAAGCCCAATCCAGCTGATAAAATTGCACCTAAGAAATGACCCAGGCCAAAATAAAATTGACAATGTTTCCTTACTAAGGCAAAATTTCCCACCATGCAGCCGAAACCACTGCTGGAGAAAATACTAAAACATATGACGGGGGGAATTTATTTCCCCTCCTCGCTAGAAAGAGATTTTTTTAAAGACAATGCTGTTTGATCCCATAATTAAATCAAGAGAGTGCGAAATAAACTGTGACACTGAAGGAAAAGTATCTGTTTGAGTTGGTTAAATCTTTTGGTTAATCCAATTGTTTGAATTATTGCCTAAATAAATTCAAACGAGTTATCGATATTTTATGCCACTCTATATGCATATACATGCTGAAGTGAAAATGGATGTACAAAATAAGAAACAATGAAGTGGTTAGAAGAGTGTAAGAGGAGAGGTCAATATGGAGCACCATAGAGAAAAGAAGTACCAGATGGGTTGGGCACACGCTGAGAAATAATGGAAATGTGAAGAACATAATTGAAGGTAAAATGGAGGGAAAAGTCCCCAGAGGAAAATTCAGATATAACTACATGGCCAAGATATAGATAAAAGTATAGAGGAAGATATACCCGAAGTTAAGGGAACTAACATTAGATAGGAAAGGGCAAAGGGCTGCAGTCAAACAATCTCAGGATTGAACGACCAATGGTGATGATTAGGTAAACGTAAGTTATAATTGAAAGCCTTAAGAGTGGTAGTAAATGAAAACATATGATGATAAATGTATTTTTTCTAGTGAAATGGGCAAACCTCGTGACAACATAAATAAATAATTAAATAAAGAACGTAGCCTAGACGTGATGGAAAGTGGGGAAATCGTTAAGAGCAGAAGGAAGAAAACAAATTTGTTCAATAGCATTGATTTTGCCTGCCACTACCCAATGTTGGACCGTACCACATTGTGACCTGAAATCGTCAAAGTTAGACTTTGCACGACTTCTACAATCAAAACATTTGGCCACTTCATCTCCGCTTGCATTCCCATCTTTCTACTGAATGGCGTTCTCTTTTTTGAGGACGATGAACGGAGTACCCAATTACCTATCTTGAACTCTATACAGCCTTTCTCCCCCCTCCATTTTCCCATTCACTAGCAATATTTTTCTGTTTCCTTACCACACCTCAGGACTGGAAATACACATACACGCAGAGGAAGTTATTTTCAGTAATTTTGCCTTATTTGACTGTGTACTCCCTGTAACACGTGTAGTACAAATTTGTTTAATTGAGTAAACAGCAAAATATAAGCAAATAATTCATAACAATTTAAGTTTGCTGAATAAAACGTATTTTGCCGTTGTTGTGTTAATTCCAATTAATATTGAATGTATTTCAAGCAATTTTTAACAATTTTCAACGTGGATACGTGAAGTATTCATTAGCAAATTTAATTTTAAATAAAAATTATTTAGAGTAGTCTGAAGCACATTAGGAGGGAAACACCAACCTTTAAACCGTATGGCAAAATATCAAAGCTGCCTTATTTATTTTATACGTAGAAACCACATCAAAATATCGAAATTAGCATTATATAATAAGGCTTACGCGTTTTATTTTTCCCAGATTTTGAGTTTTTCTTTAGTTGTTGAATAACTGAATGACAAACAAGAATTCATTAATAATGTATAAGTGACTATATGCCATAATGAATAGTGACCCATAGAAGACGATATTTCATTTTCAAATTTGGAATGAGATTGCAGAAAATATTTTTAATGACTAAAGAAAGGCTGCTTTGCACTGAGTTTGTTATAAATAAACGCCATTGGAAGAAGTAAGACTATTTTGTTTAGATTGAGAAAATTTATGAGTATCTCAATGGAATCTATTGGAGATTTTAACTTAAAAGAATAAGGAATAGAAATTACGAATGAGAGAATTAATAATCATTATAGGCAAGGAGGATGATGAAAGAGGGATCCATTATTAACCGTGGTTCACGGCCTGATTAGGCGAAAAAGTGTCAAGCCTGAGAGGATATTTCCGAAAAATGCGCTTACTCTCGCGAGCTCTTCATAGATAACTTCATAACAACAAAAAGGTTTTTGAATACCGGAAAAGGGTAAAATGAAAAGCTTAATATTTTAAAATTATCGTCTTTGAAAGGCAGGATAAAAGCTCTACTACATATTTAAAGTGACTTTTTACGGGAAGTCGGTGATATTTTTGGAGGCAAGGTCAACTCATCGTCCATTTTTCGTTTTGGTAGCGTTGTGATTTGGAAATAGCTACTAAAATATCTGAAGGAGAAAAAGGTGGAAGGTACTCAGAATTTCTGCCACAGTGAATACGTTTGCTCAAATTGAATTATATACGCATTTCTCACATTTAGAAGCTATGGGAAATAATTTTAAGAAGAAAATGAGCGTAGAGTAATCAATGGAAAAGATTTTGTACAGGAAAAGTTACGTTGAGGGTGGTAACAAAATATTGAGAATACTAAAGAAAAGATCAATAATAACATTAGCATAGAGCGTGCCAAGCATCCTTAAAATGAATTTCGAGAGTTTGGAAAAAATGAAAAGGAGCGATGAACAGATTCGAGGATTATTTAATACGGCCGATTCCATGTTCCTAAATAAAATGGATAAAAGATACAATCGTCAAGGGATAAAATCGTGGAAAATACAAAAATAGAGATGATATTATGAAATTGGCGAATTAAACGTAAAATATGGTATTTTTAAGACAGGAGCTTGACGCTACAGTAGTCAGATTTTTGTGGAAAGATGCACTAAATGGCTATCAAATGCGCATTCCTCTTCCAAAAGAACAAGCTCTTTAGCTATGTAAAAATTCCAAGCTCTCCGATAATACGAGAAGCATTCAATCTCAGGTTCAAGTGACAAACTTACCGTATTGGAAGAAGCGCATGCATGTTGGGACACGTCTCAAGGCCACGCGTAAACAGTAGCAACTCGGTGCCTAGGGAGCATTGGAAACAATATTTTGTCAAAGGCAACAGTGTCTGAGGATTCCAAGGAATTCCACAATACTGATAAAATTCCTCACTAGAGGGGGAAATCGAACAAAAAATACCTGTGAACCCATGTGTGCAGGACTTGGGGACTATTTTCCTTCAGAATATAAATCAAAACTTTTTGAACAATCAATTTAAATGGGTCATAGGTCCCTTATAAAATGACCCTCACACAGGCCAACCTGTTACAGCAATGACCCCAGAATAGCGAAAAAAATTTAGAATATTATTTTTGGCCGAAAAACGAATATCTAATGCATCAGAAGATGTTTGCATTCCAGTGGGTATAGTTTCGACCATCATTCATAAGCATTATGACATGACTATAAGCAGAGTAAGATGGGTTCCGCGAATAATGACACCATTTCCGAAAGGCGCCCAATGTCAGACGTGCCAAGAGAACTTGGAGTAGCTTGATGAGATCCCGGAACCTTTTTTTCATCGCTTAGCGACAGGAGATGAGAGGCTGGTCTATCATTGCAATCGTAGTTCTAAGATGGAGTCAATGCAGAGGAAGCACAAGACGCCGTTAGAGCCAATGAAGGCATTCTAATCTGCCAGCCTTGTTCTGGAAGCTATTTTCTGGTATGAGGAAGAACTTTTATGGATGGAATTAGTGCCACACAAGACGAATATTACAAGAGAAAGATACACCAACAGTATGACTACTGTGCGCGAGTCCATCCAGGAGAAATGGCAAGAAAATCTCTCTTAAAGTGAGAAGTTCCTGCTGGACATTGCGCTGGTGCACATGTCATCGAAAGCAAAAGTGGTCATCCATGACTCAGGGTTCCAATAGCCTACCAATCCACCCTAAGGTTCAGCTCCCTCTGATTATTTCCTCTTCCGACATTTGAAGAAATTTCTCGGAGGACAGAGTTTCTCATAAGATGAAGACGAACAAAAAGAGTTTTTTTTCAATGGCATAACCAACTACATCCAAGAGTTCTGTCAATCGAACTCCAAGAAGACTATATTGAAAAATAAAAATGTTTGTTAGAACCTCCGAAATCCTTTTCTTACCCAGGTAGACATATTATTAAAACGCTCTTCGAAACTATTCAATTTTATGATTATAGATACTAAACACTTCCCTGTAGTAATAGGATTCATGGATCGCGTAAACTTAGCATACTTAATTATTATCTGTTATCGAAGAGAGTACAGATGGAAATATTCTAATTAATGTTATTACATTGATCGTCTGGCTGTTTAAAAATGATCACTAGAGTTACCACATATGCACCAATAAATGAAGTATCTAAATTACAGGAGATGATGTACAGGGGAGAGAAAATGTAAATCTTTGGAATGGGAGTAGAAGCATTGCATATTAACGGGAAGGAGGACGTTTAGGTAATTTTGACATGTTTATATAGAACGAGCACTAGGAATATCCCCACACAATGATTATTTGATAACAGCAGGCTAGTTTCTATTCCTAACACCCCCACACTCTTCAATAATTTACACGCCATGTATATTGGTTTGCATTATGTTACTCAGATGATGATGTGAGTAACAGTAACATTAAAGTGTGCATAAACAATTGGTTTGCATAATACTAAGAGTTCTTTCTTCTAAAAAATATTTTAATTCCACAAAGCTCCTTCCCTCCTCATCACACTTGTATATCTATCAACTTCATTACCTATTTGACAAAATGATACCGCTAAAAACACTATGGGAGATGGTGGTAAAATACAAAGGAACCGTCGCGATTGTATGTTTTACTTAAAGTTTCCTTTAGGGTGTCTTGCATACTATTTCTACAATGAAATTCTTACTCTGGTGTATTGATAAGTGAAGTTCTCCGGATTGAAGGCAATAATTTATTTGGAAGCCTAAAAGTATTCCATCCCAGTTCAACTTTCCTAGCCATGGGCGAGATAAAAATTCCTCAGGTTGGCTAATAAATATTTCTTAATCCTTCAAAAACCTTCAGTTTAACAAAACGGTTCCAAACGGATTGCGTTTCCGACTGACTACGTATGCTGACGAGCTACTTCGCTAAAAGATGTAGAATAACTCTAAGGGGGCAGTTTGCCCACCACAACTAAGTTTGTAGTAGAATAACCTCCTGCTTGCATGTACTTCGACGGTTAAGATCGTTTCGCAATTAACTGTCCACCACCGCTAATCACGTGCAAAAGGACGATTAGGACAACCTCTTTGAATTTGGGACGAGCCCATGGATGTCTTCTTTCAATGTGTTTCTTCAAATTTGAATTATTTCTCATCACTATTTCATACAACATTTATTTTCATCAATTAAACAATTATTTTAAAATATTTTTGAATTCACCATGAAACATTACAGATTATGTAACACTTCCATAGACGAACATAACCGTTGATTAAGGTAAATCATCATAGCTAGTCTATATCAGTGATCTGATTCTTTGCCATCGAAGTAGAGTTTTTAATTTTGGAAGCAATTATCTCAATATTATCACTTAATACTAGTAAATATTAACTAACAATAGAACAGCGTACGAAAATAAATGTCAGCTGCACATGAAAAATATAAAAATAAATCAGTTCAAAGGAACAGTTTACAGTTTTTTTCCTGGAAATGACTGTTGATAATGTCTTCGGTAACAACAAAACTGACCACATATTTTTAGCAATAAATAGCTAAGCAATGATGAAAGAAACCAAATAAGGTCTGCTCGATCTTGAAGAAATCTCGTATTTAAACTCCATGCGATTTCACAAAGGGAAGGGTGAGGAAACAATTGCTCCTCCACCAGGATATTGGCGCCGCATTTGTTACTCATTAGAGAGTAACAATGAATTTTAAATGAGGTTAGTACATCGGACTCGGAGAAGAAATGATATGATTTTAAATGCCGTTACTAGATGACGAAGGAGTTATTAAGCAAAGATAAAAGTATAACACTGTTTGATGAAATTTGAATTGAAAGTCATATTATTGTCCATTATTAGTAATTTTTGAATCGATTCTATAAAAATGTAAACCTTAAATAAGCGTAAAATATTCTGATCACAAAATGTAGAGTAAAGTTTTAATTTAGCTCTAAAAATGTAACATTCATTCTATGCCATCTAACTTGGGCTAAAATTGAAATACTGTCAACTTTTGGAAAAGTGGTGCAAATTATGGCTAAGCAGAAATATACAGTGAAACTTCTACTTCTAATAATAAGCTGTAAACAAACACATTTTGATCATGAAATGTAGAAAATCGATAAAATGAAAAAAGCTCCTCGTCGACATAGCCCATTATTATTCATTGATAAAGTGATTCCAAATCAACTAATTAATGTATCATTTATTATCCTCAAGATCTTTTTTTAATTTTGGCATTAGTCGTATGCAAAGATATATGGATAAATTCTGGAATTTTTAACTGCAAAATCAGCCCAGAAAATCTGGAGTGGCCTCTTAAACTCTGCTTATGACTTTAACCACGAGTTTGAACTTTTCCATGGATTATGGAAAATGGTCTCCTCGTTAATTTAAAATTGTAGGTTTTCTTAAAATACATCTAAAAATGGAATTGCACCATCAGTGCAAGGGAGATTATAGAGAATAGATTGAACAATGAATAAAAAAATAGTTAAACTATAATGTGTTTAGAAAAAAACAAGGTTTTGATTAGCTCATGAAATCCATGTAAATGGTATGCGGGGAAAAACCCTTGGCCCAATACTATTGAAATTTAATTTTTTTAAATGTAGTTATTTTTACCTCACCAGTAATGTGGAGCAACCGAGCTTGCATTAGGTGAGTGTTAAGCAAACTCCTTCAAATCTTTGAAAACGGGTAGATATTGAATCGAATACACCACCTGAACTGGTAACAATATTTAGGAATTGCATGTAACTTTGTCGCCATAGAAGTTAAGCCCTATTCAAACTTCACGGCACACCCGATTATATCCGATCCGATTAGGCTACAAATAATTCTAGGGCAAATCAGTAATGAAACGGTGAACTAAGGGTAAATATTTGCATGACCCTGTAGTTCGTTCAGAGTTTTCATTTAGTGAAAGATGGTGATTGGAGCGTATTATTTCTCACAGGGCATGATGAAAGATTTCACGATCCCTGTTCATGACAGATTAAGTCTCGCAAGAGGATCAAAGTGGAAAATTATTTCTCATTCCTTATTAAATTTGCTGCAGGCAGAAAACCAAAAAAGGGAGCTACTCCAGATAAAAATTCAAAGCTTTTATCGATGATAAGCCAGAGAATTTGTACGGTCTGTATGGATCTGATTCTAATACTTTCAGCAACAATATATATTATCAATATATAATTATATAATTTATTTATACTTGTTCCACCGCTTAAACTAAGGTTCGCTATCTTGTAAGATGGTACAAATTCGGTTATCCCAATATTTCGAATGATATAGACTTCAACGGACGTGTTTTCCACTTCCATCACCCATAATAATGTTATACTATAAGACCTTGACGGAGTAATAACGTTTTCGAAGTTTTAGTCAAAAACCTATCCAGCCAAAATTTAGAAAAAACCACTGATAGCGGCTCACGAGGCCGTGAGATTATTTACTTTTTCACCCACCACTCCACCCCCTTCCATTCCGTGATGACAGCCTGGGAGGAAAATGAGGACACAATTTTTAGGGCCGTTCCGCATCCGATGAGACTTCGATTTTCCGGGAAACCCTTACGAGGATGATGAAAAGAGTCAGACATAAGTACACGGTTAGACGGGCATATGGCTTGATCCCCAGGGGGATGAGGGGCGTATGTGAGAGTAAGGGGGTTTAGGGACACACGCCGGGAAGACTGGGAGACTGGGGGTGCGGACAAATGACGAGAGATAGATGAAGAAATGAGAGAGCGGGACCGAGGGCAGGAATACGCATATAAATGGGAGAGGAGGAATGAGAGCGAATATCCTCGAGCCTTGCTCAAGATGACTCCGGATGATTCGTGTCTACAAGTCTCCTTCGGGAATATGGATTCTAAAACAAACGAAAAATTCAATTATGTCTATTTCCTTTACCTCAAATACATTCAGTAACAGCGTAACAAATTTGGAGGATACTGGAACTAGCCACGGTAATATCTCTCACAGAGTCACCCATAAGTGCATGTGAGTGCAAAAATTCCACTGAAAATAAATAAGTTGTCCATGTTAGGTAGCTGTACGGAGGAAATAAGAAAATTTCACAGGGAAAGGCAGCCTTCAGTAAAGTCAACCAACTACTTTCAGCCAAAGCGATAAACATAGGCTTAAGGAAAAGATTTGCTAAATATGTTATTTGGAGTGTTGTGCAATATGGAGCCGAAACATGGACAGTCAGGAGGAAAGAGGAGGAATATGTAGAGGGCATTAAAGTGTGGCAATGGAAAAGAACGAAAATATGAAAACAGAGAATAATGTGAGAAATGAGGATGCGCTGACAAGAATGAATGAGAAAAGGAATATTTCAAGATCAATAAGAAAGAGGAAGGTAAACTGCATGGGACATGTACTGAGGAAATAACCTGCTGAAAATAATATTAGTAGGTAAGATCAAGGGAAAGAGAGGGAGAGGAAAACGAAGAAATTATATGTTGACATATATTATTAATGTAAGGGGTTACGAAGAACTGAGGGAGGCAGCACAGGATAAACGAGCTTGGAGGGATCAGTTCAATTAAAACCTGTCTGAGGAGAGAGTCACAAAGAAGGTCCCAAATTCCTCGATATTGCAAAGGACATATCCATATGGCAAAAGGTCGTCTCGACAGCTTTACTGGCTAAGGCCTTCGGTGATATCGAATGATTAAAGTTCGAGTTCAGCAAAAGGAGACTGGACTTCCTCAGTGGAATTTTTGCACTATTAGCATTGCTGGTCAATTGAAAGTGAGGATTAAGAGTCATTAGTAATGACAGTAGTTGGACATCGGATCGGTGATTTGGTTGAAGCTTCCTAGTCTCACTCCTTAGGCACTTAGATCTGTTGGTGATGTTCCTTGCCTCTCTCTTATGGATTCCATGCACACCCTGGAGACCCATAACCCTGCTAAAGATAGTGTCTCCTAACTGCTAATCTGATATTCCCAGGTTGCAGATAATGTACACACAGATAACCATTTGGAGTCAAAACAAAAAATACAATTTAGAAGTAGATTATTAATGATTATTGCATTATGACATGAATTTTTTTTCTCCCAAATTATTTCAAGCGACTTAAAAATTCGAAAATTAAGATGCATAATACCAATCACCTCAATGAAACTTTGTTTCCTGCGAAATTACGCGGCATATACCAGGTTTTTGCAAAAAAAAAACTTTAAAATTGCGATATTTTTCGAATTCTTCATATACATTTACGTCACTGTGCTCATGTGATATTGGCTTAATATTGCGGAATATTGAATCTCATAGAGCTGGCACTATTGAAATAACCAGATAATCAAAGGGTATCTTTCAATTTTCAACGAACGAAAGAGAATGAAGAACGAAACAGCATTTTCACCGCATTTTGCGGATAGGACTTCTTCATAGGGCAGGAATCGCAGGAGAGGTGGAGTGGCGTCTGGTCCGTGGAGAGAAGACGGAAGGCTTGTGTGGGGCGCAGAGATTTAGGAGATAAGTACGGAGGCCCGAGGGAGGGTTGGTTGAAGGATATTGCGCCACAGAATGGAGGAGGGTTGAAAGAAGAGGAAAAAAAAAGAAAGAAGGCGGAGCGTTGAGAGAAGGTCGAGGGTGGGGAGGGAGAGCGGGACTCCCGATCCGGCAAATTATGAGGGAAAAGAAAGAAGAGGAGGTAAGATACAGCTCAAGTAGTGGAGACGGAGTGGGGAAGTTAAACGGGGAAGTAAAGTTGGCGGAGAAACTCTCCGGGAAGGGCGGGGATGGGGAACGCAGACGTTGGTTACGGGATGCTGGAGGGCGGGATTAAATATGGATTATAGAGGAGCGGTACACACAGCCAAAGCGGGGTATGAAGAGAGGAAAAATGAGGCAAAGAGTACCACAAAGTGAGCGCGAGACAAATGAAGGGAAGGACAAGAGAAGGAGTTCAAGGGTGGGCAAGAAAGAAGCAAATGGCTCGGCAAAAGAAGGGCCAAAGAAGGAGTGTCTAATAGTTCAAGTGAAGTGCCTGGTGGGTCGGTCGGGAGGGTCAGAGCGTGAAGGGAATAATGGGAGCCTGGGGTAGGGGTGTCTGGGGAAGGGCGGGTCTCTCTCGTGGTGTAGGGGCAGATACTCCAGATCAGACATCACTCTTCCGCGGAATTTCTTTCATATAAAGCCTCGATACTCTCCATGCGGTTATTTCCACCACTGCGGTCGAAAAAGAGAAGGCCGGAGGCTTAAGCTCGAGTGCAATTGTATGTGGAGCACAAAAAATCCGTCCAGGTAAGCTGTGCGAACACGGACGGACGGAAGCTGCGAAGTAAGTTTTTCCGAAAATTTTAAATCCTTCATAAGCGCGATGGAATCTGGGTTTCGACGTAAATTCGAAACATCGGAAAGTCAATCATAATGACTGAAGTTTGGAAGTGTTTTGATGGGGCAAAAATTCCTCAAGGCAACCAAGGAGGCTGTACTTCCATCCAAGTCTCGTGCTTGCTGGCAGTGCAGGTTTTCCTCTTAGCTCTATGATTGATACCGAGATTATCCACGGCAATGGGCGAAAGTTTCAAGTTTGAAATAGCCGAAAAGCCTAGCGTAGAAAAATAGCTTCCTTCGACTTTGACGTGTGTTCCGTGGATCAGTGCTGATGCAACCAAGAAACCATGTATCTACTGAAAACGACACTTCTAATTTATGATATCGCTTATACTTTGGAAATTTTTAATTCACAGAATACAATCTGTGTTTGATATTTACATTCTCATTCAGTGACCAGCATTCAAGAAGTACAGAGTTAAAATTTGAGGGGAAAGGAAAAAATTGATACTTTCCACTATATACTAAAAATACACTACGGCATATGAGATTAGAACTATTGAAATTTACAAATATTTCTCATCATAGAATTATTCGCGGAGTGACTACATTCACCCCCATTATGGAGCTTTCTCGTGAATATCATGCCAGCACGTTAGTATATGAGGTACTCCCTGGAAATTATTATAGGCGAATTATATTGATGCAAATAGTGAAATAATATGCGCTATATCTCTAAACAGATTTTAATAAAGTAAAGCAAAGCCATGCAGAGTAATTCAGATTGAGTGACATATTAAAATGAGGAAGAGTAGGAATGAATACGGCTCCCGGAAAATAGAATTCAGGCAAAAGCCTCAGAGGCTCTATTTTCGAATCGATGAATATTGATGATTGATGAAGATGAACGACAAAATAATAAATCTAGTGCATCACAAAGCGAGTCGTGCAAGGGGGACAAACAAAAGATACTACGCAAAAAGTAGACCTAGAAATCACATTACCCTAATATGATTCACAGTCAATGGTGACGTAAAGGTAAAATCAAACTCTATTTCACAATCCAGATTGCAATATTGCCATGTATATACGTAGATGAGTTAGGTGTTGATGAAGCACCAAATCGGCAACAAAAGATTCCGCCATGAAGCAACCAGATATCGCGAAGGAAATCGAACCATGCCCTAGTAAACTGTTTGAACGTTAAGGTTATAGAAATCACGAGAGGAGACTACCCAAGTTTAAGACAAAGTGGAACGTTTCTCTCGACAAAGATCTCCAGTGACGAGAAGTGCTTAATGAGGAATGATTCATGGAATGCTTCCCATAGAACTGAGCCGAATGGAGTGTTATATCCACAATCACTCTTCTTCGTCTAGTTTGGAGAGACGTTATCACGTCATGAAGCCAGAGTCAGAAAGTGATTAACGGGCTGTAGAGCGTATTGTGCTAGGAGAGTTCTCCAGAAATTGGCTCTAGGCACACTGATGAGACGAGGATAAATATAGGCAAAAAAACAGAGAATGGAAAAACCAAACAAAACCATGTGCACGTAATTTATTTTGAATGTTTAAGCGATAAATGATGCAGGATAAGTTAAGAATGAATTCTTTAGAGGAAAGAGAATATTGTGGCTAATCATCAAGCTCTTAGTCTAGTGAAAATTACCTGAAATACTTCTCTAAAAGTATTTACATATATCTGATTGCATGACGTTGGAACATTATAGTAACCTAATATGAATAAATTAAAAGAGCCTTGAAATTTAGGAGAATGAAAAATGAAGCCACTTCCTACTTTACTGTAAGTAATTAGATTTAGCATTGTCTTATAGTAAATACACAATTTTGTTTCCTGTGCTAGGGAGAAACGCATTGGTTCCGACGAATTCCTCCCATTTGAATGTAGAAATTAGGATAACTCTCCTATTAATGATTAAAAACAGATTTAAAAGAAATGGAATTATATGGATATGGAGAGGTATGCAATTTTTTCTTCAATACCTATGTATGGAATTTTACTACTTCTATTATAAAAATTTCCATTGTTTTCAATGGTAACACGCCATACGCTGCTATATTCACCAGCTATTCATTGAGTTGAAAACAAAAACTACTCCAACAACGCACCTAAATATTATCAGTGATGATTCATGAAGAGTTCATGTGATGATTCAGGAATTCGTGTAATTCAGTGGTGATTCATGAGAAAACAGTATTCAGACAGAAATTACTTTTTTCTTAGACATAAAACTCCAACGAAAAATTAACACGAAAAAGTTTTTAAAAGTATGATGCAATTATTGGCTTTAAAAGTAAAATATGAATGGATTTTACACAGTAGTTGATGTTTGCATTTCAAAAATTATATCAACAGCTGCTCGCCATAATATTTCTTAGTGGCATATTACAATACAGAAGAAAATTCATTAATTTTTTTATCTAAATTATTGCTATCAATTATATTCATATAAAGTTGAATCTGAATGTCTTAAAAGATTCATTGGATAACATAATCGCACAACATAGGATCGCTCAAATATATCAGAAAATTGAAAATACAAAAAATATTTGGTGTACCGACCGACCGACAGGAATTACCAAATTAATAACAGAGAAGTATAATTTCACTTTCATGGCTAGAGCCCAAATGCTAAGCCCAAATCTTTCTCCTAAATTTGGAAAATGGTTTAAAACCACTAAAGTTCGAAAACTACATGAAAAGAGATGCATAGCAGATTAACGCGAAACTTATGACATCAAGTCTCTAAAACCGATTTTTTAAATATTTTAACGATTCAGGGAGCCATATTAGCTAGCAATTATCTCAGATAGTGGGCCATATTCCCCGATTTATTTACATAAAAACAGATTGGTAATCTAATACGGATCTTTCATCATCCTTTTCACATATAGTCGTAACGGCAAACCGTTATTTCCCTAAGTTTGCACGAAATCTTCTACCCCATAAAAAATACTAGAAAACACGATTTGATTTTTTAACAAAAATCAGTAACAAACAGTAATCAAAAATGTTAAACGCATTAAAAATCATTACTCGTGAAAACTTCCAGTATCCACAATGACATCGTGTGATGTTTCCGAATGTGACTGAAGCGATGCTAATGAGTAATAACGATTTTCGTTTCCTCCCAGACACCCTAGTGTATCCATACCATATCCTAAATTCCTTCGTCTTACAGTTCGCCAAAAATTGGCGCTCTTCACTGGGTTGGATTGCTAACACAAAAATTATGCAGTAAAGGTAAAAGTAAGCAACTCATGTCCCTCCACATTCCCCAAAGAATCCCCATTCCAATTAATCGCATCAAAAATTCATTTATAATAATCAATAGCGTGAAACACGGTTTCGGTGATATACCTCGGTCCAAGGGTCCCTGACCGAAAGATATAGACTGAGAACACGATTTCTTGCTAAAGTCACCGGCGTCCCTTTAGGCATGCATCTGATACATCTTTTTGACTGCTCTTAAAGCCTAAGTGAACGACAGAGCGATGCTTCTCACATTGCTAGTCCCATAACTGGACGGGTATCTAACTCACTAACTAACATGGATACCGAGAGAATCGGGAGCAGGGTATAGGGTTAGCCTACCTGAATAAGTTACTAATGAGTAAAAAATTATTTAGTAAAATATATACGTGAGGCATTCAGATAATTACAACATAAAATATATTTGTGGGACTGAAAATTGTGAATGGAACATATGAATAACTGGATCGATTCGCTGAAAGTCTTTTACCACCCTGTTTCGGAAATTTCAATGTCAGTTATTACGCTTAATGATAGAATACGAAATCGATTCGGAGGCCTTAGCTCCCTTGAATAGGCTGCTGATTCATCAATGGCCGAGCCATTTGCGATATACAGATTTTCTTCTTGGCAGTGCTAATAGCTGCGGCAATCAGAAATACGCCAGAGCAATTTCGTTTTTGAAACTGTGAACACGTAAAACTGGCACCGCCAACGGTTTAAACAAATGAACATTTCGCGGATCGATCTTTTAGCATGCTCAAATATTCCACAGATATTACATACACTGTTGTGAAAATAATTAAGTATATAATTACATCCCTAACTATCTATAGTTCCTTTTGCCAGTACATAGTGCAGAGATTGTTAAATAAGTTATTAGTACCGAAAACTACAAAGCGGTTTTTTAAAAACAGATTCATCAGGGTATCTTTTGGGAGAGGGGGGCGCTAAATAAGTGATTATGAGGCCAATACTTTTGGGTAAACCGGCACTCATTTTTTTTAAGTTGAAGTCATGAATGAACATTTTAATTAAGGATATAATGATGAAATAAGAAGGAAATATGAGCTTAAATGAGTGAATGACAGAAGAACGCGATATAAAACTACAGGAGCCACGCTAGCTTGTTATTTCCGTTTTCCAGCCCGTGGATAGTAACTATGAAAATAAAGAATCACGCAAGAAAATCATCATGCATTGGATAAATCAATTTGCTATAAAAATTGAAAAAAAGTTGCATAATGAATGTATTTATTTAAATATTTTGCCCGTCGGCCTGTGTCTCCTCATGGTTACGCCCTTGGGTATCAAAAGTTGTCGTAACGTATTGACGTTTCATCTTCTACGGCTTGGGTGTCGCCGTGATATCTTAAGCTTCCGAAAGTGGCAAACCTGATGACTTACCCAGAGTGGGTTTGGCGTTCACGGGATTCTTAGCAAAAACAAATATTATCAAATTAATTAATAGGTGTTAAGCCAATTTTCCAAAATTAGTGAAAGGAGGAGTCACAAATGCTGAGTAAGTCTAATATACTACTTACAAAATTTATAAATATTAAATAAAACAAAAAACTTCACCTCATTTTCGTCCTCTACAGTCTCTGCCATACACATTTATGTCACCATCAAGGTGTACATGCATGCATGGAGAAATGCCAAGGTTCTCACTGCGCAGTAAATCTGAATCCCTAAAATACTGAAGTATTCAGGCCTGGCGCGTCGGCCTCAGAGATCGTAAAAAGTCTGCCTCTTCCTTTCCCATTGCTCCCGGCACGGCAGAGGCCCAAGACAAACGGAAAAGCCCCGCTCTTTCCTCCTTAATAAGAATAAGGAAGGTTTCAAGGCTCATTACACGGTTGAGGAGAATTTTATTATATCCCCTCAACCCCGTCTTTTTTCAATCTGCGGCTTTGAGCAGCTTTGTGGAAAGAACGTAATGACTTCACCGAAGGACGGAAAACGCAAGCCTTTTGCTTCCGCCGACCAGATTAAATCCAACTGATTTAATCTGGTCCAACTGTTTTGATATGCATGCTGAACTAACACCTCTTTGCTGAAAACTCATAATGAGAGAATTATACCTCGATGAGAAGCGAGAATGAACACACTCCAAGAAATCATTTCCATGTCTACGGAGTTCCTTGGTTGAATCAACTGGAGAATATACGAAAGAATTTTTACGGCGCTAATTCACTCATAATATTTCCCGAAGGTTTTAATTGAGTCTAAGTGCAACTGAAGGAACTCTCTAGCTAATGGTTTTTAATTATTTTCCGCAGAAATGTCCATTCTTCTCCAGTTCAGTTTTTTTCGATCATAATTTCGTAATTCTAACATCAAAAGTTACGAGATTAGTTTGTAACGAGATTCTGATAGCGTCTCACCTCTTTTTTAAGCGACAAATCAATAATTTGACTTCATTTACGCAACTTTCGGCATCTATTTATGGGTCAGTGCAATGGTGTAAATGAAAGACTTTTAGCATTTTACTGTTGCGATATGCGATGAGGATTATTTACTAGTACGACATTAGGATGTAAATGCTCTTAATGCCTAAAAATAAAGGCGCGTAATTCGAGTGATTATGATCATTTTACCTACTCATACGGGCAATAATACCAGTTAATCCTCTTTTGATTACACGCTTCACTAATTAAGAGCAACGTGAAAAGGGTCAATATCGGTAATTTCCATTCATTGAAGAGGATTTAAAGCCTAGTGCCTTGCTAGAGCCAACTGTTCCCCTAAAGCATCGTGAAATAGACTAAAATCGACGGTCAAACAACGGAAACGCCCTATAAAAATCGCGAATCTTCTATTTAAATGACCATGCTCCGTTATGCATGAAAATGGTATTCTAAAGAGGCGTTGATAAATATATAAAATTTCCTACACTTGACAGAACGATAAACTGAGGAAAACTGTGCCAATATCCGAAAAAAGATGAAGAAGTTAAAAAACGAAACTTACATTTTTTAAATGAGAGAGAAAATTAACTTTACAAGTCCTGTAGTTCATATCAATTAATGAATCAATAAATTTTCATGTGTAAATGTGATGATTCATCGTTCGCTTCGAGACTAAGCCATTAATTTGGATTAAATTTCAGGCATGAAAGTTTTCAAAATGAAAATTTAAGCAAAAAAATAAAAAATCTTGAATTACGGCATGTTATAATGCGTTGATGCATTCTCATTTAATTTAGCATTTGTATCTTGACATTATTATTTAATGTTCAGAGATATGAAACAAAACCAAAGATAACCTTACGGAAAGCTGGTTTTTTCATACCCCCGTAACTAGTCAGCGAAAGCAAATTTCATTAAGAAATTTGGCGCGGACAACAATGTAGCTAACAGGATACGTCCTGAAATTTTGGTCAAAATCGTAGAGGTCAAGGGCAACTCGTTATACAAACCGACGAGGAATGACTCTGCACCTTGCCTATCACCACAGTCTATCTGCGTTCGCATCGACATCCATTCGTCTATTCGCCATTTTTCGTCCCAATCAGTATACCACGCCTGACGAGCCTCAAAGAGAGGTCATAGGTAGGTAAATATTGGAATTGGACCTAAACGTATTCCAAAAAAGAGAAACAACGGCAGTAGAATTTTCCGGTGGAGTTAACATACTGAGAGCGAGCCAACCTGTGCCAAAATTAATCAACAAAGGTGCGGACAAAAAAAAGTTTTGATCGATTGTCTCGATGTTCCGCGTAAAACTTTCCGAGATTTTCTTTGCATCATTGGTCACTGCATTATTATTTTAATCCAATTTGGGTGTAAAAAACATCTAGCCACCTTTTCCGAAGTGCTTAAATTTCCATTTAGCTTCGCTGGAAAATCATTCCCCTGTCATCAAATATTAGGATGAAAGTAAAAACAATATTACTGTATGGGAAATGAAAAACAAGATTCACGCATCTAAGTATTCGAGGGCAGGAATTATGATTGTAAACTGGCTGATATTAAATTAATTTCCTCTCACAAGCGAAAAACTGATAAATATCGGTCATCACGCTTAGGATTTGAGGGGCAAAAAAACAAACAATGAATCACGAATGACCATAATGGATAATAAAATACGATTAATGAACGACTGCTAATTAACTCACGCGATAAAGGCACGGCGTATCCCAAGCATGCATTTTATTATCAATTTTAGAGGAACTCAATGAATTGGCAAAACAACTTTCGATGGTTAATATACATCCTAAACACAAACGCTGATGAGGGGAACTACCAGTCTCCTTGATTGCGGTACTATGCATGTAAAAAGTATGGTGTGAATATACCCGGCCTCAATACGGAAAAGAAATCCGGGAATAGAAGAATTTTTTGTTTCGCCGTTTTGTTCAGAATCTTTTGCAGGAAATTAAAGGCGAATTTTCTCTTTCAAGGACATAAAAAAGGTGGAAAATGATAAGGTATAGGTGTCGTTAAATCAATAAGAGTGATTGAGAGAGTGAGAGATTGATATTCGGCAACGAGTAAGAACTGTCGCTGATAAGACCTGAAGAGTCTCCCTCTTTTCCTCGTATTGACGTTTTTCGGCGCTTATACGCCCACGATGTAAACCGGCAGCTCCTGAGACCCCTATTCCTCTAACATTCGGCGACCCAATTCCGAGCCGCTTCGGGGGCCCGCATGATAATTTTCGCCTACCACACCGCGTCTGTCGAGGCTTCTGGAGACCCCGAGGGGAAATGGGATTCACCCAGAGCGCCCAGGAAAACTCTTGCCAAAGATTAGAAGAATTTCCGGATTAAAAAGCGAGCGATTATAATGCATTACCCAGAGGGAGAGAGAGAGATGGAATTTAACGTCCTTCCTCCAATAGGAAGAAGAGCGGCCAGAATTAAAATTTATTTTTGCCCTTTTTAATGCCCCTCCTATCGTAAACTTCGTCTTAGGGAAATATTTTGCATCATATTTCTGGAATAAAAAAATCTCGAGGGGCATAAATTTCCCGGCATAATGGGTGGTCTCTTTCTTCCTGAGGGAAAATTGGTGGCGAGTAGAAAACACGGTTTTTCAAAGCGAAAAAAACATTTTTGAAAGCAGTAATGGGAAGACGAGCTTGCGCGTCTAATTGGAATACGGAAGAGAACTCGATTTCCCTTAAAAATATTGTAATCTACCATGCAATACTGACCAGAACTAAAATATTAATCTAAAATATATAAAAGTTTCTAAAAAAAACTATATGTATTCATGACAATCGGTCATATTATAGCCATAGGCTGACGTTTCCTTGTGAGGTAAGCTTTCCTCCTAATCCCTCCACTTTGCCCTTATTAGACTTCTTTAGTCATATGATTTTGCAGAATTCAGAAGTACGCCCTTCCATTAGGTATATAACTTGGCTGTGCATGCATTACCTTGAGAGAGAGAAGTTCCGAGGCCAAACTTCCTCACAAGGGGTGATAGTGACAGATTAATTTAGGAAGTACGATTCGAGCAATGATTTTCAATGGCTTCTCCAAATAGCCGCACTAATATAGGAGTCATTTCAAAAGGCAAAATATCAGCTCAATTATGAAGCTAAAGGGGATTTCTACCATTATATCCCATGATAAGTATAATAAAAATTGCATATCAAAACCGAAGTGGAAAATTAGTTGACAACTGCTGGGAAAAATCCTGGAAAGAAGCTTCTTAGCTTCCAAAATTACGGATGCATCTTTTTCCCTGCTTATCGGAAAACGGCATGTGAGAATTAACCTTGCAACAGTTGATGGAATTTAATTAGCCTACAAGGTGCATTAAAGGCAAATGGAGATGTTCAATGGAATATCTCAGGGTTTGAAGAAAAAAAAATAACTTTAACCAACTTTCCTACTGTAGAATGTATAAGTTATGAAATCAGAAAAATCTGGCTAAATTGCCTCAATTTTTCAGGCTGTAAAAAATATATTGGTATATATAATTTCATATACGCATCGTTAGAAACAGATTCAAAATATTTGCTCTGACAGCAAATGCATGAATAACGTACCCAATCATCGATACGTCCGCAGTGGATGCCTGGATGGACTTTGGACTGTGCTAAACTCTCTTCCCGAAAGGCCAAAATCTATTACAAATCCCATTCACTCTTAAGTGACCACTGTAATTGCGTCTATCTGACCTTTACACGCTGAAATTTTAAATAATTTTGGGAGAAATACTCGTTTTTGTCGCAATGGATGACATTTGTCCGATTTCCTTTGATCAAGATTCCGCAAAATCGCAGAAAAAACATGAAAAATATCGCCAAAAATTCAATTTAAAAATTTTTTCAATAGATAGGGGATAAGTAAATATAAAAACCTTTTACTTCCGAAATAATAATGCACCTTAACGCCAGTTAACGGAAGAGTGCCGACGGGTGGTTTTAATTACTGAGTAGGAAAGATTTAAACTCGATTGAATAGCCTTGATGAGAAAACATACACACTATGCATTGAGACATTGAAAATAATTCTAAATAACGGTATGTGTTAAAGGTCACAGAGGTTGCAGATGCAAAGTTATGTGTTCTTCTAGCTGAGTAATAAACCAACAGAACGACAATTTATGAAGTACAGGCCGGGAAAATGCCACCTCATTATAACATGAAATACTGCCTCTCATTCATTACATTATTTTGATTAAATTTATGGTAAACATTAAAACAGTGCATTTATAAACGCAAGAAGTTGATATTAAGTTTTAAAACAAATTTTTGGAAGAAAATTGACGATTAATTAGTAAATAACTATCGATGATACATAAGTATAAACAATTTCTTCCGTACTAAATTCACGTTCATTTTAATTATGAGGAAAACATGCATGGTTACCAAATTTATGTTGGACGGAAAATGGAAACAATACACTTTTGCGGTAATAGGTGACGTCTTCGTCACTCAACTTCTCTCTCAATCTGCAACTTATTTTAATGAATTAACAATGCGCAGGAAGAAAGGCCAATAAAAAATATTCATTAAGGGATCCCACATGCAACAAAGACGATATTAAGAGACTCGCAATGAAAATTTAAAGTTTAATTGTGTCATTTAATTTCGACTGTACTCCTTTCTGACACGGAGACACCAAATGATGCTGATGTTTCGAAAAAAGTTGCCAAAAATTTGAAAATCGCTGATGCTGACGAGGTTACTGTACTCCCTCACTGCGATGGTTGGATCCACTACTCATATGAAATAATGGTTGATGCAAGTTTTAACTCCCAATTTTTTCTTGTACAACTTGATGACAATCAGTGAAAAAATGGCTGAAGGCTACAACTCGAGAATTGAATATGATATCCATTAAAAATAGACTTGGGCAACCACCCAATTATTTGGCGAGGTTTTTTTAAAAACGATACTTTGGTGAATACGACGTACAACATTCCAATTCTGAAGATTTAAAAAACACCCGGTAAAAGTTATCGAATAAATTCCATCGCTTTGAGAAGAGAATCGACAACTAAAGGCGTCTTTGTTGAAGAGGTTGCCTCCAAACCAACTTTTCAAACATTCCCAACTCTGTGACTTTTGGCCCTCAAACAAAAATGTAAAATTATTTATTAATAGTGAAAATAAGCAATGTACTTCCTTTTTTGTCAATGTCTCCGCTAGAAAACAGGCGGCTTTCCCGATTTAAGTTTAATTTTGAACAAATTGTTGCGTAAATTTTGATAAAATCACTAATTAAATGACCAAATTTCTACTGACAATTCTGCTGGCATTCATTTGACCAATGCCTTGCTCACACGCAGCGTTTTTCGTAATCAGACCAACAAAGAAAATAGAAGTTTAATACTGACTGAGATATCTTCACAAATGTCTATTAAAATGGATGTTACTCAACGAAATAGCTGTCATCATCACTCTCCACCCATACGTTGCTGTGGCTGATCATAAGGTACTACGAAAATATGTATAGACTAGAAAAGCACGTGCTTTATATTTCCTGAATGTTTCCCATTATTTAGACTGTGTGAAACAGAAATCAAACCCCGTGAGGTAAATAACAGTTCATAAAAAAGCTGATCATGGATAGAATTGTGACAAAAAGACATCATGAACTAGTCTCAGAGTTTATGGTTTTCTGTATGCACGAAATCATTCACAGAGCACGCATGCGGCTGAGGTAAAATAAAATCTATTTGTCCACCGCGAATGATAGGCAACGAAATAGAGAATGCAGGACACAACAACAATCGAAGAAGATTCTTATCATAAATTTTGAAGCACAAAAAAAATACCAAAACTTTAGTGAGATTTGACGGTATTTCAGGATCAAAAAGGATGCCTTTGGTCGAAATCGAAAATATAAGATATATTCAAACTGATATAATATCAATGATTGGTCAAGATTTAGGAAAATAAGAGATGTCTCTGTATTAGGACAGGATGAGACATTCTTAACCTGTTTTTCCGGGCACTCTCGAGTTAATTTCAGTTGAAATGCATTTTGATTTGCTCCATTTCTAAGTACTTTTATTTCATTAAATTTCAACGACTGGATTTCATTGAGTGAGATTATTTCAACCAAACAGAAGAATTCATGACTTCCAGCAAAATTTACTGGCGGGCTATAGTAAAAAAATAAAGCATTTTCCCGGGATAGTAGCCTTTAAAATGCATTAAATCTGTGGCGCTCTCAAAGACACGCCAAATTTCTAACCTATTTTTTAAAAAATTAGATTAGACTGAGAACGGAAATGTTTCCAATATCCAGTCCCTGAGCATTTTTACAGCTTAAACCGCCTCCGTCCTACGCCAAACGTTCCCAACGTGACCAAATAATAGAACTCATCAGAGGTATTTATTTTGCGAAAAACCAAAACACCATGGTTACTTTGCAAAACAATTTTACCCGTTGAAAACTCCGTTTGACCAATTTTTTTAAATATTATCTTCCCGTAAAGCAATATTAACTTTTAAACAACGCAGTTTCATCATTTTATCTTTGAAGAGATTTTTTTGCCACTGTTCAACGCGTTGAGGGCTATTTGAAATTTGATTCATTGATTTTCACGGCTCCCTTTATAATCCGCTGCAAGTTATATTTAAATAATGACCTTAGAGCTCGGTGTCACTTTTTGTCGATATTGGTGGCTAGGATCGAGATCACATAGGACCACATAAAGTAAAGAGTAAATGGAAAAGCGTATTGGGCGACGCTTGCAACCCAGTCACCAACTTAAAATCATAGATGTGCACAGAATACTCTATTCTTTTGCTACAGAAAAACTCCTTCAACTATAAACTTTTTAAGAGATTTTAGTAAGTCATACTTTTACAAAGAGCTCCAAGGATTTAATTTACCCAAAGGTGGATAAAAAATTATGGTCAACTTGTATTGCTATGATTTTTACTGTGCGCAATTATTTTAATGAACCGATTACTCTACGAGAGTTGGCAATTTAAAAAAATATTAAAATGTAACATCAAGTAAAAAAAAACACATCGACCGTTCGTATAGCGCTCAAAATTGAAACAGACTTCATTTTGTATTCTTTATTTTACGATTACACCGACAGCAAAGAAATTTGATTGCTTTATTGCCTGTATTTGGTATATGTTCTTAACGTTCGTTTCTTTGAGTTGAGAGATCTTGAAAGTATGTACTACTACATTTAGTGACATGTTATGCATGTCACTAGACATGACTAGTAAATGCATTCCAGCATACATGTTAATAATATAATATTATACTTTTGTATGCAAATAGAATATAGCAACCATGGCCCACCCCACGTAACGAAGACTCGCGACAAGGAAACCAAAAGGAACAGAAATATTTTCTCAGGTCCGAGAGTCAGCCTAGCCTGAGAGCTTCTTGAGCAGGGAACTAGTGCTTTATCTGGTCCAGTCTTGATGCATTTAAGGATATGAGGAAGAGCACCGTCGAAGGGAGAAGAAAAATATATTTTTGACTACACGTAAAGCATTTGATAAGGATTTCGAACTCACAATTTTGCACAGACATTCTCAATGACCATACGAACCTGTGAAATATTTTATATGGCTCTATTGGGAAGAGACCTGAGTATTTTACATGAATGTGTCTGTCGAAAACAACTCTCGGTAGGGACTGATATCATAGAGGTCGAACTTGGGTTCAGGTTCATCACTGCTGCCGGCCTTGTCCTCTAAATCTCACATCAGCAGTGGTGCAGCGTTATTAGTCTTCAAGAGTCAGTTTTTTAAGTGTCCTATTCCGCAAAAATCAGGAAATGTTCTAAAGCTGAAAAAAATTTGTCGTCATCAGAATTGAAAGCTAGGATCCTCATCCCCGTAGGACACCTTACCCCACATGTACCTATATTACCTCCGTACTAATGCTATAATGATTTATTTGAACCTTTGTTTAGATTTTTGTTATCTATATTCACAGCTATAACCTGGAAAAAGCAACTTGATAATATTTCTGGGGCATGAATGTTTAACCATTTAAAAAGCAATAGCAAGATGGGAATACCCAGGAAATTGTCGTAAAAATGCCTCATACTAGAGTTAATATCAGCTTTATTTAGATATGATTTCAATAAGTTGCTATTAATCTTTTGATCACATACAATATATACAGTAGAAAACGGGTCATTCATTGGTTTGTGATTCAACGTAACACAATACTTCCACTAAACGAACTTCCATTCAAATCGAGCTTGAAATTCTATTGAAATTGAGCTTGAAAATATATTTTTACATTTTGCCGTGAAATTGATCAGTAGTATTTGCTGTTCATGTTCTTCGACGTTTTAGGATACCTCGCACATATAATTTGCTGCGAGCAGAAAATAATATAACGTAAGGTTTTGGTACGTATACCAGTCAGTTCATATTATTTTGCATGAAGGTGGAGAGAGAAATATTCAGGATGGTATTTTCCTTGCAGTCTATGCCTCGCTGATTCAGCGCAAATTTTACTAGGAAAGTCTGGCAGTTTCGAAATTCCTCGTGTATTCAAACAACTTTCACCGGAACTTCCGGATTCTATCATCGTCGATCAATACTGCTGACCACAGGAAACCGGAACCATTCCAGACGGAATTCATCCCGAAATATTTTTTAAAATTGAATTCATTCAACACATTTAATAGGTTTTTTTAGTTAAATTATATTATTGATAAGCTTAATTTTTCTACTGTAGGTATCATGACAGAACAATTCAAATATATCTTCTGGTGCATTTATTTTTTAGCTATATACTCATTTCCTGCACTGATCCGTCATTCATGAAGCAATGGTTTTACTATGATAGGAGAAAAATGTACTATGACTTCGATCTTGAGACAACAGCCAGGAGCATTTTTTTTCATTTCAATATTCAAAATATCATTTCTTTTTTTCCAGAGAGAATGCGTAATGAATAATAACCTATAATCCACATGACTAAGAGTATGATCCATAACCACGACTCGCAAGTAATCAAATAAAGATGATTCTTCCTGAAGGAGACTTATGCGTCTTTCGGATTCCTGGACAAATATACATACGTAATACAACACCATGCATCGTTTCATTTTAATAAATTCACCAACACGAACTTTGGATGTATAAATAAAAGTCGTCAGTAAGTACTTCATCTTTTTATCAGCAATTTGGTGCTAATTCAGTTAGTATTAACTCAGCCGATGAAAAGGAAGAGTAACCCAACATAATAATAGCCTTCCCGCATAATGCACATTCAATAGCCAACATGATAAAAGAAAAGACTGCATAACACCAAAAATTGATGTTAAAATGCAGAGGCGACTAATGTCACAAAGTGATCTTTTTTTAATGAATAGGGTAAACTTTGTTTTTCCACAATGAATTTAATGACTTACGACTATGGTTTCGACGATTAACGTCATCATCAGGCGAAGATACATTTTGGTGCAGTCTTCACCTGATGAAGACGTTAATCGTCGAAATCATGGTCGTAAGTCATTAAATTCATTGGGGAAAAACAAATTTTACCCTATTCAATCAAAATGTATTGCAAATTCCATTAAGTATCGCCGGAAACCACCAATATCACAAATTAATTTTGGAATAAAAACTTTTATTACCCGTACCACCA
Organism: Ceriagrion tenellum; assembly: GCA_963169105.1. NCBI lineage: Eukaryota > Metazoa > Arthropoda > Insecta > Odonata > Coenagrionidae > Ceriagrion > Ceriagrion tenellum. The sequence continues at coordinate 143,822,389 of OY720633.1, read as the reverse complement.
TCTGAAAATTCTCATCCCTAACAAAAAAGACATTGTATCACTCTGGAAAGGATGAATCGTCTCCAAATTCTTACGTCAGCTATAGGGGAAACAAAATTTCGGCATCACAACTCTATCACAAGACTGGAAGCATGTGCGAGTCTCCTCTTTAAGGAGACGAAAACGCCAGCGTCATTATCGCCAAAGGAGAGTGCAATTTCGAATCACCAAGCGAGACGAGAGGAGACGTCATTGCGAGGAGTATTCTAGCCAAATCCTAAACCAAGCCTCTTGCCACTGCCCCGTCACCCTCCCCCTTTCTCCCTCACCGCCTGCACACAGTCGAAGATTTCTCATTCTCCCTGCCGTTATAAAGCCCATTTTCCAAGGCTCTCGTCTTACTACACTCTCCATCGATTTTGTTGAAACCCCGTTGACATGCCTAGTTTCTCTATCCATCCGTCCATCTCTCTCTCTCCCCCTCTCTCTCTCCCTCTATCTCTCTCCCTCTATCTCTCTCCCTATCCCTCTCATAGGCCAAAGAAAGGATTTCGACGAAATAAATGTCCAGAACAATCATTGTCAATCATCATGAGAGACAGCTGACTTCTTCTAGACTGCTCTCTCAGAAAGGAAATAATTTCCTTCGAAATTCTCCCTGCCTTATTTCCTTGGCTCCTCTTTATGTTTTTTTCTCTGATTTCGCATGTCTGCTAGTTTCTCTCTCAAAATAAGTAATTTTTTGACCTTTTTAACGGCATGAGAATTTCTTCAGAAATCTGCTCCGGGTGCCTACAGCATCGAATTTTCATTATATATTATTCATCAAACATGACAACAAGTGATGAATGCCAAGCACTACTCGTGTTTTGCAGAGCATAAATACCTTTCCTTCATGCACAGACTTAGCTTTACTTTCTTTAGCACGAGGGTCAAGTATAATTAAACAAGTCAAAAAATCTTTGATTTTATTCGTAATTCCCCTGGAACAATATGACACATATCAATAAAGCATTCTAAATAACTAGAATCTTCTCTTAAATATAGCAAACTTTCATTGAGATAAAAATTTTAAATATTCTCTAATTTAGAGAGTGAAATTACTATCACGCTCTATTTAATATAAATGAGCAATAAGAAGTTCAATTGGCTACCTGAAGTCAGCAGAAATTGTTTTTTATAACATTTTCAAGAATTTAGTGGATCCTCACCGGCTTGAGTTCCATAAAAGAAGCTTTCTTTGATAGAGCCCTCTCTCCTCATTGTGTACTGGAGGTTCCTTTCATGGTTGGGTAACGCCTCCGTAAATAGCTAATTAAAGGCATATTTAATTATGTTATGCCGCATTATCTATTGATTCTACCTTTTTGGCAGAATATCTATTTATGTTCCCTGCGGAATCTTTCTTTGTCTTCCCCAATTGTTAATAGCTTCCATCGTTTCTTTCATCACGCCCTTTCCAAAGGATTTTATCAAAAATGTTCTTTTGTGGTTTCACATCTTTAGGCTCTTTATTTTTCTTTTCCTTCAATGCTTTTTTCGTTGTGAGTATATTCCTTAAAAATAATTAATTCAACAGACTGTAAAACATAAAAATTGTATATTTCAACTAAGTCGTTTCTTTTGCAATTAAAATTTTTACTCAAGTTTGGATGAGAAACTGTTAGCTCACACCATTGTGCCGGCTATGGATTCAAGGATACTTGAAAGTGAGAGAGGAATAACCAATTTACCTCTAGCGTACGGCTTCTTGAATCTTGTTTGATTAAACGAGGGTCTCACCAAGGAACATCAAGTGGTATTTTCTTGCTACTCCTTTCTTTTCTACTCTTTTTGATTGCTTTGATTTTTTGCCACCCGCGGGCATCTTCCATAAGGAAGAATTGAGGCCAAAAAAGGACCTGAATACGAAAGTTCAATGAATTGTATGAAAACAAAAACTGTGGACTTTTGTTTTTAGCTTACTTAGCGCTGTGAACGAATACAACAGTCTGTATAATCTGTAGTTATGAGAGATTTTCACTGAAACATTTTGGAATAAAATACTACCTAGGTGTTGTGTTTGGATAGAATCTCAGGCAAGTTGAATAACGGTTAAAATCTTCACCTTTGAGCCGTAATATTTCTCATAATTTTAACCAAGTATTTTATTTCATGGTGTATATTATTTTTAAAAGAATATTAAGTCATTTAGTTTGGGCTTGACGATTAGGCGACAGTAAAACATTCTCCAAGAATCTGTTCCTTTTACTCAAAAGAATGGGATACTCACGCTCGCAGGCAAGAAGAATGTCAAAAACATGGAGCGCTGTGAAAATGTTCAAAGAAAACATGATGTTCTCATTGTAGTTTTCTACATTCTAAAGGAATGAAATAATAATTTAACTGTGGAATAGCGTGTGACAGATAATACGCCCCAAAAGGTTGATGGGTGATAGTCGTGTACGAACCTTTCGAGAAGAGGGATTTTACGCGTCTAAAAAACACGAGAGCGTGCATGAGGTTATATAAGAAGATAATGAAAGCGAATGTGATGCGAGAGGATGAAACATGAGTGATATTATTAAACTAGCAGTATTTCACAAGCTCTAACAGTAGCTAGATTCCTTGAATGGACGTATCCCACAAAATAATTACGTTTTTTATGTTTTTTGGGAAAAAATTATTCCAGCGATGCCCCATTCTCACATTGAACTACATGCTACTTGGGCAGTGGCCAAAATTGAATAAAAAGATGGTATTTTGTTCACGTTATCGAACTAAAGTCGCATTTTTTTTAATAAAACCATTATGGAAAAAATGACTTAATATTATTCCATTGAACTGCATTGTAACCTCCCTTATGATGATGCGCGTACTAGTCCTCGTCTTCGCGTTTGCGAGGAAAGTGACCTCAAGCATCTACGTGCGGCGAGATAAATCCGCTCGGTGGATAGATTGGGCCATATCACCTGAAGGCGGCAGCCTCCTCCCTGCACTGCTCCGAACAACGTACCTACCCGCTCTTCCTTGGAAATTTTGCCCGACTACCGTACGGGGGACGACCTACGTACGGGATACAAAGAGGCCCCGAGTGTGCGCCTCAATGGGCCATCTATTTCATGGAAACTTGCCCAAGGTGAAATAGCTAGGGCTGCATGCAGGGGTGGAGGTTGGGAAATGGCTATGTGGGGTGAAATTGAGTGCAGATTCCAAATCTACTGCGGCATTCAACGCTACCCCTTCCGAATATAGAGTAACGATAGTAGAATGTGGCGCCATATTCTTGGAACTGGGCTTTCTTCGCCCATATTCATCTTTACGGTCGTTATATTAGTTACATTTTCTCTATTCGGTATAAAGGATCGGGAGACCAATCGTTTTTTTTTGTTAAGGGTAACGCAGATCTGGCTTTGGGGCAAGTTATTAATACATCAAGAATAATATTAATATAAAAAGCAAAGTTTCTCTGTCCGTCTGTTCGACCAATTGACAAAGTTTACGTTCTTTCCACCTTTTCATTATTCTAAACTTAGTCACACTTACAAGGATTTATATTGAGCCCTTATTTCCAACATTTTGGAGCATCACTTTTTCTTCTTCAAATTGCTAAAATTTGGTAGCCATAGGTCATGTTTACGATTCTTATCCAGTATTATTTATAAAGTAGATATATCAAAGAGGCTTTTTATATGTCCTTAAGTTTCGTGAATATAACAGTAAAAGTGCTCTTTTTACTTTTTTTCAAATAGGATAGGATATGAAAATTATATGTGGATGCTTTATACAATACCTAGACGTTTAAATGATAAATGCTGCTTAATATTTTCAAAAAGACGTCGACTCTAGTTGCCTCAGGGATCATCTGCTTGATAGAGCATCATATTATTTCTTTATAGATTTCCTCATAGAGTCATCTACTATATCAAACCGCGTTAAGTGATCCCAAATTTTTGCTTCAGATGCAAAAGAAATTGGCGTATGTCAAGCGTTACTTATTTCTAATATCGCGTAGGCGTCCATGGCAATTTAGTCCTATTTTTATTTGCAACATTCAACTAACGTTTCATATCAACGAGTAATCGAGAACAATTGGTTGCGGATCACTGTTGATAAAATAAAAAAACATTCCTGAGGTAATCTTCTTTTAAATAACTAATGAAACGAATAGCTCGTGAATAAGGGAGCAACCTTATGAGTGAGGTGATCACTATGAACATTTCATCGTTAAAATATAGAAGAGAAACGAAGTTTACTTTTCTTAGCATGCTTTTGTCTTGACCTTAACGATAAAAATACCACCTTTTAAACTCTGAGTGCGCATTTAAGAAATATTATGCTCCCATCCATTTGAGGAAATAATTTCCCCATTTACGCTCATATTTGCTGCCGTAAAATTTTTCGTTTTCCACCATTTTTCTCTTATTAGTTTGGCAGTTAATTTACTCAATGTTTATCTTTTTACTTCTACTATAAAAATACAATTACAGTCTTAAAAATTCTAAGAATAATTTTGATAACTTTTCCGAGCAATAAAATAAAACCATAATTGTAACGGATAAAAAATTTGGCTTGAGAAACTAGGGTTACAATTAAATACTTAATAATATTAAATACGAGGGAGTGATTTGGACGTATAGTATATGCGTCTGGCATTCAGGATTTATTATACATGTTTAAGTTTTCTCAGGTCGATTCGAAGTATGGCTAGTGAATAAATCAATTTCTTAACGCCAATCAGCAGTGTAATAAAAAAGAAAGTTCACCCAGCTCATCATCCTTGGGTGATCACCAAATAATATTTTTAATGATAATATCCACTAAATTCTGCGGGTGATTTATTTTTCGAGATAAATTTAGAGGAATATAAAAAAACTGAACGGCTCATCAATTAGTTTACTAGACGTAAAAGCATTAACGGTACCAAAAGCGATCACTCTCCCCTATTTCCAATATATTTTAAAATTTCGTAATTAAAATATTATCTTTACGCTATGTGTATTGACCGTGATAATTGACTGATAAATGTTTCACGCAGTTAAATTTTAAGATTTACGTAGACAGTTGAAAATGTCTGACAAAAGGATGTAAGAAGAATTTCATGTCGAATTTAAACTCCATGATATGTACTCGCAAGTAAGGAACAGGTTTTGTTGAACAGTTTTCTCTTTGAAGAGGTCGAGAAAGAACTAAAAATGTTCTAGGCTTCCCGGCATTTGCTGTTTTATAATTACTTGCACTCGTTAAAATTTAGCGATCCTGAATACTTTCCGGACACTGAATCGTTATAATGAAGAGCTTGTCTCCTGCTCATGTTCATTCGGGTCCAAAAGTATGACGTCAAAATACTTTTTCATTCAAGATATTAATTAGCCAATTAAAGCTCCAGGTAAGTAAGAACGACTTTCAGGCAGGTCTCATATGTGTCCGAGGAAATGTAAAAATGAACATGCACACCCTACGTACATTCATGTAATCGAGTCTCGAAGGCCCTGTTTTGGAAATTCAGGAAGCTTCGCTGTCTCAAAAGGGCAAGTCCCTCCGCTTCCATTCTTCTCTCCCTCTCTCCTTTCTGTATTCATCGCCAACGGGTATTCACTGATTATTTCATAGCACTTTTTTTCGTCGTCATTATGAATGATGGAGTGCCTTTTCCCATCGTTGAAACGTCAGGTGCGTGACTTCGAAAGGGAGAAATTTTCTGGGGAGTGTAAGAGAGAAAAGGTAAAAGTCTCATCCGTCCTTCGCAACGGTCATTATATTATGTATCAAGATATAGCCTATCTCTTGCGAGGATATATTTGTATCTCCTCCCACGCACATTGTATTGGCTGACCAATCAACAGTATATTTCTTCATGAAATTATAACTCAATATAAACCGTATATATTAGTGCGTCGAACGTCATTGAATACACTATTTTCCAGATTTCAGCGATGCATGTTCCATTACGACAAAAGGTGCATTTTTTCACTTCCGGAGTAAGTGCTGTTTGTGTAGGTACTACAATTGGATAATTGTTCTTTGTTAGACTAATCAAACGCGGATTCGTATATTAAGGAAGTGATTGGCCTATTAATTAGTGAAAATAAATTTACACTCAACTGGTCAGTTCACAGAAAGACCTTGATGGCTATTCTTGCCCCTCTCCTTCCCCCTCTATGATTTCTTCCTAAAAATCTCCTATCTTGCATTTCCCCCATCCACCTTCTTATACCATACAAACCTTCGCAATACCTTCTTCACTTGTCAGTGAGCACATGATCATAATGCCAGGCATCTAAATCCGGATTGTGCAATAAATGGATGAATGATGATCAAATTGATAAATAGATGATGAGTGAACTGACCAGTGGCGTGTAAAAGTTATTTTCACTAATTAATATGGAACTCCAAAAAGTTGTATTGAGATTTACTTCATTTATCGATAAGCCAACTTTTTCATCCCACAGTAATAATAGATGCATAGCTATTCTAAAGCTCTAAAAAATATTAAGAGAATTGTCGCGATTTTATGGCAAATATCCGAATAGAAATAATAATAGGTTAAAGATTCATTAACCTATAAATTTATCCCCTAAACCTATAATATTCATTAACATATAACCCTTTAGAAATCACACCCATTGTGTGATAATAATAGGGAATTCAATCTCTGAAATCACGTATATATTGAGAGATCAAATTATGAACAGTCAACAACAGTCGCCAGTTGAAAAATCGCGAGTAAGTTAGATGAAAAGACAATCACGGGGACCGCAAAGGTTGAAGCAAGGCGGAACGGTGCGGATCAGATAAACGTCACTGGACGTGAGAATGAAGCGAGTGAAAATGAACGGCTAGCCTTCGGGTTATGACACGAAAACACTTTGCCCATGGCTTTTGAAACACGAAGTCTTGATATAATTGAGATAAGGTGGAACGAGATTATTCGAAGGAAAGGCTCGGGCCTCTGGGGAAATTACGGTGTAAGTGATCATGGGTGGAGAGTTAGGCGGATAGTGAGAGAGGGAGGAAGAGGGGTGGAGAGAGGGGTAGGGCGTGGGGTTGTTGAGGGAATGTGGAGGATGGAAGGGTGCGACAGGTGGGAGACGGATGATAGTCGAGGGGTGAGTGGGTGGGGTGGAAGAGTAGGCGGGGGAGAGGGGGAAAGTAGGGCAGCGCAGAGGGGGTGGTGAGAAAGTATAAAAAAGCCACGTAAAAATTTGGGCTGTCCCCACAGCATTGTTCCCGATACAATTCGATGCCGATATCTCACTTGAAGATGTTCCGATATTGCCGATACGATGCTGTTGTTTTTCAAAAGAAGATTATATACAAATCGCAAGCATGTAAAGCATTTTCTACAAAACAAGCCAGCCTTAATCAAATCCAAACTAAACTAAATAAAAAGACGTACTTTGAATGGTCTGCCCATTTCGATGTTAACAAATAATAATAGAGAAATACAATTACTTCAAAAAAATTTTGCCTCCACGTTCTATCTGAGATTTTCGCAGTGTTGAAACGAAGGTTTCTGCTTTCTCGGGGATTTCACCGAGATAGTTATTCTTCGGGAGACAGTTTTGCCAGAATTTTAACGAGCGTCTTACGCGGGAAATTTTATTATGATAAATAAACATCAAGGTCAAATTTACAGGATTAGAAAAATATTCAATAGCAAACCTGTTTCACCTGTTACACATTCATTGCTCTGATATTGATGTAAAATATATCTGTAAACTATAAAAGGAATCATAATTTTTCCTTTAGGATCGGTGGGTATTTTAGTGAGGGAAAAATCAACGGAAATATGGCATGGTGATGGAAACCACTGTTCATCTGCTTTATTTTTCGCATACTTTGAGAGCCCCAGTATCAAGGATTCGTCCTCCCATCCAATCTGCTTAATATGGTTTGAATCCACAGTCTATGGGTCAGGAGATAGAACTCAAGATCCAACACTAATTTGTTGTTCAATTTAATTGCAGCTTTTCTGAAAACTCGTCGTGTTAAGATCATCTTGGCTAATGATCATTAACCAGCCCCCACCCTAGAATAAAATCTCAGTATTGTGCTATAAATCACATTGAGTCCAATAATATCCATTTAGGTTTGACCATAAGGTCAAACAGATTCTATTTTTTCCTTTTAATTTATAATATTCTGTAAGTCCAATTGCAATGCCATAGGGCTTTATGGTATTCGTAACTCAATAAAAAGATAAAGATATTAGAAGATGGTGCTACCTAAAAATGTCAAAATGCAGTTTGTTGTAATTCATTCATCAGAAACAGCTTTTGGATTCAGAAATCCTAGACAGCGTCATAATATCTATATTGGCCCAATATTCCCGGTGATAGGTGACATTTAATAATGCCAGCTAACTTCGCCGATAAAATGGAGGGGACTACAAAATTATAGCCGTGAATGAGGCCTATGCGGGGGCTTGGATGGGGGTTTATTCTTCGATTTTTCGAGGTTTCCGCCGCGTTGTTCCATCTTGAAGACTCTTCTCATCCTCTGGAGGTCTTCAAGATAAAACAATGCGGCAGAAACCCCGGAAAACCGAAGAATCAACCTCAAAAAATTGTAGATCTAAGGCAAAAGGGTACCCTTATATGAAAAAACTTAAATAACGAGGTTATAGGGAGAGAGAGTGAGAAAAACTATAGATTGATCAAGGCTGATTGCATAATCAGACAAAAGAAAAAAGAAACGCTTTTATTATAGGGATATCTGTTGCCACTTACAGTACAAATCAAGTCATATCACGTTCTAACACCGACTATCATCCGCTCCATCATTTGTCATCTCAAGGCTTGAAGGGGAAACAAAAGACCCCTAGAATGTGGGAAGCCAGCAAGAACGAAGTAACCAATTTAAAGGTCACATTCTGAAAAGACTCAAATATTTCGAACTGCTGGGCCTATATTGAGGTTGTGATCTCAAACCCTAGACAAAGCTTAATATTTCAACGCCAAAATCGAGATTTTTAAGGGCTCGTTTAAGTCAAACTTTCGTCATCGTTACGGCCCAAAATTTCCGAGCCCTCCCTAAATAAGGCCCCAAATCTCATACAGCGGGACCTAATTCAGAAAATTTTGACCTTTTTAAGGTTGTTTACGGTATGCTACAGCGTCAAAAAAATCTCAGTTTCTAAATGACATCATTAGCAATTTTTTAGGTGGGGACCAATTCTGTGTGAATTTTGCAAAGGTAAGCATAAATGGTTAATCTCAATATCTTAATTTAAAAATTAACTGCCAGAAGTATTCCAAGACATATATTATATACCTATCCGTTTTAAGATGAATACCCGTTTACTTCTCAGGCATATGTTTGCGGTGACTTATAAGGCTGCCATTATTGGCATTTTAATTGTACCCGTAAATTAACAATTCATTGGGCAGTGTATTTCATTTTATATGATAACCTTACTAAATACAGAGAAATACATTAATTCAAAGCCTCATACGGAGAGGGCTAACTGCGTACAACTTTGATACTCGCACAGGTCACTGCCAACACCTTTAAAGAAAACACTCCTGACCGTTTTGTGAGGATTTAACTCGATCGTCAGACGTTGAGTTCCGGAAGGTCACTAAGAAAACTCCCCGGCGATGAGTAAAGAGAGTCGTATTTCCCACATCGCTTCTCACGCCGCACCCTAGAAAGATGGTCCGTCATTGCAACAAGCGCCGTAAATGCCGAGGTATGGCACACACAAAGCCGAGCATGAAGGCAACAGGATAGAAAAACCATAAAATCGGGTTTTGGGGTTTTACTAAATTTCTTCCAGTTTGACCTATGAATATCATACATAGGTCAAATTTGTCAATATTAACTATGCACTCCAGAATTTTAATAAATAAGGATTTCACCTCCCTTATTGCCAAACATCTTCTTGAGTAGGATCGTATTAACGATTTTAACCCAGAAATTTTACATATCCTCCCGAAAAGTTCAAATTAGATGTTTTAGAACAGATTGAAATTGGATAAAGGTTTCTCGGGTCTTCCACCGGGTGAGCAGGTCCATGGGGCCCAACGTTTCGGAAAACGACTTGTCCTCCATCATCAGGGGGGGTTCAGCTTCCGAAGCTTTTATCCATCCAAGAGAAACCTTTATCCATCAGATACGCCGGGAAAATCTGAAATTGAAATTATTAGACACTCAAGCAACATTGGAAATGCGAAACTTTTCCCGCACCCTTCCCCACTCCTTTCCGTTAAAACTTCCTTTTTGAACAAGATTGTCCTTCCCACCTCACACCAGCCCTTAATCTATATTCTCCTGCCTTCTCTTCTATACGATAATGTTTCTCCCCCACCTCCACGTTGGTGTCACAACAATAAATAAACAAGTATTAAGCAAACCTTTGTACCGAATGATGCAATAAAACTGTGAAACGTGTGGTGAAAAATTGAAAACTGCAAAAAAGTACAAAGTTTTCTTTTTATGATGGATACATCTACGAAGTTATACCTGACATGGTCAAGTTTAATTTGTTGCCCTTTTAGCGGAAAAATATTCTCTTGTAGTCGACGTTCACCCTAATTATATCCTCTAAGGTTGAATCCCTCCCAGGACCCTCCTTGTTATCCTATTAGCCTCATATTTCTCTTATAATCACTTACTTTCCTCCCTTTCTCACCCATCATATTGATACAGCAATGGGACGCTCAGGTAATGTTCAACGATTTTATTTCCCATGGAAAAAAACTAATTCATTCGAATATTGCATTACCTACCGTCTAACTACGGCTTAGGGAAAATTTCGATGAAGATGATTACTTACCCTACTTCAAGGAGTTAAACATTTGTACACAAAAGCTCTTTAAGACCACAACCCACCAAGATCCTTTTGGAGAACGACATCTCAAACACTCGAATGGTCCTACGGAGGACTCATTCCAGGCCATTCATCGCCCGTTCAAGCGTAAGAGAAGGAACCTCACATGAAAGGGTGCGTATGGGACTGAGAGATGGGGGTGAGATGATGCTGCGGTTGAGAGAGGGAGTGAAACGAGAAAAAATCGAGGGATTAGCAAAAGGAGAAGCTGATGGCGATGTCACCAACAGATGAGCCTCCGGAGAATCTCTTTCCTCAAAGCTCCACGCACAACCTTGCAAGCTGTAACACAACTGGAACGCCATCTAAAGGCACATGAAACTTGCGCTGCTTTTAGAACGCTGGACATTTACTACTGAATAAGACAGAACGGTCACCTAAACGAGATTTCCTTTCACTAGATCTAGGCGAAAAGTTCACCAGAGCATCTTTCACTTGAAGTTTGAATGCAAAGCATTGAACGCAGTAATAACCTCCTGATTTGTTTCATACGATAAGGTACTCCTTTGCAAGCTCAAAAAGTTCCTCTCCTAAATGATGATGTTAACTGATACAGTGTAACATTCTATTAATTATAAACAGGATGATACATCTCTAGCTCGGAAGAAAATGTATAAAATTAACATGGTTTAAATCGTCTGAATTTCATTTCTCTGGATAGATGACTTTCATCGTATTTCATGGCTTTACTGCATTTTTTAGAATCGAAAGACAGAAAAAGTCAAATACTTTGAGTTTCCTTCGTATCAGAGCAATCAATAGCAAAGTCCAGTCACTTAGCAAGGCCTTAAGTAATTTTTAAATGCGCATAATTTGGGTTTTAAAATGCGCATTATAACTCTCCAGTTCTTTTCTAGTTGTAATCATAACTAAATGCACCACCGATTGATTTTGTAACGCTAGTTTTAATTTCCAGTTACTCATAAATTTGAGGAAAAAATAACCCGAAAATTCTCAGAACCTATTTTATCCTAATGTAATCACTCGCCTCCTATTTTAAGAATTTATGAACTGAACCGTCATTTAAGGGAGTATTTTTATTAAATTTTTCACACATTCATTATTACTCATGGGATATTTTAACCAGCAAAGTTTGTACTGCCTGTGACTCTACAATATTATCAACATGGATCTGCCCAATATGACATAAATGTCAAAAAATGTATTCCTCCACTCGAATCGCTCTATCTTCAGAATTGGGCGGTACACTCTACTTTTTATGTAAGCGTAAATGGAGAAGTCCGATGCTCTAATTTAGTTCGTTTTTTCCAGAAAAAGTCGCAAGTTTTCTTCTGAAGGCTCTAGAAATTCGGCTTTTGTCGCACAATGAATTCATGGATTGTCCCTTTGCCTTTAGTGATCTTATTATTTATATTGAAAATTACTGCCACTGTTTTTTTGGTGTATTCAAACACAAAATAAACAAGGTCATTAATGACATGCTAATTCCATACATATTTCCTTCATCATTGTTATAAATATGGCGATGCATGTCGATGAGACATAAATTTTACACTGCATTGATCTGTAAGCATATCCTTCACCATGCAAATGGTGTGTCTTTTACATTTTTCAGTCATGTCCTGTCTAGAAAATTTTTTTTACATTGTTTTCCAAAGATTGCATGTGAATGCCTTATAAATATAATTATATCAACCTCTGGAATGTAATTTCGTCATACGCTGAAATGATTCCAGTGTGGGATATTATTTAACACGTTATATTCAATCCAGAGATGTTACACTTCTCAGTACAACGAAGCTTGAATAGGTTAAAGGCCATGACATGGATTCTATCTATCTTGAATCGATAAAGCCTATTGTTTACTCTGCTGACGATTACTTTGGCATAGATTGCAGTGGTCTGCTCGATAACCTGACATGCAGGCCAACGTTAAGGCACGACGCTTGTAGGAAAAAGCCGGTCGCACGAGTTCTCTGCAGTGGTGTTAATTCTGGTTATATTTCAAACTTTCATCATCCTCTGGAGGAGGATTTGATCTTGATTAAGCCACATACAAGAAAATTGGAAGAATAAAATGAATGGCTTCAAGGGGAAAAATGTGATGATGGGTAAGGTCTATTTCCTGTTACAGGTTTATGTTTTTCAAATGAGATTTTCATTGGAATATTTGAATCCGTTTTTTACAATGATGTTTTCGAGTTTCTTGAAAAATAGTCCAAATATATCTTAATTTATTTGGCCGTTAGTCTAATACTAGAAATAAAATAAAATATTTTTATACTGTATTAATTTTATAAGGTAACATTTTCTCCCTAAACGGCATACAAACATGCCGGTCACGTGAAAAACACAATGGTTACTCTTGCCAGGGGAAGAAAAAACTTTCATGAAATTTGTAAACTACATTTTTCAGACAGTGGAAAACCCGTTTCACAGGAAACTTGAGGAAGACATCAAAGAGGAATTGGTACGAATTCTATTAAGTGATTCAGACAGGGTCATCTTCGCGAGATGGCTAGACATAGTCACTATAGCTTCAACGTGTCATGGTGTCCACCCTCTGAAGAGAATTTACAGCGCCTTAGTAATACTTATAGTAAAATATTTTTCTCGTTTTATTTATTAGTAAGCAATCACCAAAACGTTTTGGAAGAACAATATAAATATGAGATGCGCTTATCTAATGGGCCGATATTTTGCAGGCAAATTCGCATGCGCAGAAAAATAGTTGTGGTGAAGTATGGTACTGGTATCGAATTGTGGTGAAGAAAATAGTGTATTCAACACATTTACGGCAAACTGGACGTCGTAAGAGCAATCACTCAACTTACTTCAATCTATACACATTGAAACTCAAACACATGGACTTATTGAGCAGATATATTCAGTTCTTCTTCTGCTTTAGATAAACTGTAATCCTCGATACGAATATTTCTGTCTCATAAAAGTTATGAAAAAAATAATCGTTATATTTAATGCTATTTTCTCTGCTAAGGAGCATTTTAAATCCACCCACCAAACATTTCGTAGGATAACTGCCACCTGAATTAAAAAGGCAAAAGATTCTGGAGAATAAAAAGTATTTTTCCTTTAAACAATTAACATCATGCCTTATGAGCAAAAATCAAATAGAAAAATTCAGTTCTTAAGGAAAATGTATTCATTTTAATCAATAATCTATAAAGATCATTTCCTAAGCACAAATATTCATGAATAAATTTGGATGAATTATTTTAAAACGTTCAAAATTTTTGGATAGCAGATGCCACGCGATGCCAATATAAGTAAAATTTATAATCAGTGCCCGTCATTTTGTTTTTCAATAAACCTAGTAGCAGTTCTATAATACAGAATATGATCCGTTATTTTCCGAGATACCGTACGATATGCACTAAACGACTGATCCTGTCTTTCATAGGAAATTTAAGGGTCTTCCCATCATTTCACGTGCTTGCCTCAGTAAAGCATGTCCATACTCTGGAGGAAAGAGCTGAACCGCTTGCCTGAAAACGCAATCCGTGGAAGGCAATGACTGCAATTAAAATAGTGCGAGATACTCGCAGCCGACCATTAACATTCACGAAAGGGTGAGGAATCTACGAAGCGAGAAGCAGTGCACTGCACGAAGTACTGTCAACCCTATTCTTTTGCCTCACCTTATGCCTCTCATGAGGATCAACAAATTAACTAATAACGGGCGTCGAGGAACTGCTCACTCCGCCTAGTTCTCAATTATAATCCTCGCTTGTAGGTAGAGGGAGGCACTCCACTACAGTGAAGTAGAGCGCACTGCGTGTGTGTGCGACGTGAATAATGTCCTGGAAGGAGACCTTTTGGGAGTGAGGAGGGGGGTGTGGAGAGGAGGAGGAGGATGAGGGAGCGGTGTAGCAGTGGTGCCGGAAGTGCGAGGGAGGTCGAGGGTTTGAGGAGGGGTGAGAGAGATCTGAGAGTAGTAACCTCTAGTCCTAGCACACAGAGTTTATAATCACATTTCCCGCGCGGCTCCCCCCACCCCATCCACCTTTTTGCCTTGACCCCGATGCGGGAACAGACCTAACGGCCTTGAAACAGTACCGCTTGCGATTGGGAATCCCGTGAATAACCGCAAAAACTCCGATTTTTGTTTTTTTTTCTATTTACTTCTCGGAAGCCTTGGATTTCCACTCGCTCGGAATGGGATTTATCTCCCGAAATCCGTACCTGACCCCATGAAAAATCTTTATCCAAGGCTCATCCTCTCGTATATATATTTTTCACTCTCGCCTTACCCGTCCCCCGTCCCCCTTAGGGTTTCCCCTCCCTCCCCCAAGCACTTTTCAAGAGCTCTTTTTTCCTCCTTTCCTTGGGGGATGCGTCCCTGAAATCCGACATTCTCAGATTCTCCATATTCCTTTCGATGCAGTCGTATGAGAGTGTTCACACAAACATTCGACTCTCCTTGGGAGTCGTGGAAGAGCATGATCGATTCCCAAGTTAAATTGGGAGCTCCAGGTTTGGTCTTACTCCGGATAAGAAAATAGGAGACTAATTCGCTTACTTTTTTTCTTAAGCCCTCATATTTATTCTGGTATTCATAAAAGCGTGTCATAAAACGCCTTTAAGATAATCTGCAGCGTGAAGGTGATTCTCGGGTGAAAGATATATCGGCATGTGAAGTATGTCTCAAGAACTCTTTTGACCAACAGGAACTCTTTTGACCTTTCTCTATCTCTAAACTCTGAATGCTCATAGTTCAGAGTGAAACCTCCTGACAAAATTGGTATATTATATCTTAGCATTTTAAAATACAATCTGGAAATCATATGCTAGAACAAACTCGGGCTATCATATGATTAAAAATGTAAAAAAAGACAAAAATCTGTACACATTTCGTAATAACTTTTACCACCAACTAGGGTGAATAAAAATTTGATATTTTTAACGGAAACAAAACTTTTAAAAACTTTTTTATACTCCATATTTTTTCACTTTAATTCGATAAAAGATAAGCAATTACAATAACTCCTAGCGCATTCTAGAACCTTAGTCAATGCGGTCATTGGAGTGGTTCTACTTCTAGTATAAAAGTGTGAAAAAGTTCCATGAAGTTTTAAATAAGATTGTGCACATTTTTAAACCGTACTTTAAAATGTAAATTGGATAAGCATTTCTCTGTCCAACATCGTGATTGGGTCGACCGCAAAGCGGGTTAATGTGGCGCGATGCGCAAGCGCATAAAGTAAGATTTCATGTGAAGTGGTGCAATTTTGCGTCTTACTCCGTGTTCTGAGTCATTTATTTACAGTCGTCCAAAAATCATTAGTAGCAACCAAATGTGAATGATTTCGTGCTAAATTGGGTAGGTTCTCTCATTTCCATCACAGTATTAAGTCATTTGAAGTCTTGCCTGAGCAGGGCTAACCATGATTACAATTTTAGTAAGGAAGAACTCGGAAACTATTTGTGAATTATCACCTAATAGATCAATTTACAGGATACAACTGTTGAAGATGCAGAAAAATCTAATATCAGTAAATCCGTTAATATTTAACCCATAAATTTTAACTTCTAATGTTTTATTGATTAATTTGTCCTTACATCTACTAATATTATTTAGCACTACTCTAAACGTATTTATTATTGTACAAGCAAGCGACATTTGAATATGCCATGAATACATGTTAACTGTTTTTATTTTCACCGAATATATATCTATATGAAATTTGATGCCTGCATTATCTTCCACTATTGTCTTTGTATAAGTACTTTTCATTTCTGAATAAGCTCGTACAACAATGAAAATATTTCGTTTTCTTAAGGGGCATACCTCCAGAGCAATCAGAAAAATATTCTATTCTATTGTACGAGAAAGCGATGTAAAGTACGTGACTGCCCCAAAGTTCTAAGACTTTTGCAACCTCTCAGCTCCAGGTTTATTCAAAGAGGGATGGCGTGATGCTCTAAGGATGGAAATAACCTGATCTATTCATTACTAATGTTGTGAGCCATACACTTTTATTTTTAGATGTTTATCTAAAAATGAAGCCAAATTTCATATTACTTAGATATGCATCAGTAACATGGTACGTAGTCTCGCGCGAGAAAATCGCTCAAAGTGCTTTCGTAGACAATTGTGAAAATAATCTTACAAATATGAACACCAAAAGGAGGATGTTATCCACGAAAAAAATCACTTGGCATACCAGTCAAATTATTTCTCATAGCGTGTCACATATCTTTTGTAGACGCATAATGTTTCGTGTTACTCACCTTGATAAAATAGAATTGATGTTCCTAAGATTTAATAATATTTATGAATTTCCTCTCACCAATAAATATGTGCAAGAGTGATTCCCAAGAGTTTAACTAATCCACCGTATTTTTGTGATGAAGTTCACCGCAATCAAGAGAAAAACGTTTGTTAAATGAAACAGCGATATTTTTTATACACTTGTTTGTTAAAGATGACTTTTAATTGTATTTTAATGAAATTAAGCGAAACATTGATTGCGTGTGACCTATTTAAAACTTAGGGCTCCCTAAAGTTGGAGTGTTTCCTTGGGATTAATCCGGTGAGGACGGTAACTGACGGCTGATAAGCCTCTATACCGAGAGAAAGTTTGGAAAATGGGGATTTATGCACAATTAATCGCCTTGGGCAACATGCAGAGACCCAATGGGAGGAAGAATAATACCCTTAACCTTAAATATTGAATGAAAAACCCGGCTTTCGTCAAGAGGTGACCTCTAAACGATAGACGAAGCAGCATTCCTTTCCTCAAACGAATCCGTAGGGGTAGCAAATACCTAAGGCAACATCCTAATCCTAAGTAATTTAATGGCTGTGTTCTCTGGATAATGGTCCTGTCTATACAGCATCCGAATACCCCAATTTATGTAAATTTTTCACGCTCACTCCACTTGGAGTCAGAAGGAGGGTTTCAGATGCTATCTTTCTGCGTAAAATTATGATGATGGGTGATGAGGATTCCAGCCATCTACTTGGCTTAATCAACCTAAATGCTTCTCCAAGGAGAACTAAGCACACTCCACTCTTCAGATGCCACTTTAATCGGGTGGATGTCGGTAAATATGAACCGCTAACTAGGATGATGCGCACGGCTAATGAATTTTTGAATAATTATAAAGATGCTGATTTTATTTCTGACCCTTTAGTGTCCCTAAAAAAGAAAATGTTCGTATTTTTTAATAGAACCTAAACAGTTGTTTTTCTTTTTCCTGATTGATTCATGTATGCATTTATTTATTTTATTGTATTTTTATTATAACACATGTAATTGGGGTTACCTGTATGTGTTAAATAAATTATTATTATTATTATCCGACAACCGTTTAATACCGCAAGCGCGGTAATAATCGGTTTAACGACTGCTGCATTGCGAGGAGGAGCAGAGGGCGACCGCATCCAATTTTACCGAAGAGCATCGGCTCGCCAATTTCCTTCGATGCGCTTTTTTATGGTTGAGCTTGGAGAGCTCCCGCAATCCAATCACAATGATGCTACTCTTGTTGTCCGGTTTTAAGGTTTGCCGACGGACTTATGCTATGTAGATAGCTTACATCAGCCCATCTCAAGTGGGTACACGTAATTTACCTCGTCTTCTCAGCAGCAACTTTACCTCTCACTTAAGTAAATCAACCTACATTACATACTTTTATGACGTAAAAATAATGTATTAGAAATCATTATGAAATAATGAGGAAAATTATAACCAGAAGATTAATATTACCGACTTTAAAATCATTTATCCTAATTGACTCGCAAACTTATACCCTGCGAATTCTATCGATTTCATCGTTTTCAGGTGGAGGTTTAAACCCCCTCTTCGAAAACCTCTGGTTCCCCCTTGTGTATGTAACGGAATTTTAAAAGTAGAGCTATCCCTTACTTATTGTTATAACCAACTATGAATCCATTAGTACTTTTAATAATTCATCCAATTATTTATCTCTCTAGGTATCTTGCACCCAAGACCCAAGTCTACACGATCCATGTCGCTTATCCTTTCTAAATCCAATGGCCAATTTTCCTTACCACAAACACCTTCATTTGCCTGTATTGCTTGAAACCTTACCGTTCCAGATCAATAAACTTCTGCATTTTACCCATGAAAGGGCGTAGCGATAGCGTTATTTATTTAGCTACACAGCGATTTGCAGATACTGTCACTTCTTCGGCTTTTTCAATGCTTCATTTGTGGGACGAATTTCCCCAAAGGATTTACGTCAACATAATCCCGTGCAATATTTTCCGCCGACAGCACTTCATTAAATACGACAAATGGAGCAACAAAAAGAAATTTAACTTTACGTAATGATTTACCAACAAATTGGGTGGTACTGTTAATAATATTCATTTTTTTATGCCTATAAAATTTTGACAAGTTATAGCTAAAATTTTCAATTAAAATTGAAGTCAAATTCAAATTACAAACCTCTAAGCCCATTTTAAGCCATCATAATACAACGCTATGAAAAAATACATCCATTAATCCGCTATTTCGATGCCTTGCATCACTTATTCCAGCATTACCATCAGTAATTGCTGTACTTTTTGAATGGCGTTAATGACACCGTGGGATAACTACTACGTTTTGACTTGGGTAATCACGAGCTACTAACAGAAAATGTTGAATAGGAGAAACAAAAGCTTAACCGTTAAAAAATACACAAACATTTTCAAATATTTAAGTATTTATTTAACTCTCAAAATCATTACCACTACTGCATCGTGAATAAACACCAGCGTTCATGATAACATGGAATTGACTCCAGGATAATGGAATGGAATTGAATTATAGATTAGAGAGGTACCTCAGGTGGAAATATCTCAGATTGAAGAGAAAAAGGAAGCTTTGCTTAATGAAACAAACAGGGTCCTTAATGGAGAAGAGATGAATCGAATTTAGAAAACCTTTCCATAGATATAATAATTGTACAAGAAAAATAATCGATAAACCGAAGATTGATGAAGATGCAGGTCAGATTTTTGACAGAACTATCACTCTGAGGAGATTTCCTTTGATACCGACACAGATATCACTTCTTCTTGTAGACAACTCCTCGCTTTGCAGGTCTACACGTGTCTCTCAATTATGAGTGACTGAAGCTTGACACATGACATTTAACGTAATTCACGTAACAGTATTCTAATGGAGTACGATAAATAGATGGACCATATGAGCCTACTGTATTACAGATGATGTAGGGTTGATGCCGTCGTAATTACTATCACGTAGTTTATTTATCCTGGGATGGATAAGGCGATAACGATCCATCTTTTCCCAACCCAGTTTACACAAACATCCATCTCTTCAGTGGAGAAATACTCTACCCAGGTGGGACTCGAACCCGAGATTAACAGGCGAGGACGTCTCTCTGTCGCCACATATACTACCAAGAGTATAGTTACCAGGATGTAAAAGTTCATAACTTTCGTGGTTCAATTTCCGTCCTCGATTACACCAGTGAATGTGGATAACGACATCTACATCTCCATATTACCCTACAAACCACTTTAAGGGTGTTTGGCAGCGGGTTGACTTATTACCAACAAGCACCACAGTGTAGAAATGAACTTTCACCAACATGGACCACACTACGGGTATGCTACAAATACTACAGAAACCATTAAATTCATCTCTAAAGCAACTATGTAACCGTGATACACAGGTCATTGAGGGAAATGTAAAACGTGTTGTTACAATTATGCGGCAGATTTATAAACATGCATTAGGGTGCATATGAATTAATCACCTACACTACCTGTCAGCTAACTCAATTTAAAGTCTTAATGCCGCCATTATGGTTCTTATTGATCGCGGGAAAAATGACGTTTTGAATTTTTCTATTCTACAATCTATTTCCATTATTTTATTCTCATGATATGATCTACCATAGTATGTAGGCGTTCTAAAGATGTTAATAGCTTCGTAGGTGCATAAATTGGTTTTAAATTTACGTTAAAGATTGACTCTAATTTTCAATCGACATTTGACAATCAATTATACGATCACGCTGTATATTTTCCATTTCCTGCACCATTTTCTTGGAAATACCTCGTTGTGTAATATTATTTTTCGGCGTAGAAGCAACCATTCCCAACCAACATCTCCTTTTCACATATCCATTATCGCCCTCACAATAGATGGAGCAGCGGCAACTCGCCCACTGAATATTAACCATGCATTCAACAAAGCGTCACAGTATCATGACTGATCATCCTCTCCTCATAGTGAGCATGACTCCTCATAGTTCAATGATCGAGTCAATGCTTTAAGGATAGCTCCTGTAGTAATTGTTTCCGCCATGAGCATCTGGCTTATCGTACTATGTCTTCAATAGAATCAAGTGTCGTAAAGGTTCCTGCAGCCACGAGCCTGCAACCCAAAGTCAATGGGGGAAGTTGTATCGAACAAGGAAGGAAGCCTTGGGAGGGGACGCGTGGAAGCGACTGAGCGGCAAATTGACGAGAGGAAGTGCGGTGTTAAGGCGGGTAGGAAGGCAGGGAAGGTTTCCTTCTCGAAAGAGCATGGGACTCCTGCGTTAAGCGGGGCGGAAGGGCAAACGAGGTGACGGATCTTGACAGTCTGCGCATTCGGAACTCTCGGGCGAGGAATAATACACACACGTATTTCTTCCAGGAAAATAGACACAAAATTCGGAGGGGACAGAGAGCAATATGAGGACGTTTGGAGGTGTCTCCGCACGATAAAAAGAGAGGACATGCAGTGAAAAGACGAGAAAAAATACAGGTACCATCAGTTGGATACAGGTGTAGGAATTTTCTCGAGGTTAAATGCACGCAATTTTACCCAGGGAAAAAGTTTTTAAGTCCTGAATGATGCGTAAATATGTTGTTGTTTCGCAATATTACCATAAACCGATTTGAGGTAAATTTGATAACGGTGGAGATAACGGGTAAGATATTTCTCTAGTCATAAGAGAGACTATATTTGAATTCAATTCTATATTCCAGCAGCTGTGAGAAAAATGAAGTAAATATTATAATAATAGTGTAATTATACACGTTAATTTGACAAAATATTTCGACTAATCGAAAAAATAATAATTATATAAATATTAAACTTGACTCATTTTTTTACGAGGTTTGTTTGTAACTCCTTCACAACGGTAATTTTTTTGTTATTCTGAAAAAAACACTGAGAAGACTTTATTTTTACATTCATTTATTTTTTTAAATAGGAGAGAAATCATACAAGTTTGCCCAACAGTATTTTCACATGATCTAGGGGTTAATTCCAATTTCTTTAAATATTGTCTCTCTGGAGTGAATACAAGTATCATTGTTAAAAACTGATGATTTTTTGGTAAATATCTCGGAAAATAGTTCAGTAAGTAGATGGTATTTGTGCATCTTTGGATGGGAGAAATTTTTTTCTTTAAAATGCGATCAAATTCATTGATTTCTAGGAGAAATGATACCTCGCTCAAGTTACCAAAAGCAATATATAAAATCTCATATTCCCAAATTTAAAATCATAGAAACATATTCTCGACGAAAATTACTTTAACTGTAAACTCTTGAATAAAAACCTAACCTGAGCGAATGATGACAATATTTTTAATTTACATTAGATAGCAGAAAATCTAAAGTTGAACTAATCTTGGTAATACATAGGGCTAATTTATTGAGACCAGATTCATGGCTACTTGCTTTTCACGAGAGAAATGGTTTTTCAGGAAGATTCGTAAAGTCATGCAGACATATCGTGGAATACCGGTGTCAAAAACACATCTTCACCAGCATGATTTTTTGCTTTTGAAAATGCAGGAACACGCACACAAGATGCGTTTAAAGGATTTTTATATAAATTAGATTATTGAACTAATTTGGAAAATTCATGTGATTTTTCCGAAAGCAAGAACTTCTCATCACCTATTTGTGAAGCGTAAGTTGAGGATGAAGTATGATGTTCAATAGTCTATAGATCTCAACAAAGATAATACTCAGTAGCGCCAAAAATATATAACCGTATTTAGTTTACAACAGTTGTAGTACAAAAGAAACAACAAACTCAAGTTCCATTGTGAAATCTGTGTATTCGAGTATCAAATTCCATCCCAAACAGCATAATGTAGATACAATGACTCCCATGTATTTTTCAGGCAATCTGGCAGAGAATTAACCATTTTTAGTCCTTAAACTGCCATTTTCGTAACCGTGTTCCTTCGATGTTTATATTCATGTGGATTCCTTTAAAAAAATAGAATGCAAATATGCATGGCATTTAACTTTGGTTTGCTACTTCTCATGATTCATTTCAGTAAAAAAATGAGTTAAAAATGCAAAGTAAATAACAAATTATATTACAAGACCATCGGAATCTATAAAATAGACACCATAGACACAATTGGATGTAACTATAATGACCAACTTCGATAACTAACGTGTCCTTATCGATAAATATTTGAAGGCTCTCATTACATTGCTTCACTTATAATATGATGGAATAAAAGACACCTTAAAATCAATGGGATTTTAATTCTCCTGCATAAAATATTTCTTTATTTCATCTTTCTTAAGTAAAAAAAACGAAAAGAGTGGGTATTTAACAGTTAACTGATTGTTTCCGAGAGCCGAATAGTCTAGCTAAGGGGTGGCCAACCCGCGGCCAGCGGGCCGCACGTGGGCCCGCCTTGAACATTTTTCCGGCCCGCGAGATTCATCACACTTTAATACAATAACTTTAACACAATAATGATTACTCATTATGTTTCAATTTTTCACTCCAAAATTATGTCTATAGTGGGTCTAAATCTAATATCGGGATATATAATTTTATATGCGGCCCGCGGAGTTATGATGAATTTTCAAAGTGGCCCGCAAGATCATTTTGGTTGGCCACCCCTGATCTAGCTAATAGTAAACATGCGGATACAATTTTTTTTCTAATTGATCAAATGAGTTCCTTCACTTCAATTCTCTTAAGGCACAATCCTTTACACTTGAATGATACCCACCAGTCAATACAGAGAGTGACTTGTTTATAAGTTTTCATGGAGTTTCACACGATTTAAACACACCTCTTTCTTATATGAAAGGGATGATTAAGTGAGCCACTGATTTTCATAAAGGAATGTGGCTGTTTCCCGTAACTTCCATAAAAATAGCGCATTGACTGCCAAAAACATTTACTGCACTCGTAAGAGTAAGTCTTAAGTGGTAACCCTTAAATAGTCAACTTTTGCTTACGTAACATGGAGCTTCCGCAAACTGCCCCTTGACAGTGAACGCTCATCGGTTAACATCAGTTATTCCAACAATCATGTAATCTACCCTCGTCGTGGAAAGTTTTTTCGACCATATTTACCTAGGTTGGACTAAGTAGTCCTTCAAAAGTCACACATGGTGTTATACATTAAAGTTACGCGTCAGTTGAGCCCTGTTATTGAACTTACCACTAGGCTTTGAGGCATCAAGAGGCCGACTTAATGGCTCTAGTCGTACTTTCTCTGACATGATCTGTGGTATGAAATATACGCTAGATCAGAGGGGTCAAAACTATATTCACCAAACGAAGAAATACTACATATTTCAAGGGAATTTTACTTTCCATTTTCAAATTCGATTGTCAATATTTAACTGGCAGCTGAAATTTATTTTCAGGTGAAAGTTTGAAGAGATTACGAGAGCTTAAAAAATAATCCGTTTAAAAAAATGAAAGATAAAAATATTATTTTCATGCAGACATCCCGCCATGGATCTCCTAAAGATAAAGATTAAAAACAACGCATGAATAGCATATGAATGAAATCCTAAGAGAAAAAAATCTTGAAGAGTATCGCAGCAAAAGGTGTCATGATAGTTTTAATCCCGCATTTTAAATATACGTCGGCATTCTCCTTAATATGTCTTATTTATGTTAAATTCGCGATTGGATGCAGAAATCAAATCCCTAGCGTGAGAAATTTGTTTCTTATCCTTTTTTTCGATTTTTATTTAAATAATGGATAGTAATATCCTTTTATCTCTCAGAGAATCAAAAAGTAATTTAAACGCGCATAAATCAAAAAGTTATCAATTTTCACGCGTATTTCAATTTTGAAAATTTTTGAGGTATTCCATCAAACTTTTTTATAGAATATCGACAAATTCCACCAGATATAGTCAACTCAAGAATGCTATGCTAAGACATCCCTAAAAACTAACAGAACATATATTATCACCGCCATATTAAATGGGGTATTTGAAAAGATATCTATCCCAAAAACCTTAACAACTTCTTCCATGGCGACATCAAAGTATATCAAAAAGACTCGAGGAATATAATTTTGGCACGGAGAAAAAATATTAAAAAGTATACGTCCAAACAAACGGAGAGATGCACATGCAATTAATAAGATGGATCATTTTTTGTTGGGTTTCCAATGCCTTCGCTAAGAAACTTAATGGCGTGCAGAACAGCAATATCGGACATCTTTTGCGAGTCGCCAAAGCACATCGCGCGGTGATCGTTATCCGCGGAGGTGGACGCAGTAGAAATCATGGCGGGGCTGGAAGGGAGGGTGAGAAGGCGGGGGGGGAGGGGGATTTTTTGGCCGAAAGCCCTTGGCAACCATTCCCTCATCCCACCCCTCCGCCCAGCGGGTATTCCATCCCCCCTCTCCCCCAACGCCTGCTCCGACACGAATTTTTATCATCTCTCTCCATTCCATCTGGCAGTACTAAGGAAAGTCACGTGCTCAGGTAAATTACAGTTAATGTATATGACTAAGTTGCACAATGTTCGATCGCCATCAATCCAGAGATAGAGCGGAGACGGATCCATTACACGTTTCAGGGGCATTTGACACTTACGTGCCTCAGGTTGCGCTCGAGAGATCTAAGCCTAAAATCTACGGAGCGACATTAGAGGGTGCAATTTTTTCTCACGTTGGACTTCTTTTTAAATCAATAAATGGAAGAGAAAAATAAGTTACGGGACTTGCTATTGGCCTCAAAAATAAATCGTCCAGGAAAACTATTCGGCAAAAAATCATTTTGATTTCATTAAAATATATTTATCATCGAAGGCCATTTGAAGATTAATGAAAATTATGTCAACAGAAAAGTACGCTGCTATAAATGACTTGAATTAATGAATCTCTGATGTAATTTTTTTTACCGTCGCAGCTTTTTTTCTTATCACTCGATCCGCTGTGTTCATTCTCTTACCGAATGAAATATGCATACCTACTTAAGTCGAAGACTTTAACATACATCAATGCCATCCAAAAATCTTGATTATCGATTATGTTTTATTTTAGTAAGGTATTAATGTGCTTAATTCCTGTGTAACCGCCTCACCTCCACTTTTGACACTTACTCGATTGGTGAGAGTGATATTTCTAATTATCATTTAGATACACCCTAAAATGCTGAAAACTAAGAAGGCGAGAGAAATGTTTTCTCTATTATAATGGTATACACCTATCTTTATCTGGAAAACTGATAGGTTTAGTAAACTAGAAACAAATAATTATTATTGCATTGATTTCTCCTCGCTAAAATGTTGAGATGGAGGAACAATGACCAGCTTTGAGAAATGTAAAAAATCATTATCAGTTCCCTTAAGCAGTGACAGAATTAGGGCCCTGGGTCTCCAACTATGGAATTCTCCAACTCTCCAACTCCAACTATGCCGAACCGTCAAACATACCACCTTATACAGCGGCGGTGCTGGGATAAATTCCTCGCCTGCTATCCAAAGATCATAGGTTTCAGCATGAGAGTCTGGGTGAATTTTCCACAACCCGCATCATGCGAGTTTGTGTAATTATACTGTTGAATATTATAACACCACAAGTGGAATTCGTACCATTAACTTGGGTTGTCATGCCAACATCGTAGCTACCGAGGCCGGTAAAATTTACAAAACTGTCATAATCCTAAATGATAAATGTGTCCAATAGATTACATTACAACATAATCATTGATTCTGTTATAATTACGCTCACTCCGTGGAAATTGATCATTAGAACCATGCACTGAAAACTAATTGTAGAAACTTAGAAACCTCCTTTTTCACTAAGACGTGTTTACGGAGAAGTTTACTATTAGGAAGAAAAAAAACCACCAAAATTCAACAAAAATAAAGTGAGAAATTTTATCTATCCTAATTAAACATTTCAGAGTGGATTAATGTGTATTAATAGGAGATGAGAGCTGCTAGAGGAAGTGGAAAACCAGAAGTTTCACCAAAGGAATTGGAAAGGCACGCAAACACACAAACGCCTACCTGTTTACATGAGAGATAGTAAACGTCCTCGCCCGCACAGCTCATGTAAATGTAGAACCAACAAGACTCATACGGCCGCAGTAAATGCCAACCCGATAAAAATTTTACCAAAATTAAATTTAGTTAATTTAAGTTGAAAACGAAGAAAAACTCATACCTAACAAATATTAAGTAAACTACGGTCTACCGGTTAAATATTCAGTACCCCCAACATCAGATGGAATTTCCAAAATATCTCACCACAAACGCAAACAGATTGTACAAGGAATTGTTTCCTCCTCTATTTTATGCTCTATATCATTACCTTCGGGATATAATTAATACTCATCCTCCATTACTGTTCCTTTCCATACATTCTTTGATACTCATAAGCCCTAAACATTACATTAAAGTAAACTTCAGTCTCCCCAGTCAACTTTTTGGGAAAAAACCTAAAACATTCACATGACTCTGTATCCTTGCTTTAAGCTACACATTTTACCTTATTTCTATCGGTTTCAAACTCAACTATTCCCTCTCTATGAATACCCGAAATAGGATAACCAGGAAATGTTCGGGCATATTTTACTTTTGCACCATGAATGTACAGTCAATCCGACTTCTGAAGCCCGGAACCCTTTTTTGCATCCATCTGCCTCACTTTTTACCAGTAATCACCTCTCCTTCGCCAAGAGTGTTCAGGAAATAATACATCAGTAGTCTTCACTGTCTTATTCATCAAGTCACATACAAATTTATTACTTTATGGACCTTATGTCTCATGATTATTTTTCTGGCATTTCATTCCAAAAGTAAACTCAAAATTCTTTATCGTTCTCCAGCAGCTGTGGTCTTGTTTACCCCGCTGTCGTTGACACGGGGGAGAGAATATCTTTAGCAACGACTCCAGCCCTCGCTTTGCCTTTCCCCACTTCCTTAAATGAAAGCCGAGAGGAAATGTTCCAATTTCTCCTAGATACACTACTCCTTCGACAGTGTCGACCATTATTTCAAGGAAAAATTTAGGTAGTTGACGTTCCAGGGATATATAGCGTTTCTCAAGAGGCGTACAGGTTAACTGACAATCCTGTAGATGTCTCTCAGCATAATGTGCGTGTCCTTCGGTTTGACTCCAATGATCTAGACCAACGTGGCGAGGAAAACCCCAGCACACAACCACTAGGATTATCGCAATGCGCGAGATTTTTCGCTGCGCACTACTATGTCGAAAGCCACTGACAGCTCTAATGAGGGCAATCTTGGGACCGGAAGAGTTCCCTTTCAAAGAGGTTCGAAGAATACGGAGGGGATGATAATCCACCGAGTTCTTGACGCTACATACACGATAGTAAATTACACAGCCTAAAGCTTCTAGTGTACGATCGTACAGTTCACCAATGGTTTCTGACAAATCCCCGTTCATATCCTCTGGAAATTTGATTTTTCGAGCCGGCATAGGTCATGTGTACTCGGTGCAAAATATTTTCCGTTCACCCCAGATCATAACTAATCTCCAGCTCTTCAGCCTTTCCCTTGGTCAACACTCACTTGTCAAAACATGTCATTGAGGAAAAGACAACCACAGAAATTGTCTTCTTTATGACAGTGCTGACCTAAGAATCGGCACAGCTTGCAATCTTTTTCACTCAATAAGAATGGTAGGGCATATTTAAAGTATTAAAAACTTTTTCGCACATTCCGTATGCTGCGAACAGAGGGAATACACTCTGACGTTTTAGACGGAAGACGGAACCCAAATCCCAGTATGACGACACCATTGTGTGCACCGTGGGCGTAATGGCGCCAGTTAATTATACTATTAAGGTACTAATGAAGTTATATGTTTGCGTGTCGAATGAAAATGCTTATGACTTCCACAATTATGGTATTTATATCAGTACCTCTTTCGCAAGAGTGATAAAGTTTCGTGAGATCAAAAAGCGTTGCCATCGATCAATGAGTTGGAGCTCTTAAGCTAATTTATCTTTGCCTCTCTTGCTAACATGTACAAATATAGTAAGTCACAGATGAAACGCTTAGACTTTTTCTCCAACTACTGTTCGAATTTTCATAAGATTTTAAAGCAACGGCGTTCTTTTACCAAGCTCAATAACAGATTTTCCGGAACCGATGCGCTCCTGAGAACTTTTATCTCCCTTTGCTGAGGACAATTGCTTCGATCGTTATTTCATGCTTGCACGATTTCAATTAAGTTTCCAACGTTTTCTGATAGAGCTAAATTACATTAAAATTCCAAAAATTCGTTTTAACTCCCATTCAGTGCTTAATTTTGTTTCCCACGAAGAAGTAAGGACTTAACAAAATTCGTTTGGATTTAGAGAGAGTTAAATCCATATTTGACATAAGTTGAGATGCTCTAAAAAAACGATTCGTTAGAAATAAAATTCAGAGTGTTCATAAAGTGTTCATTAGAAATTAAATGCAAATTTTTCGAGCATAAATCTCAGAAGTATATCTTTTTAAGGGAAATGTTTTGTTTTGTTGACTTCCGATGGGGGAATACGTCTACGAAACATGCAAGAGCAAATTGCTGCCATTGCTTAATGATCGCAAATACTGAACCAGGAAATTCCATAAATCAAATCAGATATTTCCGATAATTAATTTACGATATTTTCGGGTATACCCAATCACCCAAGTCTTCACATTTGATCACCAGGAATTTTCCTTTAATTCCAGATCAGGTATTCCATTTAACTTCGACCATTTTGCAGAATACAATTCACCAAATTCTCGTCTCTCCGTCTCTGTTCACACCTTGCCGATCATGAATAGAATCACTGAGGGTATTAACAAGAGGAGGGGGAACGTCGTGGCTTCTGCGCACACATGGCATTGGACTTCAAAATGAAGGCTCTGTAATATTCAGATAAAACATTTTTATAATAATGTGATAGAGTAGTGCAAGAGCAGGGTATATGTCTTACATGCATACCCATTACGATGCTCCCTACTGGCAGGGAGGCATTGTCAAAGGTGCTTAAATCTCGGCGCTAGCCCAAGAAAAATTGGCTTCGTTTAAGCAATTTCCTCCATGCTGCCATATTCTTACAACCCTCCATTCCTCTTTCATATCCATGTATTATATCATACACGTTCTCCTATTCTTAGGACTTCTAATATTTCTTCTCTTTGAAGCTGATTGGAAAACAAATTACCTTTCATTTTGTGTTAATTTTTGAGATATGCAGTTAAATCATGAACATTACACATTGTGAATAATAATTAAAAATTTTCGTGATGAACAGTTTTTCCCAAGATTTACGTAAATAGCTTTCCATGAAAATGGGACTATCCAAAAACTAACAGCAAGCAAAATTAAGCATTTGGTCACGAATGGATATTTTCATTGCTGATATTGCCTAGTTATATTCGATTTTTAAATGTAAAGCATGAACGGGTTACATATCTGACGTCGCATGCATGAAGATACAAAATACGCACCTCATAGCTTCCATTTCAAGGCCTGCTACCAAATTGTGATAAAGTAAACACGTAAAATAGAATAGAAAACAATTTCATTGTCCTGGGACAAAGTCCCTTAGGACATTGAATTAGTTTACATGCCTTCATGAGGAGTGGAATACAAAGACAAAATACAAAGCCTTACAAAAAAAGGAAAACAAACAAACAAATTTACAGTCATCAGAGAGATATAAAATGAGCGAGGTAAATGAAAATGAGAAAACAGTATCAATATCAATAATCGAAATAGTATGTTATAACAAAAACGTACAATCTGTAATACCTTTTAATAAGAAAAAATGAAAACAAACAAACGAATATTTTATAAGACAGAAAAACAGCAAATGATTATAGGGAACAAGTAACATGTAACAATATCATCTCATATCATTTTGTCTTCTCATATAGAGGTGAGAGAACATTTGGGAGACAAAAAGTCAGCCATACTCCTTTTAAATTGTGAGACATTCATAGAAAATTTAATACTATCAGGCAACGAGTTCCATAATTTACAGGATGAGATGCGGAAAGTATTTTCATATTTTGTTGTGCTGTATTTGGGGATGTAAAATGTTTTTGTTATACGGGTCGATCTCTTGTTAGTTTGGGCATTAAAAATCAAGTTTTCATATAAATAAGAAGGGGTTTTCGAGTTCAGTACTTTGAATAACATTAAGGCTTTTTGAATTGTTCTTCTCTAATTCAATTTTAACCAACCCAGCTTTGCGTAATAGGGAGATACATGCTCGTTGAAACGATTATTAAAAATGAATCGCATACATGAATTCTGCAGTCTTTGTAATTTAACGCTTAATTCATTAGTCATACCGGAGTATATAATAGAACAATAATCAAAACTAGGAAATATTAAACTCTCAACCAACTTCTGGCGCAGTGTTGTTGGGATTAAGTGCCTGAAATACTTCATTCTGTGGAGAGTTTTGTGAACTTTATTTGAGAAGGCAGTATCGTAACACGTACACGTACTCCCGGAACTACACTGGTTGGAGCTTATGAGATTCTTTTAGACAAATGCTTGCCACCCAGTTCGATACATCTAGGTTCACCATACCAGTTACGTTTAAGACCAAAGTAAGCGAGGATACGGATCACCCTCCTTCAGCAAAAGTTCTTTTTCCTCCGAAAATTGCGTCGGCAAAAGCACAAAAAACTGCTTTGAATAACATCAGCAACCGCTGTACCTGCCACGGCTATTGCGATAAAAACAAAGTCAACCGACTTTTTAATCACAGTTTGTGAGTTTCTCAGCATAAAAGCACCAGGAGAGTACACCAATCTTTTTTTTTTGTGTATTTTAGCATCATCGCGAGTGGCCGCATATCACCTGTGCAGTTTCTAGAAAATTTTTTCATTGGGAAAATAACACCGGGAAGATAAGTAAACAGGGAAACAGCCAGCTGGAACATGAAAAGTGCCTCCGCTTCTGGTCTTTCAAGAAATCCTAGAAATGAATGAAAGGAAAGACGAAAAAACTCAAAATGGTAAAATAAAACAGTGAGAAACATAAACTTTTACTACGACTGGAATATTATGCATGAAATAGCAGGTGTAAAATAATATTTTAATTTCTTTGGCAGAGAAAATAAAATGTAGACGTTTCGATTTAATTGATGAGGTAGGGAAGGGCGACTAAAGCAATAGAGTCCTGAAAGCAATTAATCGAATGGTTTACTGGGATAATGGAGAGAAACAGACGAAAAAGAATTATAAGTAAGTATGAGTAATGAATAGCAGTCTATTGATAAATAATTGCATTTCTATTAGTATTCTTTGTGATCATGATTACTCCTACGTGAAATGCCTGAGCCGTAAATTATTATGACAGGGAAGCAATTATTGACAGATAAAAATAAAATCATGTAGGTAAGAATTAAAGTGGAATGCAGGTCCTCTTTTGGTCCAATAAAATGGAACACCAATGCACGTATCGTGAGCAAGAGTTTGAGGAAAGAGAGGAGGAAGTTGAAAAGTTAGTTGAAGATGAAATAAAAGGAATTCATATGAAATAAGGATTGAGTGATCCGTTTATCGCCAAATAAATTATGAAAAGGAAATTAATACGGAGCAACATAGGTAAACTTAGGTGAAATCTAAATTGACATGCTTGGTTAAATGCAACCACGAAGAAACCCAGAAAACAGAAACCATAGGTGCATAATTGAAAAGTGTAGGAATCGCAAGTAAGTGTTCCCAGAGTAAAAATTGATGATTGATGACGATGAATTTAAAGGAAATTTACCATTAGAACCGAAAAATACCATTTTCCACCATAGATGAAAGTGTAAATAAGAATATGTAATACTCCTTAAAATAGGAACGTTGCCGCAGAGAGAATCAAGCCGTAGGACAGCTTGATGATTTCAAGGGTTAGAGGGAAGACGATAAGAAGTATTTGTAAAAATACCAAAGAGGATAAAAAAGCACTGTGGATATTTACATGGACTTATTACGAACTAACTACGCTCTGTTTGGTTACAGACCTTTGCGGAAAATATTTCACAGGAAATTAAGAAGCTTGAGAATGCTATGAAAGAGGAACAGGTTTACGAAGTAGTTAATTCAATGAATGTAATCATCGAGGGAAATTGGAGATGCAAGCTAGCAATCCATAGTAAGAAAATATTGGTTGATAATATGGATCGAAATTTTGAAATGTCACGACTGTAACGACAGTATTATTATTGAATACATGCAATAATATGCAGTCCTTTCGCCATACAAGGGACTACATTTGGTAACCTTTGGAGAATAGTAATGTAATAAATGAAGTTATGATATGGCCCGAGAGCTCAGAGGATTAAGAAGGTATCTGATATCAGAATAGGAAAGAATAATCAAGGGTGTTAATTACTAAGTGCGATCTTAAATCCGGTCATATTTTACATTTAACGGTTTATTTCCTTATCTCAATTTGTCTTTTTAATCAAAGAGTATCTCTTTCTCTCTTATACATTCGGCATATTGAATTCCGTAAAACATCATCTCAATTTTATATGGCTTTGCCGTAAAAAGGGATTTTAGATAGGAAATTGAGATGGGCACCGGTGATATGCAAACGAATCCAAAATAGCCAACGAACTCGTCTGCGTTGGCAGTGGAGGGTTGACTACCCCATAGAGGCATCTGTTGTGCCATGCCTTAACCCATAGGTAAACCGAGTCCTCAGGAAAATTAATTCTTAACTCCAAAGACGAGGCATATTCCTTTGAAAAATGCCATTTGTACGTTTTGAAACGCAATGAATTCCATGTTATTTACGTCGGACGGATAGGGAGAAAGTTTTCCATCTGGCTGAACGATATTAAACCGCGACACCGGGATTATTAAATATGGACTTAATCACGTTACTTCTAACGCATCTCAAGATAATCGAGTTTCAAAAACTTCACGAATAGCACAGTTCAACAATAGAATATCGGTCAAAAATTAGAGATAAGGACCCTGAAAATCGCTGGGGCTGACGCTGGCTTGAATTATACACTCTCTCCACTGATCTTCGGTGATGTTAAAGGCAAACACAAACTGTCCATCGCATGTTAGACTTGAGACACTGACCAAGAGGGAGGATGCACCCTAATTGTACCAGAGCAAATCGCGTCGGACCCACGCGTATTTTCATGCAGACAAGAGCACTCAGTTCATGCGAATCAATGAACGGAGCTTGACCGGTTGCTGCAAGGGCGGAGGATGGTTGAGAGGGGAGAGTGCTTTACAATGCTTTCCACGGATCAGTCTCCATTAGTAGCACAAGTAGGTAAGCTACGGAATCAGCCTCTCCAACCTGTAACGATGTGCCGCACCGTCAAACCTAAGATCTTAATCCTTTGAAAATCACAAAGTCCACGACCAAGATCATGGTGCTATGTACGAATACAAGGTAGGCCACTGTGCATCGTTTAGGTCGAACCTTTGAGATAGAGGGCACTTGCTATGCTGGCCAATGCTTAACGCTGTAACATGGACCGCCGTCTCTGTCCTCTCTGATTAACCTTAGCATTCCCGGGCTGACGCACTATTTATGCGATTCCACGATGTTTCCCTTTGATATCTCACACCAATTCAACATGCAGTTACTTTTTGACCAGAATTTTTAGTGTAAAACTTTTAGTTAACTTAAGTTAATAATATTCTGCATTCCCAGAAAAAAATTAAAAACCGAGTAGAATCTATAACTCTAAGTAACTAACGTTTGTTTCAAGATTAACTCAATAAAAATAATCAAAAAAGGGTAAATGTTTTTTCTCCATCTCCGCTACTTCGTCCTTTCGTCTTAGCCATCAGAAAGCAAGCAAGAGAAGTACGGGAAAGACAATAGTTATAAACAATGGTCATTGCCAAACCTCGTGGAACGCCTTCGTTACCTTTACAAAACGCTAGGATGCTCGAGAAAGATACCTACAGGGCGATTCAGCGATCTCTTTCCTATAAATCAGTGACTGAGGTCAAATATTGTTAAATGATAAACCACTATGTGTTCAAAATTCCACAAAGGAAATATCATTCGCCTTGACCGAAACTAGAAAAAAGGATTCCTCCTAAAGTCTTCCCGGCTTTTCCACCAGGTTAGGTAATTGTTGGCCGTCGTTTCGATGGCAACCTCCGCCATCTGATCTGTTTTTGCAATATGATCTGTTTTTTTCCCGCATATAATACTAATAAAGTCTTCTCGGGTTTTCCACCAGGTTAGGTAATTGTTGGCCGTCGTTTCGATGGCGGAGGTAGCCATCGAAACGACGACCAACAATTACCTAACCTGGTGGAAAACCCGAGAAGACTTTATTAGTATTATAGTATGCGGGAAAAAAACAGATCATATTTAAGGATTCCTCGACTTGCGGACGAGTGCCATTTCAGGTGGTTCCAACGGGATAGGAAAAATATGTCATAGTATTGCAAATCTGGATACGGAAAAATTTTCTGCATCAAAAAAAAACACAAAATACCAAAAAAATCCTGCATCTGAT
Organism: Ceriagrion tenellum; assembly: GCA_963169105.1. NCBI lineage: Eukaryota > Metazoa > Arthropoda > Insecta > Odonata > Coenagrionidae > Ceriagrion > Ceriagrion tenellum. The sequence continues at coordinate 143,786,942 of OY720633.1, read as the reverse complement.
ACAAAAAAATAAATATTACCTTTCAGTGCTATTTTTCTTGCAAGTAGAACATGGAAATACATGGTGTTCAATAGAAGATTGGGGGAATGACGAGGTAAAATAGTATTTTTTATGACATAAATCCCTTATGTTCAGAAAATTATTCATAAAAATACATGATACAGTCTTATTTATTGAATTTATTTCAGATTAGTGCTAAATTTTTGGTCAAAATGAGGTTACTTTATTGAAAATTGTGCTGCAGTCTGTATGGCTATGAAAATAGTGTTCAATAAAAATATACTCGAGGAATAATTGACATTTCCTGTGCCTTAATTTTAGTTTTTAGTAGCGGAAGGCGTTTCATTAGCGAAAGAAGATTTTTTAAACCATTAGAAAAAAGTTGGATTTTTGCATTTTTTCGACTGAGACAGTTGTGGTGGTACCTCCTAAAGCTACCGAGGCGTCTTCTTTCCCTGTGGAGTTTCGTGAGCTTTAAAGGAAAAAGGTGTCCAAGTTATTTCACAGTTTATTTTGCTCAACTCTGACCACAGTTTTGGCACCACGCATAATTAATTTTAAGTCTTTGATAATGGTACGTTAGCAGAAAACAAGGTCGGTGTTGAGTGAAATAAACTGTGGAATATAACATTGTATATTTTTTAGCAATTGTGTAAAAATTTTCCGGAAGGAGACTTTCTCGTAAATTGGTAGCAGCCGCGAGCTATTATTTACATTTGACTACTTCTCGTTATAATGGAAGATGGTCCTACCTTTCTGAATATATGAAAAATCGGGCTTTCCAGAGATCAGAACTTTAATTTTTCTCCCCCGTTTCCTCACCGTCCCTTCTCTCTGAACTTTCCCGAAAACCAGGGTTTTCCATCCTTTTTCCACTATCGGCCCCTTAAAATCTTTTAAGATAAAAAGATTCCTCGTCGCCCCCGCAAACTTCAAATCGAAGGAAATACTTTATATTCACATTTACTTTTCGATATCCTTGCACTGGAGGCAAGAGGTTCAATTTTCAGTAAATTTAATTTTACAGTCACCTCTTAACAGCGCCCATGCACCAAGTTTTGAGGGTACCCTGATCGTAACCTTTCTACTTTTTTGCCCCCAAAGTCAAATTTTCGTCCACTATGGGGCGAATTCACCCTAGTTGAAAATATCTGCCCTGGAATAACCCCATTTAGGACGTGAAGTCATCTGACTGATACCAGCTTTGGCGAGAGAGATGCCTCTCTTATTTAAATCACGTCGTTTGCGTAAAATACCGATAATACATTGCGTTCCTCAATTATTTTTCCCCAAACATCATGGTTTTCGTTAGAATTTGGTTAATTATTTATGTATTTCAAAGGATTATAAAAGGCCCTTCCTAATTTTTGAAAGAATAAGGAATTTATGGCGATTAAACTCCACCAAAGCAGAAAATATGCATACATTTGTGAGAGGATGGATCTCGATTACGTTATATTTTTGCTTCAAATATAAAGAATCAACTGAGCATTTGTATATCAAAACTTCATGACTTTCCTATCTTTAATCAAATCATAAAATGCAACAGATCAATAACTTTTGCAAGCGACATATATTGATGATGATGAGATAGCGTACTACAGCCGTTAATTACCAACTTACTAGGCAGACCAGACCTTCCAAGCAAACATAACATTCTTTTTCAAATTAAAAACAATTGATATTCGCTACAAGTTTAAATGGTCCTATTTGAAATTTCTTTCAGAGATGGGGTTCTAATATCGCGCTAAACAGTGTTCGTCCGATTTATGAACTGCAAGGGCTTTTTGCTGTCAGTAACATTATTCGACAGAAGTATTCTTTAGCGTAACTGCTGCATCATCGCATCATATTTGTAGATAGTCTATCGCAAAACTCACTCACCAAGGTCGAGGTCGATTCGTCGGGAAATTCAATCGACACAGCAGGGATCAGGGCCGGTGTGGCGTCAACAAGCACCCGATAAGCGAGTCCACACAGCTCCAACGCCCACTCCATCCGAGTTGAATTGGCTGTTTACGGGGCTCCGATCCAACGCGCAGCAATAATCTCCGGACTTCCCACGAGCGAGTCTCCACTTAGTCAGTCGTTTTATACTTTCATTAGACAGGCAACATTTCACGTATTCGATTTGGTATTTTAGTTAGTACACAGGGGAAGCGAAAGATGCATGAAATGATTTTTTTTGTAGGAATAAAAAGTAGGATGTTAGTTTACCCACAAAATTTGGACCAGATAACGGAACAAATGTGATGCGGAGCTCCAAAAACAAGGAGAAATCTGGCTGGTTGTTGAGGAAAGAGTACTGAATTTTCATCCCTATTTACTCACAGTCTTCACCATCACCCTAGTTCAAACTCCTACGGTGGCAAATATTACTGAGAAGATTGCACATCCCTACATGGGAGCTAGACGGATGGAACTTCAATATAAATAGTCCATCAGCCAGATAAGAAAGACTTTCTTGAAGCCTTACGATAAAAGTAGAATAATACCCACACCGGGTTTCTTTTCACCACGGCTACATCAACTAAAGATACTTAAAACGCACTATATAGGTCATTTGTGGCTGGCCTCCCTAAATTGACAGAAGATAATAATATCTAAGGACATGCGGCTTACAATGGGCATGCTACACATTGAATTTAAATTTAATGTGTCCCATAGAGCATAATTAATTTAGATTTACATCAAACAAATTAATGAAATCTAGAAGCGTGAAGTACCAGATATTTGACATGTAAGATAAGTATCAAAGTACTTGATGGACAGATGATGGACAGCGGAAATATGAAAATAAAATGGAAAAGCTTGCCAAGTCTAGTGCATAAATGAATATCCAAGTCTAGTCATAGTGACATGGAATGAAATTCTCTGAAAATTACCGACAGACTTTGCAGGCTTTCAAAATATTGATAAAATAATAGATTAGGGCCTTAGAATGCTTGAATTATTAGCGAAAAACTTCCACAGTCTTTGTAATTGTTAACACTCGTAAAGTTGTCTCCAAACGATGTTTTCGGACACAGATGGATCGGTTGATGGCTTCTCAATAGTTTCTTTTGAAAACTTAGGTAAATTGGTGATTTTGGCGATACAGATATTCAGAAATCCCGAGAAATTATAACTTGAAGAATATGGGTTCATGTACAAATAATGTTTTTCAATCGTAATATAACAGCATTTTCATACATCACAGCTGTACCTGGAGCTTCACCTTGGAGAGGGTTCTGCTACACCTGTCGGACATACTTTTTTGCTACTGATAGACCAATATATTTTACCAATCAATGAGAATCCATATTTACGCTGTTAAGTCGTGGAAATTTTCATACTCATAGATGTTGCTTAAACTTTGTGATCAAAGTAGGAAAGACCAATCTCAAACACCCATCTCCTTAAATTGAGCGAGATAAAGTTGGTGCCGAAATTAATTTAAATAATATTTATCGCGATAATTAGAAAAATTTTTCGTTGGATTGCATTAGTTTTATTTCAACTTTACGAGCCCAAAGAATTCTAACGTTCCATTTTTGAGCTCAATTCGATATAATAATATAAAAGCTTAACACAATGTAAATTATTGGTGGTATATGGCATGAAAAGTAGCCATCTTTAATTGGATAAGAGATTAGACTGGATAAAACGAAGTATATGCATCGCTCTAAAAAATACCTAATCTCAGAGACCCACACATTTATGCAGCCAGTCCCCAGAGTACTAAATATTATGTAAATTAACCTCTCAAAATTCTTTTCAATTAAAGAAATAGTAATTGGATAGACTGAAAGAAGGCAAAAACAAATGAGAAAAAACTGGGACAAGTGCAGCGCACTCAGAGTTACTAGTGAATGAACGACTCCTCCGTAATCGACCTAAAGTGCAATTCAAAACTTTTTAACTCGCACACGAGGATTTTTAGAGGAGTAGCAAGGGTAGCACGATAAATTATCAACAACGTTACTATTTTCATTTATTTCAAATACTTTAAAACTCACCTTAACCTTTAAAATAATGGGTCTAGGGCAGAACATGCTCTATCCTGATTTTTCAAGCCCGCATTTCAATCTGGCAGAGCTATATTTTTCTGGTTTTTAAATATACCTCTATGAAATGTCTTGCCTTCTCTACAGCTATATTTTAACGCAAATTTTCTTGCTGAGAATATCACAATATCCTAGTAATACAATATTCAATCATTACCAACTGTAAGGCATAGATAGCATTCACCATTATAATTTCCTTAAAACCCATCTCACTTGTTACTCATTTCAAAGAGTTTGGGTTTCTATTTTATATTTTTCCTTCAAAAAACACAAAAAATACATCTTTAACGATTCAATAATCGCAATAACTAATTTTCTGCAATGTCAAAAATCAAAGATTTTATAAAATACTTTTTTTTAATCGCATTTAGGAAGACAATTTTTCTTCACAACAAAATCCGCCGATATTCGATTCGTAAAAGACTTCATCTCCATTTCCAATTACGCTGTCTCGGCTGTTGCGCTATTAATTATCCGATGCACCACCATTTTTGACGTTCTTAACACGCATTTGTGGCTGAAAAATCATTTAAAATTCCCTCTTTCCCGTAAAGGTGATATATTGAAAATGTTCCTTTCACAAGGTCCCACGAGAAGAGCTTCTTTCGGTTTCTCTTCAATGCTACCCACGCCTAACATTTGAAATTACCTTTTGTATTTCTTTGTCAATTTATAGCAACAAATATTCTTCTTTGATACAATGGTAATTTTTATTCGGCGAAATGCATATTTCCATAATCCTTTAGTAGATTAAAACTCCGCGAGATACTTTCGTCACCAGTATTATTTAAAATTTCCTGAAACTTTCGGAATCACTGCGCGTGCTCATGTTACTGCAGAAACTATACTTTAAACTGACAACGATTCATGGGTTCATGGACAAAGTAGCTGTTGGCAAAGTGTAGGGAACTCCAAAAAATCGAAGACAACGGCCTGCAAATATGAAAACGCCAGTTCCCAATCATGCAACGAAATTTAGCATCTTTGGGCTCAGCTCGAATTTGGAGGAGTGATCTTCTTATTCATGCGAGAACCGCTTCCCCTGACTGCCAATGGCAGACAGTTTTTGAGAAAATGACCTAAGCCATCGAAGCGCTTTAACCCGAAAAACTACAAATAACCAGTCGAAGTCAATGAATTTTTAAAGTTTATAAGTGCATGAAGAATTCGTGCATAGCTTGGCTAAAATAAATTAGCCAATACACCTAAGCTTGTAGTCAATGTAGCTCAAGGAAAATTATCATTTCTATAGATGGTTATCATCAGTTTATCATTAAAAAAGGCTCGTGCAAACGTTTTCCCCATATTTTAAATACTGCTCCATTCTTTTCATGTACTTGGTGATGTCTATTTACTTTCCATGTGACTGTTTATACATATAAACTGAGCCATTTAAAGTATTTGCAGTCTGTTAATAATGAAATTTTGCTCTCCTGTTACCTTTAAAGTGATGCTTGTGATTTTTCGTTGAAACTTGTATTTTTAAAGACCAAAGAACAAAAAAATGAATATTGCGAGAAAAACTAAAAACGCTAAATGAATGCGCGTAGTGTATTTCAATTTGTCACATATCACCATGTATTGGAATATTATGTTTGGAAAAATATTTTCGAAGCACTGAAGGGATGTGGGTCAGATTCCCAATTAATTTTAAAGCAGTCGGGGAGTAAGGGGTGGGGTGGGACCTATTTCCCCCCCCTCCATCGACCCTCAAACGCCACGTCATTGGCGCGTTAGTTAGGGGGGCGGGTGATGTTCAAAGGGGGGGGGGGAGGAGGTCACGAGGGGAAGCGAAACGCGCGCACAGGAACACACATCGGATGAATGAATTCCGAGAGAGCGCGTTGAAAACTCGGCCGACCTTGTCGCGCGCGGAAACAGCTGTTAGCCGTTACTCGTACGGACGCGGTGTGCGAAAACTTGACATTTCCACTCGGAACCACAAGCGGAATGTCTCCCCCGATATTCGCGACATCAAAACCATTTTTCCCTTTGGAACCTGCCTACATAGCAGACTCGGAATATTTGTGCGCCACAGAAATCAGTGGTTTCTTTAAAAGTCAGGGGTACGATACGGAATTGCTTTAAAGATTCCGATAATTTTCCAAATTCGACTCTTATACCTTGAGATTAAAAATGCATGAAGAGAAGCGGAATAATGTGTCATCTGACAGGACAAGTTACCATAGTGTTACCATAACGAAACGCAAAATCCACTTTGAAGCGGGGCAAGTAAATTAAAATATCAAATTCCTGCCAATATACCCGTCTCATAAATCTCTACCGTGATCCATTGCAAGGATTATCACAATAAAAAGATAAATACTTAAGCAGAATTTTCGCATAAAGTAGGAATTTCATGTAGAAAAAACATCAGCAAAAAGTTCGCGTCCACGAATCATTTTTTACGCCAGTACATTCAGCGTATTCTTCGCAGTAATTTCCAATAAATTAGCATTTATTGAATATATAAATATTTTTCTTCATAACAAGAGATATAGCAATTTTAATCGGAGGTCAGAATTACAATCACTTAAATTAAAAGGAAACATCAATTCCTGGGTTTCAATTTGACATAGAGACAAATAAAACTCTAGTTCTTTATTGAGAAATAATATGCTCCACGATTCGAAAACACCGCTGCAGCTCTAGATAGAATAGGTCGAAGGCTTGAAAAGATTAAATGTCGTACACAGCATATCAGGACCGTAGAATGGAATAATTCAGTCATAATTGACCAAGAATATTTACAGGTATAAACTTCAAATAGAACAAATTTTACTTTCGCAATTTCATTATGACATGAAAACATTCATTTCCACGGAAAATATCTTTTCTGAGTTGATATTGTCTCTTGGTCGCGACAATCTCATTCCGACAAAAAGCTCACATACTGAAAGCGGTTTCATGGTCCAGTTTGTCGAGCATTTTTTCAGGCATAAGCATGCATCGGGTAAAATCCTAAGCCGCGTTAGGAAAAAAATTCCCGACCCGACACATAAATGCCTAATTTTACACTCTTCTGAACGAGTTTTGAAATTAATAGAGAAAAAATATATACCATATGCACTAGCACATGATCAAAAAATAAACTGCTTAGTTGAAGAGAAGCCCCTACGGAATAGAATCGAGCGCTAATACTTGAGGGAATTCAGAAACAAAAAAATCATTGCAAATATCTATTATGGAGGCATAAATCGGATATTTTGATGCCTCCATCAAATATACTCTGTCATAATATACTTACGAAAATATTTGAAGGGCCACAACCTGGCAACGTGTCTATTAGGGCTGATGATCTCATACTTTAACATTTGAACTCCCCACTGATTTACGGTGGGGCAATGGTTGGTTTCCTTTATATACGAACTGTACGGCTGCACTCCAAAATGCGATTATTAGGTTGTCAAAAGCAATGTTTCCATTGAAGCCTAAGATTCACAGGCGGGTGTTGCACGTAACTATCAGTCGATTCTCAATCAATACACTGTTTTTAACAGCTTTGAAATGACGGACGACAATACTGTTGACAATATTTGAGCGATGGACAGTAAATACTGCCAGGATACTTCAATGAAAATAAAAGGTTCTCGTAGTCATCATGTGCACGAGTGTGAGGGTACTGTATTGAAACCACTAAATCTTACACACCTCTAAAGTTTAGAAATCGAAGGTAGACATTTCGGTAACTATTATCGAACAAGGGTGTATTGTTTTTAAACGTCAAATGTGTTGAATGGGCGTACGGAACAATTTAAAATTTAAGTTCGAGAATATTTAGAAGAAGTATGGACGAACGTCAAACGAGGAAAATCAGTGCATCACAACGCCTCGGCTCTATTAGATGTTGACAATCATGGACATCCTGACAATCACTACAACAACGGATTTTAATAATAAAAATTGCCGGGAAGTTTTTGACGGTAATAAAACGAAACAAAATCGTCAGAGTTTCTGTCGAATTACCTCAGTGACTGAAATAGTTTCTCCCGCTGATCGATGCAAACAACTCACAACTTAGTCATAACAGTAGTAGAGAAATTTTCGAAGATAATTCCCTCCTAAAATTTAGTTAGTAGAAAAATGTGGATACAAAGCCATTCGTTTGAGAAAAATTTCTGCCACTATTTTTATATTTGGCGAGGGTCAAACATGGTGAATCCATGTTCCATTGATACTCCTAATTCTTTAAAAGTGATATGTTCATAGTATTTGGGCTATATCTGCGATATTCGCAAAGAAATTAATTAATTAGTCCCGCCTTACCTGCTTATTCTTGCACATGAGGATCATGACGAGGAGGTTGGAGACAAACCCGACGAGTCCAATGAGGAGGAGAGCCACGGCGGCCGCGGCATAGCCCCCCGGGGACATGAGCAGCCTCTCATCGTCCGTTGCCTCGTCGCCCGCCCCCGGGGGCTGGCCCCTGCCGCCCCCGTCCGCCCCGTCCGAGCCCCCGACGTCCGTCTCCCACGGCGATCCCATGCGTGTTGCTGATGCCGGGATGCCGCCGCCGAAGTTCCTGCCGCCCGCTCACGAGGCCATCGCCGGAGCCGAGAGCCAACGGTCCATCCGAGAGGTCCGGATGGATGAAGCCGGCCACCGAAGCGGTCGAGCCCCGGCGAAATTATGACCCGATGTCCCCGGGTCAAGGCAGGCGGCGACTCAAGGCCAGCGTCCCCAAGCGGACGTCCCATGGATAGCCCATCGCCCGTTTCCTACCTCTCTTCCTAGTATATGTGTTAACGAAGACGAGGAAAGGTAACGGAAGGATTACTGTCAAATTCACTCCACGTTGAGGGTCCCTCGTAAGCTAAAGATTGGATGGGTTCGGAAGTAACTCGTTTCGGGTGGGTCTTCACCGGAGGGCAGAATGGGTTTTAAACCGGGCGATGGCCTTCTTCCTCGCAGTTCCATTTTGAGGAATTAGATAGGAGAAACTTGAGTAAGGTTGGATAAAATGTTCCGGCCCGGAGATAGGACAGTAGTCCGTTTCTCACCTACTGCGATAAAGCAGTATCGGGGTAGGTTTGTCCGTAAAATTTTCAGAGTTCCCACAACGAGGGTCCACTCCTTTAAAATTAATGTCTCTCCCGTCCTCGCAGAACACGAAATAGGGTCCGACCCTTCACAAAATTCTGGGCCAGTTCCGCCCGAAGTTTCCGCGAAGACTCGGTCAAAGTCGGGCCGCGATCTTCCTCTCGCGACGCCGTTGTCGAACAGAGGGAGAATCCTCGCTTCCTGCGTCCAACTGCCGACGGCAGGAGACGCAGTGAATCCGAGTCGGCACTGTGAGGAGGGTATAAGGCGACGGTCCTTCGCGAGACCAAACTCCGCTCTCCTCCCCTTCTCAACAACACCTCCCCTACCTCAGCCCCCCCACCCCCACCACGCCCCCTTTCCGCCTCCACCTGCGGATCGGTCTCGCGTGCACGGCAACGCCACCCCTTGCGACCACCCCATGCCGCACGCCGGGAGGGGAGGGGCCGCGAGGAAGACTGCGCCTGCGCCCCCACAGACAGACGCGCGAACTTGCAAAGGAGGGAGTCGGGGAGACGCTGCCACACCACCGCAACTCGTCCTCCGATCTTGAAGAAAAACCGCCCCTTTCCCTGCTCTAAGTCATTACTTCCTCATCTACCGATTTGAGCGATGTTTCCCAAACATTTCAAGCCACCGGCCCTCAGTTCAATACCAAAAACCAATTCCTAACGCCCCTCAGCCACGCCTGTGAACCATCTTATACCCGCTGTGTTATAACTTGTCCGCCTTACTGTCCCCTCACGAAACGATCGTCCGCTAGATGGCAGTGGACGGAGTGGACAGTCGCCCATGTAATGCATTGACGCTTATGTAATTCATCGGGATTATGCTTATTTTTCGCATTATTTTGATTCTTTCACATTCGAAACGAATACCACCGGCTCCTTTATGCTTTTAACTCAGAACAACAGCAACTATAATTTGACCAATGCTGCGGAAAAATCTCGTATTCGATATGTCTACCGTCCTTGCAAAAATCGAGACACTCGAGTTTGAAGCGATGTATTTCGATAACTAATATATCGATGGCAATAAAATAAACTGCACAGACTATGCACCAAGCACAGACTATGAAGCATCTTTGCACCTTCATCCTTCAGGATGTGGTCAAAGATAGTGCACGATGCACATACAATGGACAACCTATACACTACTGCAGGAGTATGTACTTTGCTTTCGGATAGTGCGCCATTTGATACAAATTTGGACGTTCATGAAGAATATTCTCTGCACTAAAGAATATTCTCTGCATATTTTATGCATAAACTTTCCCCATTGGGGTACTTCAAACTTGAGTGCCTCGACTTTTTGCCAAGATAGTAATGGAGAACTTGCAAGGTTTTTTTACAGCTGTTTTAACTAATGCATCATATAGATAACCAAAAGTGTTTCCTACATATTCTTTCCTTTCATCTGAGCGACCCATATTTATTGAACTACAGACAATGGAAAAGATGATGTTGTTTCAAACGCTGCTTTTTGCGCGCCATTTTGGAAGTGATACGCGTGACGTCACACCTGCCGTTCACCGTACGAGACATACGAGATACCGGCGAATAGTTCTGCGAGTATCACCGTTCACTTACCTTTCATTTATCTTTAGACTCGTGATATTTCGTTGAAATATTGCGTCTGAGTTTCGGAAAGTATATATGTATTTTGGTGTGCAATACTTTAACGATTTATTAGTGTTTCATCTGCATGGAAGTTTGTGCCAACTCAGATAATCTGCCTATGAAGTCGACGCTCTAGTGATGATGGAGTACTTATAATGAGATGCGACATGCAGACATAGTCGAAAATACAAACCGTTAAATCACTTCTTTAATTATTTACTGTGATTTTCCCGATAAATTAATATATTATATGTTTGAAATTTCTATTGCAGTATTTCGACATTATTAGAAATGTGATTTTTTCGAAAAGTTCGATTGTAAAATTTAATTGCAGTTCCATGAGGAAGTATGACATCGATAGTGCAACAGGACGCGTTCGATAGCAAAAATTGAAAAATGTATGCAAAGTGAAGTGCGAAATATTGCCGGAACATGAAGTAACGGCAAAACATTGTGAGTCCAGCCTTATGATCAGCGAAGAGTATCACGAGGAGACATCGCGAGACCTACGGTGAGGTGAGGTGACGCCAAAGATTTAATTTTTTTGCGACTGGGGATAGATGTAGAAAAAGGGTCACTGCTTTTTCTCCCATAGGCCCGGGTTCGCGAGAAAATTGTAGGTAACTCGAGAATTTGGCTCATCTTCAATTCGTCGCATTAAGGCATGTTCACATGATGCATGTCCTTGCAAGTATATACGTTGATAGATAGATGCATGGACAAATTATCCGTATCATAACAGTAACTTATTTATGTCCACGAGTTCATGCATTGGCGCAATTTTGGGTGTAAATACGATTCAATTTTAATGAATTTAATGGATAAGATTACGCATCTGCTCATGCGTAATTGACAACAGTTTTACGCTCGTACAATATTTGCCGTGGTGGCGTGGGTTAAGGCATTGGGTGCACAGGAATCCAGTGTAGTACAGGATCGTGGCCATACTGCGTAATTTATTTTTCGGTTTAATATGTTTCACAAATAAAATAAAATTCCCAATCCCGAACATGTACAACCGTAACTGCATCATTCTTAACTTTCTAACTATCACTTGGATCTTCAACAAACCTTTCAAAGAGAGTACAACTAGTAGCCAATTTTGGGATTCTGTAGTTCGCCTGGAATAACACTTAAGAGGTGTAAGGTGTGTCGTTGGCAGCACATTTTGTAATCCGAGGGTACATTTTAGGGAAAAGAGAGAGCTCCGATCGGTCGTGAGTCTATTTGAAGAGTGTTAACAATAGACAAAGATGTAATTTTTATCGTAATGCGACGTATTCACTGTGAATTTCCTAGCAATTATACTCGAATGCTGATATTTGTTAATCAAACTTTCGCTCACCGTGAAGAATTTTCTGACATGAGAGAGTTAATAACAGGGTATGTAAAAGCAGAGGTTTGTGAAGAGGTTCATTTAAAGCGGCGTATTTAATGTAAGCGAAACGTGGATCAAAGGATCATGGAGTGTTTTTCTTGCACAATCAACCAACACGGTTGAAAACCCGGAAGACCTTAATGTTCGACAACATACAAAAATGGTCGTAAATTATGTTACCCACACGAACAGCGTTCGTGCAGATGCAAAGCATCTGGTGATAACTTCATTAAATGCGCTTATTGTGTAGTCATTTTTTACTTAACATACCTATGTGATATCATTTGAAATCATGCCGCATTACGCCGTGAACGTAAGATGAAAGCCCTGGAGTTGCAATACGCATAACAAGGTAAAGAAAATACTGTGTTATCATGCCCTAAATTTGTAATGAACTGGAATGTATTAACTTTCTCTCTCCCGAGGTCCCCGTTTCGATTCCTCAAAATATTACAAAAATAAACGCAATGACAGGTAAAATGGAGGAAAGAAATCCTATAGTTGCAATGTTATCGCGAACCCAGGCGTATGGGGAAAAATCTTACACTTTTCCCACGTTTCTCTCCTGTTTCAGAAAAAAGTTGTATCGTTAGCAGCCCAAACCAGTCTCTATAGTGTAAGAAGTTCTGACAATGCCGATGACATGCGACTTTAAAATAATGTATATGGTTAAACTTCGCTTCGGTTTCGTTACTTTGGAAGCGGAATTTCCATCGTTGATAGCAGCGTAGATGTATGCGTGCTTGAATCCATTGAATACTCCACCGTTCTAGGCGTAGCGCTCCTGCCCTAAGTTCCCCGGTGACGCCGCCCGGAGTCCCCGAGACAACGCCGGGCTTGCCACCGCTGCGGCCTCCGAACGACAGGTGTGACGTCAGACCTGCCCGATCTGACCACGCCCCCCTTTTCGCCCGTTTTTCGCGCCGTTGGAATTTCGACAACTTTGAGAATTTATATCTCGGAAACTAAGCGCTACTTACGCCTCGGGTTTTTTGCGTTGGGCAAGATTCATCATCCTCTATTACCTCTATTTTTTTTTTTTAATCTGCAAGTTCTCCATTCATCGCCTAAGTCTAAGATCGCCTTAGACAGTAATTAGTCACTCGAAGTAATAAACTTCCAGGAAACGTTGTTATTCGTACCAAAATGAGAAACCTCCGCGATCAAGGCTATCTTACCCACTCTCTATGAGTCTAGACCGTCTAGACGATGGGCGACTGCCGATTCTCTGCCATCTAGCGGTCGATTTTGCCCGCTAGACGATGGGCGACTGCCGATTCTCTGCCATCTAGCGGTCGATTTTGCCCGCGACGACAATAACGTGCCCTCAGCCGAAAGTTTTAAAATCATAGACTACATTACCAATCCTCCCTAGCCTTCTTGAATTCTCTATTGTATTGGTTCCCCAGCTTCTTGTAGAGGGTAGCCTCTCCTTTGTTTCTGGGGTTTTTGTATTTTCTTCTTTCTTCTATTAGTTTCCTAATATCCGTCGTTATCTATGGCTTCTTCGTGTTGGACGTCTTACTCAACAGTTGCTCCTCTGCTACTTCTGCAATTGGCCTCTTCAGCTCATTCCATTTTTCTTCGATGCCCAGTTCGTCCTCATTCTCTAGTTTCCTGTCGACGGCTGCGGCGGATCTCCCTCTATATCCTTCTTCGGCTAGTACTTTCGTGTTCCATCTTGGTTCGCGTTTTATCTTCTTGATTTTCTTTTATCGAAGGTGGCTTTCCATGGCTACTAGGTTGTGGTCACTAATTATATCCGCACCGGGATAGCTCTTGCACTGCTTGACTTGGTTCTTGTATCTGACACTGACAAGTATGCAGTCTATTTGGTATCTGGCAATATTACCTGGCATCTTCCATGTGTACCTCCTACGCAAATGGTGTTCAAAGAGAGTGTTAGCTACTGCCATACTCTTTTCATTGCAGAACTCGACTAGCCTTTCTTCCTTGGTATTATTTAGCCCAGCCCGAAATATCCTACACTATTTCTTTCTTTTCCCTCTCCTACCACTGCGTTCCAGTCTCCCATGACAATGAGGTTATCTTTCCTGTTTACTACCCGAAGGACTCCTTCTACTTGTCCATACACTTTTTCTATTTCTTCTTCCGTATGGCTAGACCTGGGCATGTACACCTGCGCGATCACTGAGTCCGTTCGCTCTCCTTCCAGCTTCACCATCAGAATCCTTTCGCTGTACTACCAGATTGACTTCACTCTAATGCCCCATTCTTTCTTCAGTATGATGCCTACACCTGCAATCTTCTGGTCGTCTCCTGAATATATCACACGGTATCTTTGCTCCAGTAGTCGTCTGCCCCCGCCCACTTGATCTCGCTGACTCCCAGTATATCTACTCCTACCCTCTCCATCTCTATCTTCACGTTCTCCAGCTTCCCGCCCACCCCTAAAGATCTCACGTTCCATGTTCCTATTCTGCTCTTGTCCTTACTGAATGATGTACCCCTCCCAGTAGTTCCCACCTGGAGATTTGATTGGGGGACTATTTTACCTCCGGAATATTTAACTGAGAGGAGTACCATCACGTAGTCTTATATATAGTTAAAATGCAGGGCTGCATCTTCTAGGGAGACTAATGTGGTGGTTTCCCCGTTGCCGTTGCCGTTGCCTTCCACATCGCAGTACTTTGGCCGATTCCGTGAACTCCACTCTCGCCCGAAGCTGAGACTACTGGTACCGGTCCAATCTCCTTGATCTGCACCATCAATGCCTTATGCTGAGACTGCTGCCTCTCAGTAGCAGTGTCCAATTCGGGTAGCGTGCAAAATTTGGTTGGCAAGTTAGGAAAATAATTTATTTTTTAATTTAAACATTTTTCCGTCTCGAACCTTCGACCCTCCGATTGGGAGTCACACACACTACCACTGGTCTAAACCGGACCACAATAACGCTTCTCTCCAGGTAAAACAAAAAAATACTTATATGATTATTGTGACGTTATCTAGAGCATGCGTTATTGATTTACAAAAATATTTTCAAAGCTGTTTTCTTCCTTGCGACCAATTAACAGCACATTTCCAAAAATTGAATTTCCTATTTGCTGGGACATAAAATGGCATGCTTTTAGTACAAAATAATTAACATCTAAATACTTACTACTCTGCGAGCTGCTTAATCGGAGTGTGCCAGGGAGTGTTTGGACACTAGCCGTGTAAAAGTAGAAAGGATGGAGTTTTGGGGTTGAACTGGTGAAGTGTACTATGGGTTTGTTTGAAGTGAGGCTCCGATTTCATTATGATCACTTATTGTGCGTGGAAAGAACGAATTTTTGTACCTATTACTGCTGTACCTACTATTTTTATTTACTCAGCATGATTGCAATTTGTTTACGAGTTTTTGGTGAAGATCCTCGTTGAATGCTTACTTGAAATCAAGGAATGCCGCGTCAACTTGTTTTTCCAATTCACCTGATGTTAAATTGTCCTGAAGGAAGAGTGCAACCTATGTTTTGCAGTATCTACCCTTCCGGAAGCCAAGCTGACTGCCAGATAAGAAGTTTTGATTATCTAGGAAGGTCATGATATTACTAACAACAATGTCTTCGAGGGTCTTTTATAAATCGATATTAACAATTTAGGCCGGCAATCTCCTGGGTCACGTCAGTTTCCTTTTTTAAATATAATTGTGTGACGTTTACTATTTTCAAGTCTTGGAGAACCTTGCCTTCGGATAATCTTATGCTAAATATGATGTCTAGGAATGGAGGAATATGTGGCGCTAACTCCTTGAGCAGGCGAGCAGGGATTCCTTCAAGACCTGGGGACTTGTTAATTTTAATTGAACGCAGTTGTTTAGTTATTCCATCACGCTGAATAATTAGGTTATCCATTGGTTTATTAATGCTAGGACGGTCTCAATTATGCACTGTGTTATTCTTTGTTAATACACTATCGAAATAGTGGTTTAATAGGTTGGCTTTCTCGGTACTGTTGGTGACTGCTTTGCCGTATTTACCTTGTACAGACTTTTCTATTGAAGATTCGCCCTGGAGCTCTCTCGCGTAAGACCAGAATGACTTAGGGTTTTCACCTAGTAATTCATCTAGGATTTTTTCTTAATGTTTCGTAGGGTAGTGAGCATTATTTTCGTCCTTTTTGACCGCCGAGTAACATACATTTCTCTCGCCGCAAGTTCCGTCGTTGTTGTACCTAACTTAATAGTATATTTATGTAAGTATTGTAATGATTATCTCTGTCTCCTGAGCTCCCATCTTACTTCATGGTTACACCAGCGAGGTTATTTAACCTCACATTTGAATTTGTGTGGAATATTTTCATCGATTCCTTCACGAAAAACTTCCAAAATAAATCTCCACGATACTTCGGTGGTCTCGTCATTTGTTGTATCTACAAATTCCGTGAATGAAGCTCCTAACATCTCTCCATTTGATGAAATCGCAGTTGAATGAATAAATATGATTAGAAAATGCTGAGAATAATGTCACCGCTGTTATCATGTTCACTCAGAATTATGGAGTCTGTCTATTATGCGGGAAATGCGCTGGAGCGACTGCCGTCAGTATTGAGCCGGACGTTTATGAGTATATGCAAGCTAACTTCCCCGTATATTTGCTGTTCATGGGCTCAAAAAATATACGAATATTTTAAGATGAGTAAACAAAAAAATGGAAGGGAGTCCCTCCAACTCATACAGCGGGAATGTTAAATTGATAGCTGGAATGAAGGCTGAGCAAATTGTGCTGGAAGCTCTAAATATTTCTTACCAATTTCAACGTGAGTGCTATGAACTTATTTAGCAAATTGAGGATGTAGGGTTTTGAAGGCATAAAAAAGTCATAATCTCTTTTTATTAGATCACCATAACATGATATTTTCCTAAGCGAATACTTGTACTAGATAAAAATACTTCAAATTTGAATGAATATTAACTCGCTGGTTCTTTTGAAAGACAAAAATACTCTAGTATTGTCTAAGCCAGTTAATAGGTTAAAGCATCTCTGAGATCCAATATTAGAAACTTAAATGATGGTAAAACTTAAGAAGCTTAAAGAAACTTAAATGATGGTAAGGATGAGCGTAGTGGTGGAAAAGAAAAAAACACAAGAGCGGGGTCAACCTCGGCTTGTCATTGTGGTGAGAAGGTCGGCCGACAAACCAGCTGATCAGTTTCGTATTTCACTTCGCGTGGGTGACGAGGAGCAGGTATGAGATAACGTATACAGAGAGATAATTACAATGCGGTCATATATAGCTGCGGATGGACATGAAAAAGATGCAAAAAACATTACGAGAACAAGTTCCGGAGATGTCTACGTGCTGGTAATTTGCTTAATTTTTCCGCACTCTCCACTCCGTGCGGTGGTCGTCATGAGTGTCACATGACTGCAAGACCTTCACCCGATGCCTTTGGGGACGATTCATCACAGCTTCAGCTGCGGTGGTAGTCATGGTGTTGGAGTGGACCTCAGTGGACCGAAGGGAACACACGTGTTCAAGAGTGGGCGGATTCCGTGAACAGGACAGAGGATATTTCTCCGACCCCAGAACTTCTTGGAAAACTCCAAACGGCTCAGAGTAAGGGGCCTCTCCAAAATTCCAAGGCAGAACATTTGCACATTTTAAAAGCAGGAAATTTCGACACAACGCTATTAAAATTATCCTAATGGTTGATAACTTCATGAACTATTAAGGATCCACTTGTAAGCAGTAATAGCTATTTAATTCTTTCCTCCTTTTTATCCCACCTTATTTTCCAACTTTCCTTCGACCATTACCACAACTCTCGATTATCGTTTACATTCATTATTTTATTTTAAGAGGCTCTATATTGGCCTTTCGTCTTTTTTCATAAATTTTACATTAGATAGTCTCCCCAAGTACATTTTTAAGCCTGAAAGGATCACCTGTCTCAAGATTCAAATTATGAAACCTAACTCTATGCGCATCATCATAGTCTACCCATCCAGGATAATCATTTCCATTGGGATGACTCTGATTAGTCGATGTGAGTCGAATCAATCTTAAAAACTACTTGATTAATTACAATTCTTTCAATATAGTCGCATTGGTGAACAATAAAAATACACGTGAATAATATAATAATGAGGGTAAAGATAACTTGTGTTTCCATTTTTCCATGGTTCTTTACGATAAACGGAAGTAGCAATACATAGAAAAATAAATGGAAGAAATTTCCGATCAACAAACATCAGTTGGTGAATTATACGGGATGTTTAATGAGGGTTTATGAAGCGATTAGCAGGGAAAAGAGTTGTCGAGAAGCTGTGGAAAATCTACGGATTGAAGAGTAAAGAAGATTATTACCGTTTTTAGACGACGTTTTATTCAATTTCATCATTCGTGTTCAGTAAGTTCGCGAGTCTCAAAAAGGTGTCTAATTATTTCTTTCTGAATCTGGAGTATTAGAGAATACGTCAGGTTTGAATAAATTTGTAGTTAAATCAATATAAGCCCACTCTAAACGCTTGGCATAATGAGCGCTTTATTGTCATGCCGAATACCCATGGAGCGTTGGAATCGAGGCGTGCCTCAGGCAAAGACAAGGCTCAGGACCCCACGGAAAAAATCACCACCACCACTCGGCATCAAACTGTGTTGGGAGCATTGCACAAACGTACGCGCAACATCGATTCCCTTAAGTCTTCAACCTACGGTTGGATAGATAGGCGAGACCCATGCTCACTTGTCACTAAGCCCTAGGACAGGGACCGCGGCGTGTGAAATACATTACATTCGGTACAGGCAGCGAACAGCCCTACCCAAATGCCACCTGCATTCTCCCAGGAGGATCACCGACCAAGAAAATTCCCCAGCTTTAGTAGAGGAAGGCTCATCCGGATACCCTCCGGCCACCCGCCAAATGCTCTATTCATCAAACTGCAATGCAAGCCGAAATACTTTAAACAGCTAAAATCGATATAACAAAGATAGTGACTCCAAAAGCCGTAAACAACACATTTCAGGGGCAAAAAATTGAGAGGGTTAGGTCGAGCGATTCACGATGAATTAACCCTCACCACTGATTCACTGAACATGTAAGAAACATACAATAGCCCAAACCAAAATGGTATTCACACAATCAACCGGCTGATATTTTCCTGGAATGGAGCTGAAATGTCGTCCAAGATAAATACTAGCCGGACACACTTTCATAGCTGATACCTTCCCAAATCAAATAAGTTTAAACTCAACTGCATATTTTGTGTATCTCGATGGAAATCACCGATCAACGGTGAGATATTGTGGCCATTTTGTCCGTCTGTCTATGTAAAAAAAGGAGGCGTTTAGATTCAGTACAGTTGTAAGCATAACAGTGGCATTTTTTTCAATTAATCCGTTCTTCATTAGGTCAGCCCAAAAAGAAATATAATCAATATAATTTCTCGTAAAAAACAGGATGTTTTTCAGTCACTACCATTATTATTCTCAGCATTGTTACGTTCCACCCCCTAATTGATGTTCGAAAGAGGGGAAACGAGGACGCTTGATGATTTCTGACGCAAATTAAAGATGACATGACGTGAAATTACGTAACTAGTGGATCCCAATTGAGCAGTGTGGACTTCAGCACTCCAGAGAGGGGGAGGTCTCCTCAGAGGAAGTTTCTCATTTAAGCAACGAGCGCGCATTAATTATCCTCGCCAAGATAATTGAGCCTCGATGGCCGCCATATGACACGGGAAACAGTACGCTCCCTAAAAGAGACACGAGTGCCTATTTGCCCGTGGCATACGTAATGCAAGGAGGAACTAGAGAGCGCTTCTATCCAAGGACGCCACACAGACAGTCCGTAATGCCGCCCCCCACATTTTCCGTTCCCGAGATTTTAAATGGAATAATCATCAATCACCAAATTGTCACCATGGAAAAACATTTGGATGTTATAGCTATTTTGATCCCTCATTTTAACTAATTCCAACAAAATTGGCGCGAATAAAAAGTTTCATCAATTTTACAAACTTTGACGTTGAACTAACACCGGACAAAAAATACCGACATGATGGCACTGTAAGGCAAAATATCAATCAAAATTCTGTCAATATTTCAAAGCAGCATGAAACAAATTCATAATTAATAAGGGAAAACGGATGTGATTTTGCGACAAAAATTCTACATATCTCAAAGCTCAGGGACGACGGTAATATTAGAAAAAAAAATGTTGTTATATTTCCGTAGCTCCCAAGCTATCACTATTGAGCGCATTGACAATAATGCGACCATTTGCGGAAAAGTTCTTGATACATCCGCAAATTCTTTCGAAAAATTTAGCGTTGATACGTTGAATAGCCTAACAAATACTCCTCAACAAAACCACCAAATGATAACATTCAAGAGACACAAAATAGCAACATCCAAGTTGGAAAACGATTTTACATTTAATCGAAATGTAATTACGAGCAGAAGGTGTATGAAATGTGTAGCTTCGGTTTGAAGAACTTTTTAATATGGCACATTTTTGATCAGTACTTTAGAACAAAGTGTACGGAAACCCATTAAACTATACAATTCTAGCAAATATTGATCCGGATAATTCACAAAAGTTAAATTATGCCCCCTCGTTACCTGAAATGGCGAGCGCAGCCTCCATGTTGCCACAACCTGGAATCACCCACAGCTGGGAAGATTTCGGATTGCGGATGAAATGGCACAGCTGCCTGCGCGTGCGTAACTCCTCGGAGAATTAGGTGTTTTGTGCTTGGATTCACCTCGCGCCTTCCATTTCCGGCCGCGAAAAATCCACCGAAATGTGAATTCACGCGGTGCACGTACCATAAATAATTCGCACGGATGTGTAGGCGACTGGCCAAGGGTTTACCTCCAGGATGAGGGAGAAGAAACCGGAGTTTTGAAGGAGTGTTGCTATTACAAATGCGCGAAAGCAAGAATGAGATGATTTTATTCGCCCATGTAGCGAAACAGACGAGGCGGTAAGGCCCGGCAACAGGCGTACAAGATGTGCGACCACATTTGCAATCAGTCAACCATTTCCTTCCCGCTAAAATAAGATAGAGTCCAATATTAAGATTTTCTGACGGAACGATATTGTGGGTTATCCATTTCAACGCGACACACACAAAACATGCCTCTTGTAAAATACAGTAGAAATTGTTTGAAAAAAACTTTTTGAAAAGTTAGCTTGAAACTTAACCAACACTTTGTGACACGTGTTCTAACAAAACGAGAATAAAAATTTTGAGTCATAATGCCAGCTTTTTGCAAAGCCGAGAACTTCTCACCAAATATTCGCACTTTTCGAAGATTTGTGGAGCGAATAACACGAGAAAATGCCACTTCTTTAATTTTAGTGCATAGTTCAAGTTGTATTTGGTTTGATATAAGATTACCTCTACAAATTTGTTACTAGCGTAAGAACCTAACTCCTTTCACGAATTGCTTCTCCTTTTCATCGTAATTCCAGTCAATCTCTTTCAAAACATCTATTCTCTTTCATCTATTTCCCGGCTTACCGTGCATTGTGCCTTCTATAACAGATCCCATCACCCATTGCCCCTCATCTACTTTTCCATCCACTTTCCCTGACTACTCCCAATCTGCTCCAGTTACCTCCTTTCCTAACCTTCGATTCCAGGAACTTCTTCGTTCTTCTTCCTTTTCGTCCATTGCTCTTCATCCAATACTCTACGTTCACACATTATAAAAACATCCAATCTACGATAATCATCTTTCGTCAAATAGATTTCTCCTGCAAGAAACAAAAACTGCGCTCTAAATCAGGCTCTCTACCTATAGTATTTTTCAACATTCTAGTTTCTCAAGTCATCTCAAGGATCTCAAGCTTGAATTTTTTAAAAATCCTTTTACCTAAGCATTTTTTTCTTATTTTCTTTTCTTTCCTTTTCCCAAAGAGATAATATATAACTAATCAATAAAATTGTCCAAAGTGCTCCTCTCTGCAATTGAGCAAGTGAAATCCCAAGTTCGTTTTTAAGAACCTTGAACTTAAAAAAATTTTCGAACATTCTTCAATTTAAAACACATAATTAAATTAGAGAGATGTTAATGGATACCCAAGGTGGAGGTATTTATAGATAGCCAGTGAAATTAGGACAAAGACATCCCCAAACTCATTGATATTCAAGGAATCAAGAATCTCGGCCACTGCAAACTAATTCCCAGTTTAATTGGAATGATTTTATATAAAATGGCTTTTGAAAGGAGGTTAATCTAAACGACTACTCAGAGCTCCTATTATCACAAAACTAAAAAGGTCAAATGGTATTAGTCTGAAAGGAATTCCCACATTTTTTGGATCATTGGGAAGGGCCAACAGCAAGTTTCAGGACTTCAGAGTTCAAGCAAAAAGATACGGCCATAAAGGCTTTCAAATAAGAGACTACGTTAAATTTGTTTAAAGAATGACACGATAGAGTTCTCTAGGAAATAGTCGGAGGCCTAGGTCCAAAAATGGAGTTGGTGATAGGAGCTCTTAGAAGAAAGCAAAAAAAGGTAAACGGATATGTATTCATAGGACAATGGCATGGGCAATCACTGCAAGTTAATTGTTAGCTCTAGTATACCTAATTAAATATTTAGATTCTGGAATTACACTTCCTATATATGAAAAGATAACAAAAGGCCTAATCAAATTTATTTTGATGATCTCTTACGAAGCTACTAATATAGCCATCTAGAACTTTAGTGTTCTTTTCTTCTTATTCAGGCTTATTTATCATACTTTAAGAGTGTTGAATAATATAAAAAATTATTATTTAGTACATAGTATGGGCTAATTACATGTTCTTAAATCATACGTTTGCACACGTAGTTATGGTTACGGCATCTGGATCGGTATGATATATGTACAATAGACAACGGGAGAGTACAGGCGTATATGCTGACGTCAATTTATACGGCAGTCGAGGATAATTGAAATTTGTCATCAGTAGCGTATAAGAATAAAATGACTGAAAAACTATGACCTGAGGCTAGATGTCCAGGAAAGGAAATATTGAAACATCAAATAAGCATAATTATGGAAGAGCAAAGGAAGCGCCTCAAATGGAGGACGAGGTATTCTATCGACCATGACAGCGCCATAGAGGCCCGCTAGACAATAAAACAAGCCCATTGTCAAGATCCATTAGGGTGCTTAAATGCTGTAGCATATGACATTATGATGCCCATACAATAGGTAATATTGTATTCATTAACTTCTACGATAGTAAAAGTTATTCCTTACACTCATTGGTAAGCAGAATTTTAAACTGAATGTGTAATATAATTCAGTAGCTGATTTGATATAAATGGAAGAGACATTGTGGAAGTGGGCTCTCTCTCCACCTTT
Source organism: Ceriagrion tenellum (assembly GCA_963169105.1). Classification (NCBI taxonomy): domain Eukaryota; kingdom Metazoa; phylum Arthropoda; class Insecta; order Odonata; family Coenagrionidae; genus Ceriagrion; species Ceriagrion tenellum. The sequence goes on along the minus strand of OY720633.1, from coordinate 143,763,548 downwards.
GCCGCGGATTTCCCTAAAAAGTATAGCGTTTTAAAATGCATTTTTTCGTTAAATCACCTATTTTAATAGAATCTATTAAATATACTAGTGTTTTTACATTATAAAATAAAAACACTAATGTGTTCATCCCATGACGAGCAAAGTCGAACCTTAGCGTGCCTTTTAAAAACAGTAATGTCATTTGTCACAATAATACTCGTACTTCTCATATGCAAATCTGTACCAGAAAATAAAATCAAAGGGGATACTGTTACGCGCCAATTTGATCATACTCGCATAACTGGTACATTACCTAACTAGGATGGGAATTAGGACTTAGCGACATACATTATCGCCACTCGCGTGATATTGCCACCAGAGCGGAGGGCGACGGTTGCTGAAACGGGGATTATTGAGTCCTACTTCCCTTCTTAGTTGCGTAATACTCTATTTCGTCACATCCAAACGGAAATTTTGTTTTTCCACTCCATTTTTTTTAATATAAATTATGGCCATCGAATAATCCAACTGATTTTTCAGGCAGCAAATACTCTGAAATTTCTCGAGCTTTTAAAACAAAATCTCGGAATTCTCCATGTTTTCATCGCCATCTTTAGAATCTTCCGATGAACTCATGTTTAGACCGAGCTTTCTACATTTAATAATTCTAATTTTACATTTTGAATTATTTGTTTCAATACGGTAAGACTTACAGGTGCATAAAAAGTCGTAAAACACGATGTGACCTGAATACGAAAGGGAGAAAAAAAAGTGCCACTATCCTCCCGCAAAACGAATCCTCCGTTCATGAGTGGCCAAAAAAACTTATGTTCGGCATCTTTGGTGAATGCTTATTCAATGAAACGCAATTTCTTCAAATAGTCATTGTCAGTGACTGTATTTAATTTATTTCATGACTGAAACCTACTTTGTCACAAAGTATACGTTCAACCGATTCAGTTTCAGTGCTTACATTTATCAATGGGCTGTGATTTCAATTATACTCGATGAAGATTACTTTATTCTCATAGCTGATTGTAATGCTAAATGAGTATATCTGCAACAGTATTTCCGACTAATTTCTTTAAAGAAAGGTTTCTTTCTAAAAAATCATGAGAGCTAGGTTACTTCGTTCGTATAGACTTAAAAAAAATCTATTTTCCCTCATTATTCTAAACATACACCAGAGAGTGAGTACTAAAATGTGATAATGTATGGTTTAAGGCGAAAAAATGAGTGTTTCCTATCATTTTCCTGTAAAACATGTAACCGGGTTTTACTATATGCTACTATTAGAATTATACAACTTATTGATTATAATTCAACAGGAAATTAATAAAATATAAAAATGGATTGAGGAGAGTAAAGAAGACTTTTTCAGTTCCCTAAGTGCAATTTCAATAGTTGAAAATATTAAAAGCAAAATAACTTACGAGTGTTATTTTTTCTTCAGTCATTTAAGTTTAATTTCAGTGTGATGAGAAATTCATAAATTGATGGAGAACTTCAAGAATGGGGCATGGCAGTTAACAGGGAACCATAAAAGGTATAGTCTTATACTTTCACTGGAGGCAGCAATGTCCCAAATTCTTAGGTCATTGAATCAAGAATATCGGGAAGAAAATATTTTAGATGGAAATAGCAATAGTTCCACTAACAAGAGAAACTACTTGGCTCGAGCAAGAACAATGTAATTAGTTAAAAAGGACAAATAATCAGGGGAAACAAAAGTTTTACTAGTAGAGGATAAAATGGAAACAGAATGCGAAAAATGAGCGAGATGCAATAACTATAACTTCATAAATAAAAGATTTGAAATTATATCGTGAATTATGAAAGGATAATGTATAACTCGACGAAAATAAGGGAAAAATAAAGATAACATGAGAAAAGGACAAGGAAAAGAGGAACTAACAGGGCGTATCAGAAATAAATATGTATTGGGATGAATGAAGGACTGCAACTAACCAATCATCGAATTAAAACACTAATAATAGAGCTGAAAGCAAGCGTCTCTTCCCATCCCAGCATCACCAACCAATACTCTAGCAGCATTGAAGAGGTCCTTTGAAATCGGAGTCCTTGTTGCTCTTTGATCTTTTCCCAATCAAAGGTAATTAAGTGAGATTTTGGGGATTATGCTCATGAAGGGTCTCGATATCACGAGTCAATGACTGCGATATCTTCACTCATCCAGCGCCCTCTATCCAAAGACACACGAATACCAACCACGACTAACGGTGCACCAAACTTTCCAATATGTCCTATATACGCAAGTATAATTCGCATGATTTGAAATTTGATACGAACTAGCCAAATCCATATACCGAATAGGCTTGGCAATTGGAGCGGCAAAATGAGAAGGCTTTCATTACAATTCCAGCATACGGAACATAAGGAAAAACGATGGATTTTTAGCTGCATTCTCTGGCGGAAAAGGTAACACCAACAATGATAAGATTTGAAATTTAAAAAAGAAAAAATGGAATGGAGATTTAAAAACGCCCTTTTTACGGAGCGAAAAGGAAGTTAAAAAGGTACTGCAGTGGCATTAAATGGAGTGGAATGAAATTCAAGTGTAAGAGGGAGACCTGCACCAGCCATATATCATATTTATATCCCAAGAAATTCGGGATAATGATGTGAAATAGCTGAGAAAAAGACTTTATAGGGTCCCAAAAAAGATAATTTATCGAAAACAAAATTTTTAAAATATCCCTTTTTATCAAAAACATTTTCAGCTAAAAATGCATTCAACAGTTGGATTCCAGATCTGTTTTAAACATTTTTTGGTCTCCATAAAGTTCGGTTCCGATTATAAGAGCATTAGTATCCAGGGTTCACGAGCATAGAGCTCTGTCCTCAATGAATTGCAGGGTTTCTCGATTACGGTTTTTCGCCAGGCAATGATTGAGGCCAATTTATATATTCAGCAATTGCAAATGAAGTGTTTTGTGGGTCGCCCACGCAAGGGTTACTTCTTCTTAAAGCACGACCATTTTCAAAAAACTATCCTCTCGGTATCTCCCAGAGACTTAGGTATTCGCACCTCACGGAGTTTGAATGGGGAAATAACGAAAGGCAAGCTAATCTCCACAGGATAAATTCGTGTAATCACGTTACCCGAATGAAAAATGGGGTGGATTAAATCGCACAGTTGGAGAGCGGAATGGCAGTGTGGAGAGCGGGAGAGATCGAGGTAGAGGGGGGATAATAAAGGACTATACACGAGGGAAAAAAGGCCAGACGCAGGAAAGTGGACACTCTTAACAGCCAATTAAAACCCTCTTAAAGATTGGAGCCATGGACTGAGTATCACTGTCACAATGACACGGAATGACGGCAGTGGAAAGCTCGCACAACAAAGAAATGATGGCAGATCGCTAATTACTATCCCGGGAAAAATATTTAACAATATGAATTTAGTTAAAAGATACGGGTAATTAGCTGATTGTTTTGTTTATACAGCTTTACTAGCAAACTCTTGACGAATAGTTCATTACCTACTATACCATCATTTTGATCTCTTGTACTGGGAATGTATGTGCTATTGAATTTACTTTTCCTGGTCAATCATTTCTTCCCTAGTTAAATTGCTATATAAAACAGAGTATTTTGCACGGCGCCACGTCTAATGGGTTAAAGATCATATGCCTGCAGACTAATGCTCTATTTTTGTCAACGCTAACATTATAAGCATTGGTAGTTCCAAAAGAGTAAATCATGAATAAAAGTATCTTTTACCAATACGAAAATAAGTACTAATATGTAAGCTAGTTAAAAACACTTGAGTTACAGTTGTACTATAATACTAAAGTACGTTATTTTTGGTAGGTTTATTACGCAAGTAATAACCAAAATCAAATAAGCATATTTAAATAACGCAAGCGTCTGAGAATATAATTATTTACTTAAGTACGTTACTATTTTGAAAAAAAGGTAGCGTCTTCTTCCATGCAAAAATTAAATTTATTAGGAAAGTTGAAACTGATGGAAAATTTTCTATTACGCATATATTATGAAGCGGGATATACCAAATTGTTACAAGAATCAAAATAAAAGCTGCTTATTACATAAAATCTTTCTTACTCGATACATATTATTTATGAAATAAAAATTAAATGAATATCTTTTAACTTAATGGAGGAATGTTTAATACTTGTGTCTCCACTCCTAAGAATCAAGCTTTAGTTGACCTTGAATTTTTTTAAGGCTTACAGAAATTAATACATACCTTAGTAGATTTATAACGATTAATGATTCTTCACGTTACTAAAGTGATAGGATTACATCACTTTTTCAGATCTTTCAGCAATGATCCCTCTAATAACAATAGTGTAAACGGTGGTTTCACGGAACACGGCTATTTAAACTTTTACCTAGTTTGAAAACACACTTGGCAAAACAACACTCAATAGCAGAGGTAATTTTGAATAAAAAAACTTGTGTCGCATTTTTTGTGTAGCGAAAAAGGTAATCAACTAATATAGTGCCAATATCATTTCATATTTTTAACGAACACAGCAGTATTTAGCCTTTGAAGAAGACTACTGCCTCCGGGTCATTGAGGAAGAAATGAGAAAGGAATAGAAAGAAGAAAGAACGGGAGCTTGAGTGGATGAGGCAGTGGGTTTGCGAGGGTCAAGGCGATATGAGGCATTTGTCGCTGGATGAATTGAGATACGGAAAAATGAGGGCGAGGCTTAATTTGAGGCAATAAAGTGCGAGGCTCAGAGCTTCAAAAAGAAGACTGTAAACAAAATGAAGACGGCCAATGAATTGCCAAAGAAGATCAACGGGAAACGTTTGCTTGTTACGTCCCAACGAAACTCGATCGTCGGGGTTAGCATAAAAGTTGAGTTTACTTTCTCCCTTGCTGCATGTGATTAAAGCAAGTTTCGGTACAAGAAGAAGAGGCTCATTTCTTAGCCTTGTGTAACCCCACTTTCTGAAACAAAAGGCTTGAGATGTCAATGGAAGGCTTCATTAAAGTTGTAGCGTGGGATATTGAGTCTAATAATCCTCCAAAGCCAAAAGCAAATTTTTATACTAATTTAACGGTTTTAAGGGGAATTAACGGGAAGCAAAAATGGAACTGATGGTGAGGACAATATAGATCATATGATCATTAATTTTTACAATGGAACCGTGATTACCCGGCATCTCGTTAATCGGCTTAAGCAGGATATTCTGCAAAAAATTACGGCAGTAATCCTTTTCGTGGCAAATGTTCTAGCGCAGCTTATCTGAGGGAGTAATTAAAAATCGTTGTCAGCTGTGTACTTTTAAAATATTGTGTGGGATGTAAGAGAACAGAATGAACTATAGGCAACTTATGATATTTACCTTTTCCTCAGAGCTAGGACCGCCGTTAGGGCGTGTATGGTGGCGGCCTGTGGTCCCAGCTTCGAAAGACATTTTTGATCGGCAACTGCCTCGGGCGGCGCCACAATACCCGACCGCCGCCTTATCACTCTGGCCTTTCGAGGGCGCTGATAGGCCTCCTTGCCCAGGGTGCCTAAATCCTTGGGATGGTCCCACGTATGGGTATTCATGCCGCTGGCTAAAGATAAACAAATGAAGATTAATGAGGATTTTTGTAACATGCAATCAATCACGACAGTGACGCTGTGAGATTTCAGTTTTTGTTCTTAATCGATAGCGTCCGTTTTTATTTCATAATCAAAACCTTTTAAAAGAAGCTCTAATTGAAATCATCACAGAAAATTATAAGAGCTAGTGGTTGTGAACTTTCATAACGGTAAATCAACAACGAGTTAAGGTTTATTGAAAACAATCACAGCCAAATTATTCTATAATGTCTAGTCAACATTAACCGCAAGATGGAGTAATCTTTCCATTAATATTTTTACGAAGAGTTTGGATCTTAATTGAAAAGTCTGATTGTAGGTTGGTTTTCGTGAGTTTTATTGATACAATTAAGCTTTAACTTCGGTTTTCCCACCGAAAAAAAATAAAACAAAGATAAAATCGGGCTAGCCTACATGTCCCAAAAAAACGAGTACCGTCACAAGTGCTAGACGGTATTAGCATTCTTAACACGAATACGCTATGGGACGAAGAGCACTGCTATTGCTGCACTAGTTTCCAGTATTTCTTCTCCGTTCTTAATTAGGTCACGAAAGAAAAAATGTAACAGGTGTGGAAAGAACTTCCACAGCAAATTCAGATAAGTACGTTAGGTAAATTTGTGTTTTAACCGTCTGGGACAGAGTGAATATCAACAACGCCAGCTTAAATCCTCCTTTCATCATATTGAACGCACAGAATAAATTAAAGCAAACACTTATTTTTTATATTTCATAAAATCTACCAAACTATTACATTATGCAGAACAGGAGTCCCAACTCTCCCTTAAGTCCCGCTGAATCCTTACCAGAGGAGGAATATTCTACTGATTGGGAGCCCCTTCTCTACTACTTATCTCTGCCCAGTCAGATACATTTTTAGGATCTCAAACACTCAATTATCTCTTTGAGATACTTAGAACATTGATTTATGAATTCAATATGAATGTTATTCAATAATGATGTTACTTATGTATCAGCAGCGAAATAAATCATTTTTACGATAACATGAAAAGAAATTGCAACAAACTTTTATAATATAAGAATATCTCAGAGTTATGTGATCGCAACAGCTTTAAGGTGGACTACACCTAATAGTTTTTCAGCATTAAAGTGTGGTGTGGGGTTTGCACCTAAAATATTCTGGTTGCAACTTAAATGGAGTTAACTCTACTTTGATATAAATTGAAATTGACTTCTAATGCAGAAATTCGATAAAAAATAAGGGAGTGAGTTTTTAATCCTGCCACGGGACTTTTTAGCATTTTAATAAGACTTAGAAAAACCTACAATGTTTATAAAAATACACTCACCTAGTTTAAATTGTGTAAACTATTTGCCTCCCAAAGTTCACCCTCACAAGAATTAAGAACATTGAGAGATCTAAAGAAAAATTTTCCAAGAATTTGCACTATTTTTCAGCACTTTGTCAGTTTGAAACTCAAGGTAAAGTAAAAACTGAAAAATAATATTGTAGAACGTTTTGAGATAGTACACTTTTCATAATTATTAGCATAATGCCTTATTTTTTCTGCATTATCAATGTATAAAAGCGAGTGATTATACAAGTTTCTGTTTAATATCGCTGAAGAGGGTTCATTATTTATTGGGTACTTCCTTGTAAAATAAAATCTATGTCCTGGCTCTTTTTTGCAGGCCTGTCCTCACACATATTATCACTTCCAACCGTACTTACATTTCAATTTATTTTAATGATTTAAATTTCCTGTGGTGAATGCACGTTGCAGGTATTGAAAGGGAAAAAAAAGATTATGTTTTCTTAGCGTTACTGATTTTGAACCTACTCCTGATTTTCAAAGCCTTGTAATATGGCTATTGGTTGACTCATACAAGATCACTCTTCAATACATGATGGAGATTGATATTGATAAGCGGATGGCATGCTTATTTCAATATCATTGAAATTGTCACATACCAGGATTTTAAATTCATCCACTCAAACAATTTCTCATCGAGGAGCATTGGCAAGGAAAATCTTCTGTAGTGACCGGCCAATTCTTTTACGTTGGTCGCCCGGGCCATTCTAATGGCAACAACTGTCGATGTTATCATAAAAATCGTAAAAGTCACATACCCAGACGTAAAGCACATGGCTGGCGGAAACAAATCCACGAATTCGTTAATAATCGTAAGCCAGCAATCGCGACCGCATCCATGCCAACGCTTCAAGGAACACCGAAGATGGTGAATGAATAATAATTTTCAAAGGGGGGGCTGGGGAGGCTGAGGGAGTGGACGCCCACGGCTCAATCACGGCCTTTCACCGCTGGAGACTTCTGCCTATTTATTAGCCGTAACGTTCATTAAGGGAGACCGGAGCATTTGATCTGTACCAATTAGTTTCAACGGGACCATCTATTCACTCATTTGGGAACTCATCCATTACCGAGGGAGAGATTCGGATTCACCTGGAATTTCGAGAATCTCGTGACCCACTCAAAAAAAAAACCTCCGCGTAGGGGACTCTTTCGCCACGATCATTAAATTCGTTACATATATCGGTCACATAATCACGTTCAAAGGACTAGGGAGAGGAAAAATTATTGAGAAAAGGTTTTCAACATAATTCCATGGTTGCAAAGATAGATTTCACGAAAATAGCTAGGGAATAGTGGTACACGAATTTGAGGCATGCTTAATCCTCAACTGCTATCCCTAGCTGCTAATTTAGGGATATTTTATCGATGCTGAATCGATGATTTTGTTTCAAATTTTCCTTTAAGCATGTCGTTAATTCATACATTTTCAGAATTTCTGAGAAGTGTATCGCTTGCAGCCTTATATAGGAAAATTCCTTCCGCCCAGAGGGATCAAAATTTTTCAAAAATTTCTATCCATTGAAAATTTCTTTTAAATTACAAATTTCATAAGGAAAATTGGTTTTAAGTTTGTGCAACATACCATGAAATAACCGCCATAAAACTTCTCAAATGCAGAAGTGATGAGTGCAAAGAAATATATTTTTGAAATCATCATTTCCCTCGTATTATGTGCAAACAATGCTTTCCAGGAAAGAATAATACACTCCATTACGATTAAATTATCAGTTTTTTGTTATGCATACCCTGTGTTTTATCCTAACACACCGTGCTTAGGAGTAAATTGAGGATATGAAACGTTAACATGATTTTGTACCTTTTGAAGTTTGCGATTGCGATCCGAATACCATTGCTATCAACACATTTTTTATTTGAATGATATGTTTAGTGTTAAAGCATACTTTTTGTGACAATTTCAACCAAAGAATTCTAGTATCCCAGTAAAATCATCAATGGCAACGCAGACTAGATGATCTCATTCTGCTGATACAATTTTCAAGAGGCACCCGAGGCGTTTGAAAAAAGAAGCGGAAAATTAAGCTATAACAATCACAATAGTATGTATACAAAACTATTTGCAATGAACTGGGGTGCCAGAGCAACCTTTAAAATTGTTAAAATGTAACACATTCCAGAGAGTCATCAAATAAAGCCAGGTTAAGTTGGCTTTAGACCCATTAATAAATGATAAGTAAATTCTGCTGAGACAATAATCAGTCATGTGGTTATTCCTTGTGCATACTTTACTTTCTGCTCATCCATACCGAGATTTTCCTCATCCACTGTTAGCTTTAGTATTCCCACCCGGAGAATTCAAATTAGCAAGTGATTTTTGCGATCCATCGCACAAAATCTCTGTTTGTTAACGCATCACGTGAGAAGAACGGAGTGAGAGGTGAGTTCTGCCAGGATCACACGTAAATCAGAAGCTATATCTTCTTCTGGCAAATATTTGAAAATGTGAGAATGGTTCCCAAGTGCAATAAAATCGTACAGTCAATTAAAATTACAGGCTAGTAGATTCTAATACCTCTAGTAATGCTATCAACTCACTCTCTTACAGGATAATACTTCAGGCCTCACCGCAGTACATAGTAATTTGCAGTGCACCTGCCATGAAACAACTTTATATCCCAAGCAATCACATCCCACAAAGGCTTGCATTTTAGTAAGGGTATTTAATAAATTTCAAGTGTAAGGCAAAGAAGCATTTATAAAGAAAACATATTTTTAAAGCTTTTGGCATAAACTGCTCATGTCGCTGCACAAGATGATTTCATCAAAGTAGTCCTAAATTTCTACACTGCTCAGGGCACAAGAGTTCTACCCAAATCTTATCCTTCATATCTTAAGTCCCTTTTAAACCGACAAAAAAGCTATCAAGTGCAGTAACTATAAGTGTTATGGCTAAAACCAGAACTAAAATCATTCCTAATATTTTCCTCTGTTGATTATGTATATTATATCCGGTCCACAATTGAGGCGACATAAATATCGCATAAGAGAATTCCACAAACACTGGAAAATTAAGAGAGACCGAAACAAGAAGTATGGAATCTTGCACTTGCCAGCACAAGAGCCGTCCACAGAGCTTGGTAAGTTAGTCTCCAGAAACACATAAATTAGGACTTTTTTCCATGTATCATCTCATTGCGGTAATTGTCAGAAATCAGTCAAATAAAGTACAATGTAGTCTTTTTCATCCAAAATAGTGAAGGCTATTACCAAGAGAATCGATTAAAAATATGAAAAATCGTACAAGGAAGAATTTTATGAGCGAATGCTAATATGCAAAAAAAGGAGTTCTAACGTCCGGCGGATTGTGTTCTCATTGCGGAAGAGGGCAAGGTCTAGAGTTAGCAGTACATTAAGATTATTTGCAGACGATACAGTTATCTACCCCTAAAATAAGCGAAGACGCGGACTTTGAAGTTCTGGTTTCGGACCTTAAAAACTTTCATTCATAGTGACAAGAGTGGGGGTTAGAATTAAATATTAGTATATGCACCACAGTCACTTCTTGCATAAGTCATCACACATGTGCCATTCCTATACTGTCGGCGGAGTAAACATCAAATCTTCAGATACAGTAAAATATCTTGGAATTACCTGAACTTCTGATGTATCATTGGGATTAATCATACAAAACATATGCGGCACAGCATTAGAGAAACTAGGTTTTGTTAAACGGTTAATAGGAAGGTCCTCGGATGAGAAAGTCAAAGAGAGATGCTACTTTGCTCTGGTTAGGCCACACCTCGAATACACCGCGAGCATTTGGGACTCTGGTCATAAAGATTTAACCAAAAATAGTTATAAAATACAAATGAAAGCAGCACGCTTCGTTAAAAACTGCTACGAGCGTATATTTAGTGTCTCACAACTTTTAGAGGGATTAAGGTGGGAGCCCCAAGAGACTCGGAGGCTACACGCTAGGCTGAGGTTGCTTGGAAAATTCAGAACTGATATTTTTCAGAGCGACACAGAGAATATTATCATTACCCCTCACTACATCTGTAGGTTAAACAGATGTGATAAAATAAGAGAGATACACTGTCGAACAGAAAGGTACAAAAACTCGTTCTTTCCGCGCACAATAAGCGACCGCAATAAAAAATGAGCTCCTCTAAATACACCCTCATAATACACGTCACCATTTCTCTCAAAACCTTATCCCTAACATCTTTACACGGCGGTAGTGTGTAGATTTAGGTGTAATAAACACAAAGTTACTCAAAAATTAGAATGATAAAACATTTTACATGGAATATCAAAATTAACTAAATGAATTTAGTAGAAAACAAGAAACCAAGGCAACGCGGTCTCAAGAAGAACGTCGATGGTAGATTTATTTGTGAGAAAATAAAAGAATAAAATTTAGTCATATTCGATGAAGAAGATTGGAAGTTACTCAAAACTTTCTACCAAGCTTGTATCTTTATCAAACTCTGGTAAAACGAAATTTAATTCTGGTTACTTCCAGAGAAATAAGCTTTGAGTAAAAAAAGTTGTACCAACTGATTGAAAATAGAAAGAATGGAGGAAATCAGTCAAATCATTAACTTTGCGAGTAGGAAGAAGTAGAGAGATGACGATAATGAATTGAGGAAAAAATACGCTGGTATAAATAATAAATACAGATAATGACGACGTAGAAGAGGATTCAACAGATCAGTCCACCAGATAACTTTAAAGTTATAAAACAAAAGTTTGAATGGAGAGGTCAATTAGCCGAGTTGTCACAGCTCACTCTATTATTTCCAAATTTTCAGAGAACACATTTCATCAATCTCTAACTAGGCCCATAAATCTTTGAGGATTTTTATCTGGAGGAAATCACGAAAAGTTTAAAAAAATATTTTTATATTTATTAGGACGTTACTTCATTTCTATTTTTATTCACAGCGCTTCTTTCTTTAAAAACTGCAATATTATTTATGTAAACCATTCGTTCATCAGTACTCCATCGAATTTTACTCGACGGGGAGCATTCTCTGCTAATATGTCATTTTAATGATTTTAGAGCAGATTTTATTGTTTCCAAAATAAGAATTGTTCCCATTTATTATTCAATGACGCCGGTTTTTTACTCAAGAGACTCCCATTGAAATTGGAACACGTTGAATAAGGCCTAGTTTTTCTTCAAAAATAAATGAGAAAAAATGTCAGTCGCCCGAAAGAAATAATATAAGTGGTAAGCAATAAATATAATTAATATAACTTTATTAGAGTCAATGGAAATGGCAGGTTAACAAGGAATTCTTAAATCCTTAAAAGAATCCTTAAAAGAAAAGTGAGGCTTGATATAGCAGTGGGTCGACCACGCTACATTCACCATATTGATTTCAAGAATTGAGTCAATGACTTAGGGATTTAACTAAGCCCATGAGTAGAATTTTACATCATCAGTTACTGCTCAAATTCCTTCATTGATTATTGCTCAATAATAGCTTTTACTAATTAATAATAATTACGTAATGAATAATTTATCTTTCTAATGCTAATGTTGGATACTCTCATGATTATTCAGTAATCCTTATTCCTCCTCAACCAAATACATAAAACCCATGAAATCACCTTGGGTTCATAACAAAGAATGCACTAAGTCCTAAGAATATGGTTCATACAAAACCATTCCTTTAAGTTACACGACTTATACAAAGTTAAACAAAAAATTACTTCGCGGCTGACGTTGATTGTCTATGTTTACGAAAAAAATAAGGAGCTACGGTCACAGATGCGTTCGATTGGCAGTAAAATTGTATTTAACTTTCGTATCTGGTTATATGCGTCTCCTCAATACAGATTAGCTATACTACTGACTCGTCATCAAGTTTCCCGAGTGTAAAACATCATATTAAACACTGTCAGTGCCCCAAAGATATCTGTACCCGGCAATATTGGAGTTAATAACAGGGCATATCAGTTATCTGATTATGCCAGCCAGAACGTGCTTCCCCAAGTCTCCAACATGCAAATATTTCTTTTAGTTTTCTAAGAATATTTTAATGGCAAATTACGACCATTCATGACAACCATTGAGTTCAGGAACACCGGAGGCAAAAAATTTTTTTTTTTAATTTTCAAATGTAGTGGATCCCAAAGTCCCTGATAATATGTGCCGATTAAGAATAAGGTTCAGTATTGTGACCTCATTCGATGCGAAAACTTCACACACACCAACGATTCGGGCTTCACTTCGTGGAAGATTGTCGAATCTATTAGGAATATTACTTGTACTTTACCATAGATTGACACATAATCTGTGGAAAAGTACAAGTATTTTTCCTTATGGATACAAGAACTTGGTAGCAAAATCCGAATTTAAGTGTCGAAGTTTAAAAAAATATGAATAAAAATGATGAAATACATAAGGCCACTGCACTTTATCTTACCCGAAATTCAGGTTTCAAACTCTGCAGGTCACAAAATGAGAAGAAATCTATTCCCAATTATGAATAAAAATTACTAACTTCACATAAATTAAAATACAAAGGTTGCGTTGTAAAAGATGAGCGTAAATATATGCTGAAAGTATACTCAAAATTAGGAAAATATATTTTTTTCAAGTTTATTCGATGCAGGTCAATTTTCAGAAGACTATAAGGTCCTTAGGACTGTACAAGTAAGGATTATAAGGTGTTACTTCACATTCTAGGTAGTAAGGTAGGATTGGAGATAATGGTGGAGTCGACGGCAGGTGGTCATTTCGCACCACCACACTTCTTAACTGGTCAGTTCAGGTTCGGTTTTTAATAATTATTATATGGAATGAATAAAACGAAATGATCCACCATTTTGTAAATTCTACACACACACTCAAGGACTTTAAGCAGTGATGTATCATTTATTAGTCCAGTTTTAATACAGTCGGGTAAAACATTGTTTCACTCTCGTAGCCAAAATGTATGGCCTTTCCTATTAGTTACGTCATCAATCAAACTATACAATGCACTAAATAAAACCCTGGATCTCGGTTAACATCATATTAAAGTAATGACTACGACATGTGACAGTTATATTAAGTCAAACATTATGAAACCGGGCTGAGAGATGCTAATGTACTTTATATTCGATTTTTTATATGCTCATCAGACTTGAAAATTCATATTTCCGGCATAAATTGCATTTAGGGCAGTGAAGTGCGTACCTTGAGGTCAAATATGGATATCCTAGTAATTGTATTTCATCTTCGTATCTCCTTCTGTTTATCCTCCAATATATATTCGTTCAACTCAGACCTGGGTCCCCTGGAGTTAAAATCTTTCCTTAGAAAAGGATTTGCAAGTCTTGAGCCAGTAGATTTATTATTTGCATTGTTCCAAGAGATACCGTGTCAAGCTGAAAAACACGATTACATGTTATCCATATGATAGTTTTCCCCTGAGTCTCTGGGCTTCAATTTGAATAAATGTTAGGAAAGTTAGGAATGTTAGGTAAGAAAGAGAAGAGGAGGAGAGCTCAGCTCCGAATTTAAGCAATGCAATTCAGTAGCATACATCTATAAACTAAAAACCTAAAGCACGCGCATGAATAAATAATTGTTGATAAATTAATCAATAATAACTTTCTCGACCAATATAATAAAGATAAAATAAATATTCTCATGAGTAAAATTATTAGGTGGACTCATAAGAAAAGCGAAAGGAACGGAGAGGATAAGGAAGGAGAAAGATCCCCTGGGTATTTCAAGGATGACATGCTGGCATGGAGGATGGAGGAGATTTTGCGGGGCACTGATACATAAAAAACCGTCATCAAAGGAGCATGATGAGGGAGGGAAGAGTATGCCCCGAGGCATCCCAAAATTACGTATATTTGGTCGTTTATGATTTCAATTCACGGCCAATGTTTCTCCGAATATATTGGCATCCTCAGGGATTTGCAACGCAAAAGAAAGATACATACAGCCAGGTAATTATACACATTTATCGAGAATTTACCTACCATTAAGCTTAACATTGAACGTTTATTAAGTGAATAACTACTTCAAACAGTAAAGAAATATGAAAACAACAAATAAACAACAATAAAACAGTTGAGATATATGAAGTATATTGACTGTGAGTTAATGCATTATATTATTACAGAATCTTATTATTAAAAAAATATACAGGATAAGGCGACCTGATGCCTTCACGTTGATGATGAGAGAGGATGATAATTACAATAATAATAATAAGGCGTCTTTATTGGGGCGAGATTGAGACTAAGGCAGTCCCTCCTTCCATCTTACCCCTCGTCAGAAAAATACATCAACTAAATGAGAAGAAAGATATATAAACATGAGAGAAAAACGTAAGGAAGTAAGGAGGTGATATTCTTGATGAAAAAAAACCACAGTGGGAAAACATCCAAACATGAAGCAGTGTTTGAAATACCTACGAAAACCTACAGACAGTTTAAGCTAAATTAACACCAATAAAAAATGTATAAAATACACATGAAATGATAAAAATTATAAGAGAGTAATTTGCGTATAGCCGCCAAGTTAAAAATAAATTAATAAGTAATAAGAAAATAAAAATAAATAAATAATAAAAACAGGTAGCCACGTAATATTAGGGAGGAGATACATGAGTAAAATTATTAGGATGACTCATAAGAAATGCGAAAGGAACGGAGAGGGTGAGGAAGGAGAAAGATCCCCTGGGTATTTCAAGGATGACATGCTGGCATGGAGGATGGAGGAGATTTTGCGGGGCACTGATATATAAACAACCGTCATCGAAGGAGCATGATGAGGGGGGGAAGAATATGCCAAGAGGCATCCCAAAATTACGAAGATAAGACACATGAAAATACAAAGATAAACGAAATTACTCATCTAAAAGCGACCACTGATGTTTGTAACTAAAATAGCAACAAAACTGAATTCAAAGTTATCCTCCCAGCCTCATTCATTACCTTACCTGAAGAGGTTCTTATTCCTCAGACTTATTCAGTTGACTTGAATCATAATGAAACATTTATTTATATTTAAAGATAAAATTGAATGGGCATATGATGGCATGTGCAGAATCTTAGAGGAGTGAGTTCTCAAAGCAGCCAACATTAATGGTTCTGATAGCGAGATAATCATTGGTCGTTCCATCCTAAGATTAGTTGACTGCAGCCCTTAATCCTTCCCAATCTAATGCTGGTTCCCTTACCTCCTGGTATCTCTTCTTGTGTGCTATCCTCTTTATTTTTTCCATATGATAGCGATTGGTATCCATATTAGGAGGCGTAATGTGCAATAAGTTACACTGCCAGACCATTACCATCAGATAAGGAAATAAAAATTTTAGTTGTAGGATATAAGTTGTAAAGCCTTAAATATACCCGTAATTTTACCATAAAAACCATTACAATACATATTAACAAAGAGGAGGACTATAAATGGTTCCAAGTATCAAAATTGGTGCTTCTAAAAATAAAGAGTAAAATGAAGAACTAATAAAATATTATTACTTTGTTACTAATCAACAAGAGCTGAGTAACGGTTATGATGTAATAATTTGCGTTATTATTGCTTATCACTCACTCAAATGTCATTAGTAGCACATGGATATTACCAGTTGCAATAACTGTGACCTATTAAATGTTCTCCCAATTTTTAGTTCAGGATAAATAAAAAAACTACTACGAAACGATACCGCCACACTACATTTCAGTTGACCTGTTAATATTTCCCCGTGTAACTTCTCAATGTGCTAATGATTTACATGCACACGCATTTATTCACGCAGATATTTCTCAAACCATTGATCGTAAGGTATTTGGGCCAACTCATGGCCCAAATACATTGGGTCTCTTCCGATATAGAGGTCAAAATTCATTGATTACTCCACAGCGAATGTACTTTTAATTGCGTGTTTTATGAGTGCTCGAGAGACGACAAGTTCACGTGCTGGCAAAAAGACATTTTAAAAATCAAAATAGAACGGATAAATTCTAAAATAATAGTGCATTCTACTGCAATTGTTATAATGATGAATACAATGATTCCATTTTCATGAAACTCTTTCAATTATATGATAAAATAAAATGACTTACACGCTTTAAAATCCACAAAAACCTTTCGTGCAGGAATGCACTTCAAAATAACGTAGAGAGCCTACATTCAGTGAATCTCGTTTAATTCATCAATTTATCTATATTATCACAGTAACTATACGACAATTATTGCCACAGAATGACAATCATATCAATATTCAGTCTATTAGAATTAAGCATCAATTTTATCTACAGAAAAATAATGGCTGAGATAATACGTGCTACGGGGTATTTAACTGACAGTCACTTTAAATAACTGATGACATGGCTGGAACTTAAAGTTTGATTGTATTCTATCACAATATCTGAATTGTAAAGCACACGATATTCTAGCGTAGAATTCTGAAAACGGAAAAAAGAGGTTAAATCACAAATAAAGTGTTTTAAAACGTCTCATGCAGTGATACTCAAACAAATTTTATATGATACATCGTGGGAAATATCATGAGGAACAGCACTCGTGGGGCAAATGGCGATACACAAAGATAAAAACAATTCACTTCCTGTTCAGTCGTTTACTCAATGCTATTAAATGAGGTCACACAAAACTTACGCTTCATAGCAAGGGAATAAAAGCAACATAAGAATCATTTATATGGCAGCATGAAGTTTTATCCCAAAGAATATCAATATCCAAGTTTATTTTAAATTGTAATGCGTCATTTGAGCATAAATTTCAACGACTTAATATTTAAAAGGACTAACCTTGATGCGTAGTCCTTCAGCTTGGTGTCTCAATGAGGGCATTCTACATGGCGTTGTGTTTGATATCAGAGGAGTCTAAATATCCAAAACTCGGGATAAAATCATTTTCAACCAAAGTGGTTTGAAGAGACTAGACTGAATCATTTAATTTTCTTAAGTAAAATTTTTCTCATACAAATACAATGATACAAAAACGTACAAAAACAAAATTGTTGTGTTAACCGAAATCATTCGTGCTGAAAATGACTAATGAGTATCAGAGGACGAAATTTTTGAATTTGCCGGAAATCATCGGAATAAGTATGGAAAATTTCGAATCGAACGCAAAGTTAAAACATCCACTTAAGATAAACCAAGCTGAAGTTATTTGTTATTTTTAATGCAAAGAACTATGACAAGAAGATATTCCTCGAAGATTAGACTAGATTGGTCTGTTAAACTTCATTGGCCTGCTTAATCTTTCCTTGGGAACAAATTTATATAGACGTATATCGAGGTTTCGTCAAATAAATGTTTTACACGAAAATTCTGCTGGAAATAGCGCCCAGTGAAATACCTGTGGCATCAAATCGAATCCCTAGATGAATAGAGCAAATGGGGCCATAAATAAAGCTAAGACTGTGCAATGGGATAGAGAGTAATAAGAGGGACGTTGTAAAATTTTCATTTGATGTAAAAAAAGTCAATAATTACATTACTTATCGAACACCTTGCCAACTAAAATAAAAGATTAATATTCAATAGCCAGCAATTTGGGCTATAAGATCATTTCTATGCCATCAAATCATCAAACCGAATGTGAACAAATATTCCTTTTAATTTCTTGATATACCAATTAAGGTGAAACTCTGCTATTCCGTAATGACTGGAAAATATCAAAAAGCTTTTAGCAAAGTCATATTTTCCATATATTTTCTCGTTCATTGGTATGAATCAATCAACCTTGCAATCAAAGAAATTGATTCTCTCTATCCATACCTGTTTCAGAGCATCATTTATATGGAAATGGAAATTTTTTCTAAAGGCTCTCAACCATTTTAAAGAGCTTAATTTGTTTAAACCTACTAATTCTTCGTTCCTCTCTAAAAGCTCAGGTCAGTTTAATTCTATATAATTTCATTGTTTCATTCTTATGAAATTTTATTTGGAGCACACTAATGTTCTCTGTAAATATCCAAGATTTTCAAGCTTAAAGCATTGCGAGACAAATCACTCTACCGACTTGTTCGCTAATTTCTCTCGACAAGCAAATCTATTTCTGGAAATACATCATCACTAAATCCGCCCCAATAGAGCTTCAGACGACACAGAAGAATGACCCTGACCTGGGAAACAAACTCTTCTCTTCTCATTCTTCTGTAAGTGCCAAATGACTTTCTCTTTTGAATTTTATGGGTTTCTCGTACCAATTTACCCTTTTTCCTCTTCGGTAGAACACAAAACAAACTCATTTATACAGCGCTCGAATAAGAGTCGCAAGAGTTGTCATTACTATATTGCTAATATTAATGTGTTCTCGTCCATGAACTTCAGTGTAAAATGTTTTCCCACGTAAATCATGGCCTGTAAAATGATGTCATGTAGTTAATTTTGAGTAACTGAAGTAATTATTTGCATACGAAATATTCTTAGAGGTAAATTAATACTAACATTTATTTACTTTGCGTCGATGATATTTCAAGCTCTAAAAAAACGTGCTCAAAGCCATCAATTTGTCATACTAGGATCTTTTACACAAGCTTCGAGCTTATGGTAAGTAAAACTAACTATTAAAAACTTTTTACACCAAGTTGGTCAAAGGGGGCGATGAATGAACTGCATTAGGCCACTAACCCTGATCTCGCTCCCAAATTATTCAACGTATGATTTAATTATCTACCCATACCAATCTTAGAAATAGTTTTATATTGTCAGAAGCCATAGCGAGAATTGGCTACTCGGCAAGGGCATGTAAAGTGCTATTCTGGATTCCAATGGAACCTTAAGTGTACTTCACAATAGCTGTACGCTGATACTTGACGTTTGCAGTTTGTGGGTAGAAAAATGATACGACTTTTTACTTGATTCCAGTGCTATAAGCGAAAACTCATTAACTTGGAGGCCATTAAAAATATCGATTGGTATAATAAAGTAACGACAAAAAAAAACAAAAATACTCAGCATGCTACTCATTCCGGATAAATTTGAATTCCTTGAGAGCAATGAGAAAATTGAACTTAATAAAAACTTAAATGACATCGTTTGGACGATAAAGAGGACATGACCAAAATTAGTTTCAAACTGCACGAGCAAGAAAATGGCAGGATTTTGCATTTTGAGATCCTCAGTGATTGAGGAAGCATGAAATATGAAATAACCCCTTCAGATCAAGAAAATAATGCATGCAGAAATGGTCTAACAATAACATCATAAATGTGGAAGTACATCAGTATTTCATCATAACACCTGAGTGGATTATGCACGTATAAGGTACTATTATAATATGAGAAGAGAGAAATTTGAAGGTAATGGAAATTTGGTTTCACAGAAAAATGGAAAATGGACGTCACTGCAATATATAAAAAGGAAACAGACATGACTCAGGAAATTACCGACCTAGCGAATATCGCTTTAATGCAAAATTCTCGAACACGTTGTAAGCAATATTCCTGGATAAATGTCACTTCTTATATAGCAGTCAGCATGGCTTCTGGAAGGGTAGATACTGCGAAATACAGCTTGCGCTCTTCCTTCAAGACATTCCAAAATCAGCTGATTCAAAAAATAAATTGACGTGATATTCCTTGATTTCAAGAGACCATTTGACAAGGCTCTACACAAAAAAACTCATACAAATTGCAATCATGCGGAGTAAATGAAAAATTAGTGAATTGGACGGGACTTTCTCAGTGATCGCAAGCAAAGAGTATTTATTGATGTCATTAGTTCCAACATGGATAGAGTCACATCCGATGCTCCACAAGAAAGAACAATCGCCCCTTCTAATTCATTCTTTATATAAATGACTAAAGTTCTCTATTTAACAATACACTACGATAATTTGCAGACGATACGATCATCTAGCGGGAAATTTGCGAAGACGCGGACTTGGATGAGTTAAACATAAAGATCTCAGTATATTTAAAATACCTTGGAATTGCCGTAACTTCAGATATATCGAGGAGAACACACATACAAAATATAAAATACCCATCGTTACTGAAAGTATAGTTTATCGAGCGTAAATTAGGAAGGTCCACGGATAAAAAAGTTAAAAAGGGGTGCTAGATTGCTTTGGTTAGACCACACTTCGAATTCACCAAGAACATTAAGGACCATTGACAGAAAAACTTCACCAAATAAATATATCAAACACAAAGGAAAGCTACGCACTCCGTTAAAAAAACTGCTACGAGCAAGTATAGTGTTTCTCAGCTTTTAGAGGGATTGAGTTGGGAGCCAAAACTGGCTTGGAGGCTGCGCGCTAGATTTAGCTTGCATGAGAAATACAGAACAGGTGTGTTTCAAGGCGACACAGAGAATATCATTTTGACGCCGCACTACATCTCTGGGTCCGACAGATGTGATAAAATAAGAAAGATACATTGCCGAATAGACAGTTTGAAAACTTACCTCTATTCACGCATAATAAGTGATCATAATAAAGCTGGAGCTCTACTTAAAACACACCCATAAAAAATTTACCATTTCCATTCATCCTTAACATCTTTCCACGGCTAGTGTCTTCACGCCCCATGGCACGTGCTCATGCGGCAGCTCGCAGGATAGTACATGTAGATATAGATGAAAAATGATAAAGGTCACATAGATCAAACTATAGGTAACGATCGTCAGTAAAAACTATTAATTTAGATGATGGATGTTTCATGGTGACAGAAAAAATTTGGTAGTGCGAGCGAGATAGTTCCCAAATCATAATAGAGACCATAACCGATGCATATGTTTTAATTTCACCAACAAATATTGCATTATTAATGGTGCAATAAAATAGTTTTACATGAGAGAAATTGTAAGTAATAAAATGAAAATATCTAAATAAGTCTTTAAATTTACTTTTTTCACACGGTATGTTTGAAACTCCATCATAACGGAAGGTTTATTGTGATCCTGAAGAATTTACTGCGGTAACAGCATGATTAATTTTCAAAAATAGTTGAGAAAACACACAAACTACAGGCCGTTGATTTTTTGACGAGATCTAAGAGTAGAAAATGCCTCATTTTTTAATATAAGGTCTCTCTGGAGTGCATACTCGTACCGTTGCCCATATTAAAGGGCTAGTATTTGTTGGAAAATATCTCGGAAAGTAATGTGGTAAGGGGTTAAATTTTTTTTATGTCAAAGGAAGGGTGATATATTTTTCTTTAAAATGAGACCAAATTCACTGATTTCTAGGTAAAATGATATTTCACTCAAACTACCTTAAAACAACAACAAAAACTGGAAAAAAAAGTCGGAGACATTGAAGAGGAAAGTTTAAGATTCAACGTAGTTTTATAACGTTGCCAACTATCATGGATGTACAATTAAAATAAAAAATGACCAATATAGTTTGATAAATGGTATATAGGTTGGTGAACAGCATCAAACTGATCTTCGGAGAGATATTAGATACTTAGCTGTCTTCAGACACAGACAAGCGCCTTCACTAATGAATACAGCATGGAACAGATGTTATAGAACATAGGTGTCTCTACGAGGGCTTTCTCTTTCATCCTGTGTCTCCAAACAAGAACCCACCCTTCCGATAAACATATTGCTCAGTGGTTGCCTTAAGGATTTCGCCGAATTCCGTGAAGTTGGTGACACCGGAAGTTTACACTCCATTTACCGCCCCATCCTCAACTTTAGGAAGAGGAAATTGTGCCTTAATTTTCGTTCCACCATATTCCTCTGCCTCCCAGTTAATCCCTCACTTTCTACATCGGATGCTTTTTTCCCTCCGATCCACCTCCTCATTACGCAATCCGACTTTTTATATCTCACCCCCGGCCAACCCCCACTGACTCGCGGTCACACCCCCTCACTCTGGAAGGATCCGTAACATGGAGAGGCCCACGCCTAAAGAGTTCTCACAAAGTTACACATGTCCCGCAATTTCACCCCAAGACATACTTAGCTTGGTTTTCGTGTCGCTGCCTACCCCCTGTTAATTAACGAGTTTGAGGATTCCGGGAGCTCTAGCTTTGAAATGGAAATTAAAGGACTTGTTTTGTTGCGCTCCTGAAGGTTGACAAAAGTCACCAAAATGGGGAAACCAAATGCCATATAGCATAAAAGGCGAGGCTAAAATAGTAATTTAATATAAATAGCGTTTTCATGCGAGATGAAATAATAAATTATGTTTATTTACAGAGAGTATCTTCACCTCGGACCTTAGTTATGCTCGTAATTGAGACAAATTTACCTTAACACCTACAGCATCTATATTAGTAAACTCACTACTAATTCTTCAGATGGCAATTTACTACTCGGTGAGCCGCTACAGAAGTGTGTGGCAGGGGGTATTTAAGCATCAGTTACGGAAAGACAGGAGAATAGGTAAGAGCAGGGGTATAAGTGAATGTGTTTAAACAATGAGAGATTACGCCAAAGTCACGTTGCTTTTTTTATAATCACGAACGATGCGTGGAACGCAGAAATTTTATCATCTGTCAGTTATTCATTGTATACATTTTGTCACTCGTTTGGTTATAGAGATTTAGAGCTAGGTTAAAATGATATCCACCCTGTATTACTGAAATTTTATCTTCCTTCCAAAATTTCCTACGCATAAAAATGTAATTGATTTTGGATGGGAAGTCTGCCAGTTTATCTCCACTTTCCCCCAGGTCAGGGTCGTCAAAAGGTATATTATTGTAAAATAAGCATTGCTCAGGTTTCAAAGCTAATAATTTGTCATTGCATATCTACAACTCTGAAGTTTTGGTGAAAGAGTAGCACGGCTCGAAATAATTGGAATTATGTGCCATTTTAGGGATATGCGAATATTTTAAAAATGGAAAAAATAAGATTTTTTTCAAATAACAGATACAAAACTCTTCTTGAAAGTGTTCTAAAACAGTTATTGAAATTATGTACATGCAAATATAAAATTTATGATGGGTATTCAATATAATGACAGCCTCTTAAGGGTGGAATAAGTTTATGCGATATTTTTTCATAAACCACTAGCCAAAAGATCATTATCCTGAACGCTGCAGTACGTGTTTTAATCTTTTGTTTATCTTGCGTTTCAAACATTCATAGTCAATTTCTACCAATTAGGTATAATAAGGCATTAAATGACAAGATGTTTGTACCTTATAACTTTCTCCATACACAAGAATGCCTTCTTGGAAACCATTATAATTCAAGTATTATTTTTACATTTAAGAAAAGTATTATTTTTACATAAATGTTTCAACCAAAAGAAGTCATCCCAAATCCTAATCCTAAAGTAGAAATCCCAATTTTAGACATTTTCACGAACATGTAGCTTCATTATTTTGTAATAAGAAAATTAGACCGCCAGAAGCCGTGCAATCATGCGTATTTTACCAAAAGCAAGTTAAAAATAGAATGCACAATGATCAAAAATCCCTTTGATTTGTGCTTAGAATAAATATAACCAAGACATAATCTAATACAGAAAGATTACTCCGGAAGCTGGTTTAATTGGGTAAGACGTGCCTTCAACTTCACCTGATCTTCACCTGAGGTTTCCCTCAAACTATAACCTTCTAAACAAATTGATTGGATTTCTTTGTATAAACCCTGCATTTTACAATTTAACTACTAAATGCTATGATTAGGTGTTATCTAGATGATTCTTCTTCGTGACCTCTTTTTTTAATATGAAGTTATTTCTCTGGAGATTGTAGGTCATAAATCATATATAAACTTTTACTTTTTATACAGCGTTTTGCATCTTCATTTATGCTTCATCAGGACTACAATTAAAATTAATAGTTGTATTGTACATCAAATGAAACCGGTTTACAATTTAGGTATTTAGTTTTTTTTAAATATGTACCTAGGTGTACATGTAATGTTTGTCCTCAGAGAGAGTTCCTTTTGAATTACTTTTTGTTGATACCTTCGTTGCTATTTATTATTTGTTTGTCAATTTTTATAAATTTAAGAGTTAAAAAATCAAAATAAAATTAAGTCTTGTAAAAGAATATCAAATTATAATAAATTTTTCTTAATTTGGCTATGTCTGTTTTTTAATGCAGGATGTTTTGTTTTTGGTGATGTGTATCATTTCTTTAAATAATCTTTTAGACAGGTTGATTTCTATATCTATTACTTTTTAAACAATACCACCACCACTCATTAAACCACTCATTAAACCATTAAATGAGTGGTTATTTTTGATTGCATGATCTGCTAGTGCACATAATTGCATTTTGGATTTTATAGAATTTTTATGTTGGGAGATTCTATTTTTTAGATATTGGACTGTTCGGCCTATATATATGTTATCACAATCATGACACGGTATTGAATAAACTACGTTAATTTATAGTTCTTTAGAAGTTTCAGATTTTAAAATCAAATAATTGAGTATGTGTTGTGTTTTATGATTCCCATGTGCTATTTTATAGTCTGTGTTTTTGAAAACTCTTGCTATTTGTTCAGATAGACCTTTAACATAAATAGATACTCCTTACATTTCATTCAAAAATAACTTCATATAAATTGTTATGTTAAACCTAGGCTATTGTACCTAGATCCCAATACCGGAATCAATATGATAACACGCTATGATTTTGGTTGAATCACATGTAAACTAGCATTGGCAATTAGCAGGAAATTTTTAAATAAAGTAATAGCTATAAAGTAGGATGTGATGACATCTCAGGAAATATTACCAAAAAATCCGGGAGTGATATTGTTCAGGGATTAGGGACGTATATCATTGAAAATAGAGTACAAAAGAGAGACCTGTAAAGCCCCTGCGATGCAAATAAATCTGTGTCCTTTTTGTTGAGGTTTTTCAGCATAATTCTGAGAATTTGAGAGAAAGACCAAATTTAAAAGCCTTCACCTTGAATTCCAAAAGCCGACCTTTTCCCGAATGACGGCAGGTTTTTCCGACATGACATTCACTTTTTTCTTCGTTAATTCAGCTATGCTACTCCGTTCTGGTACATACACAATAGATTTGCAACCATACGCTAACTTTTGACTAAAATGTATATTTCTCCTAGGGGAAGACGCTTTAATGCATCATGTTAAATGTTGTATTTCATCCACTCAGCTATTCTGCGTGCTCTTTCCTCATAGAGAATCTTTCACCAGTAAAACTAGTTTTTCATTCGTATTTCCAAAGTACTTTTTCATTAACTAATTAATCATATCTCCAAAAAGTACTATTTTCGTTATACCTTTTAGTTTTATAATATGAAGTTGACATTTATTCCCCACAGCCTTCATTCCGTTAACCTTTTTTCAAGGTGAGTCCTCTAATACCCACTGCCACATACCCTCGTAAGGTCGCATGTATGTGGATCTTGATTTGTCAAGACATTGATAGTCGATCATTAATCAAAAAATACGAGTACAGCAAGCTGTGTTTGACTCCTTCATGCCATTTTGTATTAATAGATGTAAGCACAATGGTATTGAAATCTTTATTTAACGCAGTAAGAAAAATAGGTTCCATAGGAAAAATTGGACGACTGGAATCAAGGATATTTTTAGAGACAACGAGAGAATCATATCTCTCTTCATTCTAACTTCATTAAAAATTATTTCACTCACTTCAAAAGGTCACTCAGACCACAATCAGCTTTGTACAATAATTCTAGTACGTTCCTAGAGGGTTTATTTTCATTTAAAATTTTGACAAAAATTACTGTAACACAACGGGCGCCCGTAAACGTTCCACTCAATGAACTGAGAATTTATGAAGCCATTGCCGCCTCAACTACAGAGTAAGGAGTTTTTGAATGGGGGGCGAGTTTTTTTAGTCGAAGAAGAGCGGATGCGAATTAGGAAACCTCGAGGCCTCTAGCCTGATGAAATTAGTAATTCTAGAAAAAATCAAATTCTGAGAAGTTCAAACTTGAGCAACAAGCCAATAAGCATTCACAAATTAACAACAACAGTGAATCCAACCCATTTTTTTTGTACGTTGTTACAACATTATTATCTTCAAGTTTTAGGTAAACAGCCTGGAGTGCTTTAACCTGATTATCGTAATCATCAAGAGTATACTTATTTTACGATCCAAAACCCTAAGGGGTCCACAGTTTTACTAGCAAAAAATTGCATTTTTTATTCACAATACTCCTCCATAAAACATTTTAATGGCCCAAAGACTACAAGGATCCCAGAAACATTTTAAACCTATCAGCTGTTTCTTCCCACTCCTTTTGCAAACTTAATGCTCGTCTTAGCCGTGTGCCCCACAATTTTGAAACTTTTTGGCTTCTTTGCTGAAACAGTTCTTAATTCTCAGCATGTTTCATTCATTTTTCGAGTTTTACTAAGGCTCATACACCCTTTCGATACTTTTCATCCTTACCTATTTATCTCAATTAAATTGACACTCTAGTTTTATATACAAGAGTAAAAAATTTTAATCAAAACTCTTGATTAATATTCTCCTATCAGCAGTCGAAATTGAGTTTCGATTTGAGTTATTCAATTCAGATATCATGCGGCTTCTAACCTTCCCGTCTCTTATATCTTACATTCGATACTCTCATTCCAAAGCTCTGTATGTATGGAAAATTGTTCATTTGTTTGCTCCAATGATTTTGCGATATACGGACCGTTACAAGTCACGATATAGCTCCGGATATATCCGTCTGACTAATGGAATATCATTCGATAATCTCAAAACTGTCATCAATTTGAAAGTACTTAAGGACGCTCGAGTGACCTCAAGAGCTATGCCGGCGGTAGCTTAGCTACTGGCAGGCCTCACATGCCGGACAGGTCTTCGTGAGGTAGGAGTCACACAAAGAGAGATACCCCGATCCTCCAGGTTGGAGGTTGAGCGTTGAGTTGACAACTCGCCTCGTAAAAACCAATATGTTAAGAATCACCAACAGAGAGCCTCAGAAACAGGACAGGAAAAATAGATAAAGACCCGGCTTCGCTTAAAAGGATTACTATTTGGTACATGGAACACAAGGACACTGAAGCTAGTGACCTGGAGCTAGTGACATATTAGCAGATGAGCTGGAAAAATACAACATGGAAGTGTTTGCACTACAAGAAACAGGATGGCCACGTACAGGGAGAATAAATACCAAGAAATATCTAATTTACTACAGTGGCTGTGAAGAAAACAGATACTATGGTGGAGTAGGTTTTGCGATAAGCAAGAGAATTGCAGAATCTGTGATACAATTTGGATCCAAAAATAATTGAATGTGCACTATTCGGAAAATGCGAAAAACAATGCAAGAGAATTTTACAGGACAATTAGGTTTATTTAAAAAGGATTCATTCCAAATCCCTATAGGTTGAATAACAAAGAAGGATACGCATTTATCGAAAACAAAAAGTATTGGAAAGATGGAAAGATTACTTCTGTGGACTTCTGAAAATCGAAAAAGTCGCTACCACATCAGACGAGGACAACGACACCAACTTCTGTAATGTTCAACCACATATAGGGAAACCAACCAGAGAAGAAGTAAGGAATGCAGTTAAATTTTTAAAAGACCAGCAATCTCCTGGAAAAGATGAAATAACGACTGAATTACTAAAAAATTGTGGGGATATAATAATAGACAGATTATGGGAGTTAATATTATACGTATGAGAGAAGGAAGAAATGCCAAGTGAATGGCAATAAGCAATATTAATACCCACACATAAGAAGAGTGATAGAGAAGAATGCAGCAACTTTAGAGGCATTGCACTTCTGAGCATTCTTTATAAATTCCTCCCAAATATAATATATAATCGCATAGAATGCGACTCAAATGTAATAATTCAAGACCACCAGGTAGGATTTATGAAGGGCAAGTCAACAACAAAACAGATATTTACAAAAAAGAGATTATATCCAAATACTGGGAATATAATACAGATTTCTATGCAATTTTTATCTATTTCCAAAAAGCGTATGGTAGTATAAACAGAGGCAGACTTTGAGTACAGATGGATAAGTTTGGAATCCCAAAAAAATTGATAAACCTTGCCAAGAAGAGCATAACATAATCAAAGAGCTCAGTGCGGGTTAGTGGTAGCATTTCGGAGTCTGAAATAAATTCCGGGGTTAGCCAGGGAGACGGGCTCTCCCCAATCCTATTTAATATTGCAGTCGAAGAAGCGCTAGAAAGAGTGGCAGAGATGGACCTTGCTATCAGAATTGGAGCCAAAATAAACATTTTAGCGTTCGCTGATGACGCGATTTTCGCAAAAAGTTAAGAAGAAGTGACAAGGCTAACCAAAATATTTGTGGAAGAAACGGCAAAAATAGGATTAAAGATAAGTGACTCGAAAACAAATTATATGCATTTCTCAAGAGCGCCAAAGGGAAATATTGGTTCCCTACAAATAGAAGGGCACGAATTTGAAAAAGTAGACTATTTCAAATACTAAGGAGTCATTCTGTCAAATGACAATAGAGATGAATTAGAGATACAAAACAGACTACATCTAGCCAATAGATGCACACATGCATGGCACAGACTTCTAGTTTCGAAATCCCTGTCAAATAAAACAAAAATTAGACTACAAAACAATAATCTGCCCAGTACTGCTCCATAGATCCGAAACGTGGAAACTTAATAAGAGAGAGGAGAAAAAATGTATTGCATTTGAAAACAAGATGTTAAGAAAGATCTACGGGCCTACAAATGAACAAGGAAGGTGTGAAGAAAGTACAATAAGGAAATAAGGGACCTTT
This sequence comes from Ceriagrion tenellum, assembly GCA_963169105.1. Lineage (NCBI taxonomy): Eukaryota > Metazoa > Arthropoda > Insecta > Odonata > Coenagrionidae > Ceriagrion > Ceriagrion tenellum. The sequence continues at coordinate 143,734,041 of OY720633.1, read as the reverse complement.
ACAAGAATGCCGACTTCAAAAGAGATCAAATGCAGAAGAATGAGATGGGCATGACATCTGATAAGAAAAGAGGATGGATGTGTGATCAAGGAGGTTATGAGAGGAAACCCAGAAGGCAGACGACCACGGGGAAGACCGCAACAAAGATGGTGGAACCAAGTAAAGTTAGATTTGGAGAGGGTTGGAGCGGCAGAGGAGGATGCAATTGACCGAAAGAGATGGAGGGGATATGTTGGTGCGGCTAAATATCAACATGGATATAAATGGCCCTGGGAGTAAGAGTAAGTAAGTAAGGACGCTCTGGCCTCAAGGATGCTTATCGCAGATTTTCTGAAAACTCGAATGTAGTATCTTTGAAGAGCGTTCTACAAACTGAGGGGAAAATGAAATGGGGTATCTAGGCTAGTGTTTCTGTAATTCTGCCTTTAAATTGGAGATTTTAACATGGGCTCTTAAGGAGATCGCTCAGATTACAACAAAAAAATGTCAATTTTAAGGAGATATGATATTCCAGATTTTAATTAAAACTGTTTCTAAGGAGACAAAAGTCCTGAGAAATAGGATAAACATGAAATATAGGCACCTAACTACCTATTTTCGAAAGTTATTAGCGAACTACTGCCGAATTTGAAGTCAAAATGCGGTAGTTCCATGCAAATGGCGCAGCAGTTGGCTTCCATGGCTGGACAATTGTGCTCATTTAAAATATATTCGTGGAATAATTTTTATATCTTGTATCTTATTTTGGTTTTCAATAGGTACCCCATTTTATAAGTGAAAGAAGGATTTCTTAAATTGAAAAAATTAAAATTTGTAACTTGGTATTTGTTTTGACTAACATAGTCTAGCCTGGGCCACCTTAAAATCAGCGAAAAGTCTCGGAATTTACATCACTGCTACAAGATTTATTAGTCATTTCCAAGGTCTGTAAATTATTAAGCGGAATAATAACGCTCGATAATTATAAAGCGAAAATACAATTTTTACATAATTCATTGCTGAGTCAAAGTGATACTTATCTTCGCCATACAACTCTTTTAATCGATAATGGATTGGTTCCTTAATTTTAGAAATGATAATTCAATTAAGATTCGATGTTGATCAATTTTGACGACACCTGGACTAGCTACGGTATAATCTTGACAGGATTGTCCAATAGTGCAAATCAATATGAAATAAGGTAGATCCTTTGCTTCAAACTATTGTTTGCTTAAGATACATAAGATTTAATTCAAAGAGTAAATTTTGGCTTAGTGCTGCCTTGAATGTTTTAAATTTCTTTTTAATACGCATTTGGGTAAAATCTTGTGGGACAAAGCCCTAAACCGAAACTTTTACCTCGTAACAATAGTCAGTAATTCTACTGACTCCAGCCTCCATTATTTTATATCATGATATCTTAACGAACTGAGGAAAGGGCATAGCCATCCTTAGATTTAAGGTGGCTTCGGCCTTAGAGTCAATTCACTTATTCCAGATTTTCTGAAATCTTGAATATAGTATCTGTGAAGTTCGTTTTATAAACTCCGACGAAAATAAAATGGGATTTCCGGGTTTGTTCTGCACTTATTCGGCCATTAATATTGGGATTTTAACATGGGATCCTATGGATAATGTTCCAATAGGAGCAAAAAAATGTAAATTTTAACGAGGAAAATATTCCAGCTATTAATTAAAACTATTTATAACAAGCGAAAAAAATCCTGGAAAGTTGAATAAAAATTATAAATATAGGCATTTTATCACCTATTTTTAGAAATTTTTAGCGAATTACTATCGTAATTGAAGTAAAAATTCGGTTATTCCTTGCAAATGGCGCTGTAGTCAGCTCCTGTCGACAGGAAAAATGTGGCTTTTAAAAATATAGTAGTGAAATGATCTGCATATTTTTAGCTTAACCTTGGTTTATAAATGATCACTTAATCATCACCGAAAGTAATTTTTTTTAACTGAATAAATAAAAATGGTTAAGTTAGTATTACACTTGACTTACGTAGTAAAGCCAGACCCACCTTATAACAAGTAGAATGGTTAAATAAATGCCTAATTTTAAAGTAATTCACTAAGAAAATTGGAAAACAATGTAAACAGCAGAGGTTCTTCTTGGCAACGTTGCACAACCATTACACGATTGCACCATTAATGATACAATATTTATTTTATGCTTACTAGAACTGCAGAAATTAAACGTAAAATTCAAATGTGGTCTCCATTATAACTAGAAAATTATCTCACTCAAACTATCTTCAATGACCGATTACCTAATATATATTTTTAAATCATTCGATAGTAAAACTTTTACTTTTAAAAAATATGTTAAAATCAAGGTAGTTCATCGGGCATGCCTAAAATAAAGGTTTCACCAACTGAGGAAATTTACGAAAAGAACATTTGAAATGGTTGGTAACTGTCCAGTATTTTATTATAACCATCAAAAGATTTCACAACTCTGTCTGGGTCAAATATTTAATTGAAATATAACCCATTTTCCAATGACATTGAGCCCTGAAACTTGGCCATTTGACCCATTTTTGGGGGCAACACAGAAACCACTTAAAATACAGACAATTAATTAACTACGAGCTAATTAAATGACTTTCTTAAATTACGCCTGTTTGTTCAGGTCAAATCTTGTAATCAAAATTTAACCTACTTCCCGATAAGGCAGAGCTCTGATATTTTTCCCACGCGCCCGTTTGTGAAGGCGGTACATTAATCATTTGATACCGACACTAAATACTTAACTACAAGATCAAGATCCAAAGATGACTTGTCATTTACCCTCTCCTCCACGAAGGAAATGTTTTATTCGATTTCCGCTTACTTATTAGGACTGATCCGTTCCAAGATCCGTTGACCTCTTCAAAAAAAGGTGTAGCAAAGTTAATTTCCTGCGCTAATTTTCCCGAAAACAAATTAACAATTTACAAGTATTGGGTTGGATGCGTTTCAAAAACCACTGGTAAAATTTATTTAGTTAAAATTTCATTACAAGCCATTGAAAACTAAAATGTTAAATATAACACATAAAAAATCAGAATTTTTAATGAAAACTGTTTTATAATAAAATAAAAGTCCCTTCCTCACGAATATCCCTCACGGAAAAACTAAAACCACTGACCCTCCCACCGCACTCACCACATTCTGATAACCCAACGCAACCATAATCCCTAAAACCTCCAAAAGTTCCAGACCACGTCAACCCAGCCACCCACCCCAAACCCACCCACCAAACCACTCACGGGTTTTCCAAATTCCTAGCCCAACCGCCATTCCTTACCTCCCCCTCCTAGTTTTCCCTCCTCACCTCTCCTCCCCCTCCTATCTTCCCTCAAACCCCTTGTGATACAAAGCAAAGGTACCCGTTAAAATTCAACGGGGGATGAAAGAAAGAAAAGGCACAAGAAAATAAATTAATGAATACCTCACCATTTGCTGCTAAGAAATGAACTGGCAGAAAAATATAACATCGTGGCATTCGTTTGTTTTACTCAGCTATAATTTTCGTTTTATTTTTTAATTCTGCAGATGAAAACCGCATTACATTATGCCTACCGAGTTTTGACATTCTTTTGCAGTAACTTATGGAACCTAAACTACAGGCCATTTTTATTCCAGAGGCCTTCCACATTAATATTAAATCGTGGCATTCTCCTTTTTTACATGGGTCCAACTTAAATTAGTCCACTTGACATGAATTTTGCCAATTTTAGTCAAAAATGTCCCTCAAAATGTCTTAATCAGCAACATTTCAGTATACGGCCTAGATTTCCACTGTAATACCTATCTATAGATATAAAATCCAGCCGCTATTGTAAAGTTCCCATTTCCCTTATAAAGCTAATGCTTATTCCACGGTTACCAAGGAAATATTCTACTGTTGAAAGAAGTAAAATTCATTGTATTGACATAAAAAACGCGATTTCTAGGGAAATTTTATTCACATAATAAAATAGAATGAAAAAAGAAACTGCAATGTTTAATACATCTAATGGTGAAAACTATAGCTTTCTATCTTTAGTAGAACTAATTAAAATATGCAAAAAGAGAAATCTCTGCAATTGAACAAAAAACTTTAGACTTGAGTTTTTCAAACCCATATGACATCAGACGGCCTTATACGCTGCCCATGGGGCCCGTTGGCTTTCCTTATAGTTCCCAATTTCCTTAAAAAAGCTTTACTGGTCCCATGCGTGAAAATTTCACTACAGTCAGTTCACTCGTTCGATTCTTATGAGGTATTTAAGAAAGCATTCGATTGGTACCTTAGGCCCTCGGGGGCCCGAGCGTGACTTACGACCCCATGATTGTTGTATAAACATTCAGTATAGGTATATTTTACGTGTTTCTAATACAGGCAAGAATTAACTTCCAGGGCCAATTTTTGGCCATGAAATGAATTTTTGGCCACTTGAGATCCTTAAAGGGTGCAAGGCCCTTGTTCTATAGCCTATGCGTGAACCAAATATGTCAAGTATCTTCCTGCCAAATATTGTTTCAATCGATTCAGTGGTTTGTGAGTGATTGAGTAACAAACAGACAGACAGGCACCACTAGATTTTTATATAATAGTAAGATATAATTCTGATTTTTTTTTGATTTTGTAACTGATGATGACACCGCTGTGTCGAAACATGGTGTACCAGGAAAATAAAGTTACCTTTTCGTTTGTGAAATAAAACTCTAAAAAGTAAAAAAATAATATTTTTCAGAATTTAAAGCTCTCGGCTTTCCAATCAGATGAAGATAGTTTGAGGTACCAACGTTCCGAAGGCATAGTCTGCCAACGTCCTTAGTAAACAATGCGTAACAATTTTACTTCAGAAAAAGTTAGTTTGGTAAATGTAGATTATGAAAAAGTCTTGGCCGATTCTGAGATTGAGTGTTTGAGAAAAGTTAATGATCAATTTCATAAACATTAAAATCTAACAAAACTAGGAAATTCAATTAAAAATCAATTTTTAATGGTATCACTATCGTTTCAATGAAGAAGCTTTAAAATGAGATATGTTTCGTTCTTCTACCACGAATAGAAGCCAAGATATAAGTAAAAACATGATTCAAGGCACGCATTTCAGGAAAAAATGTGAAAACATTTAAATGCGCATGAATCATGCAATTTTTTCACATCGGTTTCAAATTGCTAATTTTTTTAATTTATATACGTATTAATCATGCAATTTTTTTCAAAACGGTTTCAAATCTTTATCTTTATCTTCTCATCTAGCAGTCTATCTTTCGGAAACATCATACCTAAGTACACGAAATCATCCACTTGTTCAATTACTTTACCATTCGCCCTTCATCATACTATTATTCTCCCCATTCTCCTTATCAAAAACTACTACTTTAGTCTCGCACTCATTTACCCCAATTCCAATCTCTCTGTTGATTCAAAAAATTTATCTAGGAGCTTCTATAATCCCTGTTGACTCTCTGAGATCAAAACAGCATCATCCGCGTATAGTAGAACTCGCACGTTTATATTTCCAATCTAAACACCTTCATTTTCACTACATATATCTTTAGCACATTTATCCATTAATACATTAAACAGCCTTGTTACTTGTTAGAGGTTTTTATTGACAAAAAGAAACCTTTTTTTCAAACAAGCATGTTTTTACAACGTATTATTTTTTGCAAAATAAAATGTAGTAATATATAACATGATCAACGCTCATAATCCCGTACCATGTATAATTCATCATTCATTCGTTGAAAGTTCACGGAAGTGGTTTACAATGATACCGATTTTAAATCACAGATAAATTCATTCCTCACTAGTTGAAATCCATGTTTCTCATATAAGTTCTGGGCCTGACATGAGCCTATATATGTATTTAAAATCACAATGATCTGAATTTCTCAAGTTTCACTGAGTTGCATAAAATTCTCATCAAAATAGTGTTCCTTTTCATCAATAACCATTGCACTCTCCACTGAAAATACAAATTTGGTTAATTCAGCCAAGTTTCCACCGTAACAAATTCAGAAAGAACCTAATTTATTTATAGTGCGATCATAAATAGTTACATTAAAAAATTTGCAGCGAGGAATGAGCTGCAAATCTGCTCCTTCACGGACTGGCAGTTCAGCTCACTGATGCAAGTCACCACGGTCACCATTTGTAAATAAAACATGAGGTGTTCCACTGGTCGCATACCAACTACGTGACCAAAACGGGGCAAGCGGCGAGGAAACATTTCCTAAATATGTCCGTTTTTTTCCACTCTGAATGAACTCATGAGGGCCGGCTTGTATGTCACGCGACAGACTCAGCTCGGAATGTCTCATTATGTCGCCGAGGCAACCGCTCCCCGTTCCGTTAAAAAACGTCTCTTCAAGGAATTGGTGATCCTCATAAGCTAAAGATAAACAAGTCAGTGGTCCCGGATTGCAGACCTCCGAGGTGAGATTCTCTAATTGTAGAGTCGGTATACTTGAACTTGGATCAAACCTTTTCGATTTAGAGGTCCTAGCTAACAAATTAGCTAGGAATGGCTCTCATTTTATTCAAGGGTGAAAAAAGGGATATAAGCAATGGTATGATGTTTTAAGCAGTTATGTAAAGAATAAGGAACAAACGCAAAATGAAATTATGGAGGTGTACGATGAACACTTTTTGTCACCTAAAATTGAACTACCGATTTAAAATAACAAATTATTTCGTAGTTATTTTTGGAAAATTTAACCAACTTATGGAGATTTAAGATGTTAACATGAGGAAATGGCTCGTTCATTTTATCGATATTATACCATTTATATCCCTCAAAATAAATTAATAATCATGCATTTCTATTTTCCTTGGGATTTTTTCTTGGCTATGCTTTCTTTCTTAAGAGGAATAAATCCAAGCGATCGTGCTTGCTTGACTCAAAAAACCTCGAGAAACAGCAAGTTAGACTTCCCCCCAAAAATATGCTTCCCGCAACCTCTTTATTATCTACAAATGGTAGTTTTTTTCAAGAAAGGCATCTTCCTAGACTTAGGAACTGCCATTAAATGGTGGCGCCCCCATCCTAGCCATACTACGTCCACTGCTCATGGCCTCCGGCAGAAAAGGCCTCCCCCACAAGTGAACAATGCTACTATGAAAAGAAGTGAAAGATGCCACCTCAGCTAAGTAATGTGAAGCGCACTTCGTACGCACGCGAAATATTTTGCCAGGAGGAGTTCAGTTGTTCACCGCGGCAATTTCTTACATCACGAGAAGATTCCGTAGGAAACTCAACAAAATCAGAAATTGCGTTATTTTTTATTTATCGATAAAAATTAAGAATCTTGCATAGAATGCGAGAATGGGTAATGGGTGAAATGTATAACCTCACGCTGTCCCGTAAAAAAATAGGAGAAAAAATTTGATGATAGCCCTTCAACCATTATAGCACTTCTTTAACCCTATTTTCAGATCCTAAAGAGTAGTTAATCGATTTAAACAACGAGAATCACGAAAAGGTCATGGTTTTTCAGACATCTGATCTTCAAATGTTTGGCCTCCATTTTTTTGGCTCTTTCATTTAACTGCTTAGATCATTTACCATAAGGAGTTGGCGAAGGTGAGACGGAGGATATTTTTCAGAGAATTCTGAATCCATACTTGGCCGCCGCTGAAACTCTCAGAAGACTGTTGTCTCAGAAGACTAAGAGCATTATAATCGGTAGTGCAAAATCCCTAAAATCAGTACACATTGAATCACTGTCCAAGATTCAAGTTCAAAAGTTAGAAATAGAATACACAGAAAAAATTAATGATTTAGGTGTTATTGTAAATAAAAGCTAACCTGGGGTGAACACGTAACACATATTTCTAATAAAGTCATTAAAAACCTGCATCAACTGAATAGTTTTCGTAACTTAATGTCTTTGTCACTGAGACTTAAACTAGCTAATAACGTATTGGTCATTCCACGTCAGATCAGCAGCGAGTTGACCCTTGGTGTCTCCGATTCGAACCACAAATTTTTTTTGGGTTCTATCTGGCGTTATATAAAAAATTTTCGAAGTGTATTAGAAAAAAAATTTTTTGGCAGATCTAGAGACGATCAAAGTTTCAACCATTTTGCGCTTCAACCTTTTTTCTTTTTGCTATATAATCAATAATAGCGAGAGAAACAGTTAACGTCTTATTTTGTTTGCAAAACAATGTAGAGCAACAATGTGTATTCATTTTTGTAAATAAACCTACTTTATTGAAGTTGTTTAAATTTTAAATGTTTAAATTTTAACAACATAAATACAGCCATTTTTAAATTTAAATTTTTTTTGTTGAACACGATAGTCTTCTGTCTTACCTGAGAAACAATTTTGGTCGTGGGCAGTGTATAAACAACGGAGATATTTAACTTTAAAGATTGGACTACGTCCTCGTCCGCCACGATGGTTGACGTTAAATAATGTGTCGCAGTACTTTGAGAATTTATATCTTGGTTCGTGTAAATAATATGACCAAAAATAGGGACCGGTTGCTGCAATAATCGACACCGCATTACCTAAACTTAGCAGTTTTGTCCACTTCATGAACTTTGTAACTCATCCTAGGAAAAACTGCGAAATCTACAGCATTGACTTCTCACCAAATGTTGCGAGTATTGATAAAGATACAAAATGGTAAGTGAAATTTTTTAAAACTCATATTTTGTTATTAATGAATGAAAATGTAAAAACATTATCCTGTCCTACAATTTGCACAGAATCAAAAAGTTTAAGCCAAGGACAACTTATTTATTTATTTGTAATTTTCTGTGTTGCTTAATATGTAAAAATGGTATTATTTGTTAATGTTAATAATTTCAATTGATGCCGCGTTGCCAACCTGGCCGGCGTCGCACGGTGACCGATCCGACTGAGGAAAGGCCGTTCAGCGGAGGGAAGGCGACAAAGCCCGTCAACTCCTCTTATCATATTGCAGTGTAAGCAAATATAATGGACAGAAACAATTCCATGTGTATTTCTGATACTCGACTTCGTTCATTACTTTGACATTTAAACCATGATACACACAGAAAAATATTTATCTCAGATTTGTGTCTTTTCACGCATTCCACACATTTACCTGTGACATTGATTGAAGTATTGATTTTATCCTCATATATGTTAATAACACAAAATATATCATCGGAAAATTCTCCATTATTCTACGAAGTTAATTTTGAAAAATTAACTCATTACCTCTTGAATTATTCCATGGTTGATGTCGAATACTCTGTTCCCGTCGTTGACTTTCTCTTGTATTGTGTATTTACTGCGTGGTTAGCGCCACACCAAGTTTCATCGCAGTAAAATACCTTCCAGCGTGACGCTCGTAATTTTTTAATTGTTCGCAGGAAAACTTGTCATTGATTAGGACTCGCGGGTATTCCAATAGCACCGGCTTATTTTTTAATTTTCGGAATGAGAACCCCGGCCTTTTAAGACACCTCAGCATTGTGTTTGGGCTAACGTCAGGAAAATCCTCCGGATCTCAATTCAATATTTCCAGTATTTTGACAATATTAGGAAACTTTTTCTGTGGTAAAATGAACGCACTTTTCCGCAAATCACTCCTTGGGTGATCTCGTCAAGTACAATGCGAGACCTTCCGTGACTTTTTTTCGAAGATGACACCTCACAATCGGCAATTACTCTCCTTTCTTAAATGATGTTAAGTACAGTTTTCTCACTCACGCGCGCACAAATTGCTGTATTTTACGCAACTTTATTGGTGTCAATAACTAAATCACCAACCTCCGCACAGTGCGATGATATTCTCATTGCGTCTTCTCAAATTCTTGGGTCTCCTTCTTGCACAATTTTCTTCCTTAGAACTTTCCGATCTTAGATTCCGCAGTCTAAGGACACTTTTTTTCGTCGGAGACATCTTGTTCGAATGGAATTTTGAGCTGAACTGAAGGAGTAAACGACAACAGAAACATCTTTTCCTCGACGCCGATTGGGTATACGCTTATTGTGAGATAAAAGGGTAAGGGGTGATGTAGATGGTTCGAAATTCACAAATTAAAGTTCTCGGTTTGAAACGGCAAAGAAGCATGAACACATGTGGACACCGCAGAGTGGAACATACGAAACCCACAGCTGGGGCGTCTAGGGATGCGAGGTGATTGGCTCACAGGTGAGTTAATGAGACCGTCTCATCAAAGCTATGCGTAGGGGTTTGAATGGAGGTAATATATGGTATTTACAACCTTTCTTGATTCTTTTCAGGGAAATTTTGCTCTTGTAGTCCACACACAGTGTTTTCGGGCCTGCGCTAAACTCGTTTTTCTTATCGTACACACCTTGGGAGGATTGGGACGCGAGGCGGTGGGCATGGATGGGGTTCATGGGTCTGAATTATCAAATGTGAGCACATGGGCTCGAAGACAGGCGACAGATAGCATTTCTAGGTTGCCCATGTAATTTTAAAGAGTGATTTTCAGTCGTCGTTTACATTCATTCTCTTTCCTGGGTCCAGCAAAATTGGCGAGTGAAATTCTTAAACTGATAAATGGAGGGCCTTTTTCCAAGAATAATAAATGAATTAACATGATACGTACGTCTTTATGATTGATTGACTAGAAAATTGGATTTATTGAATATACCATCAGTTTCTAAAGTTCGATGAAAAATGATTCGGTCGATGTACGTCCAAATATCCGTTTTAAGTAGCGCACGCAAGAAGTGACAACGTAGCAATGGTTCCCTCCTGCATATTTTCAGAATTTTCTAATTCGATTTATACTTTGCATAAATCATGTATTTTCTGATCATATATAAATTACAAATACATTCAGTTTGAATTAAAGTATTTCCTTCGCTAAAACTTTTTGATTCTGTGCAAATTGTAGGACAGGACAATGTTTACACATTTTCATTCGTTAAAAACAAAATATGAGTTTTTAAAAATTTCGCTTGCCATTTTGTATCTTTATCAACTCTCGTCACCTTTGATGAGAAGTCAATGCTGTAGATTTCGCAGTTTTTCCTAGGCTGAGTTACAAAGTTCATGAAGTGGACAAAATTGCTAAGTTTAGGCAATGCGGTGTCGATTATTGCAGTAAGGTGTCTCCATTTTTAGTTATATTACATAGTAAAAAAATTGATAAAATTAAAATAAAACTAACTTAAAAGTATTGAACTATCATTTACACGGACCAAGATATAAATTCTCAAAGTCCAGCGGTACAACATTTTAACGCTGACCCTCGTGGCGAACGAGGGCGTAGTTCAATCTTTGAAGTTAAATATCTCCGTTGTTTATGTACTGCCCACGACCAAAATTGTTTCTGAGGTAAGACAAGACTATCGTGTCAAACTAGAAAATCTGCCACAATTGTTTTTGACCAGAACAACTATGTACCATAACTCTATTATAACCATGTCATGTATGGAATTCGATTCTGCAACAGTTGAAATATATCAAGTCAACAAAGATTTTAAAAATGTTTGTTGTCTTTTCATCTCAATGAAACTTAATGTATTGGTAAATATCTTGAATTAAATTTATGCTTATACTGTCTCTTTTATTGCTACAATGTATTGAGTATGAAATTGATAATATTCGTTGTGAACAAGTACCGTGTTGTGATAATATTTTCGTAAATGAGTGACATGTACCGTGTTGTGATAATATTTTTGTAAATGAGTGACATGTTTTGAATGTGATTGTTATTATTTTTGCCAGAGCTGTGATTATTATTCCTGCTCCAAAGGAAATTATTTCGAGAGCCAATAAATGTTATCATTATAATTATACTAAGTACTTTCTCGCGGTTTTTTTGGGAGCATGAAATTTCGATACTCTTTCACCAACTGGAAGCACATTAAACATTCATTTCGTTACAGATTAACTGACTCGCCATTTTGCAAACATTAAGATTTTTCATATCCATCTAAGCAAATATTGCTTCTTCAAGACGTTTTACATTATTCTCTCAAAAGATTAATCATCATTAAAAATTCAAAGCTATTGATCCACACTCAGATTGCATTTGTATTGCGGGTTTTTTAGTTCTAAAGTGAAAAAAATATGCCCGAGTGGAAACCACCCTCTGCGGTCCACTCCTACGCAGGACGCACCCGCCTCAAGAGTCTTAAGTTACAGAAGCCACCGAGGAGTAGTAGTCTGATTAACTCCTGGTCCCTGCGTGGGAATCATTCGCCCCGAGTTGCGCAAACTGATAGCGGTGGCGCATCTCAAAGCAGCGGCGGCTTAAAATGCAGTTCGCCCATGCCGCAGGCGGGGATTATCGGCGTGCGAAGCTTCTTTGCTCCCGGTCCTGCATCCTTGCGTTCGTCGAGTGCTAAGGCCACGCCAGCCACCTGCGCGCAGCACCGCCCCGACGACTCGTTAATAAAACATCTGCGTGGCGAGTAGCCGCTGTGATTTGGTCGGAGATTCAGAGGCGGGAGGATAGGAGGTCGATGTGATTCCCCGAGAAACTCACCGCCCGCAAGTAGGGGGGCCGGTGAGGTTGTTACCTAGAGAGGGCGCTAAGGGGCGCAGCTCACCTGTGCAGGGGGGGAAATTCTTCATCACAATGTCGAAAAACCAATGCGCTCTATCTATTGAGAGCAATGTCGTCGAGAACCAGTGGGGTTATGATTTATTTCCAATTTATAAAAAATTACCTTAGGAATAAACTTAAGTGCTCTTCAACAATACATAAGCATTATCTGAATATATATGCAATGCCATCGACAGCTTTTGTCTGTTCCAGTGTACCCAGTGTATTTGTATCAGTTGTAGAACATTTTAAAAGGTAAATGTCGCAAAATCAGTCTAGGCCATTCTCTTATGGAATAATGTGCTTCGACGATGAACAGGCATTTTCCAAATTAATCAGTTTAAGGAGGATTAGATGAGTATAAGGGGGATACATTTGAGTAAACTGAAGAAATGACAGCTCTTTGAGAGAGAGAGTTATTAAAAAGTGTAATAATTTTATCTATTGCAATCGGTTTTGTGCGATGGATAAAAGTATTCTCCGTACTGCGTATTAAACAACCGTAAAATAATCGAAATTTGTCATACAACACTAATGAAGAAGTCACTAAAACCCTAATGAATAATTAATAGGTAAAACAGGCATTGTTACCATATGAATCACACCTAATATGTGTAAGAAAGCCGAATGAAGATATAATTATCTTAATGCATCAAAATATCCCATTGTAAAACAGAGTTTGGGGTAGGGTAGGATTTTATTCTGAAAATAAGTCTCCCACGAAAGTTATTGTGAACCGTCTGAGGTTGTGATGTACTATTGCCTCAAGTTTCATTGAATGAGAGGCAGCTTTAAAAAATGGTGAATACTAATGACTGCAATTTCTAAAGACTGAGAACTACCGAGAATGGATTCCGACTTGGGCAATCACAAAGGTCAATGAATATACCGTCACCGATTTCAAGTTAAAATTTGATCAAGCTACCTGATAAAAATGAATTTTCAACCGGCGATTCTTTTCCAATCTCTGGAGTATCATTAGCTCTTTCAGATAAAGAGAAGTACTCACCTAATCTTTCTCAGGTCTTGAACGCGGCAGGAATTACAAATCATCTCTCTAGTTCACCATTGGAATGGACCTAGCATCCTTCGCAGGAGGAACAACGACTAAGGTGAAGTTCGGCAGAGACGAGACATGCCTGGGCAAAACGTGGAATGAAACATGGTCACGTATTTTTGCTGGAGAAAAGGATCGTTAGAAAGGCTGTAAAATTTATGCTATGTGTCAGGGAAGGCCGGCAAAACTCTGAGATCCATCCGAGCTCCGGAACTTCGAATGTCCTCTAAATTATAAAGATTCTTGCGAGGCTCTAACTTACGTCTATCAGTAGCCGATGAGTAACATGTAACGGTCAAATTTTAGAAAAAATTACATTTCAATTCACATAGATTCACCAAGTTTACATTTCAATTGTTCGGTATTTTAACAAATGCTAAGGTAGATATAATGAATTTATGATGTCTAATCGCCAATCTTTGCAAGCAGTCAACATCCATTTAGAAATATTTAGTAACATTGAAAGTTATGAAGAGGAAAATGCAAAATGAAGCGTTTGGCAGTGAAAAAAAATCATGTTATTCACAAAATACTTCTACCTTATAAGCTTACGGAGATCTCGTTCCTCTTCGCGTATTAATTACATCGTGATTACACTTGATAGTTTTTCAGTTTTATGCATGAATATTACTCGAGAGAAAATGTGGGATAGATAGGTAAACAAAATATAAAAAAAACATAGAGATGTAAAGTCAGGAATAAAAGGGTCGACCAAGCTTAATATTGAGTTGGGAAAAGTGTTTATGACTGTAACTAGTGTTTAGCTTTGAGACTCATTTGTATATATAGAACGGGTGGTTGTAAATCAAGTATTAATATGGCATACCATATATAATCGATTGAAATACTATTTCAGGCCTACGCGGATGATTTATGTAGACATTAGTAGAGGTACAGCATATATAGAGAAAAGTACATAGTGAAAGCTACCATGAAGTAAGGGAGTTTGCATTAGATGGGGATGGATGAAGGGCTGCAGTCAACCAATCTTTGGATTGAACGACCAATGATGAAGGTAATTTGGAGGCTAATATTTTTTTGGGGTGGGTTTTGATTCTTTAAGTCGAAAAACTCAATCAACCATGAGTAATCATTCGGTGAATTGATCATTTATCCAAAAATATTCCTATACCAAGCCTTGAGATGAGCTTTCAAATATGACCCCCCCAATATCCACTTCCATCTTCGTGAAGTCGATAGAAATTGGTGATAATTCTTACCCAAGGGGTGGAGGTTCTCTGATTATTACTTGTACTTTATTTAATGTTTTATACTTTCTTTTAGAAGAAATCAAAGGAAACTCAGAGAAAATAAAAAGCAATGGAATAATATATAAAAATGATATATATAAACATAATACATGTCCATGGAACTTCAAAGCCGAAATCATTAAGTAGACTTCTAAGTCACTAACCCGCAAAGGAGAGCGTACCATTCATGTTAATCTCGTCAAGTCACCAAGCAGAAGCTAGTTTGTATAGATGCCCATGGGATCTGGGAAGAAGCGAGGCATTTTAAGAGGATGTTGCAAAGTTACCTTGGGGACATGAGCGCGAGGCGAATATCGACTAAATTTCCATTAACGAAGCGGTGAGATTTGGGTATTCCTGTCTCTTGAATACCATATTCAGTTTGTCTGGCAAAGACTCAAGATCTGTTATGCATTTGCATTTTATATGCTTTCATGCGGCAAGAATGTCTTGAATTTTGCAATATTCTTCTAATTTAATGAAGCCAAATATTTGGCTGTTTTGGTAAACAGAAAAATCATTAGCCATCAATTAAAATGTTAAAAGTCCGTTAACCATAAATTGTATCATGCCTCTCAACTTGTATTACGCTGAAACGCTTGCCAATAACAACTGAACTAATTTGAGATTATATCATTCATTTACGCCTTCCAAGATCCAGAATAACGTACAAACCAGAGGTTATGCAAAATTACCGGCTGGTCCCGGCAAAAAAACCGGCTGGTCATCGTCTGTGTTACAGTTACGATCAACAGAAGTTGAAAGAAATGGAGGCATTGTTACAGCCGATATAAGTAAGGCTAATCGTCAGGCATCAGACACCATGTTTACTTTTCACTCCTAACATGGAACCTTTCGGTAACGATTATCATTTCCCTGCTATTTACTTTTGGGAGAATTTACAAGTATGAGGAACTGTCCAAGTTATTCTAGAGAGATTTTGATTCTAGACAAATACCTCGGAATTGAATAACTCTCAGAAATTGGAATTTTAAAAAATATGGCAAGTGAAAATAAACGGATAAATGTGATAAAATATAATAAAATAAAGTATAAAGAGTATTTTTAGATATCAAGAAAGAACGTGACATGGTAAACAGAGAGGAAGTTTTTCCGAGACTGCGGGTTAAATAAACATTTATAGAATTTGATGAAGACGATGATTGACAATAGCTAAGCTAGTCTGAGAGTGCATCAGGTCTAAAGTGACTGATTACAAATATAATTATGCTGAAACTAGGTAGCAGAATGTCTCAGCTCCTCCTCAATTATTTGATGGAAAACAGTGTGAAAGACACTTGTGAGAACATCAGGGCCATGGCTGGTGATGTAAAGTGTGAGAGATATTGGTCTCCAAAGATTGTGTTCCCGTTTGCCAACAAACATAAATTTCCAGAGCCCCTCGATATCTTATGCAAAGCAACATAAATAATGTAATTAAAGTTAACAGCATCAAAGACCAAAGCAATTGCCTTCGACCGAGAACATGGGAACAGTGATTGTGTAATGAGGGGAAAATAATAATTGGTGAAATTGTGAAGAAGATAATGATTTAGTGAACCTAGGCCATATGTTGGAAAATGATGGAAGAATAGATAAGGAATGAATAAGGATGAGAGAAAGAAGCAAGCAAGTACTGGGAGGAAATTTGTAAAGAGTGAATGAAAATATCTAGGAATGGATGTTTGCCTTGGGAAGCAAGCATTACAGTGAACAGAAGTATATTTTTGCTCACGTTATTGTGTCACAGTGATATTTGAGTAATTGTGTAATACAAGTGTTGGATAAATGTGGTGGACATGAGTTATCTTATAAATTTTACATGGATAGTTAGGAGAAGAAGGATAAACGGGTGGAAATGAATGCCTGTTGAATCGAAAGAATGAACATGGGACCGAAAGAATGTGCTACGTTGCACTGGCCATGTTGTGAAAATGGATGATATGGCATAAAAGATCCAATAGCGTGAAGCAGATCAAAAGAGAGGAAAAGGTATACCGAGTTAGACACGATTGCATATCGTGGAAGAGACTCTCATGAGGAGGAATATTTAGATCCGTAGGAACAAGAGAGCGACCGAAGTAGTACATGAATGTAAATTAATTATAGGCATTACATAACGCACAGTCCACATTACGAATTTCAAATGATTAAGACGGACGCGAGAGAGATTCCGAAACAGGTTTGTTCGTGCTGGCTCCTTTATTTACCTTGCATATCCATGCTGGCTTCTCAGACGATATACTCTGTGCTCATAGCAACGCGAATTAGTTTGTAAATTTTAGCATCCGTTGAAACTCAGCGCTTGAACGCAGCGAACAATACAATTTTTGAAGTCTGAGTAATAATAGAAATACCGCTTGTGTTATAGTAGTAGCATAAATAGTTACCGCTATAGGCAGGCCTTAATCGTACGCATTACTATAATTTACACATTTATGATTGTAAATATATTTTTTTTCTAATTCTCTTTCACAAGTCTTGCGCAACAAGTTCGTACATATATGTAAGGTGATTTATACTTATATACTTTGTCTAAGGCAGTAGATGTTTGGATTGGGAGCGAGTTATTCTTGGGTTTTACACTCATTACTATCTACGTAACGAGAGCCAATAAATCTAATTTAATGTAAACCATACCACAGCTGTTGATTATCGATTCCGTAAGACATGTCAATTTTCTTGATCTGTACCAAAATCCTTTCCATTAATAAGTGAATATTCCTAAAATAATAAAGACAGAGAGAGTAGTAAATGACCCCATTATTTTCCCATTAGTATTACGTTGCAGAAGTATGAAATAAAATAATACTCTTGCACAGAAAAATAAAATCACCAAAGTTTTATGTACTGTAATTTAAAAATTTATTCTAAAAATTAACAAAATAATTTGTAGTGATAATAATCGATCGATCAACTGAACTAAAATCAGTGAAATTTAATTTCAATCCTTTATTGATATAATATATGTGAATAATTACAAAATCATAACGGTAAAAATTATTCAAATGAATGATGTGGAACTTTTGAAGATTTTTAGTTTAAAATATTGAAGTTTCACCGAAAAGAAATGAAAAAATTTGACAACATAGAATTAAAATATTCCATTTAATTTAGATGGAAAAACAAATCCTTTCATTTTATTCTCTTTGAGCAACTTAAATCCATATTTGTTAAAACAAAAACATTTAATACCTGTTATACTAAAAAATGGCATAGCGCCCAAAATCATTTTCTACATAAAACAATCCATAACACAAACATATCCGAAAGTAGATATCATCACTGACTAGTCTTCAGAGCCACTAACTCCTTTACTCTTTTATGCACTATTAAAAAATAAAGATAGGAAAAAATTGTTGTTTTAAGGTGCCAAATGAAGAGATGCGGGAATAACTGAACAAATGAGGACTGCCTTAGGTGAGCGTAAACATCGAAGCATTCATTTATAAATGTGTGAACAAATTAACTGTGCCAATGAATATGAAAATTATTAATTTAACACTACAAAAATAATATATAATTATGAATAAAGCCTGTATCATACGTGATTCATATCACGAATTCAATTTTTTTTAAATCCTTCTGGTATTAATATCCAGTAAATGTATATATTATTAGTCACTTTTCTAAAAATAACTCTATAGATGAATCAATTAAATTTACTATGAATCTTGATTCGTGAACATTCAACGCATTGCTAAAATAGTATTTTTTTATCCATGCGACTGAATCGCATCATAGAGCTGACAGTTCAAATATCAAAAAGGAGTTTTTGTCCGCGAGTTCGCCTTCAAAGACAGTATTCCATAGGCATTAGGTTTACCTTTGCAATGCGACGCTATAAAGACAAATGTAAACCTATTCTATGATACACATGGGGAGTTACTTGAGCACTTTGATACCAATAAGGGCGTTGTTTAGTTCTAATCCCTCGACTAATCTAAATATTATAACTTATGATGTAAAGGAAATAAAAGAGTGCATTGATTCATGCGATTTGAGTAGTCGGGTTTTCCATTTGTTTTAAGCATAGTCGCAAATAATATACGCAAAACTTAGACTCTTAAAAATAATGCCCCTTAGATAAGCAATAAAACTTTGGTAAATAAAACTCCAGCAAAGCACCTGAGTTATGCAAAATTTTGCATATTTTGGTCACGCTTGCCTGTTTTTTTAACCCGTCGAGAAAGGTCATCGGTCGGCCCACAATGGGTGGCTGAAGTCTATTTTAGCAGTCCTTGACATCTTCAGCGACGCAGCTTCGATTCCCCGCTCATCTTTCGTGTACTGGGTGAATGGGAGAGGCAGGTAAATTGAATAGCGGCCTAAATCTGAAAATCCTCAAGCGCCCATAAGGAGTGACACTTGGCCGAAATAGACCTTTGCCTTCCTCAAAAAGTGGCACTGCAGGAGGAAGCGACGCAAAATTGGCACTCGAGGGCAAGTCGAGAGCTTTATCGAGGGAGAGATAATAATGGTGTTGGCTGTCGCACGAGGGTCCTATTAGACGATGGCTATATCTGATGTCTTCTTTAAACAGTTATCCCGGCATAGTGATACACTCTATGAATGAAGATAAACTATGTCCTTCACTGTGCCGAGAATAGTCTTCACTCACCAACTGGGACGACAGCAGCATTATTTAGCGTGTACAGAAATCATACCCTTGCGTGAGTAAAAATTTCTCAAAAAGTTGTAGTAATTCACTCATGATAATATACTGAGCAACTTTCGGTGTTCACTGGCAATTACCAGTCAATATTACTGCTTACTATATTTATTCTAAAAATACTGTCTTATCTTAGCTCAGCTTATCTAATGAGTTGCATACATACCAACTTATATTCATTCTACTTTACTCAAATTTAAATACCTGCTTAGTTCACTGATTAGCCATTTTGGAACAAGATACTGAATATTTCCGACTCCTTCATTACGTCAGATTCATATATTCTGACACTTAAAATAAATGCTAACTTATGGCTGTTGTTAATGTTCCACAATAACGCTAATTCACCAAAAATGGGCGTTATCCTCTCCGTCCCTACATCTCGAGGGCCATCAACCACAATAAGAGTGAACTATTATAATTATAATAGACTATGAAACCAAATAATATAATATACTAAACTAGCAGGTTTTTAATATTAATTAATTATTAACTATTGTAATGTATTTAGTTTTGATTTTTTAATCAACTGTTACAATTCTCTTCGTTTCAAGGTTACAATTCCCTTTGTTTCTTCTAAAAATAGATAACCATACGTTTAAAGGAAGAGTTGCAGTGTCTGTTAAAAATCGAAGCAGGAGTATAAAATTTGTCTTGTAATAGGAAAAAAGAATTTACTTCTTTTTAGATTAATTTGGTTCGGCGTTTTCACTATTAGCCCTGGAAAACGCACATGAAGTCACAATTACGCTACATTCATGAAAGAATAATTATTTCTCGTACATGGAGTACTTTTCAACAATTTTTCGCAGTTTACTTTTATTCAAGGTAGCCGGGGATCCATATCATTTATGAAATATGTACTTCATTTTATGAGATTATACATTCCAGGAGTTATTCTTTTTGAAACGCAGGAAAAATCTAAGAAAGCGAGAATTTCTAATGAAAATTAATTAAAAATACCGGTGGATCCAGGAGGTGAAACTGTCTTCATCCAGATGCTTCAAATCAGTTATATATTGCGTTTTTCGACTATTTTTTACTTGTGAAAGATCTTCATCACAGGTGTCGAAGTATCCCATGACCCAATTTCTCGTGCCCTGTAAAAAAACGCCAGGATTTTCCTTCAACTAATTCTTGCCCAAGCTGACACTGCTTCTTTTGCTCTAAGTTTTCTATTTCTATTATCCTGGAAGCTAAAAGAAACCTCGCAGCCAGAAACAGCTCCGCATATCAATCTCTCAGGAAGCAGTAATTGCTTGTTATCTTTGTCAAAGTGAAACGAACGAAGCACAGGAAATTGGATAAAAAGAACAACTCAACGAGTCCATCAAAACGATATTTTTACGCCTAAAGCAACATCCGCTGCGATTATTATCAGTCTGACTTGTTACGCTGATTAAATCCGCCGGACTCAGCCTTCTTCTCAAAAAGGCGTAAACTGGGGGACGCGATTCAAAACCAAAAATCGTAATCCAGCCTCTAAGTCTTAATCCCAAGTTAATAAACGGAGCTTCCCCGAATTTGTGAGAGCATGTTTCTTTCATCAGCGAGATAATCTTGGTCGCCTGATAATGGGTGGATAAGCTTCCTACTACTTTACTTTAAACCTTGGTAGGGTTCCGCCGAGTCCTATTTTCTATTGTCTCTTTTCAACCAAAGGTGAAGGATATGTAGGCATCACTGCAAAGAGATAATTAGAATACCTCAATTGTTTCTGCTACCTCAAAACTGAAGCATTAACAGTATCCTCTCAAAGTTCTACAAAAAAATATCTCGTCACGCTCCAGGTCTGATTTCGAGTATCATAAGTCAACATAACTCTTTCTACGCGACTGTATAAGTGCTTGTTTTTGAGTAAATTTTTAAAGGTACAAAATTTGTAAACTGCAAAATATGAGTGCGGCAGAGGAGTATTAAGACACCTTCCGAAAGTACGGCAAGAAATACGCCAAAAAAATTTTTACCTTGACCAAGAATCGAACCCGGATCTCCCAATTGTTATCAAAATAACTGTATCGTTGCACGATTGAATAAAAACTTCAAAGTCACAGAAAGGCTCTTTATTGACGCGTTTGATACAGGACCAACGCATAGTATTACTGGCGGGCGAGAGACTGCACCCTAACTCCGTTTCCCCGGGATTTATACGCTTCTTACTTCTAGCACCTTCTCCGATGTTTCTCTGGTGGTCAAGTAGGTCTTGAGGCATTAGCTTCGACTAGACCGCGTCGCATTTGACCCGTGCGGGGCGGTCTGCTATAATACCTAGCCATCTTAAATCCAGACGAATTTCGGTGGAGTATAAGCGAACCTGTTATTCCCGTCTCAAGTCCATATTTGGGCATAGGAGACGTGGTCATACTAACTCAGTCACTCACTTACCAAACCAGAGTTCGAAAATGGTCGGAGTTAGCCGTTCTAAAGCGACAATGATAAATTCATTCTCCGTGATAAAATGCGGACAGATACGTCAAAATATGGAAACGACACCCGGATCTGCCAGAATAAGTGTAACTGAGAGAAGGCTCCATGCAGTGCGAGTGGGATACCTGAAAAGCGTTTGCAGGAAATGTAAGCTGAATAGGATTACGAATGAGTGGATGATGGAAGAATGTGCTCGATGAAATTATGCGCCAGTAATGGACATGTTTGAAAAGCTTGTTTCGTTGGTTCGGCTATGTCGAGAAAGTGGGACACAGTCAAATAACTATGCAAAACTTAACTTTATAGCAGAGTTAATGATGTAAGAGATAATAGATGACAGCTAAGACATGGGTGAATGTGGTAGATAAGACCATGAATATATATTATGGATTCGGATGTTCGGCATTGTTGCCTAGGCTACGTGTTGCCTAAATTTCCACTTTTAGTTCACCCAGTCCTCGGCGCTTCTTCGATTAGAGTCTTTTCTGTTGTTATTATAAATAGACGTAGTTGATTGTTGCTAACGCGAGACTGGTAAATATTCAATAACGATCGAGGAGATATGAATTACATGATGCTTTGAATAATATCTTGCTATTTTTGTGATCTAAAAGTTATCTAAAAGTAACAATAACGATCGAGGAGATATGAACTACATGATGCTTTGAATAATATCTTGCTATTTTGTGATCTAAAAGTTACTTTTAAATGCTAGAGAGCAAATATCTATTACAGGAAATGTGTAAAAGGTTTATAAAACGTTCATGGTGTGCCATTTACTATGTTTGCCATAATCCGATTATAATTCGAATGCATTAAGCCTGTTTTGCCTAAACAAAGAATTCAGAATGCCTAGTTTGAACAGAACTTGCAACGTACCAGGCTGCAAAACAGGGTATGCGTCTGCGAGGACCTAAAATAGGAGACGTGGATTGAAATATAAGAATCTGTTCAAGGCGGCGGTAAGTGCATTCCTTTTTACCAACACTGCAATGATGGCCATTGGGAATACTCATGAAGTCACCTCGCATTATTATTAAATTTCCGTATAGCGATGTTCACGAAGTGCTAAGAAGTTAATTGTGTATTTGTGTCATTGAATTTGGAGAGGAATAAAATATATCTGTAGATCGGACGATATTAAACAAATGTATAATTACATCCCGCGTGTAGTACTACAGTTTTTATCCACTGCCCACTGCATTATGATTAACTGTAAGTAAAACCCATGCATATTCAGGGTAAAACCGGTAAGACGTGTTTATTTACAATCTGTCGACTGTATTTACATTTGAACTTCCGTCATTCATCACTAGACGGAACCACTTTCCACAAGTTTTTTGTTTACTGGAATTCTAGACAACGCTTTTTGGCAACGAGATCCCAATCCATAATATATTTTCATGGATAAGACTCTAAAGAGGAGAAATATTGATAGTCTTAGGAGGTATTATATAGGAAATAATGAAAAGGATGCTAGTGTTAAATGGGTATAACGGCAATCATTGAACCATTTGAATTTATCTGCCCCGAAAGAGGAAGGCGAGATTGGTATTAATTTAAGTAATATCTAAAATCGTAAATACGTAGTTTCAATAAACTTGTTTATTGACCTATTTTGTATATTTATTGCCTTTCTATCTCGCAGAATTTGAGTCCTTTTAATAGTTTCTACAGTACTATACTCCACCAATCCCTTACAGCCTCATCTTCAAATATGCAGTCTTTTGACCGCAAAGTAGCAGGATGTGCGACAGTTTTAAGCTGTCAAATAATCATTTTAGCTTAAATTGATCGCCAACCTTCAAAAAAACTGATAAGACTGCTTAATACATTAAAAAATGTAATATTATATCAATATTTCAGTAATCTCAAAAGTTGTATGCTGGCTGATAATTAATCAAAACGTGCCTCTCGGGTATGTCAGAGGTCGCCACTATAGCGAAATAATAAGGATTACTGGACAATACTAAATATAGAACAAGCCTCACGTGAGGAGGAAGAATTGAGGAGTCCAACTCGGATTGTCTTCTCTCTCTGAGTTGACAGTGATTGTAAATATAATTATTATCATCGACAACAAGATCATAAATAAGATTAATTATTCAAGTCTCTAAACTAATGAAAAACTGGGCGATCTTGATACTACTCTGTACCAATTGAATTCAACGGGGAGTACTCTGTCGTATGAGACGTAATTAAGTGTACATCATTGTAATAGCGCAAACATCTTTTTGTGCCCACGAACAATGCCTCCTCATTTGCATGGTAACTCTCAGCACAAATGGCTCCATAATGAACTCTTTCTTTCCAGAGGAAAAAATCAATATCTTGGGAACAATAGGAAGATAAATTTTAAAAAAATAAAGGCAAGGTAGACTGACCATGGTTTAGACTCCTCATTAACTTATTGTGTATGTGGCGATAAATAAATGCAATACTTCGAGGAATTTTCCAACTTGAAGTATAATGAAATTTTGTCAAATTTTATTAGATGTTTTATATCAATGCTACCTTGAAAATGACAGAACTGTCCTGAAAATAATTCGGGACACTCATATAAAAATCTGATGTAAAACAATAGCGTTTCCTTTTTATCCTGCTTATAGCAGTTAATGACAAGTTGAGGAGAAAAGGAACAAAATTATCATTCATAGAGCACCCGAATGAGTTCTCAATTTTGTTCAGGCATCCGTGACATTTGAGTGAATCTTCTTCGTTTTTAGATTATTCACACATCTTTGTGTTCATTGATTTCCACAAGAGTGCCCAGTCTCTTGAATTCTCCATATTTCTGCTTTTTTACCCCATTCCATTAAAATTATCACTCAGGCATACTGAGCAGTGAATTTGACTGACAATATCAACGAATAAATTATAAAGCTCTTGGTAGTAAAGCCAACCTGTAAAAAAGTAACCAAAAACAGCTACCATAGTGGAAGACTTACGGAGAACTTTCAAAAGACCGAAGCAGAAAAGGACTGAGAAATATGAGGATCACCTATCTTGAGTCTTCTGTCACATGCATCAAAAGTACTGGAAGAAGTACAAAGAACATCAAGCAGAAAAAAGTCCAGGCTGAAAAACGGCTCATGGTGAAAAAGCAACCGCAGTGTTCAAAGAATAGAGGACTACGAACGAGGAAGCAGTATGTGAGAACATTCGTGTGGAACGTGGCACTCTATGGATCGAAAGCATGGACCATTGAAAAAGCTGACCTGAAAAGACTAGAAGCTCTGCAAACCTGATATTGGAGGAGGATGCTGAAAATAAAATAGTATAAATGGATAAAATGAGATATTATGAAGTTCACAGAAGAGTAGAAGAGGAGATGACCGCATGGAACACTGTTCAGGACAGAAGAACCAGATGGATTGGACACACCCTGTGCACATTGGGTTTTAGAATGACATAATTGAAGGAAAAATAAAAAGAAAAGTTCCCAAAAGAGCTAGAAATAATTACATTATAGAAAATAAAGAGGACCATACATAATTTAACGTCTGATAATTTTTTATTATTGTTAATGTTTTGATATTGTTTTCATTTGCAGTATTTTTTAATGTTACAATTTATGTTAGTATGTAAATGTACGCTTGGTTGTTGAAATGTTTTCGGTTGTGAAGAGGTTTGTTTATAAAGAAGAGAGGGGAATTGTTAGATTAGGAGAATGAGATAGACGGGAAGCTGAAAGGAGCTACTTTGTAAAAGATTGAAGACTGGAAATTAAAAATTGAAAAACATGTGTTGTTTTGTCGAGTAGACATAGTCCGACACTACAATAAGAAGAGCTTCCACGAAGTCAGGAACTAGCATTAGACAGAAGGATTAGGGTTGCAGTCAACCTTTTCCTAGGATGGAACGACCAATGATGAATGATTAAATTAGAAATGATGAGGGTAAAAATTCGAAGTAAGTGTCATAACAAAAGTAAACGGAATTCAATTTCTTTATTATTATCGTTGAATTCAATTTTCCACTCACACTTGCAAGGCGTTGCGCAAAACGTTTTACTAATTCCTAAAATTTAGCTCTTTTGAAACCTGCTCATTCAGCAACCCTGCCATTATTGAAGAAAGTATGGAGAATATTTGCAAACTAAATCGATCAAGAAATCAATTTTATCTCCTGCAGTCTTTATTTATGTAATTATATACAACGATAGACCTTTGTTTAGTTATGGACAGTTTACGTAAGATTATTAACATTTTGATCAAGGAATGGCATAAAAATTCAAGGTTCAAGCAATAGCTTATGAACTAAGTTTTTGTTAGTTAGTTGAATTAAGTACTCTCAATTTTTATAAAAGTATTTCTGTTTCCCTCCTTAGAATTTGTAGTTTCGGAGTGCGGATAGTGTGAATAAATATGTAAAAGTGTGTGAAAATGAACACTTTTTGAAACAATCTAGTGAATTCATCAAGCAAGTCAGCCTATATTTTGATGAAGGATAACCGGGAAGTTTTTTCGATTTCCCCGGTTTTCGAAAGGTTGCATACATTCTAAATTTCTGTTATGTGAGTTATCATACACAAAATTTCATAATTAAGCCTCAGTTTCCACCAAACTAAAAATTGGCTTACTATTTCCTAATTGACTTTGAGAAAGAAAATGAGTAAAATTCCGGTCATTACCATGATTTAGATCGTTATATCCTAAGACTGTTCCAATACTCAGTTCCAACTCCTAAGGTTTCAACTCCTAAAATTTCATAGTTGACTGCAGCCTTCCCAATCTAAAGATAATTCTCTTTATGTGTCCTTTCTGACTGATGAACCCCACTTAGTAGTCCCCACCCGGATATTCGATCTGGGGAATATTTTACCACCGAAATATCTTACCGGGAGGAACGCGATCATGTCATAGAGTAGCAATGCAAGGCTGAAAACGGTAGGAAGATAAATTCGGTGGCTCCCTTGGCCTTTAGTGCACCTCCCGATTCCGTGAATTTCGATTCCGCTCGAAGATGTGGCTGTTGATACCGGAGCGATCATCCTTATCTTGGTTATTTGCTTTCTACTGAGACAGCTAGCTCTCAGCAGAGGCCGGCCCATTCAGAAAAGAGGGGGATTGGATAAAAAATTCAGAAAAACATTTCTTATCCCTGGGAATCTAACTCTCGACCCTCGGATTGGGAACTAACATGCAAACACTGGTCCATCCTGGAACCCATTTGGCCGTATCCTACATAATATGCAATGTCATTTGAAAAAAATATCACTAGCATACTTTACAGGATACGGACGAAACTTGAGAGAGAAGAACCATATTGGGCAAACTCTCTGAAGAGTAAAAGATTCTTGTCACGAGAAAAATGGCTAATCATAGCGTAGTTATGGGAAGGGAATTTGTAAATATTGCGGGCAGAAGCATGATTTATCGGCGAATCTAAAGGAAATGCGACTGCAAGACCCTCCTAAATGACATTAAAAATTTGTCTGAGCTAATTAATGAGCAATGAGGTGGAAATAATCGTAAGTAAGAGCAGGCAATTTACTTTTCCATATCGAAAATATTTTCACGAGAGACTCACTTTGTGGTCAAAAACACTTTGCAATGACAACTGCACACACTCATCGTAGTTGTTCATTAAACCAGAGATTTCGGGTTGTTTCCTGATGTCCGTAGAAGGCCAAACTGGAAAACGGAGAATATGATGCATAGAAACAGCAATCAAATTGCGTCTGTCCAAATGGGCTTGTAGCATCCATTCCTTTATCTTAATGCCGTTTTTCATTTCGCATTAGGAGCTGCACTTGATGATTGACATTACACTGTTAAACCAGGACATTCTCGATCATCCTCTTGTCTTTTTCCCTAATAATCCATCCTTTCAATATATGTTTTTCATACACTCAAAATATCTGAGCGTAGGTATTTGACTTTTATGGAGTGAAATTTTTTGAGAAGCGTCCTTCTTTCACTTTTTCTTCCAAAATTGTTCATTTGTTTTTCCCAAGCAATGATTTTGTCATTCTTCTCCAGAATCACATTTCAACCACAACACTATTTCACAGTCATAAATGAGCACGTTCAGCAGGGAAGTCATTAGAAATATTTTCTTTGAATAAGTTGAGAGGTGGTTGTTACGCTTCCACACTAAGAGGTTACGCTACCATTAAATGTTTTCGCCTGTAAAATTCTTCTTTAAACCTCTGTTGTACTTATATTTTCAACTGCTATTAGACTGCCGAGTGCGCAGAATTTTTAACTTGCTCCATTTGTAGTTTCCTAGTTTATTTTAGCTTTTATATTATAGTTGGACTTTACCATCCTTTAGGTTTATGAGTGTTGACATTTAATATCAAATTGCTCAGTTCTCTTTCAAGAGTCTCCAAAATTTAGTTCATTGCTTCATCTGAGTCTTCAAAAATGGCATTATCGTCATCAAACTGAATAGGATGGATGAATTCTCCATTTATTTTTACATCCTTAACCCTTAAATTTGTTTTTTTTCGACTACTTCATTTATAAATAGGTTAAAGAGATAAGGAGATAGAGGGAAGCATTGTCTCACTCCTGTATTTATATTGGCTTCTGTCCATTCACGGAGATGATAATTACAGTGGCTTCTGACACATAAAAATTGAGGATTAATCTTCAATCCTTCCGTTCAATGTGCCGTCTTTTCATAACCAGAGTTATCAACTTTCATTCCATCCTATCAAGCGAACGTAATATTAATTCTTCACTTCACTTCTAGTCTTCACTCTAAAACGAGTTTTAGGGCAAGTACTGCTCCTTCTGTCACTTTGCGCTGCCCAATCTCGAACTGGTCTTCTCCGATTTATATGTTTAGCTCGTTTTTAATCGTTTTATGGCATTGATTACAATTTATTATACACGGGGTATTTTGGAGATTCTGAGAGTTTTGTAATTGGCAAGGCTTATTGGTAAGGCATTGACATGTTCTAATTTGGGGATCATAATTGCCTTACTTTTGGTGAAATCAGATGAAAAAATCCTTTTGTGTAATCTTTAACAGTTATTTTGTAATTTTTTTATTTATACTCCCCGATCATTTTACAAAAACAGAAATAAAACCTAGAAATTGAAAGCAGCAAACATCTGTGATTGACTATAAAGGTATAGATCTGCATATAGAACGCTCAATTCTAGAGGAATGAGAAGCTATATGATAATGAGTTCTCAATGAAAGGCTTCGCTGCTACCAGTCTCAGAGTATGTATATGATATTTCAACTTAAAACCGAGTAATTTTGTTGTAAGAGGCAATCATTGCCAAATCATCACGACATATTAAGATGGCTACACAAGAGCAACCAATTGGATGATGAAGATTATCAATGGAAAAAGCTATGCTAACAACTCACTCTTATATAAATAACGGTTCACAAAAACACCTACCAAGGGCCTTTCTTCATCTATCTCATTGATATGAACATACTCCATTTAAAATAATTTATATATCGATCTAAAAAATCATTCGGCTGTTCAGGAAACAAATGATAAAATGACCATCTTATAGTCAGCCCGAAAGAAATTGGTTTAATGTGATTTGATAGAATAAGTATAAAAAGTTGTTCTCCCCTTAGTTACTTCAATATATGCACTCGTATATTATTATTCATCAAATTAAAATTTTTATTTTTTTGTATATTGCTACTTTAAATATGTATCTAGGTGTTGTAGCATTGAAAAAAAATGTTTGCCAAAACTTCCTTCACTTTGTATATGCAAGATCTAAAGAATACTCTGTTGAGATATTTAACCAGCGTCCAGTAGTATGAGAAAATAATTGCATGAACAGCTATAAAAGTTCATTTTCCATCGAAATTATAAATATTCCTTCGATTTTCTTACAAAACTCTGATGATTCTCTCACTTCTCAGAGGGAAAAATTTAAATATGGACTCTATATGTTATACTTAGAGGATATGGTTTTTTCCATCGATGCATTATTTTCCAATCATACTCATACTCTGCGGTATCCATGGGAAGATGGTAGGACGTAGCGCGGCGTGTTCAGTCATGTACTTTGTTTTAATTAATCTATGAATAAGTACACAAATACGTGACTAATCAGGTCTTACAAGCGCAAGAAATACTAGCATTGAGCATAAAAATTTCCTGATATCACTATAAACCTCATTCTCCAGCCTTTTAAGAAAATAAATTCCAATCGAACCGTAATAAACGTCACACCATTCTTTGGGAGTGAAATATCCCCTATGCAATTCTGCGCAAAACGGCTAAAATAATACCGATTATTTCAGTTTCCTTTGAGTGGATCTGAAAGAAATAAAAAAATGGCCAAAATCATGCTACCTGAGGTTGAAGCCTTCGCGTAGAAACTAGTTAAACCTTTAAAAATAAATTGTAGAAAAATACCAAATGTTATTTGTATCATGATTAATTTCCACAAAGTCACGCCTGAACTCACCAAATTAATATCCTACGATTTTATTCAAAATGGCGGGAAAATCGCTTCTAAAATCAATGTAATATTAATTTGAAGCTAACCAATGAATAAAATTAAGAAGTTTTAGAATAAACCACAAAACTTAAGAACCTCAATCAGACGAACAAACTGAAAATTAGAGATCATGAGAAAATGAAAGTGTAGATTTAATTCAAATGTAAAGACATAAGCGCTGTGTATCAACGCTTAGGTTTCAAAAAATAACGAACGTGGAAGAAATCAAATTACAACTCTATGGGAACTAAATGAAGATGAAACCCGTTTGAAAATATGAGTAGAGAGAGAGGGGGTAGCGTGGGTTGAATTTATGGAAAGGAGACTATCCTTGATTAACTTCTTCTCCCTTTGAGAAGTTCAAGGGTGCGGTGGAACGGCAGAAACTTAGCGGGAGAGATAAGAATGAGTACAGAGAAGAAGACTGCACTGGTGGAAATGAAAACAGCGACTGCGGAACCACAAGAAAGTGGGAAGGGCGGGTCTGGGAAGCCGTTAAACGGATGAAAAGTGAACGGGGAAGGAAAAAATCAAAGCGAAACTGTAGTCGGGTCGCAAGGCAAAACAAAGGAAGACGCCAGGCAAGCGGGAGCGATGTATTTGGAAAAGAGGGACGAAAACACTCAGATAAACCGTTGTTCGCGAACTCTTCCATAACATTCTCATCACGATGCACGCCCCTACATCTCAGAGAACTTTGAAAATTTGAATAGATAAGTGTGGTGCAGAGAAACAATACTTACGAACCAGAAGTGCTCCTTGAAAGTAGCGATAAAGGGTTCCCAAGTCGAGAGTGACTGTCGACGCAGCGCACAAAAAGCGTTTAAGTGCATCATTTAATAGAAGCGAAAAGTTCTACAACTTATTTACGCAAACAACAATGGCAACATGAGTACAGCCTAAATTACTGAAAATAAGAGCCTTGCCAGGGGCGAGCGACCTAGGAATCATTTTAGGTGACGATCCAAGAAATCTAAGCTAGATTGAAGCCCTTTTAGAAGAAACCGGACTTTTTAATTAAACATGCTTAATGTTTTTTACAGGGTGGCTTTTTTATGGAAAATGTGAAATATTTAATTATACCATAAGAATGATATATTTGTTTTCCTTCTATGTGTAAAACATACAAAAAACCCAAACGTACCCAACATTTCTACACAAACCATTAACCAAGCAGACATCGAAAAAGGTTTTGCATCAAAAACATAATCAATTCCATAAAATGAGTAAATAATGACTCTAGATTACTAATCTTGCAGTTATATATGAATAAAAATGAATTTTAGAAGAAGTAGATTGATTTTTCAGCCAAATACCGCCAAAGAAATTTTTTCCAAAAGGCATCGTATTATATCTGTCATTGTATCTGTAGTGAGAAAGAGGAGGAAATACTTCGTGGGTAATGAGTATTTTAAACAACTTTTTGTGATTCGCTAAGAAATTTAAAGCCTCTAATTTCCAATGTGCCTTACTTCAAGCATACCTGTTCGCCAAATTTTCCTAGCCTTTGAGCTTCTAAAAATACACAACCACAAAGTACATACATATGCCTCATGATGTCAGTAGAGGCTACTCAATTTTATTTTGAGTGCTTGACTTTAACGATATACAAAAGATCCTTGGCTTAAATATTCATTTAAATGTGATAATTTAGTTTAAGTTTAGTGATTGGTATGACGTTAGGTATGATCACTAAAACTTTTAAAACTAGCAATGTCAATTTTAAATCCATTAGAACAAAGAAGAGCACCGAAATAAGAATCACTCCAGCTAGAATCCAAACAAACCGTTCATTAATATATTAAATCTATCCTGGTTTGTTGACCTCCAGGGGCGGCTGTGTCTGTTAACTCAAAATACTTTGTAGGCAACTGCTCAAAAGTATTTATTTTTTTCTTGTAATCATGTAAACATAATTTCTTGTAATAGGCACGTTAGTTAGAAAAAATTGGTGCATTTTCTCCACACCTGAGAAACCAAAATAATTACGCAAGTTCTAGCAGTGAAATGGAAAAAAGCCACGAGATACACGAATGTTAGCCAATGAATATCAATAGGTAATAAATAATCAGGCTTTTAATTCAATTTGGTCATTACAGATGGCGTACGATTAAAAAGTTAAATGACACGCAGGCTCAAACAGTAAACAATTCCTGCGATTTAAAGAAGGTTTTCGAGGAAAAAATACAATAAAAAAGATTTGCAGGGAAAATAACAACAGAAATCTCATGTAACTTTGAAAAGTTGCAGTTATTCTCTTAAAATGAATACTTCCACTTCATAAAAGAAAACAGCCGAAAAATTGAAATGATTAAATTCAAGTGGCAGAAGTTTTCTATGGCTTCTTTTGGAGGTAAAAGGTTTTGAAACTTCACTCATTTTGAAAAATGACGAAGGAAAAACTTAATTCCTGTTGTTCTGTCATTATTTCTGGATTCTACTTGATCTCATTCGACCACTTTATGAGTCAATTAAAACTTCATTGTTGCGCAGAAAATTTTAACTTGTTAGAAATGACGAATCCTTACAATAGATAAGACATCCAAAGTTGAAAAACAGAGTTGGGAATTTTTTCACGACGTTTATACTATTTCTTCGGTCTAGGTGTAATAATAGAGAAACCTAATGCATGCATTCATTTGGAATTGTTCTTTGCACTCCCCATGTTTTTAACTTTGATTCATTTATTTCGGGTTGTTTTCTTCAAATTTAAATTCTACCAATGTTAAAAACAATTTGATATACATCTTTTTGACCTATCTACAAATTCCAAGTATTTATGAGTATTTTCAGGTTATAAACAAAATAACATTCCATCAAATGATATCCACGTGATTAGAAAAATTATTATGATCCTAAAGGTCATTTAACTTGCATCGACATCATATTAAAAACTGATTCTAAAACTTAATCAGCTCTCTCCCATTGCACTAACTTTCAATTTTCTACCCTAAAAAAGCAAATTATCTACCAAGATTATTATATAATAATTTTTACTACAGAGATAATAGTATATTAAAAATACTCATAAGGCTAGCCATCGTAGGAAACGTAAATAAATAAATTTCTGGTGGGGGTCAAAGCAAGATCTACCAACACCATGCATAAGATTTCCTAGAGCGTCATTCCATGGAAACGGAACACTTCACATGAATCAGATTTATTTGGAAAAGGTAAATAGTTTTTATTTTCATACTCCCGATCTTGAGCCAAAAATGGGCTGAAATAACAAACGGAAAGTGCTCATAACCTTACCTACTGCCGTCAAGGCATAATCCATTTGGAAAAGTTTTTTAGATCCGTTTTTAGTTAAGTTTTTAGAAAGGCTTTTCCTTCACATTCATCCATCCCTTGAGCTGCATGAAAAAAAAGTTTGGAAAGCTTTGGAGCTTGGAAAACGCATCCTGCCAAATGTAGTACTTATAATTTTTTTATCACTTGAAGTTCTTAATACTAAATCTATAAGAGATTTGCATTTAGCGGAAAATTTACGCTGATGCATTCATAATTCTAATTGCAATAAATATTTTAGTTGAAGTAAAAGGGCATTTGCGTAAAAGCACTGAAACAAACAGGCATTAGTAAAAACTAACCAGCATTGTGCGGATTTTACATTTTTCCACTGCACTATTATAAATCAATGATAAAAAGTAGGATTAATATAAAATATTTGATACCAAGAAAAAACTACTGTTGATACACATAAGATATAAACATTACTTTGGACTTTATCAAAAGCAACAGATAAGCCACTGCACGTGCACTTGATGAAATAAATATAGACATTACTCTTCCAAATTACCGGGTATCAACGTGAAACTGATTGTGCATGGAAGTATGTGCTACTAACCAGTTCAGATATTCAATAACCCACATTCT
Organism: Ceriagrion tenellum; assembly: GCA_963169105.1. Classification (NCBI taxonomy): domain Eukaryota; kingdom Metazoa; phylum Arthropoda; class Insecta; order Odonata; family Coenagrionidae; genus Ceriagrion; species Ceriagrion tenellum. Next base: position 143,699,839 of record OY720633.1, on the reverse strand, counting down.
TTATATACAAAGGCTAAGTTTTCCCCAAAAAAGCTCTAATACATTGCATAATATGCGTTTATCTACCCTCGCATTTTTTACCTCAGAACATTAATTCCATTGCCTGTAGTCCAAACGGAAGAATTCACAGTGTAAATATTCGTACGATAGCCGCTCTAAACTATAAAATAATTATCACAGCATGAAGGAGGATGGATGGCTGGAACAACCCAGGAAATATTCGAAATAATTTTGATCATGGCCTAAAATAATTATTAAATTATTAAAGTAAAAAAATAAAAAATATAAAAAAATAAAAAAATTATTAAGGTAACGTTCATATGTTCCCTATATTTTCGCCCTTTTGAATCAAATTTAAAACACATTGATTCAAAACATGCATTAAAACTTTAAATTCAACACAAAAATCGCAGAAAAAAGGATTTTTAACATATCATTGGTTCAAAGCTCAAATTCAAGTTGAGATTACCATTTTCTGTAGATCATAAAAAAGGTATTCCAATACAAAAGAAAAATTACACGATTTCAGCGATATGAAGGAGTGAATAGACATAAGAAAAACCCAAAAATATTACTTCCTCTTACATCAATTAATTGCATTTATACCTCAGCTATAACGAAAGAATCCCTGGAATCTGCAGGTTTTTTTTTTAAATCTCCCACGGCACTAAAACTTAGCACGTTAATAATTTATCGTCATCAAAGCGTTTGCTCGAATTTTTTTCCTAAAGCTGCTAACTTGTTTAAATTTATTTTTAACTAAGATCATTTCCCAGAATTTTTTCAAATTTGCATCCCTTTACACATCTGCATAGCACACCATATTTCACCAACAGCCCATAGTCCTAAATCCTTTCCGCAGCTGCCTCCTGAGCTTCTCTCTTCCCAGGCCCGTGCCCAAGGCACACGAGCAGCGCGAATCCTATTCACCTTCCTTTCTGAATAAAGAGGGTACGGACCCTCTTTATTCAGAGGTGATTTCACACTTTTCATGGTCACGCCTCTGCAAAATGCAATAGTTTTTACGAAATATGAGCAAGGAGCTAAATCGTAACAACTGCTTCCAATATCCTCAGATACCTCAGTCTTCAGAGAGGGCTCAACGGTGCTGCTTCAACTCAATGCACCCAATGCTTTCTAAAAGGCATCATACACCCCAAGGTGATGGAAAAGTAGGCAAGCAAGACTTGCGCTAATACGGATGGAGAAAAAACTCGCCATTCTGTGCCGTTAAATTTTTCTCAAATCCATCCGGCGCCTGGACATGAAAACCTTTCAGAAGGCTATCAGTGGTGCATGAGTTCACACTAACACCGATTGGTTTCTTATACATGAAATACACTTATGAACAGCTGATGGAGATTCTTCTACAATTAAGGCACAAAGGCCCAACGGTGCTGCTTCAAATCAATGCACCCAATGTTTTCTCTGTTGAAATATTTCAGCGAAGACAAAATTGTCCGATTCATTCACATCTCAAAAGTTAAATTTCGTACTAATCCTATTCAATTATGCCACCAAAAATATCCTGTTTAGTCTTTAAACTTAGGGAAGATGCTATAAAACAACGGATGCCAACAAACACTAAAGTTCTCAGCGGGGAAAAAGTAAAAAATTTGGGACTCGTGAATCCGGCGTGGAACTAATCCCGTCGCCACCGGGACCGACTATAATCGACGACGACTGACTTGGAAAAGATTTTTCTAAACTAAAGATCTATCCTCGGTAAATACCTCACTTATATTGTACCTTCGCCTCCAGTGTCAATTTTTCTCCACAGGGCCACATATTCTCCGCAGTACCTTTCTTTTAAATTTTCCCAGCATCTTTCCTGATTTACGCGGCAATGTTACTGTTTCCGTGCCATATGAAGCCACTGTACGGATTAGTATGTTATATAGCTTCATTTTTTGTCTGTAATTGTCTCGTAATTTTAGAATATGTATGAATGAATATTGCATATCAATATAGAACAAAACGCCAAGTTTAAACAATGATTAAATATTTTTTCTAGTTATTTGAGCTGGAATATAATAATGGAAGCAGAAATTCATGGCCACAGTTACCAAGAAGAGTCAAAAATGTAATCAAAATTCTGACATAAAAAGGGAGAAGACTAGAATCGAGATCCGGATAAAACCAAAATTAGGATTCATAACTGCTGATTTGGAAGATTCTGATTAATATTCATAGTTTTTCTCTTTTTATGAAATGGAGTAAATAGGCTAAAAACTGTGCTAAATATAAAATGCAAATTCAAAACTACAAAAATGACTAAATCAATGTAGCACGGAAAACTCATATGAAAAAGAATTACCAACGACAGCTGAAGATTATAAGAAGGATTAAAGAAAACCTACCAAATATGAAACAATTAGGTACAGAATAAGATCCTAACACGTCAGTTTCTCAACTCTCCTAACACTCCTACAAGGTCCTAACACTTACGTATTGATGAAATAAATGATATAAAATCGCATTTTTGTCGCAAATGTGAGATCATTCTATTTCAGCAAAATTCTTTTTTTAACGGGCAAGAATCTACACGGAAATGCGTGACAGGTGGAAGTTGGTGAAAGGAAATTTGATTCAATGCAAGCGACAACCTATGAAAGCCTTCCCACTGAGACTAACTCATAAATCTGACAGCATATTTCAATCATTGCGTGCTTTGATCCCGTGAAGTAGACGGCTGGATTATTATGACCGCAGACCGATTAAAAGGGGTCTCAGTGAGACTGTTACGTCGGTTTTATGCGAGGGATTGGATTCTCCGCAAACCACTTCCGTTTCTTGACATCAAACAGAGGCGTTCATCAGCAGATGCCACCTGGGAAATGTTTACGATGAGCCGTCATATGACCACTGGATAGTTGGAAAAGGAATCTTACTAGTGTAAAATGAATTCCTCATCACCACATCTGCATGGTGCATATTTCTGTTTTTCGGGGGTTATGTGAGTTCTTCGATTCTGGGGTAGATAATTGGTATAAAATTTCTTTTCCGCTGATCGCCAATTATCTGATATTGAATGCATTTTTCGAAAAAAAGTTGTATATATTGATTATTCTTCCCTAGTTTTTTGTTAAATCATGGCAATTCTAACCCTGAGCATCAAATACATATGATTAAATAGTGAAAAACTTTTTTTTGTGTGAAAAAAAAGTGAAATTTAATTTCGTACATAAAGTCCAATCAGGCGTAACCTTTTGGAAATTGGCTACAGATATTATGTACTCAATGACAAATTTTCGTTGAATTTCTGCACAATTTTTATTGAAACATACAGATTCAAGATTCAGCAATACTATGGCCATTAAATAATATATTATTCTCAAAACCTAGGTAGATGTGTAGTAATGAAAAATGTGTGAAAATCTAACAAAATTCTACACTTTGGAGATCATAGTATCTAAAAGGTTGTGTTCCTTCTACTAACGTAAGAAAATGGTATACTTTACCGCACTTTGTCAAGTGATGTGCAAAAAGAATATAGAATTATTTACATGAGCGAAGGTTACTTTACCTATTCGTCAATACGAAGGAGCCTAGAATCAGCATTCCAGGCACGCACGAATACTCATTTCATAGAGGTACCATCCTTCGCCCGAAGTCTCATACCCTGAATTATTCACTATGACATTCACTACGCCCCGCACCCGTGAATTTTATCGGCTTTATTTTTTATCGTTCCATCTGCGGCTCTAAGCACAATGTTTTCTTCGACTTCATCTTCCTCCTCAAACCTGAATACTACATTAAATCTGAAGTTATATACCAGTCTGGTTTACTCCCACAAAGGTAAATAATATTCATGGAAACTTTTGGAATATTGCATTTAACAAAAAACGTCTTTTCGACGGAATTTTTCGTCCTTTTTACGTCTCTTTTCGTTACCTTTCGTGTCTTTGGTGAATAAATGCCAAGATAAACGCCAAATCGAATGAAGACCTGTCTTTCAAATAATTCTGGGATTTGTTGCCGTTTGAATTTGTCTTTCCGTCCTCTCAGTTGCCCCTCGGCTCCATGTCATGTGCCTTTCAATGAATAATGTTTTACTTCGCTTTCCGAGGACAGGTGACGGGGAACAAGAGCCCCCAGGATGAGAGGATCCTCGAAAGGGTAGGTCGCATGGCAAAGAGACACGGACATGTGGGCTGCGACGGAGGGGCACTCGATTCTAAGCATGGAAAGGTCAAGGGAGGCAGAAGATAAGATTCCAAAGGAAAAGAAAACAATTAGATTCTCACAACGTTTCCGTACTTCAGACTCCCCTTTCATATGATGTGCCTTCTCTGAAAATAATATATTTTCCTCTGGCTTCCACTGAGAATTAAATCTGAAAATTTCCGTAATTGCACAAAATACAACCGAATGTCTCTAAATGTACCTTGGTGGATCATATTGCATTAGAAAAAGAAATCAACAGTATTCATTAAACTTGCCATCTGTTCATCTGCAAATAAAACCTAATTCTGAGGTAATATTAGCAAAAGTTATTCTCTAAAAACATTTTGATGAAAACGGGCTAGGAAAACACAAAAAGCCTCTTTGCCAAAACATTATTCACCACTATCAACGGGTCCAGTGGAATTAGATGTTTAGACAATTAAACCTCGAACGTTCGAAAAAACTTAGTCTTTCCCATTCTGAATTTTTTGGGTCATGGTTTTGATGATGGTTTCACCTGTTTCCGGCCAGTCACTAAAATTATACATCGTTTGGCATGGCACGAAAGCAGAGAGGTGAGGGCCCACCTCTGTAAGTACGGCAGGCAGTCTAGTACGAAATGACAGCATGTCCAGTTATACCACTATTACTAATCCAAATAGTTTTTATCTAAACAGCAACTTTTACCAGGAATAGAAGAAGAATAATCACTTTTAGCAACACAAACCAATAGAAAACTACTTGACGCATGAGAAAAAAACTGAAAGTTGCTGGCTAAAATACGAACTGTGCATCATCTAATGACGTCCCATTTGTGGAACGCATAGAATGCCACTTAATTTCCCTGGTGATTAATATAAAAATATTCTCACAAATGAGGAAATATTCAAACTACAGGAGTTCACATTGGCACATGCAGGGATAAAATACCCACCCATTTCGAAGAATAACGGAAATAGCTTTTTTGCTGATGCAGTAACAGATTAGAGCCGGGACGAACATTGAGAACGCACTTGATCCACCAACTCTAAGTGCATTTGATTGAAGTGGGAAGTCAAAGGATAAGCCACACAGGTTGGGCGAGAGCAAACGGGGAAACGCTTATCACAAAGATTGGTCATTTACGGAGAGAGAGAGAGGGTAAGAGAGCGAGAGCGAGAGAGAACTTCGAAATTCCCACGGGAGGTCCCGAAGACTCGCCCTTGCCCTCTCGATAACTGAAATGGAGGCAAGTCACACGGAAAAGGGGAGAAATTATCGAGACCAATTTGATTTGCACGCCACTCCAAACACGATTTCCGGCAGCATGTAATGCAAGTTGAAAGGACAAGCTGGCACCCAAACCAATTACAACCTTCATTGCGCAATTTAGCGCGAAACGCTAACTGGAGTAGCCCTTCATCGGTTGAATATTTAGAGAGTAGTCACATTTTCACAAAGCATAATAATGATGGCGATGCACCCGCTACGTGGGTACTGATAATGGGTGTGGTTGATAGAGAACTCACTCTCGTTTTACAGCGAATTAGCACTCAGTTTTAGTACATCGGAATAGTAATTGGTCTTGTTTGGCATCAGATAAGCTCTGATGTATAGGTGATTAACTCATCGAACGATTGTTATACAAACTCACTCTCCATGATGTTTGGCCTCATGCTCTTTATGGGTACAGACATATTATAGTGTACTCTTTTTCATTCTCTTTTTTTGAAAACCTTTTTTTCTGTCCTGCAACATTCCATGGAGTGCAAACTACTGCTCCACTCTTTACGACAGTTCCAAAATTTCTACATCATTCTCTTCAGCATGCCCTCCGTTTTTACTTTTATTACTCATCTGATTATTTCCATTTTTCGGCATGACCACGCGATTCATCCTGCAAAATATTCCTCTTCTTTCTCCAAGGTCGTCCATACTTCCTTTCCATTCAATACAACCCTCCAAATGTCATACATCATTCACGCCTTTTTTAAGCATTACGAATTACTATAACTCTTACTAGTTAGTATTTGCGTTACTGAAGGCTGTACTTCTTGTCAGATTCTACTCCTAATATTTTATTCATAACTGTCATTCCCTGTGATCACCGAAAGGAGTGTCAGAGAGAAAATAATCCAAGAAGGAATTAAGCCTACCAAAAATGATAAATGGACGGTAAATGCAATTCAGGAGCATTAAATTACGGTCCAGGGATTAAACGTTAGATTTTTAAAGTGGTTTGAACAGTGGCTAAAGCGACTGTTGATCATGATTTAAGTTTTACTATCAAGCATAGATCATGAAAATATTTTATATTACTTTCCAGTAAAAATTTCTCCTTTTCCAGGATGCAGTTTGAACGGATTTGGTAATTATCAACCAAAAAAGTTGGCTCAGAATCGAATAAATGGTTACCAAACTTTTCTCCATCACATATCGCTCCGTTTATCGTAGTTCACGTATGCTTGAGCGCGGTAATATGTCCCAATCTGCGCTAACTTTTAGAATGGAGAAAAATATATCGGTCAAGAAAAGTAACGAGTACAGAGGTAGTCCATTTTTGATGTCGCTGCGAAAAAACAACGACTTCGTCCGTAAATTTGGTCAACATTTCCATCCATTCTCGTCATTTCCATTCTCGTCCTGCTTTGCGACACGACAAAAGTCTTTGAATTATCAACATGAATGAAATTTCATTGGAATTCAACCGTGAATTTTTATTTCTAAGGAAACTGAGAAATAAAATGTTGCCTCTAAGGGAATAGAAGTATTTAATATCGTCAAAACAATATGACGATTTGGTTTAAAATTTGGAAATAGCATTTGCAATGGAATAATTCAGTATTCATTATGTGCATCTTTTGTTTTACAGTTGACTTCAGTAAAACTTAACTCATGTGTAATGCTTTCCTAAGCAAGGCGGAATATTAGGACGTTGCATTAATTTCAACGCATGTAATTATTTACTATTTTAAGTGCTTAGATTCGTTGTTAGCTCTAAATAAGGTTGCCCAAAAAGTAATGCCTCACGTTTTCTTTCACAAAAACTATAAATTCTACAAAAGTGAAATCTACAAATATGAAATAATGATGTGTAATCTGCTCACTTTATTATTTCACACAAAGTCTCCTTTAGGTTCTATTCCCTTCCTCCAGCGATTCACTATGGTGTGTATGCCCTGCCGGTATCAGACCTCTCTTGTTATGGAGCCAGGTTTTCACTGCGATAATCACTTCTTTGTCGTCATAAGTAGTAGTAGTAGAAGTACTTAGAGTCTTTATTCAAAAGGAATCCATTACTTTCCAGTGGGGAGAGACCATGTAGAAGACATTCATGAACTGATTCAAAAGTAGTTCACGACTGAATAATCCGGAGCATACAACCAGAGAACGTTCATTGAATGTTTAAGAGGGAAATAGTCATTTTAGACTGTTCGTAGATCGTTCGTTTCCAGTCCACAATGTATTGTTCAAAAATGCTCCCTGATTGAACATTTAAGAACTTCTTTAAACCATGTGTACTTGAAATTTCCAACGATAATATTCATTCTACATTACATACATTCTAGGAATATTCTAACATACCTTACGAAATTATTTCACATATAATAAAAAAATAACAAAAACATACAAAAAATAAAAATAATGAACTTGGCTGTATATTTACCGCTCTATTTTTGGACCTAATGAGTAGTTTATAAAGTAGGTGCTAGAAATATCCTCAATTTACCAAGAATTTTTAGTTATATAGTCACGAGAAGTCTGGAAAAATGTACATGTGAAGTTTCTGATGCATTTAAAGGGATCCCGCATGAAAACCATCAACAATTCAGATTAAATGATATTTGTTCCAAAGTAGTTCAAATGAAAATCATTTCAAAAGAACAATTATCTAACATTCCTTCATGGTTCATATGCTATTCATTCAAAAACAGTTCATGCGTGATTCATCTCCATTGAGCATTCTTTGAACAATCAATGAAGTACTCCAATGAATATTCTTTGCACTATCTGTGAGTGCCATTTGAATGTTCATTATAAGTCCTCCTTGAATGATCTTTGATCGTTTTAATAGTGCTCACTGAACGTCCTTTGACCATCTTTTGGACGATAAATTCCTCACTGGGTTAAAAGGATTATAAAAGCAGTCTAATCTCGCAGTCAGTTCTATTCAGAGTCTACAAAATTGGTCAGAGCACTCTGATGTAAGATACAGTAACATCGTGATAACCTGATAAGGTCTTGCAATCAATGGAGATGCGCCTCTTAATGAGTTTTTCAACGCAATGATTTTTGTCATTATGGAGTTTTTAAAAAAATGTACTAACATGTAGGCGTGAACTGTACCATGTAATTTAATCGATTTTTCCACTGGTAGAATGATTTGATGCAATACATAGGAACAGGGATAAGGCATCAGAATTTGCTACATAATTCTGTAATATAAGAGAGATTATTTTAAAAATCTATGCGCAGAAGTAAATCTTATACTTAGCCTCGAAGCTATCGTTACCTGGTGATAAACTACAAATAAACTAGGGTGAGCAATGTTATCCTTAAGTGCATAAATATTTAATTCTCCCGAGCATGAGTTAAATTTCCTTGTCTTGGAAAAATGGAAATTCTTAGACTTATACTTAATACTTAGAATGAAAATTAACCAATCACAATTTTGATACGAAAACAAATCAATTGTATCTCAGAGTAAAAGCTGGTAGAAATCCTTGAGAGTATCCTACAAAGGCATAAGACTGAGTAATAAACTGTAATGCTGAAAATGGGCATAAAGGGAAGCAACTGAATTTATGAATTTTATTAGGAAAGATAAAATGGATATTATCTCATTCGATTTTACGCTTATTGTAGATTATTTGCACATGTTGTAGGAGGAGGACTATTGTAACGCAAGTTCAGCAGTTACCATGTATGGCTCAACTATAATGCTCAATGGGTGACACTAAATAAATGTCCTCCAGCGTAAGAAAGGTTTCCAAATACGATTACTTTAACTTGAAAAGGTTGGTTGGCCATATGGAAAGATAAGCAACAGTTAATTTCAATTGTTTTCCTGAAGTACAAAAGTACAGGATGGTAAAAACAGGATTATTTGGGGAAAGGAAGAATGGTGGAATGAGCGTAGCATATGTATTTCTAAGTAAAACATACCTAGAGGTCCACAGTATTTAGGTTCCATCCAATTAATGGAGTGCTTCACTTAAAATGCTCTCTGCATTACACCCGAATAAGGATTGGAATTCCGCCGAAATATTTCCTTCATGCTGGGATTTAATTTTGCGCCCTCAGTGTGGGATGTCAATAGTACGACGGCAAAAAAATTCATCAAAATTTATGATCGTTCATGACTACGTGAGAAAAAATATATGAATAACCTCGCAAATTTTGTTTTTTTTTAATAATACAGTTTGTACTGATACTGGGACTTAATTCCAATAAAGCAAGCTCCGAATAGGAAATGAAACGTCGTGCCTGCCTTTGTTTAATTCCATTTTTATTTATTTTTATTTTATTTATTTAATTTTCGTTCGTTATTTGGGTTTTGCTGGAATTAATTCATATGTTAATGTATGTTTATCTATGTTGATGTTTTATATTGTTTATTGTTTGTGTAAAAGGTTGCTATGTTGTTGTGGATTAAAAGAAGGGAGGATTGTTAAAAAAGAAAAAGTGGAGAGACGTGTATTAAAGTGGGGCAATGCCAAATTAATATTCCAAGGGAATTTGTTATCATTTGAGAGATCCCGACTTCACAGTTAGCGTAAATAAACACTATTCATGGATACGTTATCTTGCCAAAAGAACAGCAGCACTAATTCTAATGGCCTAGCGTGGAAATCCAGGATTAGGGTGACGTTTCAAAACAGATGTCAGGCAGTAAATACCCCCTCCAGGGTCTCCTTAAGAATATATATAGCTACCGAGTCGGAGTAATATAACCCCAATCTCAAAAGATAGCAACTTTTCAAATAATCCATAAGAGGTAAAAAAAAAGTGCTGTAAAATCAGCTGAGCCATCGAGGGAATCAATAAACAACAATGAATTTGTCTGTATCTATTTGATATTTATAACTATAAACAATGAGGTCGAGATTAATATGGTGAAATTAATAACAACATACCGATTCATCCAGAAAATCGGGGTAGCATCAGCATAGAACGACCAGTGGTGAATGAATATTTGAATGTGGTTAGAATGCATGGAATTACTGAGGAGTAGTATTAGCGGGAGCCAATCAGGAAATGGAGGAAAATACCAATGTTACGAATCCATCCACAAAATGCGCCTCATCACAGAGAGGTATATTTTTGGAATTGCGTTCATGAGTGAAAACAAGGAGCTTGTGAGATTTGTATGGAAAATAACCTAGAACTGAAACAGATTCAATCTCTCAAACCTAAAACTTGCATCCATTTGGCCTTGGCCGGAAAGGCAAGGGTTGCAGCCTGAAATGGGACTCATATGGCTTCATTTCAGTCTCCTATTCAGGTATAAATACTAGGTATCCCACGCTCTACAAAGAGTTTTGCGTTCAAAAAGATTTCTTTCTGTTGACTCATTACATCTGTCCTAATCTTCAGCACAAGTACTGAGAACACTTATCACTACATTGTGTTGTTTTGTGGAATGTGGTAAGAGAAAGAAACTTCAATATTCTCTGCCACCAACTTTTCAAAGGAAGTATTTTTTCATTGCATTTCGGGAAGCATGAGACGCGTAGAGCAATTACATTTTAGAGTTTTTTCTTGCTCAATTATTGCACAAGAACGAGCAAAATGGCTCTTGAAGAGAGTGCCCGACCATACGCCACTTTTTATATGGATTGACCGTTTAATGCACCGAAGGGACACTTTCAGCGACCCTGCCTTTATATCAACGGGAATAAGGGCACGCAAAAACAACTGAGCGCCGGACGCTGAGAGGAAAAAAATGACAGCATTCACGCGCCCGGATAGGATTTCAACAGAATTTCGAATGCGCGGCATTCTGCCCATTCCATTCCATCCCACTCTACAAGCCCCCGTGGGGGATGAAGCATTTCCATCGCATTTGTGAATTCTACTCCATTATGTCCCCTCTCTTTCTTTTCCTTTTCTTTCCTCTCCGCCGAAGCATCTGTAGAGCCACTAGGAAAAATCTTAAAACTAATCACGAAATAAATTCAAACACAGGGTGCCTATATTTTATTTGACTCGTAAATCTGACTGCTTGCAGTAAACAATATAAACCCAACAAGAAAGGAAGCATTTTTAAGTGAGTCATGGTAACCTGTTTGGCCCGTTACTCCTCTAAATTCATTCCATGGTCTTTGTGGAAATGCCCTGAATTTTTTATTTAGGCTATATATACATCAAGTGCCATTACTTATTTTTTTATTCATACAAAAATATTATTTTTAAACCAAACTCAAAATTATCTCAACAAAATATTTGAGGCTATCAGGGATAATTCATCCAATTCATTTAGCCACTCACGGATGTTCGTCGACGACTTGGAGACGTAATATGCACAAGGGAGTATTCAGCTTTAGCCTTAAAACATTTCGCTGGCCAGCAGATAATAAGAGAATGCCACTAAATTATAAGGCATTTTTAGCCCTTCGCATGGTTCTCCATTGCATCATGGTAATTAAATCACGAATAAATTTCAGCTTATTCCCTTTAAAATAAACATGATTCAATGGAGATGTTCCACTAAATTATTCATTCTCCCAGAGAGGTGTCCTCAAGTTAAAGAGTCTTGGGAATTTGGAACATCACATCCGCTTCTCCGCGAGGGTGTTCCAGTCATTATCTTTTCTCCGGATTCCGCGTCTTGGAATTCCCTACCCTGCGGGATCTTGGAGCCCGCCTGGTCCAAATATTATCCATTGATTTTTCACAGCCATTTCATATCTCTCTCCACACCGCGCGCTTCATTTTGCATTCTTTCCACCCCCAAAACCCACTCTCATCAAGCCATTTCATCCCTCTACCCACCCTCCCGAATCATTTTCGCATTCATCTCTCACCATCTCCATTCTTCACCACATTTCTTCGTTCCTTTTGCCCTCCATTTTCCGGACTGAGAAAGGAGAAGCGTGAGGAAGGCCAAGGCTTCTTCATCTCTCTTCTCTCCCCTCCGTTGCCCACCCACTTACTCCAGCCAGTCTCTTCTCTTCATTTCCACGACCCATTTTTCTTCTTTCATCCACTCTTTTTAACTCATCTCCCGTTCCATCTGGCTCTCATTTTCCGCAAGAAAATCCCAGGACATATTCTTCTTCCTCACCCAGTTCCTTGCCTCAGTCAGGCCACCCTCACTCGAAAGCGCAAGGGGCCAGGGGTAAAAACTTGCTCACTCTCGGACAGGGGTCGAGTGAAAGCGAGTCGTTCGCTCGAAATTTTTTCTCTGTCAAATTCTTTTTCCGTGTCACGTCACGTTTGTGAGGCCCCGGACTTTATCACCAAATCACTTGGGTCGTGAGAGCACATGGCCATCTAAATATACTCTAACAAATATGCCTATAATAAAATACATGTAGAAAGCAAGCTCTAGAACGGCAGTGAATCATGGAAATTAATATCAACAGAAAATTGGAAAGTGAAGAGAAAATATGTTCCATTAAATCTCTGAATAAAAGGATAACAAATTTCTAGATATATTCTGAGGCACATAAGCATCGTTAAAATAACAATCTTGAATGAAGAAAGAGGATAATAATCGAAGGAGATCAATGATAGAACAAGCTATTCATTTGAGGTAAAATTGAATACAGTAGTAATGCGGTGAGGTATGCGAAAAATGAAAATGAAAACTACAGGAAACCAATCTTCAAATTGATAATATTGCTCAAACCGAAGCTGATAATCTGGGAATTTACGAAAAAAAATGTCAACAAAAATTTAATCATTCTAAAAATAGAATGATACTCCAGGGTTAAAGGACTTCACCACAGACGTTGGGGTATCTGAATAACTCTTCGATTCTTATATGTTTTATTTTGCTGGCGTGGAGACGGCTGGCGAGAATTTTCTTGGATTTTACGTCCACTTTATATTCTTCTTCTGCTAAATTTTTTTATTTTCTAATATGTTACAAAATAGCACACTGAATCTGAAGCTGTCTCTTAAATCAATGCAGCTCTAAAAGCCATATTTGAAGTTCTTTCGACACTCACCACCATGGTCGCGCAACGCAAAGAGTCTCGCAGGCCTCCAATGCCTCCCATGTGGGGCATGAAAACAGTGTCAAAGCCGGTTTGCTTATGTCTGCTTTCATTTATTTCCTATCACCAAATGAATGTAACACGAGTCACAAAGAAAAAAACAAGGCAAAGGAATCGAAAAGGTCGCGACGGTAGGAGTGCTTTTGATGGAGGTCAACAGAGCAGGTCACACCAATCACGCTAAAGGTCTCGGAGAGTAATATTGAAGGAAGAGAAGAATGGGTCGGTCGGAGGGTTGGACGAGCTTTGAATCAGTCAAACTGCAATCAAAAATCGACGAAGAGGAGAACATATTTACACCAAACGTGATGCTCTAAGAGTTCACTTTAAATAATATCCATGAGAAAATTCAAGAGAGAGTACAAATGGCGATGAAAAGCCGAAAACGATTTCTGGTTTCTGAATCTACAATCTATGGACAAATAATTGCCATAGCAATAATTGTGTGACAATTCTAACGCTATATTTTCTGTCGTATTTCCGTTGAAATAGGAAAGGCTGAAGGTACTTCTTCTAAGCTGCCCTATGTACTCAATTAATCGTAAATTCGTGTATATAAATAATACCTCTTTTGGAAAAAGTTGAAAATAAGTTTAGTCTGAAAGGTTATACACATTTCCCTGCTTTAAGACTGTGATTTTGTGCAATTCATTTGGCCTTCAAACATTGCTTCAATGCTACAAAAATAGCATTGATTTTACTCAGCTTTAAAAATAAAAACTCCAATCAGCTCGACAGAAAAGTTCATGATTTCAATCTCTATTTTGATTTGATTTCAAAAATTTTTATCACATCCCCACTAAACTGAGCTAAACGACTTGAAAAATGTCTCCCATAATAATATTATAATGTCTCCCATAATAAAAAATGCCTATTTTGTTGTATCCATGATAAAATCCCCCTTTCCCCCGTCTTTGAATCTCTGATATGGTTTTGCTAGCATATATTATTTACCACCTAAGTACGGGCTCAAAATTTCGCAGAGTATAAAACTACCAAACTAAGATATTTTGTTTGTTTTCATTAGTACAGAGATAAAAATGGATAAAGGGAGTTAATATGGAAAGGATTAGTTTTATATTCCGTGTAGAAATGAAGATATCTGTATATACATTAATGATTTTATAGCCCATCGAGATAAGGTCAACTGATTGAGGGGGTCTACGAACAAATACTATTTGTGCGTATTCTAATTGTGCTTTAATGAACAAACATTAGGTTCCGTGAATAATGAGGCCAGGAATAAGGCAAAATTCAAGTACAACTGTCATAGGAACAACATTGGATATTTTAGGTCAGAATAGTACTCCTGAAAGTTCGTAACCTTACTCATTTGGCAACAGATCTAGAGTACTGGATATTAGTTTTGCCGTTAAGCCAACGGATGTATATAATTCGCTGTAATAACCCAAAATGCATTCAACACAATTAAGCAAATACAAGCTTGGAAAGCGCATTTGTTGTTGTCTAAACCAGCGCACAGAATTTCAAATATACTAGTGAGGAGGAAGTCGACGCGGGGATAGACTATGGAGTGCGATTCGGGTACATGTAAGGACTCTAATTTTGCCTTCACTTGCAGGTCATCCACGCGTGCAATTACGGTAGCAGAGTACTGCCTCAGGTTTTGAAAGTGCTTTCTGCCCGAGCAATCAGTTCTCTAAATATAAGAATAAACCGAAAAAGTTATCGAGCGTGCATACAAACGAATTTCTTCGGTAGAAGACGAAAAAGTACCTATCAACGAAACGTTACACTCACACTGAAGAAAAACATAAAGATAATTTTTTCACTGTATGAAATATTTGCAAACTGTGGTACTCGTTTAATTTGCATCATTTTTGCAGTCATTATTCTTAGTGGCCTCCCTGGGTGATTTTTAAAATTTATATTGTTCTTAAAAATAACCATTGAATGGCTGGTAGCTTTCTTGCATTCACATGAAACAGACGCCTCGAGGACTGCAGGAACTTTTTCCACATAGGCTGCTCCTTCACTCATCCAAACGGATAAATCATCTCATTTTAAAATGAAAGTTCCATAAAAATACTCTCCAATGCTCTCCAAAAACCTTGGTCAATATTTTTACCTTGTATCATGCAAACATCCACGAAACCCCTATATTTTAAGAGCCACTCATTTCTGAGTAAGCGCATATGTCCTTGTATTTTTCATACTGCGCTGCTGGCCTCGGGAAATTTTTTTTGGAACATTTTTATTTTATGTGCCACTGAATGTGCTCAAGACTGCAAACTCTCAAAGAAGATCAATGAATATTACTCTCGAATATAAGTATTTGTTATTTATAATTTACTCTCCGTATCAATAAAAGAAAATCATTTCGTAAGGTCTGATGCCAGCAAACCCATGATACCGAATAAATCTCTCAGCAAGAGATAACTGGAGTTCGAATATTGGCTCTTATTTCACCCCAATTTCCTTCTTTGTCACCTCAATTTCGTTTCCCTTCTTTAGTATTATTTTTCCTAGGTCATCATCACCTATTTTTCCTCTAATACCAAATTGATTAAGACTGGGAAGCCTCTAAACAATTTCAAAGGAACCCATTTTTCCAGTCCAGACTCGGCAGGTTGATATGATGATTTTGTTACTACTTCAAGATGAATGTAAGGGAATAAGGTTCATATGATCACATAATTTTATAAGAAAAAGCAGGAAAACTACGCATGACTTGGAATGTCTTCCATCAAAAATTCACAGTTGTAATAAAAAAGCGAAGCATACAGGTGGAGTGTCTTTCACGGCTCTAATACTCACTTTATCGCATAATTTTTCAGGAAGGTAACAGGATACAAACTGATGAGTCTTATTTTTATCTTATGATTCTTATTATTTATGATTAGCAACAGAAATCGAAATTATAGAAAACAGACTTATCACGTCACGTAGACAAGTGATTTAAGATCTAGCATGCTTCCATTGGAACTTTTAACAACCCATATCAGCCACATGTGAAGAAATCTTATCCTGAATTAGACATCTAACATTTACCGCTTGTATCTACTTTTTAAACGATTGAGCTAAATACCTTCGTTTTCATTAAATGACCCGAGAAAATGACTGAATAGGCGTTCAGTTCAGCGATGATGAATATCATTGAAGATGGGCAAGATCATTGTAAACTAGTTTTTATTCAAGACAAGCCAAAAATAGGTGTTTCACTTCAAAAGAAGATTTAGCGTAGCACTCTCACGATAAAGATGGAGGAACTACAGCATCTCCCTCATGCTTCCGGTAGAGCTGCCCCCAGTCCAAAAATGCCAATTTCTTCCTATTATAATCGATTGTGATGGTAACACTAACGCATTAAGAAATGCTTCCTCGTAACTATCAATAAAGAGGAGGGACCCGGGAGCAGGACTTAAATTGAGGAGGACCGAGGATTGATTATTCTATGAGGTATGCACATCGTAGGACTATAAAGTGTGACCTAAAAAGATAATAAGGATGTATCGGACAATTTACAATAAATAAATGTAAGGACAGATGCTTTGCCTATAATTTTGCATAGTTTCAAAGGTTCAAAAAAAGCCATTTGGTTCAGCATTTATGCGGGTTTCAAACAAATTTTGCCCAACTTCAAATTTTCCGATTCTAATAAAACCTCTAATGTTTTTAAATTTTTCCACGGCATATTTTATAATACTCAACCCCTACCTCCACGTTTTAAGCAAATGTACCATTGTGAAATATTACAGCATTATATAGTCAGAACATTCGCTGTTGTTTTGCTTCCGGATATTTTATTTGTAACTTCAAATATCAAAAATAATATGCACCCATTGAATTATTTAATATTTAAACGTGTTCCTACGTATTTACCTAATTGTAGGAACATTTCATATTTAAACATAGCTTATTTCAGATAAAAAAGTAGGTACTCGTTGAGCTTATTTTTACTTTCAACGAGAGGAGAACAAAAATCTTTATTATTCATATTTGTTCCTCATTGACCATCTTCTGACCTAAAAATAATGTTGAAAAATTCTCTACTATAGTGTACACCTTACTACTGAGAATTATTCCTGACGCAATTTTTAAATTCACGGACGAAGCGAATAGCAGTGCCATCTACCATTTACAGGTCCCACGGAAGTCAAATTCATTTCTGGCAGACTCGGTAAAAAATTAAACTGCGCTATGAACTCGTTTAATATGCTATTCCATTCCAAAGTAATACCAGAGCATCATCAAATGCAGACGGGCATTCATGATAAAGGAAATTTCATGCGCTGGCTGCCAGTTGCGTGGCAGATCTATTACATCAATGGCAACGTATAAAGCTCTCCCCCATTATTTCTTCCCATGTCACGTAAACCCGTATAAAGTTGACTCCCAAAGCACCAGCTACGCATGCAGTTACCTCTCATCAAAGCAGCACTCTAATTTCACTCGCGTGACAGTATTTTCGCCAAAACAAACACAGGCCATCAATCCAGAGTTGTCACCGTGTCACTTACAGTTCTCCCCCTTGGCTTGAGAAAGGTGCCGATGCGTTCGTTGTCCCGCCATTTTGGCGGAAGGTACGACGCGGCCATCCGTCACGAAGATAGACGCCCGGCACGACCGCTGCTTTGCACTCAACCACCGAGCGTTTTTGCTCGGAGGTTGCTCTGCTGTCTGCTCCACATCTGTCGCTTCATGCTACTGTCACTGATTAACACACAGATACTCGCATTTCCCATTATGCTTATGATTTTGATAGCTTCAATTAATCCTGGAATCGCTCATTTTACTTCGTTTCTGAATTGGAATTATCTTATTAAGAATGTTGAAAATACGCTCATTCCTAGAGCGCGGAAAAAAATCTCTGGGGAAAAACAACTAAAGTCATTGTCGCCATTGAGGCAAGGTGGGTAGGTAGATAAGGGAATGATTTTTGCGGAATGGAGGATGGGTGGCGAGAAACCCGGCTTCGGCGTTAGCCAGCTCTTAACGAAAGGCGCCAAGGGGACGACGGTTTAATGTCTCATTCGACAGACGGAGTACTGGACTCCTTGCGGCGTATCACGTGCCCTCCACAAGACACTTAAGTAGGGATTGGGTTTCCACTGAAAAAATCCACCTCCGCCGGTATTTGAACCTTGACCATTCGCATGCTTAGTCAATACTCTAGCCACCAAACCAACCCGTTCCAAAATAATACTTTTTGTATTTGCTGTCTCTTACCTATTCGCTTATTAACATTGTTTAAAACCTCGGAATTCAGTAGTGCGGCATTCACAGATACCTACGATCTTCATTGCTTTATATTTTTAAAAATTTGTCAGAGGAATCTTAGGTTAAGCCAAGCCCTTTGTCATTTTCCCTTTTCCCGCAGGGTGATGAGCAGGAGTATACAGCGTGAACATGAATTTTTAACTTTTTATGGATAGTATTGCTGAAACCACTGCGTATTACGTGAGAGTTTGTAAAGATTTGTCATAACATATATAAATTTAAAATGATAGAGAAAATAGGAAATAAACTTCAAAGCCATAGGTTGGGTTAATGCATTTAATGCGGTTGTTTCTGAGGCTTTGCAATGAATAAAGAGAAAAGGATTATAGATTTAAAAGGTTAGATCAAAGTGAAAGTTGAGATGAAATTGTAAAAAATGTTTTCCAAAAGCAACAAAAAAGAGTATCAAGTAGAAGCGTAATTCTACTAAAAATAATTAAATTTTGTAAAAAGTTGAGCAAGCCAGGGTAAATGTCAGTGTAAGTGCCGTGAGCATAGTTACTTGCGAATTGCTAGCGGCAAATATAAGAGATAGCTGAAGGAATGAGTTGGCCATAGAAAAATTATGTCTAGTGATTTCAGTTATGGAAAGGCGTAAAATGAACGTGCACCGCGCGTTTGGTCACGTTGAGAAAACAAATGAATGAATAAACGAAGGAAAGTACGTGTCATAATAAAGAAACTTGCAGTGATTTACATAAACCTCTCTTCAAATTTAATGAAAGTCCCTGGCGTTATGCAAAGCAACCTGACAGTTTAAAGTATTGCACATATACACCTTTGTTCAACTTCATACGTTCAAAAGATTTATCTCTTTTTATCCTTCCCGTTTTCTTTATCTCCTCCATTAAATAAGAGCTTATCATTAAAGAATACCACTTTCCTAAATGCACGCCATATTTTAATTATTTATGTTACATGGGGATGAATTACCAGCTAAAGAACTGAAAGAGTTATAGAGGGAAGAAATTGGCAAAGGAAGCTTCAATTTCAGATAAAAATGAGAAATTAATGCAGTTTATTTTGGATACGCGAGAAAAACTACAATGCGGTAAAGTTTTAAGAAGTGCATATATAAGAAAAGGTGTACTAAGCAACGACATTTAAATAGATAATGTTGATTGAAACTTATACAAAGTTTATCATAGAAGGCCTAACATACATACGTTTGATATAGTACAGATGTTTCAGTAATGAAAATAAGGTGTTTTCGGCTCTTTTCCTACATGTTGCAGAGTCAGTGATAACCACAGAAGGTGTAAAACCAGAGTGGAATAAGCTCCATTATGCGCTGAATTATTAACACGTAATTTCTAACTGTTTAAATAAGCGATGCAAAATATAGATGAAATAAACCAAAGCGCACTACTTTGGAGAATTTTGAATTAGTTTAGGAACTGCGTTATATAAATACTTTCATTTTCAAGTGCCTTTATGCTCTTTAGCAGCATTCTAAATAACAGAACACAATTTGACTTTAAGTTTCCCAAAGATTCTACCATTCGCGCTAAAAATAGCAGCGTTTCCATCCATGGTGAGATAACATAAATAGCCCCAATTGTTGTTGGGAATAAATTTGGTAGCAATACGAGATTACGTAAAGCGTTAAGTCAAACGGGCACAATCAGCCGCGATCAACAGGATTAATTGGATAAACAAAGGGAAACAGGCATCACAAAGGCGATTTCTATTCCTGTGTCCCAGTCAGTTGAATAGAATTGGAACAAACTAGTTCCCTTGGCTGGGAATTCGTTGCCCAAACTACTACAGAACTTTCCAAGGGACAAGTACAAGTTCTCATTTCCCACTCTAAGAATCTGGTTCACCATGTACGAATGTAGATTAAAATGGATACCGCCATGCAGCCTTGAATTCAAAGTTCTACGAAAAATTATATTCGTAGAGCAGTGATTTTGGCAGCGATTAATTGGGGAATAGTTTGTAATTTAACTGATGGAACAAAAGTGGTGTTTGAGATAGAAAAGGACCAAATTTACCAGGAAAATTCTTACGAATAACATTCAAGCCTTGAACATTTGGCCTACATTCTTCAAAATCCCTTGATTTTGTCTCCAACCCAGGAAAATAAGCTTAAGATTAGCTTAAAGACTTAATTTTCTCAAAAGGTGCGAATATCGAAATATCGATTTATTAGTAGCAAAGACTGGTAGCTAGTTGGGTACACTTTTGTCGTTTGAATTTTCTATTTTTAACTGTAAATTTTTTAAATAAAATAATTGTACTAGAGTATGGAAATGTAACTCACCTACAATAAATGAAAATTTTTGTAGAAAACCATTATTAATAAATTTTTGAAAAAATGTTTCCTTGAGCAACACGTCTACCAACATACCCCTCTATACAGTTGCAAATAGGTTCACTGGCCGGGACAAATATAAAAAATTCTCAGGATCAATGAAGAAAACCTTTAGGATTATATAAAGACACTTATTAGGCTAACATGACTTGAAAGCTCACATAAGTGATCTTCGTCCTCTTCATCATGATCATCACTATTACGGCTGGTTTAACGAAAGAACAATTCTTTTCCTTAAATGCAGTATTCGTGGCCCATTTTTTTATGCATTTCACGTCTGTAATCCTATTTACTCCTGGGTCTGAATTTGTAAAGACTCTTTTGCATAGATGCCTGAATATCTTAACCTGAGAATTTTCTGAAGGAATAAGACGAAGACTAAAGTGTATGGCTAAGAAGGGGCTAGTACGCACGCATAATGAACTGTGTGTACTAGCCCCATCACCATATTTTTCATATTACCTGACCAACAGTTGTCCATTTTTACTTCACAATAAAGTTGAAATCTTCAAATTGCAGCCATGTGATTGCTCATTAAAATTGTTCTACATTTTATACCTAAGTTACGCTGGTTAAGTGTAGGTAAAGAAGGAAATGAGATAGAAAAACCTTCCAAGCCAGATCACAAAAAACCAGACTGCAAGCTTTTTCCCAAATGAAGGCAAGTAGTGGACTGGTGGTGTATTGAATGAAGGTGGTTGGTGGGCGGCACACAAAGTTTTGACGCGCTCGGTCACTTGGTAGCAAAGTAATCCTCAATGTACGTACATGCCCCTGTACCAAATTATCCCCGGTTTCCTTACTAATTTGATGCAGCCCTTGCTTGCCTTATATCCGTTGAGTGGGATGTTGAACCGTGGGCCCCTTGACATCTTTCGCAGTGAGAGGCTCATCCCGGCCAGGGTTTCACTCCATTGTTTTTCCATTACCCAAATACTCCTATCCTTATTGCTCTACTCACAAACCTAAGTGGCACAATTGACATCAGTAGTCAGTCACCACCCAAAATAATATAATTATCCATTTCCCTCCGTCATCTATGATGTGGCAAATATTAATTTCATTAATTAGTAAGAATAACATTTACACTCCACTGGTCTGCTCGCAGATCAATTTATTATACAATCCTGATTTAGATGCTTGGCATCATCTTCAGGGGCTCATTGTCAGTGAGGATAAATTGATTCTGATTCACGGTTCAACATCCCACCCAGTGGACGTAAGTCAAGCGAGGGCTAGATTAAAGCGGTAGGGAGACCGGGGCTATGTTACACTTAACACCCGATGATGATGCTGAGCATCAAAATTCGGATAAGGTAATAAATTGATCAGTGAACTGACCAGTGGAGTGTAAAAGTTAATTTTCTAATAGCTTGGAACTCCACAAAGTTGAACCAAGTTTTATTTCATTTATTAAATATTAATGCCGCTCATCAAGTCGTTTTTCTTCTTTATCTCAAATCCGACCGTACCCAGGGGGTATGAGCGAAGTAAGAAAGCAGGAAATTACACCACTTCAATTTGTTATGTCTCATGAAAATTCAGTGACTCGGAACACGCGACAACGCCTCTTTTATAGTAGTGTTACAATTGTAATGTACCAAACAACCCAATAACATGAAAGCATTCCAATCCGTTGCTTTTGGCCCCATGAACTTTGTGCAACTTAATTAACATGACGTCCGTATTTCTCCTTTTAGCGTAGCAAGCTGACTTTAGCAAGTGAATGGAAAAAACCCATCGTGAATCATGTACTGGCAAAATGTTTTATTAAAAGAAAGCTCAAGAGCTGTACGCTTCATTCCATAAGCAAAAATCAAGCAGGAGATGATAAAGATAGACAATAACACACGGGGAGATTACTAAGATCATACGGAATGTTTAATTAAACGCGTATCATAAAGATGAATTGTGAAAGTTTTCCGGGTAGCGAATTTCGATTACGCAAATTTCCTGACTAATTCATTCATT
Source organism: Ceriagrion tenellum (assembly GCA_963169105.1). NCBI lineage: Eukaryota > Metazoa > Arthropoda > Insecta > Odonata > Coenagrionidae > Ceriagrion > Ceriagrion tenellum. Next base: position 143,676,937 of record OY720633.1, on the reverse strand, counting down.
CGGATCCTTTCAGACCACATGAACTGGCGATCTTGAAGGTCTACACGAGCGTTCACTTGGAACGGTGTGAGATACAACTGGTAATATTTCACTGTTGAAAGTAAAATTCTAAAAGACCTTTTCCTTTAATTGATGAAGAGTTTCCCCTACAAAAGGGATCCTCAATGCAGCCGAAAATTTAATAAATTCTAAATTTATTTCCTTTTATTTAATATATATATATAGATATATATATATATATATATATATATATATATATATATATATATATATAAAAAGGTCACAGGCGTGACTAGCAGTTAAATATAGAGCACAAAAAAAGTAAAACTCACAGAAATTTTGATATATTTCGGCGGACACAACCGCCTTCGTCAGAATGTTAGAAGGTAGACTACCTTCTAACATTCTGACGAAGGCGGTTGGGTCCGCCGAAATATATCAAAATTTCTGTGAGTTTTACTTTTTTTGTGCTCTATATTTAACTGCCAGTCACGCCTGTGACCTTTTTTTATATCTGTGCACTACAAGTGTTTTTCGCCAAGTGGATATATATATATATATATATATATATATATATATATATATATATATATATATATATATATATATATATATATATATACACACAATGGAAAACTTCGCCAAATGGCCACAAACACAATTAAAGAGGAAACTTACAGGGGGTAAAAAGACGAAAGTAAAGAGAGAGTCTTACTTAGAGACGTTTCGGGTGTTATCCCTTCTTCAGTCACACAGAGAATGCACTGCTCCAATGAGGGTAGGAGAGGGGAGGTTATGAGAGGGGGGACTGGGGAGGTTAATAGTGCTGGGCCTGGCTGATGGGGCTGGGGGAAGGTTGATACAAAGTAATGATGATAGGGGACTGGGAAGAGCCAAGAGCTGGGAAGGCGCGGGGAGGGGGGGTTAGAAGCGACAAAGTAACAGAATGATCAGGGAGGTGAATGATCCAAGGCCTGGCTGACTGAACAGAGGGAAAGTTGCAACAAAATAATGAAAGGGGACTGGAGGTGACTAACATGGAAGGGACGGGAGTAGCAACAATGTAATGGAGGGGCGGTGACAGGTAAGGGGAGGTAAAGACAGGCTGACTCAGTTGAGGGGAAGTGAGTGGTGGAAGTTGGGAATGGGGGGGGGGGGCAGGGGCAAGAAACAGAGAGGAGTAGAGAGCTAATGGAGAATATTGAGTCCAGGGGGGGAAAAAGCTTTGCAGAACCAGATTATTGCCATCTCAGTAGTTCTAAGTTCTGTATTGGAAGCATCAGCGGGGAGGGCGTGGAGGATGGTGAGGTGGAAACAGGAGTCGAAGTGAAGATTGTGAGTAGTGGCATGTTTGGCAACAGGAAAGTTGGGAGGTTATATATATATATATATATATAGTTCTTGCGAAGATTCTACGAACGTGGCAAACAATATAAAGCTTCGTCACAGGGTGACACTAAACATAAAACATATAAAATGGAAACTCACGAGTTTAAAATTTTCGGTGGGTCGCCCGCACCTTCATCAGTGATAGAATGAGGATTGAGGAGGAAGAACCATATAGGAGGGGCGGTGAGGGGAAGGAGCAGGTAGGAAGGGTGGGGAGGGAAGGAGCCAAAGACCTATTCGGGAGAAAGAAACAATGTAGCGAAAAGGGGGGAAAAATTAATTAATGGGAACGGTTGAGGCCAGGTGGACAGAGGGCGTTAAAAAATCGGATGCAACATTGTTCTAAAGT